>CM077344.1:17398410-18612268 GCA_039655645.1 Ammopiptanthus mongolicus | reverse complement strand
GATAATCGATTATCAATTATCTGGATAACTGATTTTACAAACAGAGAAGCAATAATCGATTATCATAATCGATTATGTAGTCATGCGTGAAAATGAGCTACTTATAGAGAACCCATAATCGATTATCATAATCGATTGCATTACGACTGCCTCTCTAGCGTGTTTTACTTAAATTACAAATAATCGATAATGGCTTTTATATAATCGATTATGGCGCGACAAAACACTTGCTTTTTAAATGGGTTTAACCTAATTCCTGTGGGCTTAATTCTTTTTCTATAACTAGGAAGCCTTGGGGAGTGTTTCATAACCTTACTCTCTAATCCTAATTTCACTAAAACTCTGTTGAATCTCTTACTCATCACTCTCATTATTTTTACACTTTGATAATTTTATTTTCAGAGCTTTATACTCCATATAAGAGAGATTGTACTGTGCTTCAATTTCTAGTTTTCATCTGCACTATTTGAGTGCTACATTTCTTCTAAAAATTGTTATTTCTTTTATTGGGTGTGAATCCCATAGTATTGTAAGAGAAGGTCATCTCTTGTTTTTGAGGCTCTTGCACAAAGGGAGGAAATATACCATTATTTGTGTGGAGGGTGCTCTTGGTTGTAAAGGTTTCTAGCTGAACCTGATTTAAAAGCTATTTAGTGAGTGAAATCCCTTGGTGGTTGATCTTGGAGACTGGATGTAGGCTACTAGGGTATTTGGTAGCCGAACAAGGATAAAACTGAGTCTTATTTTTTTTCCCTACCTTTTATTGTCGCAGTTTATTTTACACCTTTTACATTCTGCAATTTAATCTTATTGCAATTTAGTTTATTGCGCTTTAATTGCAAGTCATTTATCCTTCAAGTGCTTCGTTGTGTAAAAGTTTTCAAAAATTCACATTTCACATAATTCACCCCCTCTTGTGTTTGGAGTCACTTCTCAACACCTTTTGGTTTTAGTTTATTGACTCTTTTATATGATTTATTTTATATTTATCATGTGCGGGATAGTGGGTGTCACAGAATTCGCTAGGTGAGACTGAGAGTCGACCAATTCGTGGTCTGATGCGATTCGCCTAGCAGATTGCATTCCGCGAGGCGAATGAGGGAGCCAGTTATAGGAGCTCTTTGGCTCCCCTTGCAAGCCAGGATTCGCGTTGCGAATCTGGGTATTCCCACACAGATTCAGTTTAAAAGGTTGTAATGGATAGAGAAAGTGAAAGATCTTAATTTATGGAGGGTGGGTAAGAATAGTTAACGAAGAAATGTAAGATAAAAATTTAAGTAAGCAATTTAAAAGAAACGTTCATACTAAGTATGATGATGGATTATCATTAGCTAGCGTCTAGTTTTTGTTAATGATCATTGTTAATGGTCTTAGTTGATAATCAATGTGATTGATTATGATGGTGGATGGTTGGACATGTGTTGCATGTTTATGAGCATAGCATGCATCATACGTAGAGTCGGGTGTGGAAGTTCCATTATGGCATAGGCTAGCTACCTATGTCGGAATGACCGCTTGACCAAGCCAGAGTACCCTGACTAGCCACAGTACGTTATCAAGATTGGTGAGAGTATTCAGTGGATATCATCTGGTATGGTGAGTCATCTATGTTGATAATCGGATATGTACTCATGATCGTCTTTCCGGAGTTAGAGTTTTGGCCACATGCAAACGGAGTAGTGATGTTGCACTTGCATTGACATGCATTTTTTAACAAGTATGATTATGACTTGTTAATTGATGTATGTTGTATGGTTATCTTAATTACTATTCCTTGCCATTTACATGTATTTATGATCGTGTTTCTTATCCCTATATTTTGTTATTTCTTGTGCATTTGTTGTTGTATATGCAGAGAATGGTGAGCTTGCTGATGAGGAGTGATCCCGTGGAGATCTCTCTATTAGTAGTTAGGATTTGTTTCATTTACTCGGTTTATTATTCCGATGTATTTTTTAGGGATACCAGCTCTGATCATGTGACATCGAGATGGGTTTTTATTATTTTTCTGCAGTTATGTTATGTTGTTAAAAGACTTTGATTTCTTCAGATCTTTATGAGTTATGTTTTCGAATAATGTGATGCGCATTACCTTTGATGTTTAGTTTTTATTTTAATATGATATTATTTTCAAAGGCATGTATGATTTTCTTTATGTATTATCATATGCGGGGTAATGGGTGTCACGACTTTTACATGATCTCCAGCAGTTTAAACATAGAGAGAGACGTCTGAGTGTACAAAGATTGAAGTTGGATCTTTCGGCTTAAGGTTCGATCAATCTGTTTGCTGGTTTCGAGTTTCGATCGTGTCTTTGACTCGTATCGAAATCTTCTTCAGTTCTACCCGATTGTTTCTTTGTATCGTCGAAGGTAAGTCGAAGTTACGTACATGCCGAAAATGTCGACATCGACGTGCTTAGCTTGTTCTTCATTTGTTTCGAGCTTTGGTCTTCGTTTTCGATTCGTTCTAGGGTTTAGTGCTATAGCATACGTGTTGTTTTCGTGACTAGGGCAAGCTTCGAAGTTGTGTTCGTGATCCTACTTAGAGAAGGGGGCTATGACTGTGATTGGCAGATCTGTGAGTTCGTAGTGTTCGTGTGGTGCTCGGATGTTGATATCAAGTGGGAGAAAGAACCACAACTCATCGGGGAAGCAAGAGTAAAATAGTATGCATTGATATGCATAGGGCGACCTAAACCCTACTAGTGGTCGAGGAACCGACAACACCTAACTCACATTGGCGACTACTATGATGTGGTACTAATGTAGATTTAGGTATTGTAGGTTTATCGCTGATAGGTTGATCATTGGTGAATCGAGGTTGCATGTCTAATATGATATAGGTTCTTGCTATGATGTGCTTGATGACCTATGTGTTTGACGATAATAGTAACACGCTTTAGGTTTACATGAGTATATGCTGCATGATAAATATGTTGGCTGTGATAATGTGATTATCTGCTATGTTAACATTGATGGTTGATGATGCATGATATTATATGTTATGCCTAAAAGTGAAATATATGCTTGTTGGTATCATTGTGTGACTAGAGCTACGTAACGATAATTTTGGATCGGGTGATGTGTGTTGTGAGATGAATTGATGGTGTGTGCTGTCGTACTTAACCTAGTGACTCTACTGATAAGGTTTTGATGAGTAAGGAGCACCCTTATCAGCTAGGGGTGCAAGTCCTCAATGTGTACAGGATATGGGGTTGAGGCACAAAGTCGTCGATCAAGAGATGAGTCGGTGAGGTTCATGTTGCATCATTGTTGTATGCATCACCGTGTGATTAGGTGACGGGAAAACATCCTGATCTGTTGGGGATGTGTCGTGACCACGAGATGTGATGACGAGCGAATATCCTAATCTGCTGGGGATGTGTTGTGACCGCGAGATGTGATAGTGGGTGATCATTCTAATTTGCTGGTGTTGCGACCGGAATCGCGAAGGAAACGGAGAGAAAAAGAAGGTTTTAGGAAAAGAGTAGAGTCGCCACCAATTTTATTTAAATTAGGAAAAACAGTTGGAAAACCTTTAAAATGGCCTTTGGAACCAAAAACTGAGTTCGAAAGTCGATTGTGTATACGGAAGATTGAGAACTTAACCCTACCGCACCCCTAATACACCCGTAATAAAAACGATAATCCAAATTAATTGTAAAATAATTAACAAATCTTAACGTATTTATTTTACCCCAAAAATTATTTACAAGAACATAGAAAGAATTATGAATCATTATCTACACAAAAAAAAAAAAAAAAAGGTTTTGAGAAGAAAATTGTTTTGTTTTGTTATCGTTTTTAGCTTTTTATTGTTTTTGTATTTTTTAAATGATAATATTGACAAGTCCTAAATAAAGTTGAACATTACATATAAGACCACAGAACAATCTCGAATCAAAGGGATTGAATATGACAATTTATCATAGAGCATTCCTAAACAACATTAGCTCAATTATTTTAATTAGTTATTTATAAAAATAATAATAAGATAAATGAATTTAAAAAAAAGATTTCGTTTTGTGATTGTTTTTATTTTTTTCTTGTTATTTAAATTTTAAAATTTTCATATTGACAAATCCTAATTAAGGATGAACATGGTATATAAGTCCATAGGGCAACCTCTAATCTAAGAGATAGAACATGAAGTTCAAGTCCATAGAGCTCCCTAAAAACATTAATTTAATTATTTTAATTGGTTATTTACAACATAAAATAGAGAAGAAGAAAAACTTTAATTGTGTGAAAGCCAACAATACAGTGACCATAAATCCAAAGAAACATGTATACAAGATAAACAAGATGGAATATACAAACGTTGAAGATGGCATAAGGACTTTATTAAATATTAACTAACCATCTACCTTGAAGTCAAAGTCCTTTTAAAATTTATTACAGATCTGCACAATCAATTATAATGGGCTTGACTCTCTAACTGTCCCCAGTGGAGTGGCCATTTGTCGCGATCGGAATCACGAAGGAAAGAACGAGAAAAAGAAGGTTTTAAGAAAAGAGTGGAGTCACCACCAATTTATTTAGATTAGAAAAGAAATTGGAAAATCTTTAAAATGACCTTTGGAAGCAAAAATTGAGTTTGGAATTCGATAGTGCATACGGAAGAATAAAAACTTAACCCCACAGCACCCCTAATACACCCGTAATAAAAACGATTACCGAAATTAATTGTAAAAATAATTAACAAATCTTAACGTATTTATTTCACCCCAAAACTTATTTAGAAGAACATAAAAAGAATTATGAATCATTATTTACAAAAGAAAAAGGTTTTGAGAAGAAAATTATTTTGTTTTGTTATCTTTTTTAGCTTTTTATTGGTTTTGTATTTTTAAAATGATAATATTGACAAGTCCTAAATGAAGTTGAACATGACACACAAGACCACAGAGCAACCTCGAATCAAAGGGATTGAACATGACAATTTATCATAAAGCATTCCTAAATAACATTAGCTCAATTATTTTAATTAGTTATTTATAAAAAAATAATAAGATAAATGAATTTAAAAAAAGGATTTCGTTTTGTGATGTGTTTTTATTTTTTTCTTGTTATTTGAATTTTAAAATTTTCATATTGCCAAATCCTAATTGAGGTTGAACATGGTATATAAGTCCATAGGACAACCTCGAATATAAGAGATAGAACATGAAGTGCAAGTCCATAGAGCATCCCTACAAACATTAATTTAATTATTTTAATTAGTTATTTACAACATAAAATAAAGAAGAAAAAATAACTTTAATTGTGTGAAAGCCAACAATACAGTGACCATAAATCCAAAGGAACATGTATACAAGATAAACAAGATGGAATATACAAACGTTGAAGATGGCATAAGGACTTTATTAAATATTAACTAACCATCCACCTTGAAGTCAAAGTCCTTTCCCTACCCTGGATTCACAAGGATCATGCGTTCATATTTTCGACAATCTAAAAGCCCACCTTCAACCTTCAATGCACTTGAAACTTCATATCAAAAACATGAACCATTAACTGATTCAATTCCACAACCTGTCTCACGGATAAACTAAGAGCAAACTAAACTCTCTAATTACAAACGAGATCAACATGTAGTTGGAGAGAACATGGCAAAACCGGAACATGAGCATTTAGCATAATAAAGACAAGAAAGAAAAGCCAGGCCTCATTTTTTTAACACCAAGACACATGACTCATAATTGGTAAAACACTTGTTTTGTCAAAACATTCAACAAGCAGAACCAGATTTTTTAAACACGTAAGCATGACCTTCTAGGAATTGAACCAAATTGAAATCAGTTGAACTTCATGTCCACATGCACATCAAAAGACTAAAAGATAACACTCAAACTGAATTCAATCAACATGCCGCAATCAAACTAGCAGTGAACAAACATCAAAAGATAGCACCCACACAAATTCAATTAATTTACTTAACATGCTGCAAGAAGGTTTGCATTCCATCAAACACTTTAAGTGCCATTACAAGAAGTTCTGAATCATGCTCTATGCCTCAAAGTAACATGTCAAATGCAATTTACACAAAGATCATGACTCACATGTCACAGAAATAATTTCATATCAAACTTTAAGGTTTTGATACATTAACAAAACAGAAATCGAAAAGAGAGTTCTAGGAAGTGAAATCCAAAAATACACAGCACAGAAGGATGTTAGACTCATTCTCTAAGAATCTCGCCATCGTTTGTTGACTTCTTTCAATGTCTCTCTCTCTTGTGGCTTGATGGGTGTGTGCGTTTTTCAGTCTCGCTGCCGTCAGTGTTGCTCCCCTCAATCTCTCTCTTTTCGTCTCTCCCTCTTTGGCTTTTTCAGTTTTTCTTTCTCTGGTGTATGCCCCCTCCCTTTTTCGAGTTGCCTCCTCGTTGGTTTATATGCCTTCCACTTTATGAGTGTCTTTTCGTCCCAGTTGTTGTTCCTGCGAATCAAGAAGGTTTCAATCAGTATTATGAAGTTGAAATCAAAATGGAAAGGATCAATAATTACCTTCTTTAAATGCGAGCGGCAGATGCGGTCTTCGCTGATGACGAGTGCGGTATTGGCGCACACAGGGGCTGGAGCACGACCCAGAAAAATCCCTTTAATTGCGGACAATGGCGCGCGCGCACGAAGGATGTGTGATCTTGTTCAGGAAAGGAAGCATTCATGGAGAGAAATCTGATTTGGGATAAGGAGCGAAATTGCCGTGAGGGAGAGGAAGAGGTTCAATCAGATTCAAGGTGATTTTTTTCTAAATTTCGGCAAAAAAACTCAAAAGGCCCGGTCAAAATAGGGTGTACATAGCTGGGGACGGATTGTCGTGGCTGATAGACATTCTGAACTATCGATTCTGTATTGCAATTTGTCCGATACCTATAATCTTTCTTCCCTTTCATTTTCGAATTTTCGTATAGGATTTTGAGTTTCAAAATTTATATGGATTTGCCTTGACGATCTTTTTCTATGTCATCAAGTTGGTATAGTATATTTAAAAGGAGAACTTAACATATGAGGTACTCCTTGTCAGGATTAAAGACAGAACAGTAAAGAAGCTATGAGAGAAAGAGATATCTTTGATCAAGGTTATCTGAAACTAGACTTCAGGTGATGCCGCCTGGGAGTTGGAGGATAGGATGAGGGAAGAGTTTCACATCTCTTCTAAGAAAATTTCGAGGACGAAATTTCTTTTTGGATGGCAGTGTTGTAACATCCCAAAAATCTTGTATATGTTTTTTTTAACTATTTGTGTGAATAACTTGACTGAGAACACAATTTGATTAATCATAATAATAATAATAGTTTTTTGTTTTTGACAAAGGAAACTCATGCCATATCATTAATAATAAAGTCTGCAATACAAGTGGGAACATCATCAAAGTTATGTGAGCTAGCCATAGATGTAGCCACCCTTGCCAAGGTATGAGCAGGGCCGGCCCAGCACCTCTTTGTCATGACCCGAATTTCGTAGCCATGACCGGCCGAAAGAGAAAGATTCCCCTTTCCCCTTCGCAGCCTCACAAGCATACATAAATCCTATTCATCCAAAGTAAAAGATTATATCCATTAACTACATAAGGAATATAATACATCAGAGTAACTAACAACACATAAATTACAAAGTCCCGCTTTAAACTAGAAACAACTTTAAAACTAAGGGTACCATCCCTCAAACTGTCCACATGGCATCCAAGGCGTCTGGCGGCTTCGTCGATACCTACAACTGAAATGTTAAATGTGGGGTGAGTTCACTGACTCAGTGAGGGACCTTCCCCCAAACACATGCAGGCAAGCAGGAAGAGGATACAGCACATGCACACTGTCACAGAAGCACTCGCTCATATCCACGCACAATTCATCTCAAGCAAACAACACAACAATAACACGTAGAAACATTCATATAGTAAACATAGCTCAAGAGGACATCTCGTTCATTCGTCGTGTACTTGTGGAATGTCTTGCACTTCATCCATTTCTCATATCTCAAATCCCTCACAAGGGATCAGTACAATTATCATGTACACATATCACATATCAGAATATCATCGAGTCTTTGGGTATCCTAAGAGGTGGGTTCACTGAGGACCCCCTACCCCGACGGTTTTTTATTTCTTACCCCGGAGATACCGCACCCTCCGACAAGCACCAACATCCCTCCTAACGCCCGAGGTATCTAACGGGGCCCCCTCATCCCCGATGGTGATATTTATATACCGGAGCCTTCCGCTCCCCAGTCGGCCTACCCAAAGATTCATAACCTTTTCTTGATAATCCATTCCATCAAGTACTGTTCATAAGCTTTCAGCCACTTACATCACTCATAATAACATAAGCATATTTAACGTTCTCATAATCAATAGTTCCACATTTAACATTCATCAATAACATAATTTATTTCACTCTAGGTCCAAGCATAGAGATATCCAATTTAAATTCAAAGATCGTAGAACCAATTTCATAAACATAATATCAAAGATCAATAGCCACACAAGCATTAATTTATCCATCCATACATTTAATCTTATCACTTAAGTGTGCTAATTATTATTTTCTCACTAAATAGTCAAAATAATCTTCTATAGCCATCTCAATTCATTTTTAAATTAATACTCAACAAAACATATTATAGGTCTTTTCCGAGCATTAAAATAAAATGAGAAAATAGTATGACCATAGGTAATAACTTTATAAATCTTTACCATCTTAAACATTCGAAATACATATTCTCAATACCATCATAATATATTTCCTTTCACAACAACAAATCACATGCTATCATCACTTAATCAGTTCATTCCAAAAATTTCAACATGAGCATACACATAACCAACAACATTTCGATCCATTTCATATCATTTCATACCATAATTGACATCATTTCACTATCACCATACATCTTCATAAAGGAATAACTATCACATAATTTATATCACAATTATACAGCATCATGTCCATAGATTTCTCATAATCCATACCATCATATAATGGAACTTACCAATAAAGTCATCATCTCATTCCATTACATAATACTTTCGATAATGCAATCTTAGGTACAATTCAATACCTTAATCTCATAACAAACACTTCACATAGCAACTCATTATCATCATGTAGATACACATCAATTCACCTATAAATACCCCATAATGTAAGGCATACATCAAAATATGCAAAAAAAGGTTTTTGAACACTTCAAAGTGCTCAAAAGACACGTTTTAAAAAGGTAAGAGAGTGTAACAATCATAAATTGTGGTAAAGCATCATTTTTGTAATATAATATCTTGACCTTTGATTACCATTTCTATCATAACTTTCCAATTACTAAGAATTTTAATTTGAATTTTGTTGCGCATGAAAATAGACTCAGAGAGCTTTCCAACAAGATGTTATTTACCCAAAACGAATAAAAAATAAAGAAGTTATGAACATTTAAAGTTGCCTTGTTCTGCCCCTAGAGCCCAGCGCTAGCGAGAAAGCTGCAGGAGCTACTCTCGGGTGTCCAGGCGCCCAACGCTACTAAAGGGGCGCCCAGCTGATGCAAACCAAGAATGATGTCCATTTTAAGGCCAAATTGATTTTTGATGAAAATTTTATTTTCATTAGTGATGAACACGTCTACTTGTTTTAGCTGTATCTTTCGGTACAAAACTCCGATTGATGTATTCTTTGGTGCGTTGGAAAGCTAAGGAAATTATCTACGAATAGTATTTCAATCCTCTTGACCGGATTCGGCTTCTATCATGGTGATAAATGGGATGGAAGTTAAGCACGAAATTCTGGACGGATTTGACCCATTTGGTTTTGATATTTATTTGTCTTTTGGGCTACATGGGTCATGAATTACAAAGCTATTCTAGTATGTTCCATTATTTTGATGACAAAGGAGGGCAACCTTTGGCTTGCATGCCTAGGTAACTCCTTTTTAATAGCCACTTAGTGGAGTAGTTATGCCTTTATCTTTATTAGCCTTAGTGGGATATTTTCTAGTTTTATGAGGGGGGTTAAGTCACTTCATGGTGACCTTTTGTTTGCATCTTTCATGCATCCAGCCCCTCCACTATATATATTTGAATATGATGAATAAAAATATAACTTAGATGTTGAATTTGGAGTAATTCCATTTGTGAGAATTATTTCTCTTCGGTTCTTCATTAAGCCAACCCTTTGATCTTATCAAGAGTCCAAGATTCTTGTGGCGATCCTCACCTTGGCTTATCAATTCCCCTTGGAATTGTGGCGCCTACCTTCCATTTCTTATCTTGGCCATTTTTTTGTATTCTTCTTCTTTGAATTTTGATTGTCACTCAAGGATAGATCCGAATTTTTATATGTTCCTTCCTTAGGATCATATCATCAGCGCTCTCTGGGAATTGCAGAAACGCAGCAAATGGTGCTGTTACACGAATTTTCACCCCCAAATCCCATTTTCATGCTTCCAAACTCAAATCCAACCACCAAAATGCACAAAATGCCAACAAAGATAAGGTCCATGCAAAGATTTGTAGAATCATTAGCTTAACCATTTATATACATATTATACTCCTATTAAACCTAATATTCAAACCACAAAAATAATTACAACAAAACACAAAAAAATCCCTCACAAAATCAGAATTTATACACCCAAATGACAAAGGAGAGGAGCAATGCATACTCATACCATTACCAAAGCAAAAATCAAACGTAACCATACAAATCCCTCACCTTACATTGAAGATCCATGGTAGCGTTTTTCTTTTTTTTCTCCTTCTTTCCTTTCTCCCTTTCTTTCTTCTTTTCTTCCTTTCTTTCCATTCCTTCCCCGTTTCTTCTGTTGCCCTTTCTTTTTAAGAGAGTTTCCACAACTCTCTATCTTAATGGGCTACTACAAAGTGAGCCCCTCTCCCTATTTAAATACACTCTTAACATTTAAATAAAATACCAATTAATTTCATATTATATAGATAAAGCTTAGGTATTATTTTTAACACATCCAAATTTTTAATTATGCAGCTAGAGTGTGTTAAACTGTACACTTCCCACTACTTAAATTACTTGCACACTTATAGCAAGACTCTTACGCTTTTTTTTCCCTTCCTATTTAATAAATTAAAAATTTCACAAAACAATTTTTTTTTACTTACGTCCGGAATACAAAGAGTATTATTATTATTATTGTATTATGATTATCATAAGACTGTAATAATTATTTAATAACATTTTACGAATATTACACTCTTGAGCCCTAAAGCAAATTATGTGGTAATGTCTTTTTAAAAAATAAAATTATTAATTATTTTGTACACAATGAGGAGTTGATCCCTGGTCCTTTTAGTTAATGGTAAGCTTTTATACCAAATTGACTAACTTATGTTTGTTGATATATGAAACATATCAAAAACATAATATAAAAAAATACAAAATGAGCTTCTTTTTTTTTTTAAAGAAAAAATTATTTTTTTGAGAGGTCTGAAGCAAGAGCCTCACTTTCTTTACCCTTGGGCCGGGCCTGGGTATGAGCTACTACATTTGCTTCTCTCCTAGTAAACTCTGCCAAAGAGTTTGTAAAAAAAGAGTATAACAAGCTCCTACACTCAAGAATAATATCCCCAAAGGCAGAAAGATCTACCCTTTGGTTGCCTAAACAATCTACCACAAACTTAGCATCCATTTCAAAGATAACATTTGACAAATTTAGCTCCTTCATCCATTGCAAAGCATAGAGCAAACCCAACGCCTCTCCTTCATGAACTTGGACCTTTGGAAAAAAAAAAGACATAGTTCTAGCTTTGATAAAAGACCCATGGTCATTGCGAACACAGAAGCCCAAACCAACACTATTCGAATGATTGAAGGAGGCATCAATATTACATTTATAAAAACCTGTAGGAGGAGGAATCCATTTGGCAAAAGCCGATTCAAACCAACCCATTTCTACCTCAATGTTCTCAGATATAGCCCACTGCCATTGGTTCAGAATAGCTGTTGCACGTGAGTATATTTGAGAGCCTGTTTCATTAATTCCTTCCCACAACTTCAAGTTCCTACTTCTCCAAATGCTCCACAAAATCATGCACCAAGAGTTTCTTCTGCTGCTACTCAACAAATTCAGCATATTCCACATGATGTTGGTAAAGGAATCAACGCTATCCACTTGTTGTTGGAGTTCTGCCCAATATCCATGCTGCTGCCATAGCTGTGAGCTTCGCAGACAACTGAAAAAAACATCGAGATTATGCTCCACGTCGGTCTCGTAGGTTACACAGGAAAGAGGACATTGAACTCCGCGAGATATGAGATCATCCCTCACCGGTAAACACCCACGGCAGAGCTGCCAAATGAAGGTCTTAACGCGGGGCGACACCTTCAACTTCCACACCACATCCCAGTCACCATCTTTGCGTAAATGGCTAGTCTCCAGCAGGTTATGAATGCACAAGTAATACGCAGATTTTACAGTATACACACCTTGCTTCTTAGGCCACCAAAAAATAGTCTTTCTTTACCGAGTTGAAAACTAGGACCTGATGAATAGCATGGACCTCTGTTCGATTAAGAAGCATATTAAGCAAAGGTGTATTCCATAATCTTGTGCTAGGAACAGAGAGATCTTTCACCATCATATTTTGAAACAAAGGATCTAGCGGTGCAGTGGGAATGGGGTTAGTATCATCACGTAACCAAGGGTCCATCCACGCTCTAATATTATCCCCTCTACCAATGCTCCATCTATAACTTGTCCTCAAAATAGCTCTAGCATTCCATGTACTCCTCCAAACAAAACTGGGGTTATGACCAAGCTGTGAGTCCATAAAATTACCTCTAGGAAAGTATTTAGCTTTGAGAAGTCTAGAAGTAAGATTATTTGGATTTGTCATTAGCCTCCAACCTTGTTTACCAAGCATGGAAATATTGAAAGCATAGAGATTGCGAAAACCCATTTTGTAACACCCCGATTTTTCAAACTCTCCAATACTAGTTAATCAATATTTATATGTTTGTATTTTATTGAAGGGCATAGATAGGGAAATAAAATAATCCGAAACCATAGTCATGCTCAACGCTATCGTACGAAGCTACGATTAAACTTTGAGCTGAAAACTCAAACGGAGCCCGGTCTGCGTTTTTATACTGATAGTATGGTTTTACTGCTCAGGAGACCTTAGATGGACCCGTGAACAAGACAGTAAGTCTTAGAATTTAATTTCCTACGTTTTTGTTAAACTTCAAAAAAATCACTTCCTGACCTTCGTTCGAGCGAAATCCTCAATTGGGTGACGAACGGAGCCGCATACGGACTAACCGGGACCCGCTAACAGATAATCTTGATATCACATCATGTTACATCACTTGGGAAAGCATGCCGGAGTCATCACGACGTTTGGAAATATCTGGTTGCGAAATGACCAAAATACCCCAAACCTTTTCTTTAATGACATTTTGGTCTTTGATGGAAAAGACCAAAATGCCCTTAAGTGAGTTGTTTTAAGGGCTGGTCAGCCCCCTCATTCACGCACAAACCAGCAAGAAATGAACCTCCAAGACTTCATCTTCTTCCTTGAGAGAAAACTCCATTTTTCCTTGGAGAAAAGCTTGAATCCTTAAGAGAAAAGCTTGAATCCTTGATCAATCTTTATCATTCCTTAGGTAAGATCACTTCTATGATCTCTAATCTTCATGAATCTCTTCCTATTTCAAGTTTGAAATCTTGATTTCAAAGTTTTCAAGTTTATGATCCAAAACTTCAAAAATTCATAGGAAATTGTAGAAAAATCCTTTTAATGGGAAACCAATTTCTTTGAGTTAGCTTCATCATCCTCTACCTAAACCCAAGAGCATATGATCAAACTCTCATCCTAGCCTATTCTTCTAAAAGTGGCCGAACCCAAAGGGAAGATGATGAATAGTGATTTTGTTCAATTTTTGATTTCTAACTCTTGATTCTATCCTTACCTTTCCTATTGTTTTTGAATCCAAGTGATGGAAAACCAAATCAATTCCTAGTCCAATTTTCTCTTCATGGCCGAAACCTATGAGTATGAGGAACCTTGAGTTTTTTTTCAAGTTTTTGGGTAATAGGACTTACACTAGTGTTCATCAAGATTAAGAACCAACCTTCCAAAAGATTGGAACCAAATGAGATCCCTAGCCCTTTTCATCATTTTTGGCCGAACCTTAGACCATTTTTGGGTAAGGAGAATCCAAGTTTTGATGTTGTTAATTATGTTGTTATTTGTTGATGATTGGTGTGGTTGTGTGTTTGTAGTTGTTGTAGGATACTCGGACAAGGAATCGGGAGAATTTGTGGACCTATCGGGCGACTTTACCTTCGGAGGATGACTTCTAAAGGTAAGGGGAGATAAGCTTCAATGAGTTTGATAGCTGCATGAGGTTGGTTGTGGTATGTTTGTGATTGAATATTAAGGTGTGATTTGCGGTGTTATTGTCTTGAATGAACTATTTGATTTGGAGATATATGTTGTGTATGGACTTGATGAGGTATATGCTTGGATATTTGAATGTGAATTGTGGCATAGATGCCTTGAATTGAGATTTATGTATATATATATATATATATATATATATATATATATATATATATATCTTGGACTGGTTAGGAGCATAGCACTGGCTATAGCTCAATAATGAAGATTAATTTAACTAAAAGTCTTAATCAACGATTTCGGAATATTTTGATTTGAGGAATGAAAAGCTTCTAAGCTAAAGGTTATGATGGCCAATTTTACTAAAAAGCCACTAAGTTAAGAATCCAAGACGTTTTTGAATAAGACTTAGGAAGTCGAGAGTTGGTGAGTAAAATATTGAAAAGTTGTTTTATCATTATTTTCTAAACATGTTGTACAGAGAAAGGAAACCTTGAAAAGTACTTAGTTTGTTAAAGAAAGTATCTTATGAAAGTATTGGATGTTCCGAAAACGAAAAAGTTTCTTCATGGAAGCTGTTCCGATAATAATCTTTAGAAAAATGTTTTAAAATGATGGAACCTTTAGAAAAGGCTTTTTAAGCCAAAATCCTTTCAAAATGTATCTTTAGAACTTGAGTCTTTGAGAATGTTTTGTAAGGAAAACTTTTGTGGGATGTCTAACGATTGCAACAACCCTGCTAGCTTCTGATGTTTAATCTTCGCTTTCTTACACACCAAGCAGGTTAGGACATAAGCTGGTACATCTTTCTTCATCCTCAGTCACCAGAATAGCTTCTTCAGATCATGATACATCTTGGTAGACCTCGAATGGAAACTCATCTTGCTTTTGTGTGCTTCCTCCAAGATCATATTCTTAACTTCTTTATCCGCTGGTACACAAACCCGGTCACCATACCTAAGCAAACCATCTGTACCTCTTCTGAATTCCCAAGTCTTGCCTTCTTCTATCAATTGATTCACATTCTCGAGGTACTTATCCTCAGCTTGCTTCTTCCTCAACAGGTTCAGGAAATCACTAGTTACTCTAACCATCCCCAAATTCAGCTTATCTTCGACGATTTCCGCTTCCAGATTCAGATCTCTAAATGCCTCTAAAAGCTCTAGCTCCTTTACCATCATCGCAGACACGTGTAGGGACTTCCTACTGAGCGCATCCACTACAACATTCGCCTTACCTGGATGGTATTGCAGGTCGAATTCATAGTCTTTTATGAATTCCATCCACCTTCTCTACCTCATGTTCAACTCTTTATGGTCGAACAGATACTTCAGGCTCTTATGGACACTAAACACACTGAATTTAGCGCCATAGAGATAGTGTCTCCATATCTTTAATGCAAACACTATCGCAGCCAATTCCAGGTCATGCGTTGGGTAGTTCCGCTCATGCACTCTCAACTGCCTTGGGGCATACGCCGCCACTTTTCTGTCTTGCATGAGCACACATCCCAAGCCTTGATAAGATGCATCACAGTATACATCGAATCGTCCTAAGGGATCTGGTAACACCAGCACAGGTGATGTGGTCAGTCTTCTTTTCAGCTCCTGGAAACTCTGCTCGGAAGCCTTTGACCACTTAAACGTCTTCCCTTTTCTCGTCAACTGCGTCATAGGTAACGCAATCTTAGAGAATCCTTCTATAAACCTCCGATAGTAGCCCGCTAAACCAAGAAAACTTCTCACCTCGTTTACAGACTTAGGGCTTTCCCAACTCACTACTGCCTCAACTTTCGCAGGATCCACTGCGATTCCATCGTACTGATCACATGGCCTAGAAACTGAACTTCCCCTAACCAAAACTCACACTTCGACAGTATAGCATACAACTGCCGGTCCTTTAGCACTTGCAACACCACCCTCAAATGCTCTTGGTGTTCCTCTTTACTCGAAGAGTATATAAGGATTTCATCGATAAAAATAACAACAAACTTGTCGAGGAACGGTCGGAAGATCCTATTCATATAATCCATGAACACGGCTGGAGCATTAGTCACACCAAACGGCATAACCAAATACTCATAGTGACCATACCGACTCCAAAAAACAGTCTTTGGCACACCCTCCTTCTTAACCCGGATTTGATGGTATCCAGATCGCATATCGATCTTAGAAAACATAGCTGCCCCTTTCAGCTGATCCATCAAATCATCTATCCGTAGTAACAGATACTTGTTCTTTATCGTCACTTTGTTCAGCTGACGATAGTCTACGCACAGTCTTGAGCTCCTGTCTTTCTTCTTCACAAACAACACCGGAGCTCCCCACGGAGATGCACTAGATCTGATAAATTCCTTGCCTAGCATCTCATCCAACTGCTTCTTTAACTCCATCAGCTCCAATGGAGACATCCGATACGGTGTTATCGATATAGGTCCAGTTCCCGGTACCAGGTCTATGGCAAACTCCACCTCTCTCTCTAGTGATAATCCAGGAGCGTCAACGGGAAGCATATCAGGAAACTCTCGCATGATAGGCAAAGCTTCAACACTAGGAGTCTCCTTCACTTCTAAAGTGAATAGTACCATATACTCACTCTAACGGCGTGCCTTTTGCATGATGGGTCAGCGAGAAAATGGGAACAGCGGCTTAAGCCATTAGGTGTAGGCGCTCGAGATTGGGTTGGTGTTCAGTCTACCGCTTGTGTAGCCTATGCGAAGCGAACAAGCAAGCCTGGATTCTCCCGTCGAGAGTCACTTTGAAAGTCTTACCTAAACTCTTCCGACTGAATATGATGAAGCCTATAAAACAACGAGCTACTATCATTTCTTCATCGGCTCCTTTGCCTCTCTTCTGCGGCAGCAGGCGAAACAAAAACAGGGTGGTTTCCGGGCTCCTTTACTAAGTCGAAGATCCCCAGAAGCAGAAGCCTTTTCGCTTCCAAATATGCTTAAAAAAAATCCATCTATCCCCCCACCCAAGAGATTAAATCCATTCGTCCGGGGAAGTGAGAAAATCTTTCAAGGCTAGGGTTTTGGTTGCCCAAGACGTGATCAGTGTGTCCACCACACTTTCGTTCGTAAACCGAGAAGTAGTAAGGTTTTTATGTGTAGTTGAGAGCGGCGTCTATGCCCTGAAAATAGTCATATTAGTCGGGGGCTGTTGCTCTGGGGCATCCAATTCTTCTTCTTTTGCTGCTGATCTCACATCGAGAGCAGCTCCTTCTTGTTCAGGGTCATCAGATGTCCATTCCTCTCCCAGCAAGAAAACGGATGCAGCCCTTTATTAGTAATGGAGGCTTTCTAGCGCGCCCCCCCTTTACTAATAAAGCGTTAGCCGTTGCTTGCCTTACGTGTATATAATATAGAAGGGTCGCTTACTTACTAAGCGCTGGTTCTATCCCGGCCAAGCAACCAAGGTCCCCTAGGTGGGAATAGTGAAAGAAAAGAAAGAGAAGGGGAAGAAGCGGGGTAGAGTAGTTGGTTAACTCGTCAGGCTCATGACCTGAAGATTGCAGGTTCGAATCCATGGAATTAGATGTCGAATGAGTACGATTTCGAGCATAAAGAGAGAAGAAAAAGGAACTTTTTAGCAAGAATCTAGGTTTAGCAAGATAGCTGCCAGAAAGACTGAGCTTAGGTGCATAGCGCTTAAATAAGTGGTTGAAGAGCTCGAAGTTAAACCCCCGCATCAAGTGTCGACAATAAAGATGGTTGGGACACCCATGCCTTCAATAAAAACTAGTCCAATAAAGACTTTGCCTTTCACCCCATATTCTAAATCGAAGAATGCCAGGATGGAATCTAAAGCTAGGACGACTACCCAACTTAGTCTAATCAATCCTGTATTGAAGTAGACTATCTGTTGAGTCAACTGGGCTTGAAAGCGTTCACTAAATGAAAGCTTGCTTGGCATGAAGTACGCATTCAGCTAATGGCATTTAGGTTTGGCATGCTTTGGAATCTAGTGAATAAGTGAGCATGAAGCTTTGGCTGTCATATCTTTCTTCTCTCCCTCTCGAGACAAAGAAAAGAACAAAAAAGGAAGATTGGCTTGGCGTCATTCCAGCCCAACTCCGGTGAATGGGTCGAGAGAGATAGAGAGGGGAGTGGGATACAGGAAGTCTAGTGAAGAGTTGAGTGGCTATCCAACCATCAAATCGGCTATGGAGGGTGGTTTCAGCAAGCGGGTAAACCGATGATGACTAGTCAAAACTTAGGTAGGCCGATCGTCGCTCATCCCTCGTGTTCTCTCCCGTGAAGGTGGTGGGCTGGTCCCATTTTAGACATAGTAAGAAGAGTAGCAATGCTAGATTAAGAAGGGGTAAAAAGGGGTAAAGCCATCACTCTGCCCTAAGCATTGAGCTTACGCGAACCAAGCTGCGAAAAAGACTTTTTGGGTAGCCGTTCTTCCATGCCAAGCCAGCACATGGACCGGATTGGTATTCGAATAAGTTCATTTCCACTTTCTTGACTTGACATCAAGTAAGAAGAAGACAATTAATTGCTCAAAGACCGGCTCCGGGGCTAGCGAAGCTGCTTATCCTTTGTGTATCCGTTTGCGTCAGCATTGGCTTCAGACATAGGAAGGAGTTGACTGATTCTCGATGGTTGCACCGCTTAATCGTGCTTTCTATTCCTATTCATAAAAGAAGAAGAGAAGGAAGGGCTTTAGCCCAATATTCACTCAACGCCAAAGAAAGCTTCTAAAACAAGGTAAAAACTTCACGGATTTCATCAGGATTAATAGTCATAGGAAAGGTACACTCAAACGAAGAAAAGATCTTTGTTGCAAGTTACATATGGAAGATGGCGACGACAACAGCATGTCGTAGAAGGAGATAACAGGTGGAGCCAACGATCCGCTAAGACTCACGTATCTACAACTCCATCCCCGAGCGGCGGTCTAACGACCCCCTAACCTAGGTTGGAGCTATGAAGCTGACCTTCTTTATTAGAAAGGACTTTTTCATTTCAGCTTGCTCTAAAGAAGGGCTTGCTATTCAATAAGAAATGTCCGAGAAGACGATTTGAATCTTTAGCAGATAAGAGAAGACACGAAGGGAGGAGTTCCGCTTAGCCCCTTGCTCCTCTTTGATAGAAGTAGTTCTTTAGAATGACTTGTTAGCAAGAAAATGCCTTCTTAGGAAGTGAATCAGAAGACGCCTGCTCGAGAATGCCCTCCGACACGATCGTACGAGGTCACAATTCACCCAACACGATCATCCGGGGTGAACAAGAATTGGGGATCGGATGCGGGCGAAATTCCCGCCAATGGCTGAGATGTTCAGTCGACTCCCTCCCCCTTTGTGGGGGTCCGGACCCCTTACGAGTGAGCAGACGAGTGAGCAGAAAAGGGAGGAGGAAAGAGGCCCTGGCGAACCGTCATAATTAGTAAACAAGTGTAATCCGCCCGCTATCGCTTCATCTTTTGATGTAGCGTAAATGCCTGCTGTAGATGCTATCACTTATTCTGCCTCGGTCGGGTGCTGCCTTAGTTGATGTGAAAGAATCCCCCTTGCTTCCTACTCATTTACTATCGAACTCTCCTCCTGGAGTTCGGAATCGGCAAGAGAGAAGAGGGACATACTTAAAAGCAAGGAAGTGGAATCAATCCCGTTTGCTACAGGATTCTTTCGATCTGGTAAGGTGAGCCCATGAGTGAGTGTCTAGTTGGCTACAAAAGCTTCTCCCTGGGTTCCTTCACTGGGCGACTTAACTTCCTTTCTCGGTCATCTCATTTTATGGTTTCAGCATATGGCTATGGTTCAGATACAGACTAAAGACTTTCTTTCGTGCTTTGATCTCAGCTGGTGGAAGTAGAGTGGCTTGCTTGGCATGAAGTACGCATTCAGCTAATGGCATTTAGGTTTGGCATGCTTTGGAATCTAGTGAATAAGTGAGCATGAAGCTGAGTCCATTACTATTCTGGTCGAGTTCGTTTATTCGTTTTTTCAGAACTCACACTTCGTACCTGAACATGAATAGGCAGCGCTCTTTTTCCCGACGTAAGCCCAGGCAAAGTTTGGTATGGGGCTCGCAGTAAGCTACAGATTTGAATGAGTTGACTACGTGCAGAATCCCCATCTCCGCCCCTTATTGGAAAACTAAAGGGAAAAGAAAGAGGCAAGTAAAGTCTGAAATGCCTTCCTAAGGGATTCTTCTCTTTCCCCACGAGGTCTTCAAGCCAGATGGAGTAGTGCATCTCTGTCTTGAAAGCCCGCCCTACAGATAGGAGTTCCTATCTCTACTGCCTATCGAAGTTTCTCGCATTTCATATGGTGGTAAAGTGAGACCTCATAAAGAGCTCTATGATCCTCATTCAGTCAGATTATTCAGTAAGATATGGTTTGACCCTTTTCCTTTTTGTTTGAATCTTAATATAGCTATTCAGATTTAGTAGGGTCTGTTAAAGTAAAAGCAAGGGACTGATAGCCATAGACTTGAGATGAAGAGTTCCGCCCTCAGGGAATGGAGTCTCGGGCTGAATGCCCGAAAAAGCAAAGTCAAAGTCTATATTTTTCATCATCTCAGTGTTAATTTCCCTCAAAATGATGTCTATAGGCTGCCCTTTCGGATTTTTAAGTAAATTAACCAGCGCCTACGACTAAGGGGAATGGAATGTCGACCACAGGGTGTTGAAAGCGAGTTTCAGTGATCTGAGGGTGAATAGATAGAATACCGGAATCGGAATTCCACTAGTGAGGTAAGCCGTGCTTTTCGGTAAGGGCTAATTCGAAGATCTTAGTGAATAGGGCACAGGACAGGGATCTCCGAGGATTTAGAGGATCCTCAAATAGAAGCACGATATGATTTCTTCATTATAGATTTAGATCTTTTTCGATAAAAAGATGGATAGGATTTCTTACTTCCACTTCCTATAGGACATGAGGGCTTCAAGCCTATGCTAAGAGAGTCAGGTTCCTGTCTCCTTTTTCTTTCTTCTTAGCTGAGTTAGGCGCGTACCCAATTCAATTAGTACTCGTCCGTGCCACCCACCTTGTGTAATGCATAAAACCAAATCGCTGACCGGTGGGGACTCTCCCATCAATGAATGAGGTGCTTTTTATGGGGAGGTATATGAAGGAACGAAACAGTGGATTGAGGAATGAAAGCTCGAAGACAAAGAGAACCGGGCTTTTCCAAAGAATTACTGCAGCTTTCCCACTCCCTTTGATTTTAATATACAAAAAAGTCTCTTCCACTTTCCTACCAAATCTCTCTTTATTCTGGCACATAAATGAAGGGATCGAAGAGATTATTTCAGATTATGTTCACCAAGAAATGACCCGAACATAAAATCGTGAATGAAAAAGCGTGACGAGACTTTCTCAATTCGAGATGTTAGAAGGTGCAAAATCAATGGGTGCCGGAGCTGCTACAATTGCTTCAGCGGCGGATTTGACCCTATCTACACCCGGAGCCAATCTCCTATCGGTCCTGCCACCACGCCGCAGAATTCCAATGACCCTAAGATCACGATCAACCACCCTCCCCACCACGCAGCCCCCCAGGCTCATTGTTAGTTTTTGGTCATAGGGCGGGCGGATTTATCTGATCAAGGGCCGGGGCACAAACATGTTACATTTTGATTGCTCAAGTCCTCTAGATCAACCTTGTAGAGGTTGTTTTGTCTTTTGACAGTGAAGAGGGCAGTGTCATTGTTGACATCCTTCCTTGAGTTAAGCATAAATAAGTACCCCAGAGGCTACGAGAAAGATCTGAGGGCGATCTCGCATTGCTGCCTCACAAAGCCCTTCCTGCTTTCTGTATTTGTGTTGGGTATCCTAAAGTTTTCCTTGTTCAAACAAGGGGTTATCCCTCTGGTTAGGACTTCGAAGAAAGGATTATCCAATCTTACCTATCCCGACTATTTTGCCTTGGAAGTTGTCTCTAAAAGTGACACTTCCTCCTTCCTTAGCTCTAAGGCTTAAGAACATAGACTTGTTCCCTGTCATGTGCCTTGAGCATCCGCTGTCCAAGTACCACTTCTCTGATTTTCTTGATAATGTGTTGCTTGTTGAAGGATTAAAACACAATCTGCTGAGCATAAGTCAATTGTGTGACAGTGGATTTCATGTTTCCTCAGGTCGGAGCAACGCGCCATCGGACGTTCAAGAGGCAGTCGCACGATCGGGCATAAGTGTCCGGAAGTTGTCATTGTATACTCCCGCGGGTCGGAAGGCGGCGGGGGAAGGAGGAGGACACTTTCGTTCTAAGATCCTATCTTCTCTTCTGACTAGGTGAGACCTGGTTGTTCGAGGAAATCCTTGTCGCCCATGAGGCTGTTCGTGAGCAGAGAATTGCCGGTAGGACCAATGTTGAGGACTCATTCATTCGACTAAGAATCATAGTAAACACCTTATTGGGATGTTTCACATCTAGCTTGTATAGGGACCACTTCTTTGATGCAGCAATAGCCAGTAAAGTCCTAATCTTCACATCTTCTTTTCCAAGTGAAATCCCCTAGTATATGAAAGAGTGAAAAAGTGCTTTCGTTGTTGTGGAATAAGAAGCCTTCGTATCTTAATGCATGTATGGCTCGTACTGCGGAGCAAGCGAAGAATAAGGGCGCGCGTTAGCACTCCTGCAAGAAAACGGCCTTACTCAACAAGCGCACCTTTCTTAGTTTAGTAAGGTTGCTTCGAGGTCCTAATTGTACGACTTTGGTATGATGTCCTTCCAACGTGGATTCACGTAGAACATCGCGCCACCATACAAACATGGTATATAGGATAAAGAAAGCGTAACTCTTTGCTTTGCTTTTTTTCCTCTTAATCTTTTAGCCTGCCTTGTGGAGGTCTCTCGGGTGTCTACGGCGGATCGGATCGTGATGAAGAGAAGTCTTTTCCGATCTTCCACTAAGAAAGGAGTGGATTAGTTAGAGTCGGTCCGTTCTCTTGTTTAAGAAGCTAGGGCTAGGGTCAAGCAAGCCTGCCTCCATCCGTTTATTCCATAGCCTATCGAGCCAAGCCAGATCTGCAGCCAGTGACGATAACTAAGTAGTTAGTTGTTTTAGTACTTTACTGGGACGATCCACTAGATCCATAAGCCCGTAACGGAAAATAGCCTTTCTTTTCCCAAACCTCGTTCGATCCCGAACTGCATTCAAAAATGAAGCACAGGTGAACAAGTAGAGTATACTAGGGCGCTTGAGAGAACCATGTCGAAGGAACTCGGCAAAATGACCCCGTAACTTCGGGAGAAGGGGTGCTCTCCTATCTTTTGATTAGGAAAGCGGCACATACCAGGGGGTAGCGACTGTTTATTAAAAACACAGGACTCTGCTAAGTGGTAACACGATGTATAGAGTCTGACAACGGAACGCTGTTTTTGCCTCGTCCTCTTTGGAGATGAAAAGAAGGTTATACCTTACCGTCCATGAATGACAGAATTTATTGCCCATAAGCTCTGTCCACTAACAGATCAAAGCCGTCCGGCCCCCTACCGGATTAGGAATGCGAAGGCCTTTCCTTCGAAAGGAGACCGGGGAAAGAAAGAGCTATGCTATTGACCGACCCTTTCGTAGTGACTTCGAATCAATAGTCCTATCCTTTTTTATCATTTTTTTTTGAGGCGGGCCGAATAGAGAATGAAATGCAGAAATACGGGAAGAGTTCCAAACCTTTTTTTTGGTTTAAGGGCTGCTCGCCCTCACCCAAGCAAGCTCAGGAGTTCAGGTGCTACAGATTAGCTGCTTGAAGCCCGATCGTCAGTAACTTCCACCGAAGAGATCTTGTTTTTGTCCTTCTCGGGTTCCAGTCCAATCTTCTGCTGCTGCCCCCGGCCTCTACTTCATTTAAGACTTTCTGGTCCAGGCCTCAGGCTTACACAAGTCTAATCTTGGTCGTGAATATCTGAATAGGACAAACCGCCCCGTGGATATCTTTGCTTCGGAACAAAACAATTAGAATTAGGCTCAGTCAACTGGAATGTGTATTATCGATATAGGGGATCTTTCAATTGAGAAGATCCATCGACCTGAGACGTTGTAAGCTTCATCTTCATTCCGGCTTGTGAAAAGAGCTGATCTTTGGCTCGTTCTTGGGGCTTTGATTAACAGAGATAGAAGTCAATTCCGCCCTTTAGGGGCCAGTCACTCGATCTAAGAAATATAGGCCCTCAACCAACTCCTCCTAAAGTCTTTGATATTCCCTGCGAATAACCTGGCCTGGATGCACTCCTGCTGGGCTTGAACCCTACTATTCAAGTCATCTACATAGGCGGATCTAGCTTCTTTCTCATTAAACCGGGCGGTCGGTCGCCTTTAGAGCACGAAAAGTAAAAAATTCTGCTTTCCATCAATTCAAGGTGAAAAATGAGGTAGCTCCCTTGGCAAAACTGGGATTTGATACAAAAGATTCCGAGTAAAAAGATACTTATCTGATAGGCGTGGGGCATAAATAAGTAGTAGGCTTTCACCGGTTTCAGCCAAGCAGTTGCTTTAAAGAGGATGCGAATCGAATGCCATGGTTCTTCTTTCTTACAGGGAGGGGAATGAACCTATAACAAAGCGCAGTGGACTGCCTTTCAAGGGCTAGAAGAGACGAGGGAAGGAATCCGATCTGCAGATGAAGCAGAAGTCAGCTTGCCTACTTCTTTTTCGCCAGGTTTCATTCGATTTGTTGTGGATTGGATGATGGAAAAACCAGCAAGCCCCTTTCATTGATCATCAGAATCCTCTGATTCTTCTGTCTCATCCTCAGCATTGAAAGCCATTGGTTGAGGAGACTTGGCAGTCTTTTGATTTGCTTTCAAGGCTATGGATCTTCCCTTTTTAGGAGCATCTTCTTCAGTAAGCTCTAACTCATGGGTTTCGAGCTCCTACCTTTTGGCTTTCCCACCAAAGGGAGTTAGAATGTGCTTTGGTTCACGTATATCCCTATATAGATATAGATAGGCTCTGTAGTCGGGCTTAAGCCAGTTTCACCGAGGGTTTAAGCAGTGATTAGGTACGAGCAATAGTCTGATTAGGATTCTGCTGGAACTGCGCTCTCTATTAAGAGCAGAAAAGACTGATCACTAAAGAGATACACTGATTTTTTTAGTGTGTAGTTCCTTTGTGCCCAGAATGCAGTTCATAGGCAAGGAACCACTCTATTTCACTTTTTATATTGAGAAAGATCGATCCCTTTCTTATCCTTTCGCGCTTTCCCTCTATCAGAAGGTATAGCCTTCCAAGTGGGTTCCCATGTAATCCCTTGACACATAGGGATGGTTAGCGCACTCTTCCAGTACCGCGAGATCAGTTTAGGGACATGACTCATGAAATCGTCATCCGTCGGAGTACTCTCGTTGGCAGGCGTCAATCCAGATGGCTCAAAAAAACTGAGAGTTTTGTTTGAACAGTCTAACATTACATGGTTGGCTGAAAGCCAGTCCATGCCTAGGATTACATCTATCTGTTGTATAGGCAAACAGATAAGGTCAACATGAAAATGACGGTTCTCTACCGTAACAGGACATTTACGGCATACAGATAGGTTGTTAAAGAATCACCGGTAGGTGTTGAAACAGTTAAGTCATATGGCAAAGTAGAAACAGGCAATCCTAAATGATCCATACACTCTACCGATATGAAAGAATGCGTAGCCCCCGAATCAAACAGAATCGACAAAAGCTTACCAGAAACTAAGCATTTACCTTGGATCAGATCAGGACTTTGGTATGCTTCGGAACCTCCCACGGAAAACACCCTTCCGGTCGTCTGTGGCCTGCTCTGCTGACTTACCACAACTAATCTTGCTCCACCACTCTGAGCTCTACCGCTTTGCTGTTGAAACTGAGCCCTTCCGCTCCCTTCGGCTTTGTAGTCTGACGCATAGTGACCCATCTGATTGCAATTAAAACATCTGATGTGTTGGGTCCTCGGACAGTTCTTGACCAAATGCGGTCCCCCGCACCGAACACAGGTCTTGATCCCTTGTTGTGTTTGACTAGAGTCGTTCATTCCATGGTTAATATTGAATCGAGCCATGCGATCATACGGCCCTGTCCTCCGCTGAAACTTACCACCTCTGCCTTTCTGACTGCTCCGAACAGGTCCTCCACTTGTCTTTTGTTGGATGACAGTCCCTGCTCGGTCATGTCCCTCAACCACTGTGCATTTCTGCACCAACTCAAGAAAAGATCCAATACTCAAAGGCAACATTGCTCGCTTCAACTCGGGCCTCAACCCATCCTCGAACCTCCTGCAAACCCAGTCTTCATCCGGATGGATCTGATAAAACTGAGAGAACTTGAGTAACGCTTTTAACCTCATCGCGTACTCACCCACGGATAGTTGTTCCTATCTCAGACTCAGGAATTCCTTTTCTTTTTCCTACCGGATACTTCTCGGGAAGTACTTCTCCAAAAAGCACTCCCGGAACAGTTGCCATGTCAGTACTCTTCCTCCGGCCTCTAAAAGTCTGGCCTTGGTTCTCCACCAAGCCTCTACTGCTCCTATTAACATGAAGGCAACATACATTAGCACTTAACGGATGAAAACTAACGGTAAGAGCTGAAACCAAACATTTTGAACTATGCAGACAATAAAACCAATGAAAAAAATGTATGGATCAAAACCAAAACTCGTCCACTTAGTAGAGACTAGAAAGTTCATTAATTAGTTCAAAGTACATTAGACTTCATTGAATGGCATCAACTAGGTAGGAAATATTGAAAGGACGGTGGTCGCTGAAATGAAGGCAATGTTTCTCATAAAATAATCAAGGGTTAAGTATGTTTTTCATCCCTATATAAAATTGGTAAATTTTGATTTTGGTCCCTATAAAAATTTAATTCGTTTTTAATCCTTAAAAAAATATAAAAATTGTGTGTTTTTAATCCCTGGTGAGGGACTAAAAGCATCCTACTTTTATTAAATGTAGGGACTAAAAATGAATAAAATTTTTATAGGGACCAAAATCAAATTTTACCAATTTTATAGGCATCAAATACATACTTAACCCAATAATTAATATCATTAAGGAGAAATTATACTAATCTACCTTAAAGTTTGAATTACTTATATTTGACATTCCTCATTCTTCGGAAACTACAACGACCTCCATAACACCACTTGGAATGTGATCATTCATTTAGTCCAGACAATCCACTTTGATAGAACCTCAAGACTTATTATTGAAGGAAAATAAGGGTTGAGCCTAAGCTCTTACAAGGGGAAAATACCAGAGCCTATGGCTCCTAACCAGAGCATATGCCCCTCAGAGAAAGCATTATTTGTCACTAACACTCCAAATGATTAACTAAATTCCCTTTTTTCCCTCACTCTCCCTATATCCTAGCTGCATGGCACAACAACCTGCCTAGTAAGCCACTAACTAACTCACACCCCCTACACTACGTGTGTAAACCTCCCAGATCTTGGGCTTGCCCTGGTTTAGGCCCAAAAGCTGATCCATGTTTTGCTTTAGCCCATTCTCAGTGTATGGTGCTCTATCACTTCCTGCCGCTGGAAGAACAACCTTGTCCTCAAGGTTGGGGGTGAGGAAATCGACTGCACTAGAGGAAGTCATCTTCCCATGTAACATCTTCAGTAGCCAATCCTCCCTTTGACAAGATAATTCCTAATGGCCCTTTTGAATTGAGAAGCATGGAACACCGAGTGGATGTTGGAAATAGGAGGCAGCTGTAGTTTGTAAGCCACTGCTCCATCAGATAACCCCTTAAGTTGCACTGGGTTGCCCTTGAGCACAAAGTCCATGGTCATCTCTCCCCAATCCATCACCACCTTCCCCAAGCCCTTAAGCCAAGCTATTTCCAGAATTATATCCCAGCTCCCTAAGTCCAGTACGCATGCATCGATGGCTATCTCAGTATCACCCAACCGAATGCCCATGTTATTGCATTTGCCTCTCGTCGTGATCTTGTCGCCATCACCCAAACAAACACTCTGATCTCGTGTCATGGTCACTGGTAGACCCTAAGCGACAACGATTTGAGGAGAAACAAAGTTGTGGGAAGCCTCACTATCTATCAATACCAGCACCGAGACCCCATTCACAAGTCCTCTCAGCCTCATAGTCTTAGCTCCATCCAAAACATCACCGAACACCCCACAAAGCTCCATCGCATGACACCCTATCACTTCCTCCTCCTCAGTATTATCCACTTCAATCGCGAGGACCTCCCCTGTCCCCAACATTGGAACACCCAAAAATTTACTATACGAAATTATTCATTATAAAACTAATTATATCCGAAACTTTTATTTATTTTTATTTATATTTTTTTTTTTTACAAAGTTTTACTTATTATTCCTTAGATTTGACACACTAATATTACACGAGCGTCCCTGCATATTCATTAAACACAACTAAGGTATGCATATCATCTTAAAACATTGTTACGTTTTTGCAGAGCCTCAACGTAAGGCTCAACAGACTCCACAGGACACCACATCTGTGAAGTTCATAATCACTGGGCCAGACATCTTCATGGTACTAGAGAGCCACTATGGCGCTGCAATCTGGAATTCTACATTACCAATATAAGTAACCCTCCTATTGGTGATGTTGAAGTCGAATTGATCTTCGAAGAGGCCGCAATATGTACCATAGCATTCATTTCGGTTGCTCCTTCCATCTTAAAAGAACATAGTAGAATAAAAGAGTAGTAAATTGTTTAAACAAACATTATTACTTCATTTGGTTCCATAGTACAGGCCTTAAAGTAAGGAAAACATCACAAACAGAAAGAAAACATCACAGCACACTAGTTCCTAAAGGTACCCTCCCTTTAATAGCTACATTATTTATTTTACAAGCTATTAGACAACACTTTCAAACTACATCTCCTCCCCCTCACATCTCATTAGGAGGAGGCATTCCGTTGACATACAGGAAAGGTGGGGAACCAAATCTTAGTAAACGAAAGAGAGAAAACTATGATAATAGGACCCGTCATAACTATAGGGTCAACTCCAGGGAGATATTGGGAGGTTATGGTGAAAGGGGCAGCACCTGTGTAAGTAATTTCAAAGGTGGTTTGGTTCACTTGCCAACGTTCTTCATAAAACTCGATATTAATATGAGCCACGGAAGGGCTAGCCATTGAGCTTACTTCCATCTTTTTTTAGAAAGAAAAGGAAAACAAAAACAAACAGAGAAGGGTAAGAACATATTATCACATATAAAAACAAATGCAAACAAAGTATATAATTAGACACAAAAGAAATATTTTGGTAATATTTGAGATGCATGATGTGATCGCACATAAGGATGTCATGATGTATGATGCAGAGAAGCTTGCAAATATGCCATAATAATGTATAATTTTCAAAATATGTTATGCATGAGGGCCCATAAGAAGCCTACTCCATGGAGAGGTCATTCCCTTTTATTATTTGTTTTGTCGGAGGAGCGCTTAGAAGTACGTGTTCCGTTCCAACAACCAACATCATAAAAAAAAAATGTGGACATCCAAATTTTACAGGAAAACACTCTCAACCAATCTTGAGAAAAATAATGGTTTGTCGGGATCGTCAACCTTGCATCGGCTACCAAGATACAGGGCTGATACCTCCTGATCACCTGTGGGATTGCGGGTTGACAATCCCAGGACCATCGCTATTTAACTGTAGCTCTCTCCCTGAATGCATATGCCATGATATGCACATCCAAAAATTATTATTTTCATGCATATACATATATTTTAAACAATAAGTAGTCGAATCATGATCATACTAGATCTCTTCAAAACTTCATCTTCCAAGTTTGACTTATTTTGAAATATAATAATTTTTTTTGTTGCATAACACTTATTAATTTGTAAACAGAAGTTGGGATGAAAAAGGATCAAAGATGGTGATGATCTTCTTTAGGAAGTAAGAGAATAATGGCGAGAGAAATTAATTAATAACATAATGTAGTAGAATCTATAAAATATACAAATAGAGGTAACACAAATGGAACATTTTGCCATGTGTCACAACGAAATTCAAAGGTGGTTTTAAGCAATTCAAAAAACATTCCATTTATGTGCAATACGGACAATCTCGGTGAAAAGTGAGAAAGGATAAGTGAAATGCAGTGGGCCTGGTATTTTTGGGCTGCTCTTAATTCCTCTACATACAGACACAATTCAGCCCAAGTTTGACCAAAAGGTTCCACCGAAAAACGCTTGGGGATGCTGTGATTTCGAATTTCAAAAACCAAAGAAGAGAAATAGGGTTTCTAGGTAGGGGTTAAACATTCGCAGAGGGTTTCCTATGTGGTTTTCTCTCCAAATTTGTGAAATTTTCAAAGCTTTCCAGTGGTTTATGGTGTTTCCCAAGCGGTATTATCTCTCTTTCTCTATTTTCTGTATCGCGTTTTAGGGTCTCTTTGACCATGGACAGCGGAGCACAGTGTAGCAGAGCGCCGTCTGACACTGTGCACCGCTCACATAAACAACATAACGGGGCGGAAACAGGCTGGCTCTTTACTTCGTTTTACGTAATTTCTTCTTTGGTGCAAGGTCATTTGAATATCACAGCCTGTATATCACGTTTTGGAGATTTTTCTATATGTTGTTTTCATTTCATATCTGATATTTGATGTTATTATTTTTAATATATTATTATTATATTATTTTTGTTTACTTCTTTGATTAATTGTTTACTGTTTTTGTTGTTTTTCAATCCTCTATATATGGTGCGTGTTGGTTGCTCTACAATCCATACTTTCAAACCAAACCCTGAGGTGCTAATATTTCTGTCTGAGATATGTCTACCAAATTTGATTCCATTTGTGATATCACTGCTGAGAAGGAGAGTTGGATCATCATGGCTAAGGTAATACGGCTATGGGTGGTCTCTGATCTCAACAAGAGTAAAATACCTTTCTCCATGGAGTTAGTGTTGCTGGATGACAAGGTTGTGGTTAAATGTTCATCTTTGTTGTCATTAACACCAAAATATGTTTTTATTTGTTTATTTTCTTTGTATAGTTGTTGATATTCGTTTTCATATTGTATGCAGGGAGACAGGATTCACGCTTCTGTGAGGAGGACTCTAATTTACAAGTTTGAAAAGCTTTTAAAGGAGGGTTCTATTTACTCTTTCCAATATTTCGGTGTTGGTGCTAACGGGGGAAGTTACAGAACTTCCCATATGAGCTACAAGTTAAATTTTCATTTTACAACCAAGGTTGAGAAAATGCCAAATGCTTCCATAGCTGCAAGTGTGTATGAGTTTGTGCCTATTTCTGAGATTACCCGTGGTTGCCATGATCCTGATTATTTAGCTGGTAATATTTCATTTTTCATTTTAAATACTTATGATTTTTTTTTGTCATTTACTTATTTAATTATATCATTGTTACAGATGTCATTGGATGTTTGACTGGTGTTGGAACTGAGAGGGAGTATGAGAAAAATGGCAAAAGGAGTAAGCTTAATGTCATTGCTTTAGAAGCTGATGGGTAAGAATTATTTTATTTATTTTATTATTTAATATTAACATATATTTATTTATTTTTCTCATTGTCCTTTGTTCTCATTTGTTTCGCATGTTCTTTCTAATAGACATAGGATTGAATGTACTCTTTTCGGATCTTATGTTGATGAATTAAACCTGTTCCTTGCTGCTGGGGAAGTGCATAATGTTGTGGTTATTCTTCAATTTGCCAAAGTAAAGAGCTTCCAAGGTTTTTCTTTAGTAATCTCTCTTTCTATGTACTTACCTTTAAATTTGATACTTTTATTTTTCTGAAATAACTATTTTATATTCATGTAGAGAAAATGCTGCTTCAAAATTGCATTGACTGTACTAAGATAATATTCAATCCACTTTGTGAGGAGGCTGTGCAACTTCGACAGAGGTTACTTCAAAATGCTATTTTTCATTTATTTAATTCTATTTTTCAGTTTTCAAGTATTATTCAAGTATTAAACATTTTCCATTTCTTTGTATGTATTAAACAAGGATGCTGGAGAACAACCAAGGATCACCCACCCAAGGTTTGAGTCAGATCAATGAAGCTGTAACGGTTGGAACAGCAGATGATTTTCTTGAAAATACACCTAGAAGGACAATAGAGGGTCTGAAAGATTGCACACAGGTTAAGATTATCGTTACAATTTTTATACCCTTCTTTTTCTGTATTTGACATCTTACTTAATGTGATTCTGATCATGTTCATGCAGGAAGCTTCTTATGTGGTCTTTGGCACAGTCAAGCACATTATTGATGATGAGGACTGGTGGTACACAGCTTGCATTTGTAATAAGGGAGTTTACCCAGACTCGAAAATGTTCTTCTGTGAAAAATGTAATAAGCATGTGATGAAATTTATTCCTAGGTATGAATACATCAGTCATTTCATATTCTCTTTTTTTGTTTTAGTGATTACCACTGTTACTACTTTTCTGCCATTAACTTTAACTTATGAATTAACCTGTTTATAAAAAGTGACTTATTTTAATTTCTCTAACCTACACTAGATACCATATCAAAGTACGTGTCATTGACTCCACTGATTCGGCCACCTTTGTGATATTTGACCGAGATGCTGCACAAATTTTCAACAAGTCATGTGTTGACATGTTTGAAATGAATGACAAGGTTGATTGTATAGATTTTGTATTTGTATTTGTATTGTTTTGTTCTTTTTATTGTTAAGAATTATGTATCACAATCTGCACTTGGATTCATTTTGTGCATTATAGAGGGATGGTCCTGGATCCTTTCCAAAGGAGATATCTGATTTGGTTGACAAAAGCTTCCTTTTCAAAGTGGAGTATAAGAATGCTTCAAGTTCAAAATTTGAGCGATCATTTCGAGTTAAGAAAATCTGCAATGATCCATCAATCATCAACAAATTCCATGAAGTTTCTATGAGATCAGTTGTAAGTGCTTACTACAGAAGGGATGAGATACCCTTTATACATTGTAGTTCTATAATTTACTTAAAGATACCCTTTATACAATTTTTTCATACCTTTGTGGTGTGTTGTTTTATATTAGGATGTTCAGTCTGACGGCCATTATTTGGGAAATGGACAGGAGTCAACAATTCATGCCTCAGCTGTTTATCTTGCAGAGGTATTTTGAAAATGTGTATTGTTGTAACAGAATGAAATTAAATTGGGAATTAGTTTTGAAACTAACATTTTTGTTGTTTGGCTTTGTAGGATTTGATGCCCAAGTTCTCTGGTGCTGTTGTTGATTTGGAGTCCCAAAGTGATGAAAGGGATGGTTTTGATTTGTCAAAGGATTGTGATGATGGAAGTACTCAAAAAAGGGACATGCTAAGTGAAAAAGGCAAATCAGAGCTTGCAGGCCTTGAAGAGCTTGAAGTGCCCCTCAAATTGATGAAGAAGATAAAAAAGGAGAAGGAATAGGAACCGGTTAGGGTTCGAAAGTCTATTTTGAGCAGCTGGTCTAGGCTCTATTTTGTGAATTACTGCTTTTGCTTATGCTATGTTTCAAGTATTTGATTTGATGTTATGTTATTTCATGTATTTCTATTTTGTGGACAACTGTTGCTGCACCAGGTTTGGGTGCTTATGTTTTATGATGTACTGTGCTGTGTTATGTAATAGACTAATTTGGTGGCTATGTTATTTGGTATTAATCTTTACGTTGTTATGAGAATTGTTATTATTATTTGCTAGCCTAAAAAACTTTATGGCATTTCACTATAAATATATAAAATATTACGATAATATAATACATAATATATTATTGAAAATAGAACATTGTGAAATTTAACTATTCATTCATATTGAAAAAAATACGCATACAAAAATATAAAAATAAGCCCAATAAAATCGGACAGACAATGTGAATGATTTTAATTTTAATTTTTTAATAAACCCAACCCAACCAAAGATAATTTTCCTCAAGTTTCTAGAACCAATTCTACTTTTAATTTACTTAGCATATGAATAAGTTGTACTTATGATGTAATATTCCTTTTTTACAGATTTATAGGCATATAACATCATTAGAACCATGTTTGGAATCTGAATGTCGAAGAATTGTATCACATGTCCTGAAATTGCTGTAATCCCTATATTTCTATTTTGGATGTAGATAGATAATATCACATTTGTTGGTTTTGAACATTTAAATTTCTTTTCTCTGCCCCCAATTGTTTTTATATTGGCAGACATTTATAGTATCTTAACTATGAGTTTAATTTCTGATGCACTACTAGATGTATACCCGTGCATTCGCACGGGTCGCTCTATGTTACTTATTATAATTTTTTTTAAAAGTAACATTGAAAATTAATCAGTTTTTTTACCTACGAAATAAGTGAATAAAGTAAATTATATACCAATATTGACATAGTTATAAACCATAGTTATACACACATTATGATTGTAGCAAAATAACTCCACAATCCATACTGTTTTGCCTTCTACTTGAGTTTTCATTTTGAAAATTCAAAACTTATGGCTTAATGCTTGTACTTGCTGGCAAAAACAATCATAAGAATGAAAGTCCTGTCAACGAAATCTTAGTGTAGTAATTGTTTAACTACTTAATCAATAATTTATGTTAATAATTTTAAACATAAAATGTTGCATATAAACATGCATATCAGATTCAAATGACAATAAAAAGTTAGATAATATAAGTACTAAAGTATCTGACATAATAAGACAACCCGTCTATGATAACCCGTGTGATCTATGAGATCACCCTTGTATGATAACCCATTTGATCAGAAGGGTTATCATAAACGGGTAAGCATACACGGGTGATCACAGACGTGTGATCATAGACAGTTTACTACAATTGGGTTGTCATAGACGGGTGAGAATAGACAGGTTATATAGGGAAACTGAAGGAACCTGTCTATGCTGACCCGTCTATAAGATGACCACCCGTCTATGACAACTCAACTAAAGTAAACTGTCTATGATCACACGTGTATGAGATCACCCGTCTATGATAACCCTTCTGATCAGACGGGTTATCATACATAGACGGGTTATCATAGACAGGTTATATGGGGAAACTGAAGGAACCTGTCTATGCTCACCCGTCTATGACAACCCAACTGAAGTAAACTGTCTATGATAACACGTCTATGCTCACCCGTCTATGCCCATCTGAACAGACGGGTTATCATAGATGGGTGAGTATAGACGGGTGATCATCTCACAGAAGGGAGAGAATAGACGTGTGATCATAGACAGTTTACTTCAGTTGGGTTGTCATAGACGGGTGATTATGTCATAGACGATTGATCACAGAAAGGTAATCATAGATGGGTGATCATAGACGGTTGATCACAGACGTGTGATCATAGACAGATGTTTGGCTTTGTAGGATTTGATGCCCAAGTTCTCTGGTGCTGTTGTTGATTTGGAGTCCCAAAGTGATGAAAGGGATGGTTCTGATTTGTCAAAGGATTGTGATGATGGAAGTACTCAAAAAAGGGACCTGCTAAGTGAAAAAGGCAAATCAGAGCTTGCAGGCCTTGAAGAGCTTGAAGTGCCCCTCAAATGGATGAAGAAGATAAAAAAGGAGAAGGAATAGGAACCGGTTAGGGTTCGAAGGTCTATTTTGAGCAGCTGGTCTAGGCTCTATTTTGTGAATTGCTGCTTTTGCTTATGCTATGTTTCAAGTATTTGATTTGATGTTATGTTATTTCATGTATTTCTATTTTGTGGACAACTGTTGCTGCACCAGGTTTGGGTGCTTATGTTTTATGATGTACTGTGTTGTGTTATGTAATAGACTAATTTGGTGGCTATGTTATTTGGTATTAATCTTTACGTTGTTATGAGAATTGTTATTATTATTTGTCAGCCTAAAAAACTTTATGGCATTTCACTATAAATATATAAAATATTACGATAATATAATACATAATATATTATTGAAAGTAGAACATTGGGAAATTTAACTATTCATTCATATTGAAAAAAATACGCATACAAAAATATAAAAATAAGATTATATTGATGTATATTCATCTATATTTTTAAATGACATTTAATATTAATTTTAAGTTTTAAATAAGCCCAGCCCAATAAAATCGGACAGACAATGTGAATGATTTTAATTTTAATTTTTTAAGAAACCCAACCCAACCAAAGATAATTTTTCTCAAGTTTCTAGAACCAAAATACCTCAGCCTTTCAGTTTCAGACCATTTTGCAATAGTCTATTAAAGTCCATTATTTCCAAGTCTCCTTCTACATTGCTAGAGTTTGATAACTGTGCACTGAAAAAGACCAAGTAACATAATTTTAGCTAAAAGTTAGGTGAGATGCATTTTGTAGATCATCAAGGTGACAGTTTTACGACAGAAGGCAAAAGTCCACCCTTTTGCTCCAAGTTCTTTAACATGTAATGAAAAAGACCAATGAAAAAGGCCAACTACTTTAATGGGTAATCTAACAAAAATGCACAGTCTTTGCTGCATAGTGTATTCCGACCTTTGCAGCATAGTTTATTGCTTTTGATAATCGTGCAATGAAAAAGACCGTGCAACCTAATGAAAAATGTTTGTCAGGTGTGATGTATTTTATAAATAATGGTCAACCTTTTGTAAACTCCCTTACTCAGACTTTGCAGCATAGTGTAGTCTTTTTTGCCGCCAAATCCTTTAATTGGTGTATGGTAAACACATTACCCTTTAGGTACCCTTCTTCTTGCACCCCTTCTAGCACCCTTTTTTTCTTGCAAAGCATCAAGTAATGGATTCCAAACCAGATATATGCATTTACCAGATATATCACCATTAAGATACAGGCTGAGTTTAAAGAGTTTACCATTTCAACAGCTGTTTTGAGATTTATATGCAGCATATGCAGGTATCATTATTGCAATAACTCCAGGTGGAAAAAATGAATCCTTCGAATTCAAAACAAGCTAGGAATAAAAGGAAGTTCATTCTGAGTCAAAAAACTAGGAAGAAGAATACTGACATGACATGTAACATTGCATTTATTTTACATTCATCACACTTCAAGTAGAAAAAAATATTTATTTTACCGATTTATCACCTAACAGACTCAAGTCAAGTTTTAGATAAGAAAAAATAGTCCTATTGTTATCATTGAAACATGTTAAATGCTTTATATACTCATTGAAACATGTTATCATTTTATATGCTATCTAATGACAGCTACTTCATGGAAATTAAACTATAGTACGTAGACTCTAAATGCAGAAGGTAGAGTACGTTAGATTTGGTATCATGCAGCATTATAATTCACATTAAAGTCATGGCAAGAAGCTTAACAACCGCTATCTCTAAGATACCTTCTAAATATATTTAAAATGATCTGAATGCATGTAATGCAGTAGGAGCTGGTCATGGTAGTGGAGCATCTAATCCTACATGTAAGGATGTCAATAGAAGAATCAGTTTTACAAAGGTTGGGACTTCTGATGCAGAAAACCAAACACCTCTTTCTTCAGTGGTCAACTCTGCAAAGTTCCACTCAAAACTGAATAACACAAACAGAATACCATTGTCACCACTATCTGCAGGTAAATAGTTGCTTTTCAATATTGGAATGGAATTGCATTTTAGAGCTTTTTAAAAGTATGGTTTTATACAAATTAATTATAACTGTTCACGCTCTGCTAATCAGGGGTCATTAATTCAGCAACCTCTAATAACAGCTTAAATGTTGCAACCACAACCAGTCTTCATAAATCACCTCCTCTGTCAGGTTAGTGAATTTTTTTTACATGTCAAATTTAAAAATATTAACATGCGATCATCTGTTTCGGTTTCTTAATAATTCTGTCTATTGTTCTTGATCTACTGGGAAGAAATACAATGATTCCAAAAATCCATCCTTCCAATGCAGTATCATCTTCTGCATGCTCAGAAGTATTAAATCCCTCCTCTTGCTATGCTTTTGGCAAATCTATGAGACAGTCTGCTGATGTACTACAGTCTATTGGTAAAACTAGATTGAATTTCAACCATGAGGCAATGGACCAATCTAACAATGATAGTTCTTGCAGCTCAGGTTAATATAGTCTTACATTCATTGTATATAATTCCTTACACGCTAATGTTTACCGAACTGTAAATAGTCTTACTTTTATTATATTATCAGCTACTCTGCTCCAGGATGACATAACTCAGTTTAAGTCTGAGTAGTATTCAATTGCTGAAAAGAAAGGTGCAATATATATATTGCATAAATCTGTTCATTTTGTTGTAATGTTATAATTAACCAAACCTGATTCTATATATCTTATTTCTTGAAGCATGTGTTAGCTTTGGACAACCTACAATGCAATGTCAACATTGCAATGTTGAAGTATGGTTTGAAGAAAGAGCTGAAAAGGCTAGGAGAGGGAAGAAAGTAGATTTTTCAATCTGCTGTCAGAAGGGAAAAGTACAACTACCATTACTCAAGAAACCTCCACATTTGTTGTTATCAATAATGTCTGGGATTGATCACAGAAGCAGTCATTTCAAGGAAAATTATAGAGCATACAATAGCATGTTCTCATTTACTTCACTTGGAGGTAAAGTACAATCTGCAATCAATAATGGAGGTGGTCCTCCTCAATTTATACTTAGTGGCCAGAATTATCATCGAATCGGGAGTTTGTTACCAGATGAAGGAGTTGTTCCGAAGTTTGCTCAACTTTATATTTATGATACCCAGAATGAATTACAAAATAGAGTTCGCCACTTTGGGTATGTGTGCTTTAATTTATTTTTTTGATGTTACAAAATTAATACTTTAAATCATTAATATTTGATGTGTTGTGTTGCAGTTCGAAAAATGATTCGAAGTCATTTGATCTTTCTTTAGTTCAAGATCTAGCTGCTATGGTTGATGGTTTTAATGCTCTTGCTCATTCCTTCAGGAGAGTTAGAGATTTAGTAGTCAATAATGATACATCAAACTTTAGTTTGAGGTTATATCAAAATCGAACCAAGGATCCAAGGTTGTACAACCTTCCTACATCAAATGAGGTTGCATGTTTAATAGTTGGTGACTTCAGTACCATGGAAGTTAGAAGAGACATTATTGTCAAAAAAATTTGTGGCGAATTCAGTAGGCTTCATGAAACACATAGTGCTTTCATACCTTTACAATATCCATTATTATTCCCTTACGGAGAGGATGGATATCAAGAAGATATTCCCATTAGAGATGTTGAAAATGGTGATCAAGGTCGTACAAGAGTTCGAATTAGTTTGAGGGAATTCATTGCATTTAGAATTCAAGACAGAGATACTGAATTTGGTAATGTTGTGAATGCACAAAGATTGTTTCAACAATTTGTGGTTGATTGTTACACTATGATAGAGGCCCAGAGATTATCCTTCATAAGAGAAAATCAACAAACTATAAGGTCTGAAGTTCTTAATGGGCTACAAGAGGCAGTAAGTAGAGGGGAAACAGGTCCTTCCTCAACTGGTAAACGTGTCATATTGCCAGCATCTTTTACCGGAGGCATGAGATACATGTTCAACAACTGCCAGGATGCTATGGCAATGTGTAAGAGATTTGGATATCCAGATCTATTTGTTACTATTACCTGTAACACAAATTGGCCTGAGATACGTGATTTTGTTTCTGAAAGGGGTCTGACAGCATCTGACAGACCTGATATTGTTTGTAGAGTTTTCAAGATAAAGCTAGATGAAATGATGGCGGACTTCAAAAAAAAAAAATTATTTGGCAGAGTTAATGCAGGTATGTTCTCATCTTTACCTTTTTTAAAAAATTCAACAATTTACATATCTTATATCATTAATGTGTTCTTTTAAAATAAATTAGGGGTGTATACTGTGGAGTTTCAAAAAAGAGGTCTTCCGCATGCACATATATTATTGTGGTTAGATGGTGAAAATAAATTGATGACTGCAATGGATATTGATAAAGTAATATCTGCTGAATTGCCAAATCCAAAATTGTATCCAAAATTGTCTGATGCGGTTGGAACCTACATGATACATGGTCCGTGTGGTTTTGCTAACATGAAGTCACCTTGCATGAAAGAAAGAAAGTGTTCCAAGTATTATCCCAAAAATTGGAAATCTACAACTACCATTGATGAAGATGGCTATCCATGCTATAGGCGTAGAGATGATGGCATGTTTGTACACAAAAATGGAATCAAGTTGGATAACAGGAGTGTAGTTCCTTATAGTCCCATTCTTTTGACGAAGTATCAAGCACATGTTAATACAGAGTATTGTAATAAATCCAACTCAATTAAGTATTTGTTTAAATATGTGAACAAGGGACCTGATCGAGCATCTATTGAGATAGCCAATGGGCCGGAAAATTCTGAAAAATCACAAGTTATTGATGAGATCAAAAGGTATTATGATTGTCTATCACCATGTGAGGCAGTTTGGAGAACTTTTTCGTTTGATATCCATGAGAGGTGGCCACCTGTCCAACGTTTAACATTCCATCTTTTGAATGAACAATCAATCCTATTTAAAGATAAGGATACAATTGATACAGTTGTGAGCAATAGTGAAAATGTTCAAACAATGTTTCTGGCTTGGTTTGAGGCTAACAAAGCTTATGTTGAGGGTAGGGATCTAACTTATGGCGAATTCCCAACAAATTTGTTTATGACAGTCAACAGAGAAGGTGGCACCCAAGGAAACAAGGATTTACTATTGGGAGACTTAGCTATATTCCAGCTGGCACTGGTGAGTTATACTACATGAGGATATTACTTACTATTCAAAGGGGTTGTATTAACTATGAAAGTATCAGGACAGTGAATGGTAAGGAACACAAATCTTTCCAAGATGCATGCTATGCCTTGGGTTTGTTAGCAGATGATAAGGAGTACATTGACGCAATCAATGAAGCAAGCCGATTTGCTTCAGGAAACCAATTGAGGAAGTTGTTTGTTACATTATTGGTGATGAATACAATGTCAAAGACAGATCATGTTTGGAACTCTACTTGGAAAGTGTTGTCTGATGGAATTGTCTATAACAGAAGAAAGGTCTTGAAAGTACCAGGTATGTAATTCTAGATCTTTAGATTATTATTATGCCAACACAGAATTAGAAATAGAAACAATTTAATAGTAACATCAGGAGATAATATAATCATACTATGTCCAATAATACCTATGTATAGCAATCTAATAGTACCTATTTACTTTATATATAACAATCTAACAGTACCTAAGTCAGTAAGGTTAGTCTAAGTTATTATCTTTACAGATTTTCACGTATTAAGTTATTTAGGGTACTATGCACAATTGAGTCAACACCTATCATTAAACCATAATACATAACAGATGATCCCTCAAACTGTACTCGGTCAAAAAGATAATGTTAGGACATATCCTGGACTTAAAAACTTATTTGCATTTTAAGACATAGGACAGCATATTCACTTACTTTATATTTCTTTACATTCGATAAAAATAAGCCATGCAATTTACAAACAAAAAAACACAGTAGAGAGGATGTTATTTGCCTAGAAATATACAATATTTTACTGAGTTTAACACATATATAAAGTAAATTGAGAGAAGCTGTGTTAATTCCGAAATGATTATAACAGTAAAAAATTTATTACTTATGTACTTACTGTAATTTGTTAACTCTACAGCTTTCTCATTTCAGAATTTTTTTTGCTCAGGTCTACATATTGGAGATACAGAATTGAAGAATCTTTGCCTCATAGAATTGGAGAAGTTGTTAAATTCTAATGGAAGATCTCTAAAGGATTATGGTTGTCTACCACAACCAGATTTTTCATATATGTCTGGATTTGAAAATAAGTTCATTGTGGATGAATTAAACTATGATAGAAATGAGATGTCTCAGTTACACACTTCTCTTTTGAATGCTCTGACTGAGGAACAACACAATGTCTATGATGAAATCATCACAGCTGTCTTATCTAATGTCAAAGGATTCTTCTTTTTATATGGCCATGGTGGAACAGGGAAAACGTTTCTGTAGAAAACACTGTCAGCTGCACTTAGATCACAAGGTTTGATTGTTCTTAATGTTGCTTCCAGTGGTATTGCTTCTTTATTGTTACCTGGAGGGAGGACTGCTCATTCAACTTTTTGTATTCCATTAGTTATCAATGAGGAGTCAACCTGCAATATCAGTCAAGGAAGCCTTCGGGCAAAACTTCTTATAGAAACAAAATTAATCATATGGGATGAAGCTCCAATGATGAATCGGTATTGCTTTGAGGCTCTTGACCGCACTTTGAGGGATTTGATGACATTTCAATGTGCAGACAACAATGACAAACCATTTGGGAGCAAGGTTGTTGTTTTGGGAGGAGATTTTAGGCAGATCTTGCCAGTGGTCAGAAAAGGATCAAGAAAGGATGTTGTTCAAGCAGCAATTAATTCCTCTGAAATTTGGAAAGATTGCAAAGTTTTGAAACTCACAAAAAACATGAGGTTAACCACTGCAAAGACAGATCAAAGTGCTAATGAAATCAAAGAATTTGCTGATTGGATACTTAAAATTGGAGATGGCCTTATGGATGCAAATGAAAATGGTGAAGGTGACATCAACATGCCAGAAGATTTGCTCATTCATGAATCTGTAAATCCTCTTCTCTCATTGGTTGATTTTGTTTATCCTGATATATTACAAAATATGAATACTACTAGCTTTTTTGAAGAGCGAGCAATTCTTGCACCAACCTTAGAATCTGTCGCACAGGTTAATGATTTCATTCTTTCTTTAATTCCTGGAGATGAAAAAGAGTATCTCAGTTCTGACACACCTTGCCACTCGGACGAAAATATAGAAATACAGGGTGGATGGTTTACATCAGAATTTCTAAATGATATTAAATGTTCTGGAATTCCAAATCATAGACTGACACTCAAGAATGGAGTACCTATAATGCTTTTAAGAAATATTGATCAATCGAGTGGTCTATGCAATGGAACAAGGTTGCAGGTGAATGACTTAGGCAAAAACATTATTACAGCAACAGTTATCACTGGCAAAAACAGTGGGGACAAGATTCTTATTCCAAGAATGGATCTGGTCCCTTCAGACCCGGGAATCCCATTTAAATTTCAAAGAAGACAATTTCCTCTCTGTCTATGTTTTGCAATAACAATAAATAAGAGTCAAGGACAATCGCTTTCTAAGGTAGGACTGTATCTTCCACGGCCAGTTTTTACGCACGGTCAGTTATATGTTGCTATATCTAGAGTAAAATCAAGAATAGGGTTCAAAGTTTTGATATTGGATGATGATGGAAGTGTATGCACATCAACGAACAATGTTGTCTACGAAGAAGTTTTTGAGAACCTGTAGCGGCTTTACCTCATCAGGTTTTAACCTTTTTTTTTCTTGCAATCTTAGCTGAACAATGATCATATATACAAAGCTTATGTCAAATGTATGACACTTAATCTTATTTACTTACTATTGTAAATTACTATCCTACTGTCATGATAATTTGGATTCTGATTATGAATTCAAAATTGCTATACATGGATAAGATCCAATTAGCTATTGAAAGATAAAATTTGCATCAAATAACTTTGGTCCCAGTTTTGACAAATTCATTTCCATTGTTTGAATATAGGTATTTTTGGACATTTTTTATCTCTTTTGTTGGAGATAACATATGTCATTGCTTTACAAGGTATTGGACATCAGGTTTAATGTCAAGGTTAAGTTCAGATGCCTCCAATTCTACTTTTAATTTACTTAGCATATGAATAAGTTGTACTTATGATGTAATATTCCTTTTTTATAGATTTATAGGCATATAACATCATTAGAACCATGTTTGGAATCTGAATGTCGAAGAATTGTATCACATGTCCTGAAATTGTTGTAATCCCTACATTTCTATTTTGGATGTAGATAGATAATATCACATTTGTTGGTTTTGAACATTTAAATTTCTTTTCTCTGCCCCCAATTGTTTTTATATTGGCGGACATTTATAGTATCTTAACTATGAGTTTAATTTCTGATGCACTACTAGATGTATACCCGTGCATTCGCACGGGTCGCTCTATGTTACTTATTATAATTTTTTTTAAAAGTAACATTGAAAATTAATCAGTTTTTTTACCTACGAAATAAGTGAATAAAGTAAATTATATACCAATATTGACATAGTTATAAACCATAGTTATACACACATTATGATTGTAGCAAAATAACTCCACAATCCATACTGTTTTGCCTTCTACTTGAGTTTTCATTTTGAAAATTCAAAACTTATGGCTCAATGCTTGCACTTGCTGGCAAAAACAATCATAAGAATGGAAGTCCTGTCAACAAAATCTTAGTGTAGTAATTGTTTAACTACTTAATCAATAATTTATGTTAATAATTTTAAACATAAAATGTTGCATATAAACATGCATATCAGATTCAAATGATAATAAAAAGTTAGGTAATATAAGTACTAAAGTATCTGACATAATAAGACAACCCGTCTATGATAACCCGTGTGATCTATGAGATCACCCGTGTATGATAACCCATTTGATCAGAAGGGTTATCATAAACGGGTAAGCATACACGGGTGATCACAGACGTGTGATCATAGACAGTTTACTACAATTGGGTTGTCATAGACGGGTGAGAATAGACAGGTTATATAGGGAAACTGAAGGAACCTGTCTATGCTGACCCGTCTATAAGATGATCACCCGTCTATGACAACCCAACTAAAGTAAACTGTCTATGATCACACGTGTATGAGATCACCCGTCTATGATAACCCTTCTGATCAGACGGGTTATCATAGACAGGTTATATGGGGAAACTGAAGGAACCTGTCTATGCTCACCCGTCTATGACAACCCAACTGAAGTAAACTGTCTATGATAACACGTCTATGATCACCCGTCTATGCCCATCTGATCAGACGGGTTATCATAGATGGGTGAGTATAGACGGGTGATCATCTCACAGAAGGGAGAGAATAGACGTGTGATCATAGACAGTTTACTTCAATTGGGTTGTCATAGACGGGTGATTATGTTATAGACGATTGATCACAGAAGGGTAATCACAGACGAGTGATCATAGACGGTTGATCACAGACGTGTGATCATAGACAGTTTACTTCAGTTGGGTTGGCATAGACAGGTGAGCATAGACGGGTGAAAATAGACAGGTTATATAGGGAAACTGAAGGAACCTGTCTATGCTGACCCGTCTATAAGATGATCACCCGTCTATGACAACCCAACTGAAGTAAACTGTCTATGATCACACGTCTATGCTCACCCGTCTATGCCCTTCTGATCAGACGTGTTATCATAGATGAGTGAGTATAGACGGGTGATCATCTCACAGAAGGGAGAGAATAGACGTGTGATCATAGACAGTTTACTTCAGTTGGGTTGTCATAGACAGGTTATATGGGGAAACTCAAGGGACCCGTCTATACTCACCCGTCTATGCTGATCTGCACCCACAACTGCCAACACAATCAACATCTTTGCACTTGATATATTTCCAATTTGAAATAGCTTCATAACAAATTTTTGTTTTTGCTACATAAAATACCTTCATAACTTAAATCTTATTTGTATTTGGATAACATATTGTGATTGCAATTGTTCAAATATTATTTATAGGTTATCTAATTGCAAAACATTGTACAAGCCCCGTGCGTTGCACGGTCAGGATACTAGTAGCTTAACATAGGAAGGATAATGAACCTACAGAAGATCAAATAGACACCTAAGCAAGAGATCTCAATATATTTGTATGACATATATTAATAACAATAACAATACGTAATTAAAGTTGAGTGACAGAAAGATTTAGTGAGTATATATACAAAATAAGAGTTAGTTGCAAAAATAAAATAAAGTCAGAATAGTAAATAGTTAGAGTGCATAAAGTAAATGTTAGTAAACAGAAAATAAATGTTAGTGTACACAAAATAAATTAGATACTGTGCAGAAAATAAATAGTTGAGAGTTAGATTAATTCTTGGTATTAGGGATGAGAGTGTGTTTAGGATTAGTATAGGGCGAGGGCCACCCTATGACACAAAATAACCATATATTTATTTGCCTTAATATGATAAAAGTCTTCCCTCCCTACCTGCCAACTTGTACAAGATGCTGACTTGTTTTGTTAAAAGTGGGTATAGGTACCAAAAGAGTGTGTATAAAAGAGAGATGGGACCAACTCAAGCTTCATATCCTTTTATAAGCAAAGATTACTTTACTTTGGGTTTTCAAATGGTTAAGTTGAATTGTTTATTTATTTATTTATTATGGGGGCTAGACTTGGTGATGTGTCAACATGTGGATCTTCTTCAAATATAACTAAGCAAACCTACTCTAGGCTAGATAAGTTACTTGGCATTCTTACCACGTACTAGCCGTATGGAGCTGTCTCCTCAAGATAAATTCTATCTTCCACTGATTACTTTGGCAAATTGGGAGACAATTCTTATCTCTACCGTTAGTACATCCAACAATCCTTGTTAGCTTATTTTAGTTCTATTGATCTTTGCTGAAGTGGTTTATTTTGGGCTATGACTTAACTAGCTAGTTGTAACTAAAAAGTTATTATATGCATAGATATATTCCATTTTGATAAGTATAGCAATCATGGCTTTCTAACTTGATAATGTAATAATGATCTGCCCATGCACCCTATATAGTAAATGGTTGAATGCATCTTTTATATATATATATATATATATATATATATATATATATATATATATATATATATATATATATATATATCGTACAACTCTCTATGTTAATCTTTTAATTTCAATATATTTAATTTAACTATGATCAAACTAGTGGTGGTTTAGTAGTTAAGGTGTATTAGAGATGAAGTTCTTTTAGGCTTAATTAGTTCTAATCATAAAAATTTCTAATCATGGTTTGCTAATCAGAATTATTACACTTAAGTTTACTGTATTGTAAACATAGATATTTAATCATAAGCCATCCTAATTTAGGTGCTGGATTAAGGTGCTAGTCCATTGAAAATTTTGAAAGCGATTCGTTTGGGTACTAGATTCATAAATAGTTAGAATTCTTATATGATTTTTGCTTTATCTAGTCTCAGCTTTATTAGTGTCCATCTCTTTCATAGAATATATTTTTATTTTTATTTTTTCAAAACGTTCATAGAATATAATTATGTTTAATTTTCCTAATTCTATCAAAAAAGTCTTTCCCATCTATTGGTAGCTAAAGGCAAAACTATTTGATTGGTCTCTTAACTTTATTTTTTTTCGATTTGGTCCCTTAAGTTTATTTTGTGTCAATTAGGTCCCATAAGTTAGGTTCGGGTGACAAACTATCACTTTTTTTATCATTCCTCCAAAATCTCCCAGCTCCTTACCTATGTGGCGCTCCCGAGAGCCGGCATGCTGACGCGACAATAAATATAATAAATTAATAATTTAAAAAAAATAATAAAAATAAAAAATTAGTTTCTTTCTTTTTCCATTTATCTCCATCTTCTTCAATCTCTAGCAACTATGGTCACAGACGCTGCTGTCAACGACTGACTGTGGCCGACACACTTCGCCGTCAACTACTAATAGCATCGTCTAGAACCCCAGCGCCTCCACCGCTTGATGCCGCCTAGCTCCCCACCGCGAAGCCGCATCTCCATCGTGTTCTCCGTCCACCCACATAACACCACCAAGCAAATCCGAGAAATAGAAGAAGCCTCCACCGCCACAGCTCCGCTTTCAGCTCCTCCGTGATGCAGCTCTCCCCTTCCCCACTGTGCAGGTCGCGTCACCTCGGCCACCAACGCTCAACACGCCAGTCACCACCTCAGAATCGAACCAGTTCCTGATCGCCATAGATGATTAACCAAGCTCGCAGATCTGCTCTTTCGCCCATTCATCGTCGTTGCGCTTTTGTTGGAGAGCTCGACGATCAACCGTCGTCGTGTTCCGCTGTAGTTCCCGGAGGCCTCCGCCGGCATTCTCATGGTGTCGCTATCGGAGACCCATGACTCCAGAAAAGACGCCATTGGATCATTGCACCATTAATCGGGCGCTTGATGTCAATGACGATACTCTCGAATTTGTTGATTTGCATGGAGATTCCGAAGTAATAGCCTACGTCAATTTGGGTAAGGATTCTAATTTAGGGTTTTTGAAGGTCCAGTTAAGGCAAGTGATTGATGAAGATATGGTTGACGGAGAAAGTCCTTCCTGCAATGTTGGGGCTGATGTTCAAGCTGGTGAACAAGGGACGGGAGATAATGGGAAGTTGGGTTCCATGAAAGAAGATGAAGAAGATTGGGAAAAAAAAAATAATAATAATAATTTTTTTTTTTTTTTTAATTATTAATTTCTTATATTTATTGTAATGGTAAAAAAGGCCATGGTTTGTCATCCCACCCGAACATAACTTATGGAACATAATTGACACAAAATAAACTTAAGGGACAGATCGAAAAAAGAGATAAACATAAGGAACCAATTAAATAGTTTTGTCGTAGCTAAAATTTGGGGTGTTACAGACATGGTCTTGCTGTCGTACAGAATCAAGAGCCTCAACTATTTTTCGAGGCATTGGTGTAGGGGATGATATTTTTCTCCATACCGGAAGCACAAACTGCGGGCTTTCCGTTCCATGAGCTCCGAGTACGTCAAGTGTGAACCAGACCCCTGTTCCGATCGTTTCCCCCTCTGCTTTCATCTCGCCTAGGTTGGAATCCCCCAGGTTGGCCGAACCCACCATTTACAGGGTTTGCCCGCCTGGATTTGTTGACCCAATATTGGGCCGAGTCACAAGAGGCCCAACATCTGCTTCTCTTCCTCTCAAATGTCCTTTGAAATTGCGTGATGAGCCCCCAATGCCTCCTCCCTGCATCTCCATTTCCACATCCCTAGCCAGCTTCATCGCTTGAGAACGGTTATGCGGGTTAAAGGGTTGTACCTGTAGTCGCAACTTCGGTTGGAGTCCTCCCATGAAGTAGGCGAGGTATTTCTCTTCTGGAAGCCGGCCCACCTGAGACGAGATGTACTCGAATTCGGCGATGTACTCGTCAACACTTCGACTTTGTCGGAGGTCCGTCAACTCTTCGAATGGGTTATCATTTTGGCACCGTCCATACCTCTCGATCATTGCTTGTTTCAGCTTAAGCCATGTCAAGTGGTCCTCAGTCTCATTCAACAGGTTAAACCAATGGATGGTTGCCCCCTCCATACTAAGCTTCGTCAGCTTCATCTTCACCTCCTTCGATGTACTCTGCACCTCAAAGTATGTTTCCGCGTGTGTGATCCATCCCCACCGGGTCGGTACCATCAAACATCGACAGCTCCACCTTCCTCATCGCCATCCAATACTCGTCGAAGGATTCTCCGTTGAAAAATGATCCTCCTCCGCCATTATTGTTCCCGTCATCAACTGCTCGCCGATCTAGTAACTTGGTTATCTCAAGCAGCAGGGATTGTCAGAATTTGACCAACGAGCGCTGCATGGAGATCTCCAATTCTATGACCTTAACTTCTAACGCCTTTACTCTATCCCCCATCTTCGATGGCATCAATGATCGGCCAATCGAATCCGGCAATGTTAGCTCTCCCTCGACAGATCCGACAGGTTGGACCAATTGATAGAACCTCAAGACTGACTTGTATTATTGAAGGAAAATAAGGGATGAGCCTAAGCTCTTACAAGGGGAAAATACCAGATAGGCTCCTAACTATAGCATATGCTCCTCAGAGAAAGTATTCTCTGTCACTAACACACCAAATGACTAGGGCCTGTTTGATTTAGTTTTGGTTTTTAATTTTTGAAAACTATTTTATAAATCAATTTAAAAAACTGTTTTAAGAAGAGAATTAAAAAAAAAACTGTTTCGTAATCTTATTTTCTAAAACTATTTTAGAGATGAGAAAATGAAAAAACTTGTTTGATAAACTTGTTTTCAAAATATGTTTTGAAAATTACCAAATAGAAAACTTGTTTTATACATATTTTTAAAATGGGATCAATTACGATTTTTTTTTATAATATCACATTATTATTTTTTATATTTCTATTTATCTCACCTTTTTAATTAAGTACCATCTAATAATATCTTGACAAAAAGGGATTTATTTTTATAAAAGTAATATATAATTCACTTTATGAAGTAACACATATTATAACAACTTAATTAATAAAGTAAAAATAATTAAAACAATGCTTGAATATAATGATAAAGTGATATATAATTTAGCTCTAAAGAAACATATATATATATATATATATATATATATATATATATATATATATATATATATATATATATATATATAAAGCAATATGTAGTGATAACGAGTCTAAAAAAAAAAACGAAGTCAAACTGCAACAATCCCTTTTCTCTTCCTTTCTCTCTAATCACATCTCATCCGCTCTTCTTCCTTCTCAAGATCAAATCCCATATATCTCCTTCCTCCTTCGACCCGTCCCCACCATTTCCATTTTTATATATTCCTTTTTTTCAACAAATCACCCAACAACCTTCAATCATGAATCATCATCATCGTATCCTTTAATTAATTCCTTCTTTTCATCTTAATTTTTTCTCGATCAGATTTCATTCAATCTTCAATGTCTCGCCAATCCATCGTCCCCGCCCAACGCAGGCTCCGCGTCGGAGAGATTGTCGGAATCACGACGGCTGAGTGCGTCGCGGTGTGCTGTTGCTACCCTTGCGCGATGGTGCACTGCATGGTGCTTGCGGTGTACACGGTGCCTAAGGGGCTTTTGAAAAAGGCAGTACAAAACAAGAGGAGGAAACGTCATCATTTGTTGAAGGAAAGCACCGACAACAAGAACAACAACGACGTCGTGCTGTTGCAGCAGCAAAGGGACGAAACCGATAATGTGGTGTTGGTGGGTCGCATGTCACCGGAAGAGCACCTAGCCAAGGAACCGACGGCGAAGCTATAGAGGTCGACGACGGAGCTGTGCAGAGTTGGCGGCGATGAGGGTTCGTTCATAATATGAATAAATTCAAAGCTGAAGTGGAGAGTCTATAGAGCAAAACAAATTCAAGGCAGAAGTGATTTTAGTCAGAGTTGCAATATTACAAAATTGCCATCAGTGAATATTGACACTTCTCCGTGTGTTTTTAGTTTTGGGAAGTGAAATGCAAAATTGGGAAGGAAAACAACCCTCACCTCTTTTAGTTTTTTAATTTCCAAAACTAAAACAAAATTAGATTTCAAAACTATTTTAGAAAATCAAATTTATCAAACAAGTTTTTGAGTTTTTTAATTTTTGAAAATGAAAAACAGTTTTAAAAAGGGAATTCAAACAAGCCCTAACTTCCCCCTTTTCCCTCACTCTCTATATCCTAGCTGCATGGCACAACAACCTGACAAATCAGCCACTAACTAACTCACACCCCCTACACCTTCTGCTTCCTTACGTGTGTAAACCTCCCAGACCTTGGGCTTGCCCAGGTTTAGGCCCACAAGCTGATCCATGTTTTGCTTAGCCCCATTCTCAGTGTATGGTGCTCTATCACACTTTACCCAGAAATAGTTCTTGAATTAAAATTAACCAATTCCCTCCTGCATTTACATATACTCGCATATTTTTTCTATGTACTTCAAACAACCTGAAAAAAGATTTCCAACAAAAACAGACATTAGAATGTCTGAGACGGAAAAGAATATCTCTCAAGGAATTTAGTAGTATTCATCCATCTAAAGCCTGCAGGTAAGCCCCACCATCCATCTTCAAATTTTCACTTGAAATGTATGCACGCAGTGCTGTATAAATATACCATGATTTCTAGACCATCCAGAAATTCAAAATTGTAGCAGTATACTAAGTTTGCTCATGATAATGTTACAGATCAGATTCATAACATCAAAATCATGGTCAGCCATTTAAAATTTTAAATAGTATATAAGATATTTTCTTCCAAAAAACTGTCTTCATATAAAGCACCGAAAATTACCAGCATTTGATCTAAATATCCATGTTTAAGGCTGCAAAACTTCCAACCTTGACTTCTCTAAGTACTTTAGAAAATCAATGATGGCAAACTTATAGAGAAGCTAATGTATCCATCAATAATTCTCAGTTCAAGCATGTATTAAATTCACATCAACTACATTCCAGGGCAAGATACCTAGCAACTGTATTTCTACTTTCTTTGAATTCAAGGCGCAAAAACTTTCCATTCAAGGAAATAAATCCTGAATATCCAAAATATCAGCAAGGACACCAGCTGCAGTAGTGTCATTTCCAGCTCCAGCACCTTGAATTAGCAGTGGTTGGTCACTATAGCATCGAGTGTATATTTCCAACTACAATTTGCATCAACATACAAAATGGTCAAGCCCAAAAGGAAAACAAATTTTGCAATATAGCAAAGCAAAGCAGGATGAAACCATTTTGAGCAGGTCATGCCTCTCAAATAGAAAAGAATCTTAATAAAATATGCAAAACACCAAGGAAATAAAAGAATCTTACCACATTATCACTCCCTCTTAGTCTTCCTAAGGGAGAATTCTTTGGAAGCTCTTGAATGCCAACTTCACACCTACAAAGAGAAAAAGGTTATAATTAGTATAAAAGGAACCATAATGATATTGAATATTGTTAAATATATAAAACCATTTGTTGGAAATAGATAGTTATGTTGGAAATAGGATATAATTATTATCCCACTAATTAGAGTTCATTTTATTCTTAGGATCCATTGTATCTTGGGAATTAAAGCTAGAATTAATTCCCCTTCTTGTAAATTGTAATCATCATGTGTATAAATAGATTATCTGCTAAGTGGATCATCACTTAAGCATTTCATCAATCCTTTAGTTTCAACTCCATTCATGTGCCTTCACCTAAAAGCTTAAGCTTTTGGGACAGATGGTTCATGACATGGTATCAAAGGTCAAAGCCTCTATGACCAAGTGGTCTAGAGTTTGAACCTTGCAGCCCAGCCCTCATTCTTCCAATAAAAAGTTAAAATTTAGAACAAGATAGGTGGGCTCGTGTGTTGTTCACACTTCAAAGCCCAAAGGGCTTTCGCGTGAGAGGGCGTGTTAGATATAAAACCATTCATGGGCTATTGACTAACGGCGTAAGCTTTTGGGAGAGATTGTTCGTGACAAATATTTATAATTTCTACTAATTAAATATTACCAAATCTTATTTAAAGGTTGAATCAAAATATGAAAAAGAAAAAGATATGTACAAAGATGTAAGACCAATGCTTGATTGAGTACAAAATACGAAGGGAGAAAAAAGATGCCTTGAGCCCTCTATCACGCAGACATAGCGCAGCACATTTCCATTTAAAGCTGCCTTCTCAACTCTATTTTGAATATCTTTATCTAGCAACAATAGTCCACGGCCCAGGAAGTCTTCAACAGTCACTACATCCGGCCCCATTTCTTTGGGATACAAGCTCTCAATCTGTAAAATGCATATTGTTAGAATATTATAATTAATGTATAGCTATTAATTAAGTATCGGTTAGCATCATGTATTTATTGTAATTAGAATAATTAGGATTCTTGTATTCATGACTAAATGTCTATATATTCAAACACCCGTTGTGTATATGACACACGGTTTCAACATCATATGCCTCTGTTTTCTCTATTTCAACATGGTATCTAGAGCCCGACAGAGGTAACCCTAAAACCATGCATGCCCGGTGGACCCACTGTCCTCCGGTGACAATTTTTTTTTTTTGGCAACCGTGTTCCTAATCCCGTTTGCCCTTCCATTTGCTGTCTGCCGCCTCAAACAGCCATCTGTTGCCGTCCGCCGCCCCTTTGTTCGGTGACATCTCCGGCCTCTGCCCTTTCACGCGACCACATGCGCGGCACGAAGCTTCTGCCCACTGTTCCGTTCGCTGGTTCGTGGTGGCTCCGTTTCGGCCCCTGTTTCCAGCGCGGTGGTCATCGTCCAAAGGCGATTCCAACGCCACCCCTCTCACCCCGATCCGAGCACGTTTGCTTGTGGCGTAGTGGCCCGAGCTGTTTCTTTGGACCTTTCGTTACTGATCTATGGCCTCCTCTAGTTCCACAAATCCTCCTAAGACCATGGATCCTCCTTAGGCCTCTCCGACTATTTATGAAGATTTTCTCCAGTGGTTTGAGCATCACCAGGCCTCCGGATCTACTGCTTTGGTTGCACACACTGATAATTCATATGCTTGCATATCTCAATCACCCTCACTTGGTACTTGGGGTTCTTGATTTTGGTGCGTCTGACCATATCTCTGGTAATAAGGCTCTTTTCTCCTCTCTTTCTACATCTGGCTATTTACCTATTGTCACTTTGACTAACGGTTCCCAATCTCAATCCCAAGGAATTGGAACTGCCCATCCACTCCCTTCCCTGCCAGTTGATTCGATCCTTTATGTCCCTAGTTGCCCCTTTAATTTACTCTCTGTTAGTCGTTTAACTTGTTCTTATCCTTGTTTGATTACCTTTACTAAAGACACTGTTATCCTGCAGGACCGGAGTTCGGGACGGACGATTGGCACCGGATGTGAGTCTCACGGCCTTTACAGCTCTCCACCCCCTCCCAGGTTTGCTCTGCCACAGATTCCCCTCTTACCATACATGCTCAATTAGGTCATCCTGATCTCCCCAAACTGCAGAAATTAGTATCGAGCCTCTCCGAGTTATATTGCTTTGAGTTATCATCGTCTTTCTCCTTTGCATTATGCTTGTCTTTCTTCTTTGTCGTCTGTCTCTATTCCTAAATCTACAGGTGAAGCTTTATCTCACCCTAAATGGAGGCAAGCAATGATTGATGAGATGTGTGCTCTTCAAAGCAGTGGTACCTGGGAACTGATACCTCTACCTCCTGGGAAGTCTTTAGTTGGTTGTCGCTGGCTTTATACGGTGAAGGTGGGTCCTGATGGTAAGATTGATCAGTTTAAGGCCCGTTTGGTGGCCAAAGGCTACACTCAGATATTTGGGCTTGATTATGGTGATACTTTATCTCCCGTGGCCAAAATGACATCTGTTCGGCTTCTCCTCTCCATTGCTGCAATTCGCCACTGGCCTCTTCATCAACTTGACATTAAAAATGCATTCTTGCATGGTGATCTCAAAGAGGAAGTCTATATGGAGCAACCACCTGGGTTTGTTGCTCAGGGGGAGTCCTCTATCATGGTCTGTCGGCTTCACAGGTCTCTTTATGGTCTTAAACAGTCTCCTCGGGTTTGGTTTAGCAGATTCAACACCGTAGTGCAACAGTTTGGTATGATTCGTAGCGAAGCTAACCACTCTGTATTCTATCGCCATTTGGCCCAATGATGCATTTATCTGATTGTTTTTTGTGGATGATATTGTTATAACTGGTAGTGATCAACATGGCATACTACAAGTGAAACAACATCTCTCTCATTAGTTTCAGACTAAAGACCTCCATAAACTCCACTATTTCTTGGGTATCGAGGTAGCTCAATCTAAGGATGGTCTAGTGATTTCTCAAAGGAAATATGCTATGGACATTCTTGAGAAGACATGATTATTGAATACCAAACCAGTTGACACTCCTATGGACCCAAACATCAAACTTCTTCCTGATCAGGGGGAGCCACTGTCAGATCCAGGGAGATATAGGAGATTGGTTGGAAAATTAAACTACCTCACAGCCACTCGTCCAGACATTTCTTTTGCAGTTAGTGTTGTCGCATTGGAGCTGTTTTAGGAGATTAATTTGCCTATCCTTTATTTCCTTTCTTATAGCAATTAGTTTTGTAATAAATCTGGTCAATATCAATATGATATTTGACCAGATTCTAGGCTGATTTCTTTCCCTTAATTTTAGCTAGTTTGTCTCTAGGTTTTGTACTTACTTTTCCTATTTAACCGTCTGTGTACTGTTCGAACAGTGATATAGAGAAATAAAATACCTCTCTCTAATTCAATATGGTATCAAAGCTTCGGCTTTAAACCATGGTGAAGACGGCGATGACCGGCGCTTCAACAACTTCGACAACCGACGTCTCAAAGGATGGGTCCGGCACTTCGACAACCCAAACAGTGTCGCAGCCTGTCGGTTTCGATGCCTTCTCGCAGAACCCAAGCCTTCAACTGACTGTGCACCGACTCAATGGGAGAAACTACATTGAGTGGAACCAGTCGGTGAAATTGGCCATAGACGGGAAGGGGAAACAGGGATACCTCACAGGAGATGTAGTACAACCTGTGAAAAATGATCCTACTTTCACAAAATGGAAATCCGAAAACTCCATGATTACCGCCTGGCTCATCAACTCTATGGAACCTGCCATCGGAAAGCCCTACTTATTTCTTCCCACAGCCAAGGATGTGTGGGATGCTGTACGAGAGTGCTACTCGGACCTGGAGAACTCCTCTCAAATTTATGACTTGAAGACACAACTATGGCAGGCCAAGCAAGGTGAACAAGATGTCACCTCTTATTACAATCTGATGATGACCCTTCGGCAAGAATTAGACCTATGTTATGAAAATGATTGGGAGAACCCCAGAGACTCTGCTCGGTTCAAAAAAGAGAGGAGAATGATCGAGTCTATATGTTTCTTGCTGGCCTTAATCGGAGCCTTGATGAGGTACGAGGCAGAATTCTGGGAAGAAAACCCCTTCCCTCTATCAGGGAGGTTTTTTCTGAAGTTAGGAGGGAAGAATCAAGAAGGAAGATCATGCTAATGGCTTCGATAACTCATGAACCTGAAAGTTCAGCACTTGTGACTAGAGGAATCCCATCGGAAGATGAAAAAGGGAAGAAGCCATGGTGTGATCATTGCAGAAAACCGTGGCACACAAGGGAGAATTGTTGGCGTATCCACGGAAAGCCATCAAATTGGAAGAAGAAACCCACTAAAACTGGGCGCGCATATCAAACCGCGACTGAGGATTCTCAAGAGCCTTCATCTACTTCAGAGACACTTCCATTCACAAAAGAGCAACTTGAGCAACTGTACAAACTCTTCTCTCCAAACATGACAGCAAATCCTTCTTGTTCCCTAGCCCAAAAAGGTACATTTCTCTCTACTGCCCTCCTTACCCAAAATTCTAAAAGTTCTTGGGTAATTGACTCAGGAGCTACTGACCACATGACCGATTGTTCCAAACTGTTTTCCTCCTATAGTCCTTGTGCAGGGAATAAAAAAATCAGAATTGCTGATGGATCTCTCTCTGCAATAGCTGGAATCGGATCTATTCCTCTTTCTCCTTTAATAATTCTCCATAATGTTCTTCATGTCCCTAACTTGTCTTGTAACCTCTTGCCCATCAGTAAATTAACTATGGACATGAATTGTTCTGTTGTGTTTAATTCTCTTGGTTGTAAATTTCAGGAATTGGAATCGGGGAGGATGATTGGCAGTGCTAAGGAAGTTGACGGTCTCTATGTCTTTGAAGATGGATCCACTACCTTAAATGAAAATCCTGAAAGTACTTGCTTCAATTCCGTTTCTGGTACTAAGGATAATGAAATAATGTTATGGCATTATAGGTTAGGCCATCCTAGTTTCAATTATTTACAGCATTTGTTCCCAGATTTTTTCAGCAATAAAAATCCCTCTTTGTTTAATTGTGAGACTTGTCAACTTGCTAAACATCATCACACTGTCTATCCTTCTCAAACGTACAAACCATCTAAACCTTTCACTATTATCCATAGTGATGTATGGGGACCTAGTCGTGTCACTACCCCGGCGGGTAAGAGATGGTTTGTGAGCTTTATCGATGATCACACACGGTTGACTTGGGTATATTTGATGAAAGAAAAATCTGAAGTTGGTATGATTTTTAAAATTTTTTTTTCTATGGTTCAAACTCAATTTCAACAAACAATTCAAATTTTTAGAAGTGATAATGGAAGAGAATATTTTAACAAACACCTAAATCAATTTTTTCTGGAAAAAGGCATTATTCACCAAAGTTCTTGTGTTAATACTCCTCAACAGAATGGGATAGCTGAGAGGAAAAATAAACATTTGTTAGAAGTTGCTAGAGCCTTACTTCTTCAAACCACGGTTCCACAATATCTGTGGGGAGAGGCTATTTTAACAGCAACTTATCTAATAAATAGAATGCCTAGTAAAGTTTTAAAATTCAATACCCCTCTTGATATGCTTCTCAAGTGCTTTCCAACAAACAGGCTGTCCTCTCATTTACCTTTAAAAATATTTGGTTGTACAGCCTTTATACATGTCAACACACCTAATCAAAGTAAATTGGACCCTCGGGCAAAAAAGTGTGTTTGTTGGATATGCATCCTCTCAAAAGGGTATAAATGCTTTGACCCAATCTCCAGAAATTTTTTTGTGACCATGGATGTTACTTTCTTTGAATCTACACCTTTTTATGGGTCTCATCTTCAAGGGGGGAAAATAATAGAAGACTCGACAAATTACTTTCAACTTGATGAGTCTAATGAGGGAGCAAGTCCTGTACATAATAAAAACTCTGATGTTTGCCTTATGCCCAGTGCCGAAAATGATGAGTTGGAAAAATTGGTGGAAGGTAACAGTCCTAACTCCTCTAAATCAAAAGATGAGGAAGAGGAACCTAGCAAAGGAATTGAAGCAAGAACTAAACACAAGGGCATAGAACCCTTTCCAAGAGTGTATACAAGAAGGAACCATACTCAAAGAATAGAGATGTGTGACCCTTTGCACCACCATGGATCCGAGGAACCACCAGGTAAGACACTTCCTGAAATTAATTCTGAATCTATCTCAAATTCTAAACCTAATGTTTTTCCTAATGATGACCTTCCTATTGCTCTCCGGAAGGGTGTGCGATCTTGTACTAAACATCCCATGTCTAACTTTGTCTCTTATGAAAAACTGTCACCAAATTTTCGTGCCTTTACCTCACAATTGTCATGCATGGAGATCCCTAAAAGTGTACAGGATGCTTTAGCAATACCAGAATGGAAACAAGCTGTCCAAGAAGAGATAAATGCTCTCGAGAAAAATCAGACGTGGCAAGTTGTGGAGCTGCCCAAAGGAAAATCCACTGTGGGATGCAAGTGGATATTCACCATTAAATACAATTCTGATGGCTCTATTGAAAGGTACAAGGCCCGATTGGTTGCCAAAGGGTTCACCCAGACATATGGGATTGATTACTCTGAGACCTTTGCCTCGGTCGCAAAACTGAACACTGTAAGAGTCCTTTTATCCCTTGCTACTAACCTTGATTGGCCTTTACACCAACTGGACGTAAAGAATGCCTTTTTAAATGGGGATCTAGAAGAGGAAGTTTATATGGATTCTCCCCTGGGCTTTGAGCAGAAATTTAAATCTAAAGTCTGCAAGCTAAAGAAATCACTATATGGTCTAAAACAATCACCTCGCGCATGGTTCGACCGATTCACACAGTTTATGAAAGGGCAGAGTTACACCCAAAGCCAAGCTAACCACACCTTGTTTGTAAAGCGATCTATCAATGGAAAAATTGCCATCTTGATCGTGTATGTGGATGACATAATAGTTACAAGAGATGATGTGGTGGAGATGAAAAGATTAAAAGGGGCCCTTGCTGCTGAATTTGAAATTAAAGATCTAGGATCATTGAGATACTTCCTAGGAATGGAGATAGCTCGCACAAAAGAGGGGATTGTTCTGTCACAAAGAAAGTATGTCCTTGATCTGCTTAAGGAGACAGGTATGAGTGGGTGCAGACCGGCAGAAACTCCTATTGACCCAAATAAAAAACTTGGAAATAACAAAGAAGGAACTCCAGTTGACACCTCCAGGTATCAAAAGTTAGTTGGAAAATTGATTTATCTATCTCATACTCGACCAGACATTGCCTTTGCAGTGAGCCTAGTAAGTCAATTCATGCATGCTCCATATGAGGAACATCTTGAAGCTGTTTACCGGATCCTAAGATACTTGAAGAGTGCTCCAGGCAAAGGGCTCTTCTTTAAGAAGACCACACAGAGAACCATAGAAGCGTATACCGATGCTGACTGGGCAGGATCTATCACAGATAGGAGGTCCACATCAGGTTATTGTACTTTTGTATGGGGTAACTTAGTTACTTGGCGCAGCAAGAAACAAGATGTGGTGGCTAGGAGCAGCGCTGAAGCTGAATTTAGAGCCATGGCTCAAGGTGTATGTGAGATATTGTGGCTGAGAATACTTCTTAAAGAATTGTGGATTCAAGTGAACCTTCCTTTGAAGTTGTACTGTGACAACAAAGCAGCGATAAGCATTGCTCACAATCCGGTCCAACATGACCGCACAAAACATGTGGAGATAGATAGACATTTTATTAAAGAAAAGATTGATGGTGGAATTATTTGTATGCAATTTGTTCCAACTACCCAACAAGTGGCTGACATTCTTACTAAAGGTCTCGCTCGGCCCAAGTATGAAATCCTTGTAGGCAAGTTGGGCATGACTGACATCTATGCACCAACTTGAGGGGGGGTGTCGCATTGGAGTTGTTTTAGGAGATTAATTTGCCTATCCTTTATTTCCTTTCTTATAGCATTTAGTTTTGTAATAAATCTGGTCAATATCAATATGATATTTGACCAGATTCTAGGCTGATTTCTTTCCCTTAATTTTAGCTAGTTTGTCTCTAGGTTTTGTACTTACTTTTCCTATTTAACCGTCTGTGTACTGTTCGAACAGTGATATAGAGAAATAAAATACCTTTCTCTAATTCAATAAGTGTGGTAGGCCAATTCTTAAATTCTCCTTGTCAGGATCATTGGGATGCTGTGATACAGATTCTGAAATACATTAAAGGTGCTCCAGGAAAAGGTCTCATTTATGAAGACAGAGGACATACTCAGATAGATGGTTACTCAGATGCTGATTGGGCACGCTCACCCATTGACAGGCGATCCACTTCTAGGTATTGTCTACTTATTGGAGGAAACCTGATATCCTAGAAAAGTAAGAAACATAATGTAGTTGCAAGATCCAGTGTAGAAACCGAATACAGGGCCATGACATTAGTGACTTGTGAACTCATTTGGTTGAAACAGTTACTCAAAGAACTTCAATTTGAAGAGACTATGCAAATGATGCTAATCTGTGATAATCAAGCAGCACTGCATATTGCCTCTAATCCTGTTTTCCATGAGAGGACCAAACATATTGAGGTAAATTGTCATTTCGTCAGGGAGAAGATCCAATAAGGGGAAATCACCACGAGCTTTGTCAACCCCAATGATTAGCTGGCAGATGCCTTCACGAAATCTCTTAGAGGTCCTCGTATTAGTTATCTATGTAACGAGCTGGGTGCATATGATCTATACTCTCCAGCTTGAGGGGGAGTGTTAGAATATTATAATTAATGTATAGCTATCAATTAGTATCGGTTAGCATCATGTATTTATTGTAATTAGAATAATTAGGAGATAGAAACTGGTTGAATCTACTAAGGAAATCACTGAATATTATGTATTATTGATGAATCTCTGAAGGAAAATACTCCTAACAGAGGTAGAATACAATGAAATGGAGAAAGAGAAAAGGAAGAAACAAACTCTAACTGCCCTGCCAAGAATTCGAGAGCTTGGCCTCTCCATTCCCAAAACCAACCAAATAACCGAATGAATAAAACTTTCCCTCCCTTTTCCTAGTTATTAACCTTTCTAACAGCAAAACCTGAAACTAACTCCAACTACTGTAACCAACTCTACTACTGCTGCTTATTTTAGGCCCGTTAGGGCCCATGTCTAACATTAGGATTCTTGTATTCATGAATAAATGTCTATATATTCAAACATCTGTTGTGTATTATGACACGGTTTCAGCATCATATGCATCTGTTTTCTCTATTTCAACACATATAAAAATAACATAAAAAAATGGCCCAAAAATATAGAAGTGGGGGAGCATGAAAGTAGATGATGACAAATGTGATACAAACCTGAATGCTATCCAGATTAATCCGATGACCAAGTATTCGAGCAAGAATTAAAGCCTATTTTAATATTGACCCAAAAAGCAGAAGTTAGTATTAGCACATTTTAAGTTACTATTCATAATAGTAATACAATCAACCAATTTTATTCCATAATAGTACTGAAGGTCCTAGGAAAAGAAATGGTCAACTTATAAATTGATGAACTTTAACATTTTACAACTTCAGAAATTAAAACTCAAGCTCAACTAGGCACACAAGGTGCATACATACACCATAAACTTCTTTCAATAGCAAGACATTTTTTATGAACAAAATCACCAAATGGACATGCATGAACTTTACTATGTTGCTAACTTTGGCCGAAAAAACTTAGATTCCTTTCTACAAGAACAAACTATATGCATATTATAAAAACTGGCATCATTCAAGTTGATGCTTTAGTACTGTACAGTGTTTACATTTGTACAAAGCCCTATAAGACCAGACAAGTTCTGCTAATTGCGAGACATTGTTAGCTTTTAGATAGAACAGAAAACAGGTACCAAACTAAACCACAAATAAAACAAACCAAATTGAACCTTTCTAGCAACATCCATTCCACCAAGGTCGTCACGCGGATCTGCAAAACATGATAGTATGTATAAATAACCCACACACTTAAAGATAATTGTTTGTTTGGATAAAAGAAAATTAATCGAAAAGAGAAGAATACAACGATAGAGGTATTGGCTCTGGTTATGTAAATATATCCTCTCTGAAGGAGCCATTGGCTCTGGTCATGTATATATATCCTCTCTGAAGGAGCCATTGGCTCTGGTTACGTAAATATTTCCAGGATTTGAATCAACTGGAGCATCTCTTTTCATTCAGTTCTTGGGAATATTTTTCTGTTTGCCTATCTTTCTTCTTGGTGCCCTAACAGTGGTTCGGCGTGCGTGATCGTGGTTTTCACGCCAAGTATTCAGGTGGGGAGAAAGAGTACTGTTGCCACCGGGAAGGCAAGAGTAGCGTAGTTGTACTTTCTGTTGTGTGTAGGAAAGCCCTAACCCTACTAGAGGTTGAGCCTTGATAAAAGTACCTAAACCCTAGGTTTAGCATACTTTAGGCTATCACCGCTAAGTTTGAACCCTAGGTTAGATAACGGTTGATTGAGGATGATCTGTTTCGTATGACTGCTATGGTGACGATTACTATTATTGCTATCTATATACGTGCCTACATGCTACTTGGTATATGATATGCCTCCTATGTTGTTGCTCTTAATGTTATCATTGTGGCCGGTATGATTATGAGTTGATTGCTGTGTTATGGCGGAATACCGGTTAGTGTTAAGTTGGCTGTGTGCTGTATGTGGTCGGGTTGATACTGTGGATGGTGTCGTTGCTGTTGTGTTGATTGTTGAGGCTGTGGCCGTGTGGTTTGAGCTGTGGCTCGTGGACGCGTGGCGTCGAAGCTATGGCCGTGCTGATGTGGTGGCAACGTGTTGTTGCTAATTGAGTGTTGGGCGTGAGGTTCGGTATCAAGCTCGTTGAGGATGTTTGTTGCATATCATCAACCGCCAAGTGGCAAAGTCGTATAACATGTAGTATGGGCTATGGGTACGGAGGGCGGAAGGGGCGGTCAAGTGAGTGACCTTGGGGATATTGCCGGTCTCGGGAATAGTTTACAGTGACGAATGAGGTAGCTCCTATCCTGTCGTGACACCCGATCCAGTCCGCTTCGTCCGACTAATCCCTGAGCTTTCCACGTTCCAGGCTAACGTTCCAAGGCGACCAAGACACCCCGGTTCCGGTTTGGAAGGGGGATGGGATGCACTCTTATTGGTCACGGCGAGTGGTTCGATTTCTTGGACAAACTAACTCCGTTCCGACACAGAACTTGTTCCGGTGTGGAACCGTTCCAATGTGGAACCAGCTTTGTGAGATTCGGCCGACATGCTGCATGGGATTAGTATCCCGGTCTAAAGGATTGATCTGAGAGTGAGTGTTAGGAACCCAAAATCAGAATTGCCATATGAAAGAAAAGAATGAATCTTTATTGATTGAAATGAACTGAAAATGAACAACACAAGGAGAGAAACTCTCCTCCAAGGGTTTCAAACCCTTCACAAAGGGTGTCCCCTTTCACAACTGGGCAATAGCTCTATTCTAAATTGTAATTTTCTGGATATTCATTCTACCCTTATTTCCCCTATTTATTCAACTCCACCTCTTCTAGCTAACTACCTAACTAACTTTACAATTAATCCTAATTTCCTAATTGGGCTAGGCCTAACAGTGAGACTCATGAAGATGGATGGTTGTGCATGTGTTGTCTCGAGAGATGTTCGGTTGTGTGCAATAACTGTTGTATCTGTCATACATGCTACTTGTTACATGCTGTTGTTTACTGCACTACTATTGTCATTTCGATTTGCCATGCACTGTATTCTTATCTCTCTACCGTTTTTCCTGTTGGTTTTGGTTCTTGGTTCGTGTGAAGTGAGGAGCCAACTGTGGGAGACGATGGACCCGAGGGCACACCCTTTCATCACGTCGGCTCCGAGGATGCCGGTACTGGGCTAATAAAGATTATCTACCATGACGAGAGAGGGTGGTGTGTGGACCCCTCTACTTTCTTGACGGTCTACACAGGACCGATCAGCATTCTCTTCCGAGGAGGGGCATCACACGTGGAGGATCTTGTGGGGCCATTCAGAGTCGTCCAGTTCCTTCCCTTCCCGCGGATTTGGCACCCACCGAGGCAGAGAGAGCGGGACTATCTGTGGGCAACGCCACAGTCTTCAGCAGTGTCCAGTAGGCGAGGTTTCGTACAGTACCTAAGGACGTATCGGAGACGTCGCATTGTTGTGTCGAGTTCCTGGTCCGAGTACAAGCCTATGCGGGTTTATAGGCGTACTCATGGATAAGGACAAGGTAGCTTAGGGCATCCTCACCGCTGATGGTGAGAGCCTGCTAGTGCGTCTTTAGGGCAATGTGGTGAGGTTTTGCTGTATTTTTTAGAGTGGGTTGGGGAGTCCTGGTGAGGAAGTTTTGAGAGTTTTGGAGGCCTTTTGATGTACTTATTTATACTTTCAGTTTCTTATGTACTTTTCGTCTGTATATGTATGTACAATGCCCTGCTGATGGGGCTATGCTTATGCAAGGTTATGTATAGCTGATTGTCGTCTATGCTTTTCTATATGCTGTGTGTTTTATTTTGCGCTCGTTTCCACAACGTTTCTTATATACCACGCTATCGCTATAATAGGGTTAGGCATATAGTTAATAATAGGAGTTTGGAACTAATGGGATTATCTTACGTAAGTGGGGTCGTCTCACGGGTAAAGAAGACGGAAGGGGTCGAGGGGAAACCTTTAATCCCCCAGATTTCATAGAGAAAAACATACAAGGGGTGAAACCCACACTCTGGTTAGCGGAGAGAGTGGGGGAAGGGAGGAGAATCTACGACTGCCACGGGTTTGCACAGTCATGGACCAGAGAGAAAGGGAATCGACGGTAGCAACCAGGAAAATCTGGGTGGTATGGATTCCAACCACATCCCCACCGCCGCTCGAGCAGCCGGACGCAAACCCACGTATGGCGGACGGAGCGACGTTTTTCGACGAGCCACCAAGGTGTAGCGGCGGAAAGACGTGTCTTATGGAGGTAAGCTTGCTTCTACGTGTGGCCACCGTCACGGAGAAAGAGAGACATGCAGGGGTGCAATTGGTAGTCTACCAAAAAAGTCCAAGGTTTAACCTAATGTGCTAGGTCAATTACCTGAAAGGAGGCAGTGGGTTCTCAAAAGGTCTGATGGGTGTGTATTGATCGACCAGAGTTCATTCCATATTGGGCCCATTTATCAAAGTTATTTTACTATGGGGCCACAACCCAACACCTTGGGCCAGGCTGAGAGAACTCTTGGTGAAATTTAGGCAGCACAGGTTCAAAAGGAGCAAAAGCAACATACGTCTAAAGCAGCTGGAGTGTCATGCTTCAAACAGTGGGACTCGAGGAAATTTGTTTTTCACCTTGAGGACAAGGTGCAAATTTAGGAGGGGAGTGTTGTAAGGTACGCGCCCTACTGGGCCTGTGTTAGTAATAAAGCAGTTACTTAGATGTAATATTAGTATGCAGTTTTATTGATTGCTAGTAGCTGTTATATGTCTAGTAATTGTTGTATAATTGTTGTATGTAACTGCTATATGTAGTTTGAATAGGTGTAACTAATAAATAGAGACTAGGAGGGAAAAGGGAGGGCATTCGGTTAGTTTGTGGTGGTTTGGGCCAGGGAGAGACTAGGCTCTCCAATTCCTAGTGGTTCTGTGCTCTTTCTCTATATCTCTTTCTCTCTGTAATTTCTATTTCTCTGTACTTATATCTTTGTGTTGGAATATGTTGGAATCAACATTCCACCGTCCAAAAGTCCATGAACCATCATTAATAGCTTAGGAAATAGCTATTGTAATTAATTAGATTCATGTAGTATCTAGTTCATGCACTTGGGGAATAGTTACCTCATTTAGTTATCTTGTAATTATCATAGATGTAATTAATTCCTCTAGTGTATAAATAGATTACCACTATGCTTAGTGTGATTCAACACAAGCAATTCAGAAAATACTTGTTCTTACTTTCAATTTGGTATCAAAGCTCCCGACCCTGGGAGTCTCTGTTTCTTCTTCCGCTGCCTCAGCCTTAATTGCTGAGCTTCATTGGGTTCCTTGCCTTCATTGCAGGACCAATTCTCTTTTCCTGTGCCTTCATTGCACGTTTCAATCCTTCCCAATTTATCACAGAGCCTTCACCCCTATGTTTTTGTCCCAACACCAATTTCTCCCACTGTTAACAGAGCCTTCATCGCTCTAGTCTTTTGTCCCCACGCATCATCCAAACACCAACCCACTTTTTTTCTCATTTTTTCACCAAAACTCAATCACCAACCATCTCAGAAAACTCCGACCGGCCAAACCCAGAAAACCCATCCCCAGAATCCCCCACACGCGCCGTCACACGCCACCCCACGCGCCTGCACCTGTCGGCGCGTGAACTCCACGTGCCACCGTTCGAGCCTTTTTCCGCCACCGTCCTCTTTTGTTCCCTCGTGTCCTGAAATTTGAAAATAGGACTCCTTGTTTATATGAAAATCCTGGTCTGGACCCTGCATCTGTTTTAAGGTCTTCAATAATTTTGAGCAATTCCACATCCTTATGTACTTCCTCGACCACTTGGCTAGCTTCATCCCAAATCGGGTAAGACACCAAAGCACTCAGTTCGCCTGTCTCAGTCACTCTAGACAAAGCATCAGCCCCACGGTTGTCACTCCCAGGCTTGTAAACTATATCAAATCTGTACCCAAGTAACTTGGTTGCCCAGTTTTGTTGATCCATGGTTGAAATCCTTTGTTGCAACAGCTGTTTCAAGCTTTTCTGATCTGTGGACACAGTGAAATGCCTCCCTAGCAAGTAAGGTCGCCAATGTTGAATGGCTAAAACAACTACCATCAATTCTTTTTCATATGCAGATTTGGACAGGTTTCTTGGACCTAAAGCCTTGCTGAAATATGCTATAGGTTTCCTCTCTTGCATTGGAATAGCCCCTACTCCCAAACTTGATGCATCACATTCAATCCAGAATTCCTTAGTGAAATCGGGTAATGCAAGTACTGGAGCTGTTGTCATTTTCTCCTTCAACCATTCAAAAGCCGTTTGTTCTTTGGCACCCCATTTAAAACCTTCCTTCTTAATAAACTCAGTTAGTGGCTTTGCAATCTTCCCATAATCTTGTATGAATTTGCGATAGTAACCAGTCAAGCCTAAACCTCGTACCCCTTCTACATTTTTTGGTGTAGGCCACTGAATGACACTCTTGATCTTGCTAGGATCCATAGTCACACCCTCTTTGGATATCAAATGACCAAGATACGCCACAATAAGTTGTCCAAACTGGCATTTTTTCTGGTTTGCTACAAGTTGATGGTGCTGCAACACCTCTAAAACTGCTGCTAAATGTACTAAATGTGTCCTCCAATCAGGGCTATAAACCAAAATATCATCAAAGAACACCAACACAAACCTCCTCAACATGGATCTAAACACTTCATTCATTAGAGCTTGGAAAGTAGATGGCGCATCCATCAACCCAAAAGGCATTACGAGGTATTCATAATGTCCTTCGTGGGTTCTAAAAGCAGTTTTATGCACATCCTCCTTTTAAACCCTAACTTGATGATACCCCGATTTAAGATCCAATTTAGAGAAAAATTGGGCACCATGCAACTCATCTAACAATTCATCAATCACGGGTATGGGAAATTTATCCGGGACAGTTACCTTGTTTAAAGCACGATAGTCCACACACATCCTCCATGTATCATCTTTCTTTTTGACCAAGATTACTGGGCTGGAAAAAGAACTTTGGCTGTGTTTGATAATTCCGGATGTTAGCATTTCCTTGACTTGCTTCTTGATCTCATTCTTGTGATGATGTGGGTAGCGATAAGGCCTAACATTCACTGGCCCATGCCCCTCACACAAGATAATAGAATGCTCTTTTTCTCTCATTGGTGGCAAACCGGTAGGCTCCTTGAATACTTCTGCAAACTGCGTAAGCACTTGCTCCAACTGCTTTTGCTGTTCCTTACTAAGCACTACAACTGATGCCTTTTTTCCTGTTAAATGGGCAAACTGTATTTCTGTGGGCAGCACCATCCCTCCAAAAACTAGTCTTGGTTTTCCTAGTATACTTTGCAGGGCTGTCAGGGTACTATTATTGTTCCCTGCTCCATTTATTGTCACCCATCGACCCTTCCAAAGGAATTTCATAGTCTGCCTCCCCCAATCGACCAACATCTCACCAAGTGTTGCAAGCCATGATATCCCCAGAACCACGTCAATACCTTCTAAGTCAAACAAGAAGGCATCTGCTGAAATGCTAATTTCTCCCACTTCAATCTCTACTCCCCTGCACTTTCCTCTAGCTATAGCTTGATAACCATCACCCAATTTGATTTTCATTGCCCGAGTATCTTCCATTGGCCACCCCATCTTAGTCACCAACTGTTTGGAAATAAAATTGTGTGTTGCCCCACTATCCACCAACACAAGAATAAGTACTCCTTGGATCTTTCCCTTCAGCTTTACTGTTTGTGGTTGTCCACCTTTACTGAATTTAAACTTCCCAAACTCATCACACTACATTCACCATCCATTTCCTCCTCTTCCTCCATTTCAACAGCTAAAATGTTGCCCTCTGTTTCTCCTTCCTCTATTTCATCTAGTACCATTATTTTTAATTGCTTGTCCGGGCATTGATGCAGTGGATGAAAAAGGCCACCACACTTGTAACACAAGCCCTTTTGTTTTCTATCCATAAGCTCTTGGTAGTTCAAATGGGTAACTCCCCTATCACGTGGCCCTCCTCTTTTTTTCTCATCAAAATACTCTTGTTTCAGCTTTGGCCCATATTGACCTCTATGTTGTCAATCCCAAATAGCGGCGCGGAGCGGTCGAGCCCAAAAACGCTATAGCGGGATAGCGGTAGCGGGATGACCGCTATTGCGAAGACTAAAAAATAGCTTACATATTTTATTTTTATATTATATAAATACTCAAAAACAGAAAAATACACAAAATTAAAGGGGTAGTCATAACATTCAAAATACTCAATAGTCACTAACATTCAAAAAGTATGATGTCTCCACTTCAAAAAGTATAACATAAGTACTTAACTACTAATTTAACTGAAGTTATATTGTTCTAAAAGTATTCAAAAATCAAAATAAGTACAAGTGATCTTAATTAGAATCAAAATCATTTCCAGCAACTTCAACCACATCAACTTCAACATTCTCTTGTTCATCACTTGATTCAAAGAAATGTTCTTCCTCCTCCTCTTCAATAGGTGCAAGTGCAACTGTAGAAGGTGTAGCTCTAGTATGTTGTCTAGGAAGTCTTGCTGGCTGTCCAGCCCCTACTACATCACCAACAACTCCCCATGTCAAGCTATCATCGCCAAACACAACCTCATCTTCAGCCGCTTCTTCTCCATCTTCACCCAATTCCCTTACCAACCACTCATTGCAATCATCAATGTTATCTAGGAGAATGGGATCAGTTAAATCCTTGCTATCAAAGCGTTCTCTAAGAGCTTGGTTGTACTTCACAAAGACCAAGTCTTGCAGCCTTTGATGCTCAAGCTTGCTCCTCTTTTTAGAATGAATCTATATTATAAAGTTTAAAAAATTAGTTAAGTATAATCCTATATTACACTATATAAAATAAAACCATTTAACATTTACTCACTTGCCCAAAGGTACTCTAGTTGCGCTCACACGCTGATGAGCTACATGTCAAGCTTAACACCTTGACAGCAATAGTTTGCAAAGTTGGAACATGAAGTCCATATGTGGACCACCACTCAGCTGTAATGCAATAAGTAATTAGCTTTACCATTTAGAATGGTCATGTAAATTTAATTTAACAAAACAATGCATTGTAACTTACCAGGAGACATAGTGGTCCTCTGTCTAATTGCAGAAGGTTTGGAAAACATATCCTGTGCTTTCCTATAAAGGGCTAGATCACATAAAGCTTGATCATTACCTTCTTCATCAAAGGAAAGCTTTTCAATGGTTGTATAGAGTCCGTCAGTCACTTCTTTATCTTTATCAATACTTGGGTCGCTGTAGAAGTGTTGAGGGTTAAGGAAATGGGCAGCCGCGTGTAATGGATGTTGGAGTTGACACTGCCATCTTCTATCAATGATTTCAAAAATCTCTGAGTACTTCACTGCATTGTTGTTGAAAGAGGTTGCAATAGATTCCTTAGCCCTATCCATTGCTTCATATATATAAGCCATGGCCGGCTTTTTCTCGTTATCAACCAGTCTCAAAACTTGCACAAGAGACCCCATTGCCTTCAAAGAGTATATTATATCATTCCAGAATGATGGCATGAGGATAATATCATTACATCTTTTTCCCTTGCGCTCTTTTGCCGTCTTTGAGTTAAGCCACTCCTCTAATAGAAACATCCTTCTTAGGTTGTTTTTCTGTTTGTGCAACCTTTGAAGAGTGAGGAATGTTGTGGCAAACCTTGTCACTCCACTCCTGACCAATTCCATTTGACCAGTATACATCCTCATCGTGTTTAGGGCCAAGGTATGGTTAAAGATGAAGCCAACAAGAAATTGTCCTCTTCCTATGGCCCTCTTTACTCTTGGCAACTTTCCAATATCCTCCAACATCAAATCCAAACAATGCGCAACACATGGAGTCCAAAAGATCAATAAGACCAACTAAGACCAAATTAAATGAAGTAGATGATTAACAAATTAGAACGTGAATATAGTATTATAAACTATAAACAGTAGCAATAACATTCTTACCCGCCATTTTATAGTTGCTACCATTGTCGGAGATAACTTGCACCACATTTTCCACTCCTATCTCTTGAATAAAGGAGTCCAAAAGCTCAAACATCTTTGGCCCGGTCTTACAATATGCAGAACCATCAACGCTCCGAATGAACATCGTCCCACTCGGAGAATTGACCAAGAAGTTGATCAATGTCCTATTTTTTCTATCCGTCCATGCATCGGACATGATAGAGCATCCATATTCAGCTTTCTCTCTCTCGAACCCCTCCAACATAGTATTTGTGTACTCTAGTTCCTTTTTAAGCAAAGGAACCCTCAACTCATGGTAGCTTGGAGGTTTCAAGTGTTTACCATAATTGCCTATAGCTTCAACCATCAACTTGAAACTTCTAGATTTGGCAACATTGAAAGGAATACCATTCCTATAAAAGCATCGAGCAATGTATTGAATGCATTTGTCCCTTGCCTCTCTCTCACAATCTCTAATCGATGTTTGCCTATACTTTGCCTCTGTTATCTTTATAGTTACTTCTGGAGGTTGCCACATAAAAACATCAATAGGGCCTTTAACATTACTCTTTCCCTTGGCAGCAGCTGCACCAAAAAAACCTGCAGTTGCAGGTCTTTTTCCAGCCCTCAAAACCCCAATTTCTTGCATTGCTTCATTCTCCTCCTAATTAAAATTTCCTTCAAACTGAACAGCATCAGTAACCGCCTTTTTTTTCTCAAAGGCATCCTTAATTTTCTGTTTGATATCAGATGGTATTTTGTGGCAAGGGAATATGTCACCTTTTACCCCCCATTTGATGCCTCTTTGCTCTTGTAATTCCACCTGTTGATTCCTTGCCACAAAAATCACATGTGACAGCTTTCTTGTTGTTAATGTCTCTCAAAGAATTCCATTCCCAAGCCATATCTAGGTTCGGACCTGTAGGCTTCACCAGTGCAGTAGAAGCAGTTGAGGAAGCATTAGCACTTCTGGGTGTTGGTGGTTGAGTGGAAGGTTGAGATGATGCCATGGTGGTTGAAACAAAGGAGAGAAAGCAGCAAGGAGAAGTGCAGAGAAACAGAGGTGAGAGAAGGCTCGCGCACAGCAGCTGTCGCCGGAAAACCCCACAGCCGTCGCCGGAGATGAAGGTGGCAGAGAAGGCTCGCTGGAGTAGAGGAGGAAGTGAGGAGGAGGTGAATGTATTGCCTTTGTCGAAGGAGGGAAGGATTGTCGAAGGAGGGAAGGAATGGGAGTTTTGTGACCTAAAATTCTAAGGGTAGGGGAAATGACCGAAAACCCCAAAAAAATAGGATTCAACGGGAAAAAAATGAGGGCAAAGAGGGCATTTCGCCTCAAGCCCCTATAGCGGCCGCGTCAGGCCGCGAGAGCTGCGATTTCGCCGCGAAAAGCGGCCGCGAAGGCCTCTAGACCAAACCGTGACGCACCTGGCTTTCGCGTCGCAGGAACCCATCAAACCGCGCACTATTCCGCGATCGTGCGCTATCGCGGCGCTATTGACAACATAGATTGACCACCTCTGGGCCCATCCCCTCCTTGCCCCCTCTCACGAAAACCCAATTTGTCCCATTGTTGCGACCCGGGTTGTTCGAACTGGGTCGAAGCAGCGCACCCGACCCGAACCCCGATCTATTACCCATTTGTCTCGCGGGGCCCAAATCTGACTCCTTCCCACGTAATTCTTTCTCTACTGCTCGCGTCACACTCATCAGCCGTGAACGCGACAGAGGACCGAGGGCGATGAAGATGCGCACTCGACCTCTGATCTCCTCCTTCAGACCAAGGAGGAAATAACCGAGGTTTGATCATCAGGTAGCCTCCTCACTTACGCGGTCAACCGTTCAAAGTTTTGAACGTATTCATTGACGGTGCCTCTCTAACGCAACACCATTAGTTGCTCAAACACGTCTCCGTCCCCCATTCCTCCATACCTCTTGAGCAATTCGACCTTCAATTGTTCCCACGTCAGAACCTCATCTTCGCCAAGCAAAGAGTTGAATAAGTGGATTGTGGGTCCCTCCATACACAGTTGAGCCAAGTTCACACGTACTTCCGGGCTAGTCTCTTGGACCCGGAAATAGACTTCAGCACGAGAAATCCACCCCGCGGAGTCTTCTCCGTCAAACATGGGGAGCTCGACTTTCTTCACCGATTGTCGGAACTCCTAACGCTTCTCCTTGGAGCTTGTTCAAACCCAACGCCGACATCGCATTTTTTGACGTCGAGTTCTTACCACCATCACTCTTCACCATTTCAGTTTGCTTCATCTGCTCTCCATTATCATCGTGATTCTCTTCTTCCTCTCCTGGAGGCTTCTGACCTAGACTCTTGGCCAGCATTGTCATTAATTTTTCATGATTCTCATCAGCTTTGCTCTATATCTCTACTAAAGCCAACTTGACCTCAGCCATCTCAGCCTCTAACGCTGCAACCTTGGCCTCCATAGCTCGATCACTCTTCTTCTTTGCCAGGATTCACTCACCGATCTCCTTCTCGCGCCGGTCCCTCCTTACGAATCCGGCAGGTCGGACCAGTTTGTTAGGAACCGGAGGAAAAAAAACACTGAGCAATGAAATAAACAAATAGGCAAGAGAAATTAGGATGTTGTATTATTGAATGAAAAGGGGGATTTACAGAGGAAAACTTCCTACTGCCACAGAGCTGGGCTCCTATAGAGAGCTGTTGCTCTCTATCCCTAACTAACCGAATGATTAACCAAAAAGTGCCCTGCTCACCTTTCTCTCCCCTATTTGTTACTGCAAAACTACTAAACCGTTACACCCTTTTCTCTCTCTGCTAACACAGCGTATTACCTCACTCCTTTCTAATTCCCTTTTTCCTTTTCCTAGTGTAAACATGCCAAATCTTGGGCCCATGTGACAATTGATGGATCAGCTGTCCTTTTGGGCCTGCAGCTATGTTTTGGGTCCTAACATGTTCCGAGAACTGGAAGAACTAAAACCATATCATACAGTAGACTGACACATCAATTTTTACATGCAGAAATTATGCAGGTCAATAAGCTTCACATATCAAGAATACAATCTAAAATGTAGTACAGTCACTAACCTGGTTCAGTGTATCCCAGACTTTTAGCATCTCTAACAACTTGGCTCAGTGGCTTTCCATCTTCAACCTCACTCATTACATACCCCAAAGTACCTAGTAAGTGCATACAGTATAAAATACATTATCAGAAAACCAGTACCTTAAATTTATGTCGAAAACTGCCAATTAAGAATATGTGATCAAGCATCAAAACAAATATTATCTGGAGAATTTAATCATAGGGCCGTGACAGATATTATACCACTCAAACTTCCAATAATGCGATTAATATTATCACCGGAAGAGATTATCCGATTCAGGGATGCTATCACAGGAAGGCCAGCACCTACCTTTCAAAATCACAACCAGATCAATATAAGCTCATCAATCAATTGATATTTCAATATGCCCATTAAGTCAATTAATTACTTAAAAAGCAAGTACACAACAGAATGATTCTAAGGAGATATGGATTAGAGCATATATACATCACTCTTGAGCTATAACTAAATATTTGCGTCAGAAAATTGTGTAAGAAAGTGTTGGAAATAGATTATTAGTTAATGACTTCTCTTCCCTAAGAGTTAGATTCATTGTATAGAAGTGGAATGGGTGCACCGTCCACATTTATAGTTTTACATTGTAAATTGTATTTAGAATGTTAGTTCCTATGTAAATCACATATATAAATAAATCTTCTGCTGAGTGCATTACTCAAGCAAAAACATTCAGAAATATTGTGTCCCTTTGTCTACTTGACTTCTCCTTTTTTAACATGGTTTCAGAGCTCCCGATCTTGGGAGTCTCTGCTTCTTTTTTGTTCCACTACCTCAGCCTTCATTGCTGATCTTTCTTAGGTACCTTGCCTTCATTGCAGGACCTATCCCTTCATTGCTCTGATTTTATTCTCAGTTTTATCAGAGCCTTCATTGCTCTGTTTTTGTCTCAACGCCCCTCCAAACCCCAACCCATTTTTTTCAACAAATACCAAACACCAAACAGACCACCACCACTTTTCTAGCCAGACCCACCAACACCCATTTTGTTCCAACCACCAGAACGGACGTTGACTGCCGAAATCCACCGTTGACCGCCACATTTTAAACCAACAACCATACTAGAAGAACCGCAGCTCTGAGATCGGCCAGAAGCCTAGAACCCAGAAGATCGCCGCAAAAAAACCACCGCACGCGCCCTCACGAGACGCCACACGCGCGCCCGCATTCTGGCGCATGAAGCCCACATGCCTCCTTCCAGTCACCGCACGCGATGCCCGCTTGCTTCGTTCTGACCAGCGGCATCTCCTGAACCTTTCGGTTTTCTGATCGGACCCCCCTTTTTTGGGTCTCTATACAGTTCTACTTGGTGGGTGTCTCGGTTTTCTTTTTTAACATTGAAGAAATTGTGAACCCTTTCAGGTAATTGTCTCAACAGTATGGAGAAATCATCAGGTAATTGTAGTGTGGTGTGTTTAGGTATGTTTTCACCTTCATTTGGATCCCATGTCTCAAATACACATTCTCTCTCTTCTGGATTTTAGACTCTGGAGCCACTGACCATATGACACCCTCACCTAACCATTTTTCCACATATTCTCCATGTTCCAGCAATAAGAAAATTGCCACTGTAGATGGCACTCTTATAACTGTTGCTAGCATAGGGAACATTGACATTAATTCATCCATCACCTTAAAAAATGTCCTTCATGTTCCAAAACCGTCCACCAACCTTGCTTCTATACAGAAACTTACTAAAGACTTATCTTGTAAAGTGATTTTTCACAGTGATTGTTGTCTTTTTCAGGACAAGGAATCGGGGAGGACAATTGGAGTGTTAGAAACCTAGAAATTAAAGAAAGAAAACTGAGAGTATTTTGTATTAATTGAAGAAAACAGATCTGTTATCAAAGGCATAACAAAAGCTGTATTACAATGGTAGAAAGAAAAATGGAAAACAAAGATACTAGGCGATTAGAGAGTACCCTGCTCTCCCAAGTCCCAAGTCCTAATTCCAGCCTAAAACTGTAATGAGTAACCCCCTAACAATATATCCCTCCCCACAAGTTGGACACAGCCCTCTCAGCTTCATTTTTCTCTCTCCTGCCAAATCAGCAAGGTTAGTTATGCGAGTCTGGATCAAGTGCCTCATGCACCCTTGTATCATGAGGTGTTCCCTCCTTACATAAACTTAGTAATTCTGAACTTATTGGGCTTATTGGGTCCCAATTCCCTAACATATCTCCCCCCTTCAAAATTCACCTTGTCCTCAAGGTGAAGGTACAAGAAGTAGCCAGCAACAAGTCTTCCTCCAGGATCCCATAATGGCCAAATTCTCAAATCTTTGGCAGCCCCTCTTGCACTGCTAGCTGCGGAAGGTCGTGAACCGTCCCTCACATGAGCATGTTCTGCTCTAGCAATAATTGTTTCCATATCCTTCTCCTTTAACATAACTGGGCAGATTTTGTCAGCCAAGATGTTTGCATTTTTGTCTAAATCATTAGAATTATCACCTTGCCAAAGAAACACAACACATGGTGCAGAATATTGTTGAAAAGAGTAACATTCATCTAGATGCAATTCAGTCCCAGTGATGAGGACTTCTAGTGCCCAAGGTGGATTGTATTACCTCATCAGTTTTAGGATTGAAGAACCAGTGATAACCCACCGCTGCAAATGATTTCTCAAGAGCACTAAGAGTGTTGCCCTCTTCTTGACCAAATTTCACTTTAGCACCATCCTCTGATTTAGATGTTCCCTCCTAAGTTTTCTCATCACTAACCCCTTCTAGCTTTGGAGTCTCGTGATTAACTTTCACTTTATTAATTTCTTCAAGCGTAGAAGTTTCATCATGTAGAGTCAGTGCTTGGCCTTCAATGCTTTCACTAACCTTATTCTCAATAACTTCTGAAGCATCTTTCTGTTGTGGAAGGAGAATCCAGGAGTTAACAGACATTACGGGCAGCTGTAACCATTGTTCTAGAGCACAATCAATATCTTTACCCACTGTGTCTGCCTCCTTAACAAGGCACTGGGCAATAGGCGCTTTTTGCTCCTTCAGTATTGTTAGAGCCTTGTGAAGCAACTCTACTCTTTTCCACAGTAGAGTCTTGGCCCATAATGTTTTTGTTTTTGCTGATTCCATGGCCCTATTAACCTCTTCCTGGGTACAAGCTGTTTGGGTTTGGAACCATTTATCACTATGGGCCTGACCAATTAGGGTAGCAGTTTGGCCCAATGACTGAATCTGCACCCCTAACCCCCTTCCTTTATCCCTCTCACGGTTAGAATTAGAACGGCTGCTGTGGGGCAAATTGACCGCCATTCCTGTCCTTGCTTTGGCTGTAGTGGTCCCCTCAGCCACCACACAGCGAATTGTATCCGGCGGCTCCGGTGGAGGAAGCTCGATTAGAACTTCCAAGACCCATAGTTTCGTCAATGTTGACTGTATCTCTCTCTTAATGAGTGCAATGTTGCCTAGTTTGCTTGCCATTGTTGTAACCTCCATGGACGAGCTTGGGTCTAGAGGTTCAGGTGGCAGCAGTGGGTCTTTTGGAGTATCTTCTGCTGGAGCTTTCGGAGTGAAATCAACCCTAATGGGCTGTGTAGCAGTGAGGCTAGGCCCAAACCCTAATTTAGCCTCTTCTGAGTCATTCCTTCTAATTCTTAGTTGAGAGACAAACTTCAAAACTATAGTCCTCTCTTTTCCGTGTTGGGCCTGGCCCATTAGGTTAAATGAGTGACCCAATATCTGAACTGCTAAGCCTACCTTGACTCCAGCTAGCCCCCCAAGAGTGTTGTCATCCTCCTTAGCTGCAAAGTTTCCTTCAACCACCCAACGAGTATCACGGCATGGCGGCTCTGGCGGCAGTGGTAAGCGAAAGGACGGCGACTCTGGTCCCTCTTTTGACTTCCTCTTCTCTTCGACTCCGTCACCTACGCGGCAGTCGTTGATGCTCCTATTGGCCCCCAGAGAAACAACCATCTCTGATTCGCTATTCTCCACCATCAGACAACCCCTGGTAGTGCGATGCAGGTTGTCCAACGAAAGCTTCATCTCTTCGTCTCCCCTTTCCTCAATCTTTTCAAACACGACCACCAGGAGCTGTTTGCAACATACCTGGTCCGAAGTGCTGATTACTTCTTCAGATTGCCGTTTCAACTCTGCACAACTTCTATCAATGTCGATTTCACTGTTTTCGAGTGAGTGTGACTGATTTCCCTTTAGATGCGGCTGATTCCACTCTTCCTCCACTTCTTCTGGGGCGACTTGGAGCATGATCACGTCGAGATCGACGTCTTAAGTATTCTTTATTCCTCCTCTGCAGTAGCTGCTCGATCTCATCAAAAACTTGCTTCAGATTCTCAATTTTGGAATCCATTGTGGTGCGTGTTAACCAGCTCTGGGATCGAGAGCTTTGATACCAATGTTAGAAACCTAGAAATTAAAGAAAGAAAACTGAGAGTATTTTGTATTAATTGAAGAAAACAGATCTGTTATCAAAAGGATAACAAAAGCTGTATTACAATGGTAGAAAGAAAAATGGAAAACAAAGATACTAGGCAATTAGAGAGCACCCTGCTGACAAGTATTTGTATGCATTCAAAAGGCAACCACACCACCTGCTCTCCCAAGTCCCAAGTCCTAATTCCAGCCTAAAACTGTAATGAGTAACCCCCTAACAATATATCCCTCCCCACAAGTTGGACGCAGCCCTCTCAGCTTCATTTTTCTCTCTCCTGCCAGATCAGCAAGGTTAATTATGCGGGTCTGGATTAAGTGCATCATGCACCCTTGTGTCATAGGCGTTCCCTCCTTACCAAGGTTGTCAAGATCGCGCGCTACCTCGTGGGAGCGCACGATTCCACGATTTTTGAAGGACCAATTGAGGCAATGCGGAGGCGAAATCGCCGGAGGAGCAGGCGCGGCCGGAGCGACGGAGAAGATCGCAAACCACGTAGAAGCAGCACGTTTCCTTGATGGACCCGGTGGATGACTTTTAGGGTTTCCAAACCCGTTTCTCCAAAAGTTTGGGTTTCCAAACCCGTTTTTGCGACGACGACCCGTTTTCGCCCACTAACTCGTTTCGGTCCAACTATGCCCTAATATCTCAGCCCACACTGATATAACTTATTACTTATTATTAGGCTATTAGACTATTAGTATTAGCACCGAGTCCACCGACCTAGCTCCTTTATTTCACTTAGTAAGTTTGTAACGGGTATTTTTTAAACTTCAATGATATTCAATGCTTTTTTTGGTATTTGTCACAAATTGATTATATTACCGTTCAGATTAATCCTTTACAATATACGGCTATATTATTGTTCAAATTAGAGGAAAAGAATGACTTTTAACACTTAAAGTAGCACTGAGTATACGGCTATATCACCCCCTTCTCTTAAAGTTCTTCAGCAACAACATCTCACAATTTTCACTCGAGTACTATAGTGATTCTTTCTTCTCTGCTTGTGGTCAAGTTATATCCCTGTTTCTCTCTTTCCCCTTTTTTTCTCTAGTAATAAACATGTCTTCAAGCATTCCTGTTGGTGGCAGCTCTGGTGCTCCACCCCGTAGAGTTCAGAATAATGCTCCTGGAAGCAGGAGTGATATAGCATGGAAGCTTTGACATTTTTATATTAATGTTATTTTGGTGTTTTAAGGTTATTTTTTTTTTTATGTTATTTTTATATGCATATATAAATAATTAAATACAATTTTATCTATTTGGTAGGATCTTACGATCCGTGTTACGATCCCAAGAGTTACGATTTTTCATCCCTCAAACGATCCTAGGTAAGATCTCGAGTTTGACAACCTTGCTCCTTACATAAAACTTAGTAATTCTGACCTTATTGGGCTTATTGGGTCCCAAGTCCCTAACATGGAGGTGCTATAGAAGGGAATGACCTTTATTACCTTGAAGACCACTTGTCTCAATCATTCATGTCAGAGTCTGTTCTTTCAAAAAGGGAAAAGATTTTGCTTTTTAACTATCGATTAGGACATCCCTCTTTTGAAACCATCAAATTTATGTTTCTATCTTTGTTTTCTGGTTTAAGTATCGAGAGTTTTCACTGTGATGTGTGTGAGAATGCAAAACACAAGCGTATAGCTTTTCCATTAAGTAACAAAAGAAGCTCATTTCCTCTTTATCTTGTTCATTCTGATGTTTGGGGACCATCTTCTGTTCCAAATGTTTCTGGAACTAGATGGTTTGTGACTTTTATTGATGCTTATATACGAGTTACTTGGATTTTCCTTCTTAAACACAAATCTGAAGTGAGCAATGTTTTTCAAACCTTCTTCTCAATGATTAAAAATCAGTTTGGTGTGACCTTAAAAAGACTTAAGTCTGATAATGGCAAGGAGTATTTTAATCATGACATTACTTTATTCTGCCAAAAAGAGGGAATAATCCATGAGTCTTCTTGTGTCAAAACACCACAACAAAATGGGATTGCAGAAAGGAAAAATAGGCATCTTTTAGATCAAACCCGGGCACTGTTGTTTCACAAAAATGTTCCAAATTTTTTTTGGGGGGAAGCAGTTCTTACAGCAACATATCTCATCAATCGCTTACCCTCTAAAGTCTTGGGGTTTAAAAGTCCTATGGATGTTCTTTCCTCCTTTTTTACCAATGTGTCCAGTTCTAATAATCTTACACCAAGAGTCTTTGGGGGTGTCTCATTTGTCCATGTTCATAGTCAAGACAAGGGAAAACTTGATCCTAGAGCTCTAAAATCTGTTTTTGTTGGGTATTCCCCTACTCAAAAAGGATATAAGTGTTACCATCCACCTTCCAAAAAAATCTTCGTGTCTCGAGATGTAACCTTTCAAGAAAAACAAGCTTATTTCACTCAACCTTATCTTCAGGGGGAGGATCTAAGAGAAGATAAGGAAATTCATCTTGAAACTGTTGTTCTGCCTAGCCTTGAGTTAAATATCTCATCCTCATCAGTTGAAACGGAACCTGCAGCTGAAATTGAACCTACAGCTGAAGCTGAATCTGCATCTGAACCTGAACCTGAAGTTGATGTACGATGGGGAAAAAATTGGGTGTTCCTAAGGAAGCAAAAGGTCATTCCTGAATCGACACATGTTCAAGAGTCCAACCCAACTCCTCCGGTAACAAATTCTGATTCCTTCACTTTACAAGATAATGAAATAGTTGAAAATGATCTTAACCTTCCAATTGCTCACAGAAAAGGAACCAGAAAATGTACCGAAAAACCATTATACCCTCTTGCAAACTACCTTTCTTTTCAAAAATTCTCACCAACCCACAAGACTTTTCTTGTAAACGTAAACAATACCTTCATTCCCACCAGTGTTTTTGAGGCATTATCTAATAAAAGGTGGAAACAGGCCATGGATACAGAATTGGAGGCATTGGAGAAAAATAAAACATGGGAATTGGTTACTTTACTAGAAGGAAAGAAACCAGTTGGTTGCAAGTGGGTGTATACTGTAAAGTATAACGCCGATGTTCAATTGAGAGGTACAAAGTAAGGTTGGTAGCCAAAGGTTTCACACAAACCTATGGAATTGATTATTCATAGATATTTGCCACTGTTGCAAAGATGAATACAGTTCGAATAATATTATCTCTTGCAGCCAATTATGGCTGGGAATTGCAGCAGTTTGATGTGAAAAATGCTTTCTTGCATAGGGAGCTCGAGGAGGAGATTTATATGGAGGTACCACTAGGATATGGGAAAAATATTAGTGGCAATATTGTTTGCAGCCTAAAAAAAGCGTTATATGGGTTGAAACAATCACCCCGAGCATGGTTTGGAAGATTCGCTAAGGTTATGACAACCTTAGGATACAAACAAAGTCAAGGAGATCATACATTGTTCATCAAACACTCGACTTCAGGGGGAGTAACTGCGTTGTTAGTCTATGTGGATGATATCATTGTCATTGGAGATGATTGGAAAGAACAACAAGTCTTGAGTCAACATCTAGCAAAGGAATTTGAGATAAAAACTCTTGGGAGAATAAAATATTTTCTGGGAATTTAGGTAACTCACTCCAAGAAAGGTATTTTCATATCTCAACAAAAATATATCATAGATTTGCTCAAAGACACAGGAAAGACAGCTTGTAAACCTGTAAGTACTCCCATAGAACCGAACCTTAAATTGGGTTATGGAGAAGATAGTTGATAGGAACTATTTCCTATCTTCTATCACAGAAATGAGATTTAAACCAAAAGATGAAAGGAAGGTAGTCTTATTAAGTGAAATTGGAAGAGAATTACATATTAGAAGAGGGAAAACAGAAAAGTAAGAGCATAAGCTCCCAACCAAGGTGAACACCTATGGCCCCCAAGCTAGAGAATACTCTCTAAGCTCTAACAACTCAAATTACATTCAGCATACCCCATTATTCTCTCCTCCCCCCTATAGAACAGACTCAACCCTCTTTCTCTCACTGTAACTGACTATTCTCTCTATCCGTATTTCCCGCCTAAGAAGAATCTAAGTGGGCCCTGGATATTTGGGCTTGCGGGTATAGATCGGGAACCTATCAATACCACCCCCTTTAAATTCTGCCTTGTCCTCAAGGCAGAGAAAAAGATCTGCCATTTCACAAGTAGTCTCTTCCATTGGTAGCCTTTCATAGTTTGCATAAGTTGCAAAACATGTGTCTTAATATATAGGGAGAGAACGTGTAGGTCAAAGCAAATATGGTGACAACTTCAACATCGTAATTGTCGGCCACTGATCGATATATGTATGAGGGGACCATATCCAAAGGAGCCGCTGCTACCAAACCAGCCCCAACACTCTTGAACTCTTTTGTCCAAAGATAAGTTGCCCACGAAGTAAGAATTGAGAATGATAAAGGTGCAGTAAATACCCAAACAATTTCACCCGAGAGAAGGATGTTTAAGAAATTCACTATCCTCCCTAAGGTGCCCACGTTCCAAGTCAAACCGGAATAGACAATCCCACTAATTACACGACCAAGGGAATACCTAGTTTGGTCATCAAATATATTCCCATACTCCAACAAAGTAGTAATAATTGCTTGAGCATTATTAGCAGCAGCAAGAAGTGGAGCTAAACTATCACCACTAACCTCAATTTCATCCCCCAGTTCACATTCTCCAACAAGTAAATGCCGCAAGAGCAAGGGTGCACATGGATTTGGCTCTGGAAAGGCCTTCACTATAGCACAACGCCTTGCAATAAGCCTCCTACAGAGTAGTACAACATGAAGCAGGAATTGGAGATAAGGGCAGCTCCCTTTCAAAAGCAAATTGAGTCTTGCCTTGTTCATATTCTTGAATTCTGCGATCTACTACCTCGACATCTGCAAATTGCCGCAAAATTCCTGCAACTTTAGTCCCAATTCCACTTGCTTGAAAATCTGCCTTGTCCTCAAGGCAGAAGGGATAAAACTAATTACAAAAGTTGTCTTCCTCCTCTAACTGCCATTCTGTTTTTGTTTCTCTGATAACTCTAGATTTAACATTAGTTTCAGCAATAAAACTATTGGGCCTTGTACATGCTAGGTTAGGCCCACTTCCCAACTTTACATATTCTGAATAATGCCTTCTAATTCTTGGCTGACATACATCTTCCCTTCCTGATTCTAAGTTTATCCCTTTAACGTGTTGGGCCTTGCCCATTAGGTTAGAAAAATAACTCAACTCACCTTCTAAACATAGTCTCATCTTCAGTCGGACTGATATCTTATGAGGCGGCAGCACCCCCTTTCTCACCGTCACGACAGTTGTCCTAGAGGCCGCCAAACAAGAACAAGGGTTCGGTGGCTTCGATGGCTCTGGTGGTGGCAGTGGGGTTGGGTTGCTTAGAATGCCACGTGAAGGGCACCTCCTCATTGAGCCCACCCACGGAGGTTCTGCCCATGGCGACTCCACCGCCCACAACAACAACTCTGAGAATGACCCATTGGCCGCCAAAAGTGGGCTGGTGTCCGGCGGTTCCGGCTCGGGAAGGGCCGTCGTAGGTAGGCTGGTGTCTGGCAGCTCCGGCGGCGGTCCACGTTCACCGCTGACCATTGTCTCCATCTCCGTCACCATCGGAGTATCATCCGCCATATCAGCCCCGAAGTTCCATGGATCTGTTGGTGAGCCCTGATACTCCACAATGCTACGAAAGAGATGACTCTTGGCCGAGCCTAGCGTCTTGGCTGTATGTAGGGACAACCACCCACAATCGCAAGCAATTCGTATTTCGGCTGTGATTCTTGTTTCTCCTCTTCTATCGTCACGTCAACCAACTCCGGATTTGGACAATAGTTAGCCTTTGCCTGCGCATCTCCAGCTTCGACTTCCACCTCTATCTCGACCACTGGGTGATTCTGTTAGCAGACCAGCAGTTAAGAGGGTATTTGTTAGGAGGGATAGAGAGGGAAATAAGGCGGTCTAAGGGCCTAATCGATGTAATTACAGGGAAGTTACAGCTAATAACAGCTGTGTAACTAATCCCGTTAGGAAAACAGAATTATAAATAGGAATTGGAGGGAAGCTAGAGGGAGTTTTTGACTCATTTGTAATGGGAGACTGGCACTCTCGAATCTGCCACATCAATACAACCAGAGTATTCTTGTAAATTCTTTTCTTTTTTTCCCCTTGAACCAGTTGAACCTTTCAACTGGTATCAAAGCAAAACGATCTTGGAAGCAATTCATGGTGCGCAAGAAGACATCTTCAACCACAATGAGTTCACCACCCGAGGACGTCGAGCGAAGGTTTCAAGAGATGGAAGCAAAAATGGAAGCGATGAGGACAGAGATTCTGGAGGCGATACGCAACCCAACGACTGCTTCAAACTCCAATACCGGAAACGGGGGAGGGGGAAGCAATCCTGGAAATGCCAATGGCGGACCTGGGATTGTGAGCAGCGCGACACAGAACGAATCAGAAAGACGGCATCGCAGGGTGGAATTACCGCTTTTCAGTGGTGAGGACGCCCCAGGGTGGATCGGAAAGATGGAACGGTATTTCAAGTTCCGGCAATTGCCGGAGGAGGACAAACTTGACGCCGCGCTGATGGCGATGGAAGGAGAAGCGCTCGCGTGGATGCAGTGGTGGGAGACGAGCACGCCGGAGCCGAACTGGTGCGAGTTCAAGAACGCCATGCTCAGGAGGTTTCAACCGACGGTAGTTTCGAATGTGGTGGAGGTGATGCTAGGGTTAAAACAAGAAGGCACCGTAAGAGAATTTCGGAAGAGTTTTGAAGCTCTCTCAGGCCATTTGAAGATCCAGGACCCAGAACTCATGCTAGGGATGTTCTCGAACGGATTGAAGGAGGAGATTAGGGCCGAAGTTAGGTTGCAGAGACCTAAAGATTTGGCTGAAATGATGGATGTTGCATTACTGGCAGAGGAGAAATTGGGACTGGGGAAATCAGGGGCGAATCTTGGTAGCAAGAGTCAGTCCTACAACAAAAATGGTGGTGGATTCAGGAATTGGAAGACTGAACTGGGGAGCAAACCAGGAAATTCATTCAATTTGGATCAAACAAGAGGTGCTGCAGGAGGTAAGAGTTCAATTCACAAATCCTTATCTAGTGAGGAAATGATGGAGAAAAGAAAGAAAGGGCTGTGTTTTACATGTGATGAAAAGTTCTCTGCAAGTCATGTATGCAAGAATAAACATTTTAGAATGTTAATAATTGAAGAAAGCAATGACAGTGAAGAAAGGGAGGAAATAGTGGAAGACGAGGAAATTGTTTGGGAGGCACAAATGAAAAATCTTGACTTGTGTAGTATGGCAGGAATCACAACAAAGAAATCTTTTATGATTTGGGGAGAAATGTGGAAACAAAAAGTACTGGTTCTGATAGATAGTGGAGCTTCCCACAACTTCATTTCCACTAAGATGGTTGAAAAATGGAAATTACAGCCTGAGACTACAGTACCCTACTGGGTCAAGGTGGGAAATGGGGTGAAAATTAAGTGCAGTGGAGTATGTCGAGATGTGGAGATCAGGCTACAAGGAGTGGGGTTTATGGCTGACTTTTATGTCTTCTGTTTAGATGGGGAAGACGTTGTGTTGGGGATGGAATGGTTGGAAAGTTTGGGAGAAATAAAGGCCAACTTCAAAGAATTAAAGCTGAGAGTTAAAAGAGATGGGGTCAAGTACAATTTGATGGGAGATCCTACTTTGTCTAAGGGGGAAATGACAGCTAATCAGTTGATGGCTGAATTGGAAACAACTGCAGAAGCCTTTATGGTGGAATGCAGAATGTTGCAAGGAGACAACAGGGGCGTGGAAGGCAACAGCTCTGTATCAGCTGTGTTGCAAGAATTTGAAACTGCTTTCCAAGAGTTAGAAGGGTTGCCACCGGAGAGACGGCATGATCATGCAATCATTTTGAGGGAGGGAGCAAATATACCCAACCTAAGGCCTTATAGGTACCCTCATTTTCAAAAAAATGAAATTGAGAAGCTGGTAACAGATATGCTGAGAGCTGGAATTATTCGACCTAGTTGCAGCCCATATTCAAGCCCAGTCATCTTGGTTAAGAAAAAAGACGGTAGTTGGCGATTTTGTGTAGACTACAGGGCTTTGAATAAGGTAACAATTCCAAACAAATTCCCTATTCCTTTGATTGATGAATTGTTGGATGAGTTAGCCGGAGCTCAAATCTTTTCTAAATTGGATTTGAAATCCGGTCATCATCAAATTCGAATGAGAGAGGAAGATATACCAAAAACAGCTTTTCGCACTCACGAAGGGCATTATGAGTATTTGGTTATGCCTTTTGGGCTAACCAATGCACCTTCAACATTTCAAGCTCTTATGAATGAGGTGCTTAAACCATTCCTCAGAAAATTTGCATTGGTGTTTTTCGATGACATTTTGATCTATAGTCGCAATGAGGACGATCATGTCATGCATCTGAGGAAGGTCTTTGGGGTACTGCAACAGCATCAATTGGTAGTCAATAAAATGAAATGTGACTTTGGAGTGTCTTCGGTGGAATATTTGGGCCATGTGGTGTCATCCACAGGGGTCTCCGCCGATCCAAAGAAGCTGGATGCTATGCGGCAGTGGCCTGTTCCAAAAGATATCAAAGGTTTAAGAGGATTTCTCGGCCTTACGGGGTATTACAGAAGGTTTGTCCAAGGCTACGGATTGGTAGCTCGGCCCCTAACAGATTTGTTGAAGAAGGACAAGTTTCTCTGGTCGACAGAGGCAGAGACAGCTTTTCAAAAGTTGAAAATAGCCATGGCAACACTACCAGTGTTGGCCGTCCCTGATTTCACGAAGCAGTTTGTGATTGAGACTGACGCGTCCAGTAAAGGGGTAGGGGCTGTTTTGATGCAAGAGGGAAGACCTATCTCTTATTTCAGTCAGAAATTGTCTCCTAGAGCACAGCAGAAATCTGCATACGAGAGAGAGCTGATGGCAATTGTGATGGCAGTACAAAAATGGAGACATTACCTTCTAGGACAGCATTTCCTTATCAGAACTGATCAGAGAAGCCTTCAATTCCTCCAAGAGCAAGCTATGCTGGGGGAAGATCAATTTAAATGGACCTCAAAGCTACTGGGGTTTGATTTTGAGGTTCAATATAAACCGGGAAGTGCCAACAGGGTGGCGGACGCTTTGTCTAGGCAAATGATGTATGCTTCTTTATCCAAAGTGAGCTTGAAGGAGTGGGAGGATTGGGAAAAAGAGATATTGGCGGATGCAGGCATAGCCGCCTTGATTCAGAAGGTATTAATGACACCTACGGCTGTACCTAAGTTTAGGGTGCAGAAAGGCAGACTGTTGCGAGGCAGCAGTTTGGTTCTTCCAAGGAAATTCTCAAAAATTCCCACCATCTTGGCTGAGTTCCATGCCACCTTGCAAGGAGGGCATTCGGGTCTCTTCAGAACCTATAAGAGAATTGCGAGTATTTTCTATTGGGAAGGCATGAAGAGTGACATAAGAGAGTACATTGCACGGTGTCAAGTATGTCAGCAAAACAAGTATGAAACATTATCCCCTGCGGGACTACTGCAACCTTTGCCTATTCCCTCTAAGGTATGGGCCGAGATATCCATGGATTTCATTGGAGGGCTACCTAGAGTGGGAGGAAAAGATACCGTGTTAGTAGTCATTGATAGACTTACTAAATATGCTCACTTCATTTTGTTGGGACACCCTTTCACTGCTAGAGAAGTTGCTGATGTGTTTATCTTCAATATAGTAAGGTTGCATGGGTTCCCAGACTCTATTGTGTCCGATAGAGATGCTATCTTCCTAAGTCAATTTTGGCAAGAAATGTTCAAGCAGGCAGGGACTAAGTTGAAGTACAGTACCGCATTTCATCCTCAAACCGACGGTCAAACAAAGGTGACCAATAGATGTCTAGAGTTGTATTTGCGATGCTTTGTGGGGGACAAGCCTAGAACTTGGCCTAAGTGGTTGTGCTGGGCTGAATTGTGGTTTAATACCAATTTTAATGTGTCAGCCGGTATGACTCCTTTTAAGGCTTTGTATGGTAGGGAGCCTTCACCAATTGTCAAAGGGCCGACCATCCCATCGCACATAGAGGCAGTGAATGTGTTATATCAGGAGAGGGATGTTCTTCTGGCTCAGCTACAGCAGAATTTAACACTGGCTCAGCAGAGAATGAAGAAACAAGCTGATAAACATAGGAGGGAATTGGTGATAACAGCGGGAGAATGGGTGTATTTGAAAGCCAATCCGTACCGATGGAGTACTTTGGCTAAAAGAAGAAACGAGAAGCTTAGTCCAAGGTACTACGGCCCTTTTCAAGTGCTAGAACAGATTGGTTCAGTAGCTTTTAAACTGGCTCTGCCTGATGGTTGCAAAGTGCATCCAGTATTCCACGTGAGCAAATTGAAGAAGGCTGCACCTGCAGACTATGTACCTCAACCACTCCCTGAAGCGATCACTGAAGAGTGGGTGCTGCAGCCTGAGTTGGAAGATGTGTTGCAACTGAGATACAATTCCCAGGGAATCGCGGAGGTATTAGCAAAGTGGAAACATTTGCCAGAGTGTGACAATTCATGGGAAACTGTCGAGGGTCTCCAGGCAGCGTTTCCTTCTTTTCCCCTTGAGGACAAGGTGAAAGTCTGATAGAAACTGGATAACAAGACTGAATTTTATTGAAATACTCTGCAAGAATTGTTCTTCCAAAACAGAGACAGAATTACAAACAAATAGAGACAGAACATTCACTCAAACAAGCCAAGATTTCGAGAGCTTGGTTCTCTCCCTCCCAATGTCTAAAACACACAACTTCAGGATAACCAGAATATGATTCTGTTTTTCCTTCTTATTCTACACATACCCAAAACTGCCTAATTAAAATAACTGCTCCTAATAAACTGCTTCTAATATTAGTAACTGCTGTCCTATTAAAACTAACTGCTATTGACAGCACATAATAATTATATTCCCCTCCTTCCCTTATAAATATTCTTTATAAGAGGTCTAACAATACTCCCCCCCAAAAGAGTCACCTTGTCCTCAAGGTGAAATGAAGGAAATTGTTCCTTGATGACTTCCACGGATTCCCAAGTGGCTTCAAAATCCGGAAGATCTTCCCATTGAATGAGAACTTCAGCAATACCATTAGGATTGTTACGGACAGCTTTGACTTCAGCTGGAAAAACTTGGAGCTCCAAATCGTCAGATAACATCGGAGGGAGTGGTTGTGGATTAGCTGTGGCAGCCACTGCTTTCTTCAGGAGAGAGGCATGAAAAACAGGATGTATTTTGCTTGCAGGTGGTAAATCCAATTCAAAAGCAACTAGGCCGATTTGCTTTTTGATTTGGTAGGGACCATAAAACCTTGGGCTCAACTTCTCATTTCTCTTTTTAGCAAGAGATTTCAGCCTATAGGGTTGGAGTTTTAGATAGACCCAGTCACCCACAGAAAGGGTAACAGCACGCCTGGATCGGTCAGCATACGCTTTCATTTGCACTTGAGCTTTTGTCAGATTATCCTTCAAGTCATGTAGAATATGGTCCCTCTCTTGAGTCAATTGATTCACTTCTTCAACGGCAGAGGAAATAGTGGTCCCTCTAAGTATGTGAGGAGGATCTCTACCATAAAGAGCCTTGAATGGGGTCAATTTCAAGGAGCTATTGTAGTTGGTGTTGAACCAAAATTCGGCCCAACCTAACCATTTAGTCCATTGTTTGGGTTTAGTCCCAGTGAGACACCTCAAGTAGGTTTCCAAACATCTATTGACGACCTCAGTTTGGCCATCAGTCTGAGGATGATAGGCTGAACTGAACTTCAATTTTGTACCTGCCATTTTAAACAACTCGGACCAGAAATTACTCAAAAAGATCTTATCCCTATCAGACACAATAGTTGAAGGAAACCCATGTAGTTTAACCACTTCTTTAATGAAACTTTCAGCCACATCCTTTGCAGTGAATGGATGACTCAATGGAATGAAGTGAGCATATTTAGTCAAACGATCCACCACCACCAATATCACATTCTTACCTTGAGCCTTAGGCAAACCTTCTATGAAATCCATGGAAATGTCAGCCCAAACTTGAGTAGGTATGGGTAGTGGTTGCAATAATCCAGCAGGAGACAAAGTTTGATACTTGTTTAGTTGGCAAACTTCACAAGTAGCAACGTATTGCTGAATATCCTTCCTCATCCCCTCCCAATATAGAATGGCTGAAATTCTTTTGTAGGTCCTGAAAAACCCAGAATGCCCTCCTATGGCTGAATTATGGAACTCTGCCAACAACATAGGAATTTTTGAGAATCCTCTAGGCAACACTAACCTCCCTTTAAAGAACAGCTTCCTATCCTTGAAAGTGTAGCCCGGATGAGAATTTACATCTTGCATCAAGTCTTGTATTAGCCCATGCAATTTCGGATCATTCTGGACTTCATTTTCCCATTCTTCTAATTCATCAAACTGCACTGTAGATAAGGCTGCATAGGTCATCCTCCTAGAAAGAGCATCAGCAACTCTATTTTCATGTCCAGGTCGGTACTGAATTTCAAAATCCAGACCCATCAGTTTAGAAGTCCATTTGAATTGTTCCTCTCCTAAAACTCTTTGATCCGAGAGAAATTTGAGACTCTTTTGATCAGTGAGAATGAAGAAATGTCTTCCCATTAAATAATGTCTCCATTTCTGGACTGCTATCACAATAGCCATCAATTCCCTCTCATATACAGATTTAGCTTGTGCCCTTTCAGACAAGGTTTGACTATAAAAAGCCACCGGTCTCCCTTCTTGTAATAAAACAGCCCCCAATCCTTTATTTGAAGCATCAGTCTCTATTGTGAAGTCTTTGGAAAAATCTGGAATAGTAAGTATTGGCAACTCAGCCATCTTCCTCTTCAAGTGTTCAAAAGAAATTTGGGCTTCTTGATTCCAATGAAAATTATCCTTCTTCAACAGTTGTGTCAAGGGTGTAGCAATTTTTCCATAATCCTGAACAAATCTTCTATAATATCCTGTGAGGCCTAAGAAACCTCTTAAAGCCTTTAGGTCTTTTGGAATGGGCCACTCCATCATAATTGCAATTTTCTTTGGATTTGCTGCTACTCCTTCCCCTGAAATGATATGCCCCAAATACTCCAACTGTGTTTGGCCAAAAGTGCACTTCTTTTGATTAGCAAACAACGTGTGTTCCCTTAGTAATGCAAGTACTGCCTGAAGATGAACTTGATGCTCTTGCACCGACTTACTGTAAACCAGAATATCATCAAAGAAAACCAGAACAAATTTCCTCAAATATGGCCTTAACATCTCATTCATGAGAGATTGAAAGGTAGAAGGTGCATTAGTGAGTCCGAAAGGCATTACGACAAACTCATAATGGCCTTCATGGGTTTTGAAAGCCGTCTTTGGAATATCTTCTTCCTTCATTCTAATTTGATGGTACCCTGACCTTAAGTCCAATTTAGAGAAAATGGTGGCTCCCCCCAATTCATCAAGCAACTCATCAATGATAGGAATTGGAAACTTATCAGGTACGGTTATTTTGTTCAGGGCTCTATAATCAACACAAAATCGCCAACCACCGTCTTTCTTTTTAACCAAAATAATAGGACTAGAATATGGACTTACACTAGGTCTAATAATACCAGAGCGAAGCATATCATCTACTAACCTCTCAATTTCATTTTTCTGGTAATGTGGATACCGGTAAGGTCTCAGGTTTGGAATATTGGCTCCTTCTTTGAGAACAATTGCATGATCATGCCTCCTGGATGGAGGTAATCCTTGAGGTTCTTGAAAAACATCTTCATACTCATTCAAGACAGCACTTACCCAATCTGGCTGGGGGATATTATGAACTTCTTCTTTCGCCAAATTCTGGTATTCCAAGAAAAATCCTTGCCCTTCATTCTTAATGGCTTTCATAATAGATTTGAATGAAGCAGAAGCTCTTGCCAATTCTGGTTCTCCCTTGAGTACATGGTATCTATTTCCAAGGGGAATTTTAATCATCAATTCCTTGAAATTAGCCCGGATTTCACCAAGGCTTGACAACCATTCCATTCCCAAAACTATGTCCACTCCACCAAGTTCGAACACAAAGAAATCTTCATGAATTTCCAACCCTTGCAAGACTAACTTCAATTTAGGACAAACTCCTCCGCAAGGAATTTTTCTGCCATCTCCAACCTCCACATAGTAGGGTGGGGTTTCTTCCACTGTCATTTGACATTCCTTGACTAGTGGAGAAGATATAAAGTTATGTGATGCTCCACAATCGATCAAAACCACCACTTGTTTGTCCCCCAATAGTCCCCACAACTTGATGGATTTCTTCGTTGTTAATCCGGTAATGCTATAAATTGACAATTGCAAAGCCTTCATCTCTATCTCATCTTCCCTTTCTGATTCTTGCTCTGCAGCCTCTTCAGCCATACCCTCCTCCAACAATAAAACTTGCAACTGTTTATTTGGGCAGATATGACCAGGACCAAATTTTTCATCACACCTAAAACATAACCCCTTGGCTCTTTTGTCTAGCACTTCAGCATCCGTCAAGCTCCTAAAACCCCTCCCTTTAAATGAAGGATTGGTTCTAGAGTTCCCTGTGACGCTACCCACCGATGAAGTCACCTGTGTTTGACCCTTAGCATTTGGTTCCCATGTCACTGTCCTCGTGCTATTATAAGTTCTGAATCCAGCTTTTGTTCCAGAACTTGTTCCACTTCCACCATTCCCTTTATTCAACAAGTTATTTTTCTCATCCACCCTCTGTGCATAGTCCATCAATTCGGTCAATCCCTCAACCGGATGAAGCTTTAATTCTGCCCGTATGACTTCTTTGAGCCCATTCAAAAAAACTCCTTTTAAATACGCTGGTTCAGTGCATTTGAGAGGACCGGCATACAACTCGAACTGTTCCCGGTAATCTTCCACACTTCCTGTTTGCTTGAGACTTAGCAACAACTCAAACGGGCTTTGTAACATGGATGGTTGGAAACGACGTATCACCGCGGACCGGAATTCGCTCCAAGTTGGGTTGTCCGCACTGAACTCCCACCATTGATACCAAGTTAACGCCTTCCCCTCCATCGCCACCATAACCGCTTGCAGTTTTTCTGGATCGTTCATTCCTTTCAGTTCAAAATATCGCTCTACGCGATTTGTCCAACCGAACGCGTCCTCCCCATTGAAAACGGGAATTTCGAGTTTTCGCCATCTCTCCTCACTATTCCGAGGATTGCGGATGTTTCTGGTGTCATCGCCGTTCACGGTGTGGTTGTCGCCGTTGTCCGATTCGTCCCTGTCAGAACGCGTCGTGATTCCGCGTACAGTTTCCACCAATTCATTCAGTTGCCTACGAATTTCCAGTCGCTCTTGTCTGTCTTCTTCGCGGCTCTTCTCCCAGGTTTCTCGCATGTCCAGTAAGCCTTCGAATCCGCGCTCAAGAAACTCCACGCGTGCATCCATTCCTCTCGTTGAAACCATCTACCTTCCCAGGAAACAAAAACAGCTTTGATACCAGTTGATAGAAACTGGATAACAAGACTGAATTTTATTGAAATACTCTGCAGGAATTGTTCTTCCAAAACAGAGACAGAATTACAAACAAATAGAGACAGAACATTCACTCAAACAAGCCAAGATTTCGAGAGCTTGGTTCTCTCCCTCCCAATGTCTAAAACACACAACTTCAGGATAACCAGAATATGATTCTGTTTTTCCTTCTTATTCTACACATACCCAAAACTGCCTAATTAAAATAACTGCTCCTAATAAACTGCTTCTAATATTAGTAACTGCTGTCCTATTAAAACTAACTGCTATTGACAGCACATAATAATTATTTTCCCCTCCTTCTCTTATAAATATTCTTTATAAGAGGTCTAACAAAGTCCTAGGGGGGAGTATTGTTAGCAGACCAGCAGTTAAGAGGGTATTTGTTAGGAGGGATAGAGAGGGAAATAAGGCGGCCTAAGGGCCTAATCGATGTAATTACAGGGAAGTTACAGCTAATAACAGCTGTGTAACTAATCCCGTTAGGAAAACAGAATTATAAATAGGAATTGGAGGGAAGCTAGAGGGAGTTTTTGACTCATTTGTAATGGGAGACTGGCACTCTCGAATCTGCCACATCAATACAACCAGAGTATTCTTGTAAATTCTTTTCTTTTTTTCCCCTTGAACCAGTTGAACCTTTCAGATTCCCAGTTTCTGCATCTATACTCTAATTTCTGCTTCTTTCTTGTTTTTCCAGCATTGTCTTCAATGGTCGATCTGAATTTGGTGCCATGAACAGCGATGTTGGGGGCTGTTGTTGCCGTCGGAACCCCTCTCGTATCTCGTTGCATAGTGCTTCTAGCATCTCAGTGAGGTTCCGTAGCGACTCATCCAGATCCAATTGATTGACTCTCAATGAAAACACCATTGATAGGAACTATTTCCTATCTTCTATCACAGAAATGAGATTTAAACCAAAAGATGAAAGGAAGGTGGTCTTATTGAGTGAAATTGGAAGAGAAATACAGATTAGAAGAGGGAAAACAGAAAAGAGCATAAGCTCCCAGCCAAGGTGAACAGCTATGGCCCCCAAGCTAGAGAATACTCTCTAAGCTCCAACAACTCAAATTACATTCAGCATACCCCATTATTCTCTCCTCCCCCCCTATATAACAGACTCAACCCTCTTTCTCTCACTGTAACTGACTATTCTCTCTATCCGTATTTCCCGCCTAAGAAGAATCTAAGTGGGCCCTAGATATTTGGGCTTGCGGGTATAGATCGGGAACCTATCAATAGTGCAGTGGTGGATAAAGAGATGTACCAGCGTTTGGTTGGTAAATTAATTTATTTGTCTCACACAAGGCCAGATATTGCATTTGCTGTAAGTTTGGTTAGTCAATTTATGCATTGCCCAAGAGAAGTTGATTTGCAGGCAGCACATAGAATCCTGCAGTACCTTAAAAGAACTTCAGGCAGAGGAATTTTATATAGAAGGAATGGGAATGCAATTCTTGAAGCCTACACTGATGCCGACTATGCAGGATCAGTAATCGATAGAAGGTCCACTACTGGATATTGTACTTTTATTGGAGGAAGTTTAGTGACTTGGAGGAGCAAAAAACAGAATGTTGTGGCCCGTTCTAGTGCTGAAGCTGAGTTCCGAGCTATGGCTCAAGGTATTTGTGAGCTACTTTGGCTCAAAATAATTTTAGAAGACTTAAAGATCAAATGGGGAGGTTCTATGAAACTCTACTGTGATAACAAGTCAACAATCAACATCGCTCATAACCCTGTTCAGCATGATCGAACGAAATACATTGAGGTGGATAGGCATTTTATCAAAGAGAAGTTGATTCTGGTCTAATTTGTACCCCATTTGTACCTTCACAAGGCCAACTTGCAGACATTCTTACCAAAGGGCTGTGCTGTGCAGATTTTGAGAGGATTGTTTGCAAGCTGGGAATAGAAAACACCTATCCTCCATCTTCAGGGGGAGTGTTGGAAATAGCATTATTAGTTCATGACTTCTCTTCCCTAAGAGTTAGATTCATTGTATAGAAGTGGAATAGGTGCACTGTCCACATTAATAGTTTTACATTATAAATTGTATTTGGAATGTTAGTTCCTATGTAAATCACATATATAAATAAATCTTCTGCTCAGTGCATTACTCAAGCAAATACATTCAGAAATACTGTGTCCCTTTGTTTACTTGACTTCTTTTTTCACAGAAAGTAAGAAACTAAACAGAGATAATGAAGTAAATTGATGAATAATGAAACTAACAAAGTATTACATATCTGCCAGTCTCTTCTACATATATAAGTGTAGTGTGTCATTGACCACGATCATGAGCCAGAGACTATGAAATACCGATCTTTCAAAAATAAAAATGAGAGTAAACCATCATTTTGGTCCCTGAAAGTGTGAGGCGCTGTCAGTTCAGTCCCTGAAAGCAGTTAAATTACGAAAAAGTCCCTGAATGTTAATTTTTTTAGTAAAGTTAGTCCCTGTTAGGGACTAACTAACTTGACTAACAAAATTGACATTGAAGGATTAACTTGACTAACAAAATTAACATTGAGGGACTTTTTTGTAATTTAACTGCTTCTAGGGACTGAACTGACAGCGATTCATACTTTCAGGGACCAAAATGATGATTTACTCTAAAAATGATTAAACGAACAAAGAAAGTATGTGTAGTAATTTGTATTTAAAGAGAACTGCAATTCCAACATTTCTCTGTCCAAATTTCTAAATCCTGTGTTTTAGTTACAACATAACAAGAATGATCACATTATTCCATGCACAGCACCCAGTCCCACTTGTTTGGCATAGAAAATTGCCTGTGGCAAACACAGTCCCAGGCTCCTATTTACAAAAATGTTGCAGGTCAGACTCAGGATTCCCCCCTTGACATGGAGTTCAATTTTCCTTCTTTATTAAGGTAAAGATTATATAAAGAATATTAGCAAATCAACTGCTTGCAGATTATGAATCCTTACAAGACACCCAAAACTTGTACAGACTCTAATTTGGGTACTGTGAGTTCAGAGTTAAAGACAAAAGCATAAAAAATTAAATAAATTCTAGCAACAATGTTGCAGTTTATATTCCACTTTGTCAAAAATCCATATTTTCATAAGTATTTTCTATACTGTCACATATGCTGCACTGCTATTATACATACTGGTACTCTAGTTGAGGCAAGAAACAATATCACTTACAGTTGACTCATGCCGGATACGACGTGGATACGTGAAAAGTTTTTCAAAATCCTCCTGCTCCATATAAGAGTTGTTATTAGATGAGGTAAGCATAACTATTGAACAAAGAAACCAAGTGAAGGGGAAGAAACAAAAACCTTAGCTTTTACTCGACAAAATAATTATAATGTAACCTTCTTATTAGGGGTGGGAATAGGTCAGGCTGCTCGTCGGGGGCCTGTGGCCTAGACTATCCAGACCTAGTCTATTTAACAAAAAGGTCAGGTCAAGGCTTTTTAAAAAGCCTAAATAGCTAAAGAGGTCAGGCCAAGGCTTTTAAAAAAACCTATTAAGCCTATCAGGCCAGCCTATTTAACACACACATATATAATATATAAAATAAAATTTAATATATAATACTATAATATATTATTTATAATATTTATAACATTTAAAAGTAAAGGCCTATTGCCCCATTTAAATGTAGAGATCTACTTGCATATTTATTTGTAAATGCCTAACGACCTACTTATCAGTATAGACCTGCCAACCTTTTTATCATTAGAGGCTTAAAAGCCTATTCACAAGTGAAGGCCTACGACCTATTTATAGATAGAGACATATTTCAAGGTTTTGTTGAAAAGTAGGCTTTTAAATAGGCTTTCAGGCCAGGCCAGGCTTTGAAGTAGGCCAGGCCAGACTTTAAAATTTGACCTATATCAGGCTAATAAGCCAGGCTCAGGCCTTAAGATTGGAACGCAGGCCAGGTTCAGGCTTGTCAAGGCCTAACTCGGCCTAGCCTATTCCCACTCCTACTTCTTATCATGATTTACATGAGTACCAAGAGAGGGTATAAGAAAATCAGGTATAAATAATTTTTCTTGGCTTGACAAAAATTGTGTATCTCCTATCCTCCCATTTCAACAATTATTTTGAAAAATTTAAGATAATCTTACCATTGTAGAGGTGAGAGGCTTCTTATTTGCCATAACAACACAACAACCCATGTCAATCACTTGTTTTAGCACCGCAATAGTGTCAGAGCTGGCAGAGCAATCAACAAAGACCAAACCTATAACACAAAAATTCAGAGGTAACATCTGTCTTGGTGATTAAAAGCATGAAAGTTTACTACTTATTACACATTTGCTTTAAAATCAGCACGTAAAGCGCGACATGATAAATTTCAACAAACCTGTTGTTTTACCAAGTTGAGATGCAGTCTCTAGAATCTTTCCTTGCGATTCCGGATGCAAAAATACCCGGCATTCTCCTTTAAATAACAACTAACAAGTAAGCATAAAAAACATACAAATAATGATTCATATCACCACTAATACAAGTCAAGCATAAATATCTACCAAAATCAGCAAGCTTTGATAGAGAGTCGCCTCCACGCTTGATCCGGCAAAGTTCTAACAAGAAGCTATCATCCAAGCCCTTATTCAACAAATCCTCAGCAACAACCAAAGATTTACTATCACCAACTCCCCAAACTCTCAAGCAGAGTCCCTGCCACCAAAAAACAAAAAAACAAAAAAAACATAAAACAACAAAACACTTAAATTTTATGAACCCATTTTCCATCAATGTCAGAAAAGGATCACAATTTACAGTGGTCAATAGCAAGATTCATTTTGGGTAGCAAATAAAATCCAAAGAATAACCCAGGAGCAAATAATTGTTCAGAAGACAAATGGGTTATCAGAAACCCATGACAAAGTTTTCATTTTCAAGCCAAAGCAACGACTTTGATGAAGTGATGGGAAACAGAAACAAATAAAAAGTAAAAGAAAATATAATCTGAAAGCACAAAAGAAGAATCCATGGGTGTGAACCAAAAAGGGTACCTGTTTAGAGTGGAGAGAACGGCATGAGACAATGTGCTCGAGAAGATGACAACCAACTCCTCCACAACCCATTAGAATCAGAGGAATAGACTTCATTTTCTGAGTGAGTTTTTCACTTTCTTTTTCTTAGCAATTGAACATGTGGGTTTATGTGTAATGGAAGAAGGTAGCAGCAATATTAGGCACTTGGGGGGACGGGGACGGGACAAGGAACATGTTTTACTCGGGTCAAGGTTTTCGAAAATATTATTAAAATATTTTTATAAATATATGTAAATATATATATATATATATATTATAAATAATTTTTTTTTAATTTTAAATATATATTATTTTATTAAATAAATAAAATATAAAATATTAAAAACATTTCAATCGTGAACTCCAAATGCTTTATCAATTTCTCTTTCACATCATATTATGACTAATTATATGTATGATACTATTTTAATAACATCATTATTTTCTTCTTTTTAATAAGATTGCAAGAATAAAAAATTTAAACTCTCTAACTTTACACGTTGGACATGACAAAAAGAAATAAACTTGATGTTGTAATCCTTGACCTTGTCATAATTGTATTAAATATTTGTTTGTATTATTTAAAGTTGAACTTGTTACAATGTCTTGAAGAGTCCTTTAATTTTAAATATTTGAGATTTTTAGTACTTTTATATTTTATTGTATTTTAGTTAATTATCTAGGTTTTTTTTATTTTCATTTCCTGAACTTCTCGCAGAGATCCGCGGGATCCGTGGAAAATGGGGACGAGAAAAAAAAACTCCCCATGACAGGGAATAGGGACGGGGACGAAGAATAAAATTGGGGGCGGGGACGGGGAGCAGGGGTGCGCCCCGTCCCCACCCCGCCCCGTTGTCATCCCTACTCTCACCCATGTCTGCTTTCCACTAATAGCGAATGTTGTCTATCCCACGTCTTACCCCATCTCTTCATAGATAGATGTTATATATATAAACATATAAATATATACAATATATAATATATAATAACGTAGACCGTTTACGTTAATCTTATATATATAAATATATAAAATATTATATTACATGGCAATATATATTATATATATTATATTTATAATTTATAATACTTATATATATATATATATATATATATATGAATATATTATATAATATCATAATATATAATATTATATTATGTATTACTACACTATAATATATATTATATAAAACAACTTTATATATTATATATTATCACAAAGGGTATTGCAGTAAATTTAACATTATTTTGTTTGTCCTGTTTATTGTCCATCAAACATCATACAAGACAAAAAGTTGTCCAGTAACTTACAGATTTGTCCTGTACTGCTCTGTTTGTCCTATGCTTCAGTGTGTATCAAACGCATCCTTGGACTCCAGTCTCCTCCAATACCGCACTTCGGTATAAATTGCCAAAAAGGTCTCCTTAACCAAGCCGAAGGTCTTAAACGATAATAAAGGGATTATTTTAAATCTTTTATGTTTGCTTCAACTTGTTAGAGGGGAGGAAAATAGAGGAGAGCAAAATCTCTCACTTAATTTTGACACCCCTCCAATATTGGAGGATTTGAAGGAGAAGGAAGAGATTTTAAAATATTTTACATGCATTGGCTAAAATATTCTCATTTGTGTATTTTGAATTAAATAATTATAAGGGTCTAAAAGTAAATTAGTTTTAAAATCTCTATCCTCCCCTCGCGAAACAAATGTTACTTTCCCTCCCTTCCATTAAAATCTCTCATCTTCCCTCCTCTCAACCAAACACAATAACTAATTAAAATCTTTCATCTCCTCTCCTCTCCCTTCCATTAAAATCTCTCTCCTCCCTTCCCCTCCTTTGAACCAAACATAGCCTAAGTCTCTGTTGTGGTACCAAGTTAATACTAGCCGTGAAGTAAATCCTCAATTTGCTTCCTGAAATTGTAAGATCATATCAATTTGGTCTCTGTGCCAATTTGGTCCCTGAAATTATAAGGTTCGTATCAACTTGGTCCCTGACAGAGGGACTGGAATGATTAACGTTTGACATCTTCAGGGATGTTTTTGGAATTTCGAAAATGTTAGGGACCAAGTTGATACAACCTTACAATTTCAGGAATCAAATTGGACATTTACTCACTAGCCGAGTGATCAATTGTTTTAAGTGCAATAGCTTGACTCCAATGATTCCTTAAATTAGTCAATTGTGCTCTTAATTTCTCAGTGGTGGATTCGTAGACTATTCCAGAGAGCATCTAGTGTAGAAAGTTGAATTAATTGAACTCAAGCTTGCATAAAAGGAAAGTAAAGCAATAAAGGCAGATGCGAAATTGAATAAGTTGTATGATTGATTAGGTGTTGTTTAAAATGTATTGTACAACTTGTATTTATAGGCTTCCTACTCAGCTACTTCTAAGCTATTGCTATTGGTCACGTTCCCTCAAACTCTATAACTATCTTTACATCATGGCTAACAACAATAACATGAAGCATCAACTACTTTATTTACACTATAAAACCACGAACTCGGCTAACTTCCGTTGGCTGACCACGTTCTTCACAACGGCCTATTTTTTAGGCTAATATTTCTCCACTATCATTGGCAACCAGATTCCATTGTTTATTGTCGTTTTTCTTCAACATTAACTTCCATTTTCTACTTCAAAAACTAAATTCAACTATTATCCCTAAAATCTAGGAAGAAATGGCTAACGGTTGTAATTGTATTTGACTTGGTCAAGCTTTTTCTATTTTCTCTTTTAAACCAAATCTCTCAGCTAACCAAATCATTCCTTCGCAAACCCATTAAAGCTCATTACCAATATTCAGCCCAAATTACGTTCAACTGAACCTTCTTTAACCATTTTAATTCGGTAGACTATCATAGGCTAATAAACTGTATCATGTAACACCCTAAAATTTATATCTGTTAATTAATTTAATTTTGTGAATAAATTGATTGAAAATGCTTTTGGTTAATTGTAAATAATATTAACTGTTTATAATTAAGAATTCATTTGAATTCGAATTAAAAACACATATAAGAATCGGATTGTGTTTTAAATAGACAGTATGGATTCGCACTATGAATGGTGATCCATGTCTACTATACTGCATGACTCTGGACCTGTTAGACTGCTATATTGTTTAACTATATTACTGCTTATTTGATGATTCCCGACAGCATGATTATTATTGCGATATATTATGTGTGTCATACTATTTTCACATCTGCCATTTGTTGTGCTGATGTTGGGAATCTCACCTCCTTACTGTATTGCATTGTTGTATGTTTTATGGTTATCTTCTGAGAAAATTGTGATGTCGCGCATTTGCCCACCAGTCCTAGCATACATATACGCTGAGTTCCACCGCAGAGCAGACTCATGGATCTACCATCATGACCGGTGGCACCGAGAGTACATGGGGGATGTCACCCTCACGATCTGACAGGGGAGAAGCGACATGATTCTCTTCGCATTCACAGCTTACCTTCATGTGGAGTGGCATTAGCGAGATGATGACTCATGGATATTCCATTGGCGCGTGCCACAGGAGCGCTCCGCATCATCATCATAGGGGGACCTTTCTCAGAGAAGTAGACTTCCAACTGAAGCAGCTCCAGCTGTGGCCTCGACAGTAGTTCCGACGGCAACTCCTACAGCGGGCCCTCGACGTCGGTGTGTGAGAGTTACGGCCCGGAAGAGCTTGGCCATACCTGCTCGACCTCTCCGTATCATCACACCTTCGTATGAGGACTCGGAGGAGGATACCTCCGATTAGCAGTGTCTTTGTGTCTATACCGTTTATTTTGTGGAGCTGGGTCTTCAAGTGTTTATATTATGTATTTACCTTATGTTTTCTTTCAGTTTATGTATGAAATCTATTTCTGTTTTTGGTAAGTAGGGTTTTATGTATGAACTTGATGGACCCTCTTTATGAAGCTTTTACCGTTACCTTTATTGGTGTAATTGTTTATAAGTACTTATGTTTACGTCTTGCAAAAAGGAAAAAGTAAACCTATATTTTCAAAGTACATATATTCTGCTATTGTCGGCCTTATAATGTTTAAGGAAATGTAATGCCAAGGGAGGGTGTTACATATCGACTATTCATGACTTCGACTAAACCATCTATAATCAGCTAACCCCTTTTTCGGTGCATATTTATTTTAATCGGCTCACTTAATCAGTTAGCCGTTCCTCAGCTGATACCTTTTATCAGCTATCCAACTATCAATAATTTTTTGTGTTAACACTTTGCCCCCTGCATCCTTTGGCTGAAGTGGCACAAAGCTGAAGTGATGCAATAGATCGTCTCGAGCTCCACACTTACCCATTTTCTGTTACACCCGCTAAGAGTTTGGTTAGGGTTTTAAATTCTGAAACAGTTATAATTTTATGGTTATCCTTTCAAACAACCTTTCAAAAGCAAACCTTTATTTCTTCTTATAAAATTAGTAGAACCCCACACCAATCGATCACTCTTACTATCATCTTTAACTTTGCCCTATTTCTACAGAAATTTCAATCTCCCTTTTCATCTCTCAATCATGTCTTCCAACTATGATTCCCAAAATAGAAACCATTCCTATGGCAATGCTGATACTTCCACTGTTACTTCACCAAATCAACTGAATCGTCTCCTAAACTAGGGCAAACCTTTGATTTACCAACGTTGTTGCCTATTCAAAATTCCTTTACTCTGAACCTTACCACTTCTGAAATTGTCGATGGCAAGCTTTTCCTGGAACACTTCCTGTATCCTGAATTCTTTGAAATTCCAATAATTGCTAATTGGTATTCTATCACCAAATGCCCTTATGAACTTCTGTCCTGGCCATGCAAAAGTCCACAATACTGCGAATGGCTATCTCGTGTGGCTAAGAGTTGAGGTAATAGCTGGAAGAAATGGGGCATCTACGATATGATCATGTTTTCTCAACAAGATGGTCCCCCTCAACATGGAACTAATCTTCAGCTTCATCAGATTATAGGCCCCATCTATCAATGGTTTTATCTTCCCCTTCGGTATGATGAGCCCTACTTTGATGGACGTGGCTACCATTAGTGGGCTACCCATGTACGAAGATGAACTCCTCTCTCTGCATTACCTTGATGGTGAGAATCTAGGTATCCAATTCTCTAAAGCTCATGTTGGCTAGTCTAATTTCATCTCGGTTAACGCCAAGTCGAAAGGGAATGTGTCTGACTCTGAACACAATAGTTTTCTTCTCTAGTGGTTGTGTAAATACTTTATTTGCATAAACTGCATCAAAGTCATTTCTGAATTCTCATACTATGTATCCTTGATCACTTTGGGTAGGACCTAGATCTGGGACCCCTCTTTTTGTCATTGCTTTATAGAGGCATAATTATCTTTTTAGAATGACTAAAGGCAGGTGACGAGCTGAAGAATATCCCTGTCCCTTTATGGTTCTTTAAACTATGGATTCTTCACTACTTTCCTGAATTCATCCCAGCATCCTTCAGTACTACTCCTTCATCCTCGGCTCCACCAATATTGGGTCAAACTCTTCAACTAATCCCAATTCTAAGAAATCAGCTTATGGGATTGCTTCTGAATTATTCATCACATCTTCCCGCCACGCTAAAGAATTTTACCCTTTAACTGACAAACAAGGAGGTTCCGAATGGATATTCATTGAACCTGAGACTATCCAAAATACAAGAATGATACAAAATATTATTCTCAGTTGGAGCAGCGTTCTAACAGCCAAAGATTTAATGTGTGGTTTTAAGCCCATTACTCGAAAAAACAAGGTGTCAACCGAATTTTACTATCCACAATGATTTGCTCGACAATTTGGCCTCCTCTAACACATTCCATTAGCATATGAATCAAAGCCACATCATTCGGCAAACCAACACTATCAGCAAATGATATCTCAGATCTCACAACTCTCAATGTGAAGAAGCTTAACACCTTCAAACATTCTTCTTTTGATAGGATCCCAGGGGAAACATCAACGTTTCTTAACTGGTGGCCTGCTGCAACAAAATTTTATCTGGTCCAACATCAAGTTAGCTCTCTCGACTAATAGATGAGAGCTTCGACAGATCAAATGGGCAACTGATTATTGATCCTACACCCCTTTTCTGTTAAGAAGCGTAAACCTTCCAGGATATCTATTTCGACTACCTCCAAGGGTATACCAATTTCTTTACTCATTTTCCTACCTTTCCCCTTTTTATATTTTATTACTGATCATTGGTTAACCTTGTAGGCAAATCAATAGTTGTTGCTATTGATGTGGACGCTTTGCAAGATCCCATAGGGGATACAACAACATCCACGACTAAGAAGAGAACACGACAACTAGGCATTTTTATTGCCTCTTCCCCTCCAGCTCCTATTTTAAAATCTAAAAGGACTTCGGTTGAGATTGCAAGCTCAGCAAAGGTAATTATTTTTTTATTTATAATTTCCTGTTTAAACTTCTGGAGTTTATAGCCTAATATCAAAATTTGTTTTCTACACAAAAAATCAAGGTTCCCACTACTGTTGTACCTGCTGAATTGACACCTCCTTCATTTCCAAGAACTAGGAAAACCTCAACTGAAGCTGAGTCCGCTGGCAAGGTAATTTTTAAAACCTTAACATTTTTTCCTCTTCACATCCTACTATTTTGGCTACTTCAGGCCATTCTCCAGTTGTTTCAGAGGAAGTGTTGGGGTAGTACTTCATGTCACCGCTCTCAAGTCCACCAGTTCCTTCTGAATCTTCACCAATCACGATGCATCTTACTCATGTGGAGAATCACTTAAACCAAGAAGTGCCTCTTGAGTTCAAACCATTATTACTTCCTTGCGGCTCTCCCTTTTCAAGCTAGCCCGAGCAACGATGATTCTGATGCTAACTCTGCTAGCAGAGCTATAATTAATCAAATGGCTCTTCAAGCTTGAGAGATTGCCTTTAACTATAAAATGTAGAAGCAACGGTATGAATCTGCTTATTACAACTTGAATCGGCTACACGACCTCCAATCCAAGAAATCTACTTTCCAAACCACTTATCAATGGGTAAAGATCCTCTCCATTTCTCATAAGAAATGGAGATCTCCATTACTATGGTTTTAAGGTGTATAGAGGATATTTGGATCCCACCTAATGTCAAATTATCATGTTTATAACGCTAAAACTATAGTAATGGAGATGGAAAATGGAAAGGAGAAATGGAGAGGATCTCAATCCCTTATCACTAAGTGGAAATTGAGAGACAAGCCAATCTAGTCGAACAAGCTTGGATGTATAAAAGGATGTGTGAGTTGGCTGCTGAAATGAACAGAATAAAAAAAGAAATGGTCAGTCTGCAACCCAAGCTGCAAACTTTAATGGATAAGATCAACTCAAGTTCTGGTAAATGCGTCCAACTATAAAATCAATCAACTTCCTTAGATGCAAAAATTGTGTATCTTCTACAACAGAAAGAGGCTCTGGAGAAAGACTTTCATCAAGGAGAGAGTGGTCTATTAGTTGCTAGGAAATCTTGGGAATGATTGAGGGATCTCCTAGCCGAGGCAAAGAAAAGTGTTGCTCCTTCTTCGGTTGAGACAATAATTACTTTGCCAGAAGAGCCTGGTGCACCTGACCCTCCTTCATCATTTGAATCTCTCCTTGAGCCGACCCTTCCAGTCCAAAAGTTGATCCTCCTACAGAAGCCATTCTCTTAACAGCCGAACCTAATGAAGAAGCTCGTGACTCAGTCAGCAATGAATAATTAGCTTTGGTGTCCTTTTAGCTTTTTTTTAGCTATTTTTGAATAACACTTTTTGCTAGATAGCTGACTTGTGGTCATCATTTGAGATTTTGCACTTCTTCCCATATAGACGGATAATATAATTTCAAGTATTTTCCATTTATGCTTCTAGTTAATTCTTCGCTCGGTGAGACATTGTTGGGTTTTCGTGAGACAATCCTCTTTTAAAATCATGTCTCAAGGCGGAAGAAAACCATACCCCATGAATCACGCATTACAAAGCAAGAATGACATAAGGCTATTATGTTTACCTCTTGAAGCGTGCTTTGAAAACAATCCTGAAAACGTGCTTCGAATCACCAGTGCCGCGACAGGGGCAACATGTGACACCCTGCTTTTCACCTTCATGCTTGTGTGTGTTAATTTTTGTAAATATATGATATCTATGCTTGTTCATGTTTTTGTCTTTGATGTCTTAGTACATGGTTGGGGTAGAATAGCCTTTAGAAGGGTCTTTTATACCCAAAAAGAGTCAAAAACATGTTTCTGGAAAAGAATCGATTTGGAGAATCAATTCCCACCTGTATAAATTGATTCCATCAAGTGGAAATCGATTTCAGAGGGGAGAAATTGTACTGGAAATCGATTTGATGAGTAGGAAATCGATTTCCATGTTGGTGAAATCGATTTCCAGCTTTAAAAATCGATTGGCAAATCGATTTTGGGAAGGGGAATCAATTTCCTTGAGTGGAAAATCGATTTCCAAGTGCTGACAACATCAGCGCGCGAGTTTGAAATTGTTTGTGCTATCGGGTTACGTTGTGTATGGCCCATTTGTCCTAAAACGTCCCTAACAGTTATATATACATAAAATGGGACCTAAAACCTAGTTTTACACTTTCATAGACTGACAAGTTGCCTCCTCTCTGTTAAGTCTCCAAAATGTCTGAGGTGGATTTACCTAAGTTTTGATGAAAACTAAACATTTGTTCAATGATTTAATAAGTTTTCCATCTTGCATGATTGTGTGTTTTCGGTGAAAACTTTCAGACAAGTTACTTATCTGACTGCTTCGTTTTTGAACAATACGCCTGCTCTTTTCAGTGCTTGTGAAAAAGTTTTTATTTCTCCTTTAAATTTGGTAAACACAATTCAATCCCCTTCTAGTGTTTACATTTGTCTATTTCAGTTGGTATCAAAGCTCAGCCTCTGGGTTGAGCACCTAACAATGTAGAGAAAAGATCCTGAAGAATAGCCAATGACTACTGGAGCAAGCTCAAGTGGAAGCACCCAACCTGAAGGAGGCTCCATGACTAGACCTCCTTTCTTCAATGGTGAAAACTACAACTATTGGAAAGAGAGATTTCATTGGTTCATTCTGTTAATAAACTCTGACCTCTGGGATGTCATCATTGCTGGTCCTTACACTCCAATGAATGAAGATAACTCAGATGAGCCAAAAGCTTAGTGGACATCTACAGAAAAGACAAAGTGGGATCTAAACCACAAAGCCAGATATGCTATAATCTGTGCTCTCAGTCCAGAAGAATTTGAAAAAGTTTGTGCCTGTGATTCTGCTAAAGAAATATGGGACACTCTATCTGTCACACATGAAGGAACTGCCAAAGTAAAAGAATCAAAGATCTCCATGCTTGTCAGAAAGTATGAAATATTCACCATGGATGAAGGTGAATCTGTTGATCAGATGATTGGGAGATTCCAAACTATTACAAATGGTTTGAAGTATCTTGGTAAAATATATACAAATGTTGAGAAGGTTGCTAAAATTCTTAGAAGTCTTCCAAGGCAGTGGAGACCTCTTGTCACTGTTATATCTCAAGCCAGGGATCTTACTACCTTGACTATAGGTGAACTTCTTGGCACCCTCACTGTTCATGAACAAGAGCTCAATGAAGATGTATCAATTAAAAGGGGCAAGGTCATTACTCTAAAGGCTGATCAGAAGGCAACCACAGCCTTAAAAGCTTCAAAGGCAGACGAGTCTGAAGATGAGGATTCTGATAGTGATGAAGAGACATCTCTCATGACCAGAAAGATGAGAAAGCTCTGGAAAAAGAAAAAGTTTAGAAAAGGAGAAGCCTTTCAGAAAATTCAACAAGGAATCCACATCAACAGACAAGAGTCCTATTGTCTGCTATGAATGCAAGAAACCTGGTCACATCAAAGCTGAGTGATCTCGTTTAAAGAAAGCCCCCCCAAAAGAAGTTCTTCAGAAAGACGAAGAAAGGTATGATGGCCACATGGGACGATCTTGAGTCTATATCTTCTGAAAGGAAGAGACAGAGGAGGAAGCCAATCTCTGTCTGATGGCCAATGCAGATTCAGAACCTGAAACTAAGGTACATTCTGAATTTGAGGAATTACATGATGATTATGAAGAGTTGATAGAGGAATCCAAATGTTTAACTAAGGCCTTCAAATCCCTCAAGAGAGAGTATGTAAAACTCCTTAGTGAGCATAAACAAAAATCTCAAAAGTGTGAGATGTTGACTAAAGAGAACAGTCAGTCGAGAACTGAAAAGTCTAATGAAGTTGAGATCTCAAGTGAAACATCACATTCTGAAGAAATTACTAAGCTTCAACAGAAAGTGAAAAAGCTCACTTCTGATCTTGCCAGATTTGTTAATGGCAGAGATAATCTGACCAAATTGCTTGGATGTCAGAGAGACTCTCTTAACGAAGAAGGTATTGGATATGTTCATCAAACTCATCATAAAGTATCAACAAGAACCTCAAAAATGTCTGTTGAATCTATTTCATTTAAATCTAGACTTGTCTGTAACTTCTGTGGAAAAGCTGGACAAGTTATGTCTAAGTATATTCACAAGAAGAAAAGGAAATCTTCACAGACTCCTAGAACTAACAGAAAAGGACCCAAAAAAATATGAGTGCCTAAAGATAAAATAATTTCTGTTGCAGATATCTTTAATAGGACAAAGCAAACACCTTTACTGGTACCTGGACAGTGGCTGCTTGTGACACATGACAGGATAAAGGTCTGCGTACCAAGACCTCCAACCTAAAAGGTGGACATGTTGCCTTTGGAGGCAACCAGAAGGGAAAGGTAATTGGTGTTAGTACCATTTGTAACACCCCGGTTTTCGCTTGCTTGTTATGTATGTTGTTATATATATGTTATGTGTTATTGTGCTTGCCTTAGATGTTTAGGGACGTGTTTTAGGGTAGTTAACCTTAGAACAAGTTATATAAGTGATCATGTTAGTGTGGCACGCCCGTGCCCACGTGTAGCACGCTCGTGCCCCCGTGTAGCACGCTCGTGCCAATTGTGCAATGTAACACCCCGATTTTTCAAAGCTCTCTAGAGCTAATTAATCGGTATTTATATGTCTATATTTTATTGAAGGGTTTAGAGAGGGAAATAAAATAATCCGAGACCATGTTCATGCTCAACGCTATCGTACGAAGTTACGATTAAATTTTGAGCTGAAAACTCAGACGGAGCTCGGTCTGCGTTTTTACACTGTTAGTAAGATTTTACTGCTCTAGAGACTTCAGATTAACCCGTGAATGAGACAGTATGTCTTAGAATTCAATTCTCTATGTTTTGGTTAAATTTCAAAAAAATCACTTCCTGACCTTCTTCATTCGAGCGAAATCCTCAATCGGGTGACGAACGAAGCCGCATACGGACTTACCGGGACCCGCTAACAGATAATCTTGATATCACATCATGTCAAATCACTTGGGAAAGCATGCCAGAGTCGTTATGATGCTCGAAAATATTTGGACGAGAAATGACGAAAATACCCCTAACCTTTTCTTTAATGACATTTTGGTCCTTGAAGGAAATGACCAAAATGCCCTCAAGTGAGTTGATTTAAGGCAGTTTAGCCCCCCATTTCTCATGCAAGATCAGCCCCAAAATGAGCCTCCAAGACTTCATCTTCTTCCTTGAGAGAAAACCTCCATTTTCTTAGAGAAAAAGCTTGAAATTCGTGAAAGAAAAGCTGCATCTTGATCAATCTTCATCATTCTTTAGGTAAGATCACTTCTATGATCTCTAATATTTATGAATCTCTTCCTATTTCAAGTTTGAAATCTTGATTTCATAGTTTTCAAGTTTATGATCCAAAACTTCAAAAATTCATAGGAAATTGTAGAACAATCCTTTTAATGGGAAACCAATTTCTTTGAGCTAGCTTCATCATCCTCTACCTAAACCCAAGAGCATATGATCAAACTCTCATCCTAGCCTTTTCTTCTAAAGATGGCCGAACCCTAGGGAAGATGAATGAATGGTGTTTTTGTTAAATTTTTGATTTCTAACTCTTGATTCCATCCTTACCTTTCCTATTGTCTTTGAATCCAAGTGATGGAAAACCAAATCAATTCCTAGCACAATTTTCTCTTCATGGCCGAAACCTATGAGTATGAGGAACCTTGAGTTTTGTTTCAAATTTTTGGGTATTAGGACTTACACTATTGTTCATCAAGCTTAAGAAACAACCTTCCAAAAGTTTGGGTCCCTAGCCTTTCTCACCATTTTTGGCCGAACCTTAGACCATTTTGGGGAAGGAGAATCTATGTTTTCATGTTGTTAATTATGTTGTTATTTGTTGATGATTGGTGTGGTTGTGTGTTTATAGTTGCTGTCGGATACTCGGACGAGGAATCGGGAGAATTCATGGACCGATCGGGCGACTTTACCTTCGGAGGATGACTTCTAAAGGTAAGGGGAGATTAGCTCCAATGAGTTTGATAGTCACATGAGGTTAGTTGTGATGTGAATTGTCGCATTTTTGCCTTGGATTGAACACATGTATGATGTTGATTTGATTTTGAATGAATATATGTTGTGTATGAACTTGATGAAGTATATGCCTGGATGATTGGAATATGAATTGCGGCATTGATGCCTTCATTGAGATTTGATGTGTGTGTGTGTGTATATATATATATATATATATATATATATATATATCTATATATATATATATATATATATATATATATCTATATCTATATCTATATATATATATATATACATATATTGGTTAAGAGCATAGCACTGGCTATAGCTCAATAATGAAGATTAAGCTAACTAAAAGTCTTAATCAAAGATTTTTGAAATGTTTTGATTTGAGGAATGAAAAGCTTCTAAGCTAAAGGTCATAATGGCCAATTTTACTAAAAAGACATTAAGTTAAGAACCCAAGACGATTTCGAATAAGACTTAAGAAATTGAGAGTTAGTAAGGAAAATAGTGAAAAGTCGCTTTATCATTATTTTCTGATGTTGCACAATGAAAGTGAAAATTGAAAAATATTTAGTTTGTCAAAGAAAGTATCTTATGAAAGTATTTGACGTTCCGAAAACGAAAATATTTCTTCATGAAAGTTGCTCCGGTAACAATCTTTAGAAAAATGTTTTAAGATAAGGGAACCTTTAGAAAAGGCTATTACGATAAACTTGTGTAAGAGTATCTCACCCTTGCTTGTACATGTTGGACACCCTGTTATGTTTTTTGAACATATGTAAAGATATTTTCCAGCGGTCCTCTGGGTCAATGCGGGACCCTGTAGCTGAGTTCCTTGGTGTCGACGACAAAGACGAGTGGACTGTCGAAAACGAGGCCCAATATTATTTGGGCGATGCATGCTAGGTAGTATGTTTACTGTTCTTAGAGTTTTGTTAGACCAGCTCTTAGGATTTTGATTTAAAGTCAGGTCCTTTGACCATGACTCAGTATGATATGTATTAATATATTGGAAATGATGTATGCCTTAAGGCGAAGTTGAATGACTTTTGTAAATGATGAGTTTGAATTTATTCCTTTCGTATTGTTAAAGTATTGGATTGGTTTCAGAATTTCCGCAACAAGTTTAATGAATATTTTCGAAAAGGTTTTAATTAACCGAAAAAGAGAATTTGGGTTACAAATTGTGACACCTCGAGGGGGTGTTACATTCAGCACGCCCGTGCTAAAAGTTAGCACGCCAATGCTCTTCGCGCGCATCAAAAACGCGTTTTAGGCTCTTTTGGTCAGCCCGTTTCGCCGAAAACCTTTTTATACCTCTTTTGCTCGACCCAAAACTCATAACCGTCAATCCTAAAGTTAGAAATAGCCGCCTTTTACCTTTCTCTTGATTTCCCATTGTATCCTTGAGCGTTCCCAATCCTTGTTTGGGTGTTCATCGTCAAGAACACATTCCTGTGGTGTTCGCTGTTGCGTTTGGGGTTAAGCTGCTAGCTTAGTGTTACTTTGAGGTAAGGTAACCAACCGTGTTCATATTTTTCCTTGAATCCTTTAAGTTTAGTGTTGAACCGTTTTTCTCCTTATCAAACCAGATTTCGTTGTTCATGTGCCATGCTGTGAATGGCAACTAGTAGATTAGTTTCCCAGGGATATAATTGAGGTATGTGCATAACCCTTGTGTTAATTCCCTTCCTTTTCTTGTTTGGGAATTAATTTATCCTTTTGCCTTGGCACTCTTGGTCAAGCTCGTAGTACCTGTTGAACCCGTTTCGAGGAGTCAAGTGTGGACTTCGCTCTTGTTGGCTCATAGGCTGAAATCGTCACGCCAGGTATGGGGAGAAAGGATTACTATAACATATAGGTTCTAGGGTAGCGTAAGATGAGGGTTAACCCATGACCCTATTTGTGTGCTATATGCCTTAATTGTTGTATGAAGTTGTTATGGTTGTTTATACATGTTGTTAATTGTTTAAATGGTTTGTATGATCTTGGCATGACGTTTAGGATGTTGTTTATGATGTTGTCTATGTTGATGATGATATGTAATGATTGAATGAGTTGGTATGTTGAAACTTCTGTTAAATCTATGTTAATAAAAGACATAGGAATGTTAGCGCTAAGCCTAAAACTAGCATTAGTCTAATTGATGTGCATAAAACATAAAAGATGTTAATGAGGGGTGAGATTATGCCAATGGATTAGTCAAGAACCTTAGGATTGATTTAGAGGGTTGAAATCTAGAAAAGCTGCTAAGTTCCCAGAATTGAGATGCTGTAACAGTGTTGAGCACACCCGTGCTCATTATCGGTACGCCCGTGCCCTTTGCCCAGTAAAAGCCAGCACGCCCGTGCTCTCAGTAGCACGTCCGTGCCAGAAAAACGAGAAAAGTGACGCTGTTTAGCACGCCCGTGCTTAGGCCGTGCCACTGTCAGAATTAAAAAAACTTCACTGTTTTAAAGAAAAAGAGATTTAATACCCTGTTTGGAATAAAAATATGATATAAGAGATTATAAAATACGACATTGAGGATAGTTAATGAACTAGGACAATGATATGGTAAAGTGTAATAATAGGGACTTAATAAAAAGATTAATTAATGAGAAGATGATGTTATGGGTAACGACGTACTGTTACCGATGTTGTTGGTTAAATCATTCTTAATGCTTATTGGTCAAGTTTGATGTTGATAAATTCTTGATGCTTATTGGTCAAGTTTGATGTTAATAAATCATCTTTGATGCTTGTTTGTCAAAGTTGATAGCCATGTAATGGTGTTGATGATGGATGGTTGGACATGTGTTTGCATGTTGGTTGAACATTGCATGCATCATTGCATAGAGATGATAGTTTGGGCAGAAAGCAAACGATGAATTACGATGGTGGAGGCCACGATGGGTGTTATCCCGACCTTGAGGGTAGAGTTGGGTAAGGAGGTTCCATATGGCATGGACTTGCAACCCGTTGCCGGAGTGTCCTATCAATAACCTGACTACCCTGACGAGCCATGATACGTTATCAAGATTAGTTGAGAGTATCCACGGACTCACCCATGGTTTGGTGAGTGTTCCAACGTTGATGCAGGATGGTCAACATGGATATGTACTCCTAATCGTCTTTCCAGAGTTGATGTTGATGGATTCACATTGCATATGGAGTAGTGGAGTAGTTATGCATCGCATAACATGCTTATATTGTGATATGATGGTATGTGTTATAACATTTATGTTGTATTATGATGTTTATATGTTGTATGATCATCTTGCTAACTGCTCTATTACCGTTTATGTTTATACGTACGGTTCCTTACTCCCTACATGTTGTTGTTGTGTTTTGCATGTACCTTTGGTTATGCAGAGGATGGTGAGCTGCCAGCTGAGGAGTGTTCCCAAGGAGATCGCTTGCTCATAGTATAGTTTGATTTATGTTTAGTTATGTTAGTTGTTTCCCGATGTAATATCGGTAGTGGTTACCAGCTTCGATTATGTGATATCGGGTTTCGGGTTTAGTTTATTTCCGCATTTGTTGAGTTTTAAATGTTTAAAACTTATTGGTTTGTACGGTTAATTGTCTTGGATAATGTGATACTTGCTACTCTTTAAACAAATTTTTATTTTAACACGTTTTTAGTTTAAAGACTTGTATGATCTTTTGTATTAATTATCAAAAAGCGGGGTAGTGGGTGTCACACCATTGGTGGTAAACCCCCTCTTCCCTCAATCTCTAATGTCCTTATGGTTGAAAGATTAAGACACAACTTACTTAGCATAAGTCAATTATGTGATAGTGGATTTGAGGTCGCCTTCACTAAGAATCAATGCATAGTCAAAGACAAGAGTGGCAAGACCCTCTTTTCAACTAGTATGCAGCAAAATCTTTATAAGATTGAGCTAACTAAAATCTCAGATCAAAGTGTAACCTGTCTGATATCTAAAAAGGATGAAAGATGGTTATGGCATAAGAAACTAGGACATGCTAGTATGAAACTAATTTCGAAATTGAAAAAGGATAACCTAGTGAGAGGATTGCCTGATATTAGTTTTAAGAAAAATGTTTTCTGTGATGCATGCCAGAGAGGTAAACAAGTAAAATCAAGTTTCAAATCTTAAAACCTAGTATCAACCTCTAGACCTCTTCAGTTGTTACACATGGATCTGTTTGGACCAGTTAGTGTTGCTAGCTTAGCTGGAAGGAAATATGGATTTGTCATAGTTGATGACTATTCTAGATTTAGATGGGTACTTTTCTTAATCTACAAGGATGAGTCTTTTAAGGCTTTCTCTATATTCTGTAAGAAAGTACAAAATGAGCAAGGTTTCTGTATTTCTAACCTTAGAAGTGATCATGGGGGAGAATTTGAAAATGAGAAATTCAGACTGTTCAGTGAGGAGAATGAAATCTCTCACAATTTCTCTGCACCTAGAACTCCACAACAGAATGAAGTGGTTGAGAGAAAGAACAGATCTCTGCAAGAGATGGCTAGGTCTATGCTCAATGAAAATAATCTCCCTAAGTACTCCTGGGCTAAAGCAATAAACACTACATGTTATGTACAAAACAGAATAATTATAAGGCCTTTCCTAAAGAAGACTCCTTATGAACCGTGGAAAGGAAGCAAACCTAACGTATCTTACTTCCATGCATTTGGATGTGAATGTTTCATCCTGAACACTATGGATCAACTTGGAAAGTTTGATTCCAAAGTGGATAAAGGTATCTTCATTGGATATTCTGAAATGTCTAAGGCATATAGAGTTTATAACTCTAGAACCTCTGTGGTTGAGGAATCCATTCATGTGAAATTCAATGATGGTTTAAAGACTGATAGGGAACTATCAGATCTAGAAGATGATCTTGTAGTACTTGACTTGACCAGACAAGACAGTCAACAACCAGACATATCTAAAAATGAACCTGTTGAAGAGTCTGTCAGACAAGTGGAGCAGACAAGTCAACAGATAAGTCAAAATCAGCATGATGATACAAATCTCAAAAGAGACTGGAAATTCAAAGTTCTTCATCCTGAGGATCTCATCATTGGAAGTCCCTCTAAAGTTGTTAGAACCAGATTTTTCTTATGAGAATCTAGCAATATGGCTTTTGTAACACCCTGCTTTTTACCCCTATGTTTATATGTGTTAATCCTTGGTTATATATGTTGTATATATGTTGTTTATGCTTGCTCTTGGTGCCTAAGTTCATAGTTGGGATAGTTCGGCCTTAAGGAATGGTCAATGCACTCGAGTCCAAGAAACCTATTTTACGGTTTTGTCCATATCTTGAGTTCTAGACGCCCGATTGAGGTGATTTTGGATGCTTTGGAAAGCTTAGAGAATTATCTACAAGTCTTATCTCAGGTGTTAAGGCCCGATTCGGCTTCTATAAGTTCGCGTCGCGAAGGAAACGTCGCCTCCTGAATCTGGCAGACAACTTCTTGGAGCTCTCTGGTTCGCCTCGTGAAAAGTTACTCGCCTCGCGAATCTGCGCACAGCAGAAACATGTTTTTGGGCTTCTAATCAGCCCATAATGACCCTAACTCATATTTATACCATAAGACTCAATCTAAACCTATATTCTAACTCGAAATACTCTTAGAAACTGCCTCTCTCTCTCTCCAAACAAGGATTCCTAAAACCTTTCCAAGGATTTTTGAAAGAGATTGCACCATTGTTCATCGTTTTTCGTCACCTTCACTTGAGAAGCATCGTTTCCATCACAAACCCTCTTTCTCACTGCTGTTCTTGAACCTTTTGGGGTTGTGATCATGAAATCAAGTGTCGTGAGATCGAGCATTCGTGAGACGCAACCTTTTCTGGACCTTTTTCCTTTCCTTTGTTCATTGTGATCGTCATACCAGGTAGGAAGGGAAGGAATAGATCATGAGTATGTGGGTTTTGGTATAGGTTAAGATGAAGGGGTTAACCCATGACCCCTACATCTATGTCTATATGCATTGTAAATGCTATGAGTGTATTTATGTGTATGTTATGTATATGCCATGTATATGCTAAGAATACACCTATGTGAATATTGTGTGTATACATATATATATATATATATATATATATATATATATATATATATATATATATATATATATATGTATATATATATATGTGTATATATATATGCCTATGGTTCTATGATTATGATTGTTGGTGTTGTCTTGATGATATGATTGAAATATTATGATATGCGATGAATAGTATGCACATACATACGATATGCATTGATAAGATTGTATGATGTGCATTGATAATGATGACTTGATGATGATATGCGTTACGATGACGAAAATAGGATTAGTAAAAGAACATAGTTTTAGGACGTTTGGCACCCCATAATGAATGAGTTGTTATGAGAGGCGAGATTGATAATATTGGATTAGTTTTGGAACCTATAAAATAGACAGATACAAACACTAGAAGGGGGTTGAATGGTGTTTGACAAATTTAAGCAAAAATATGAACTTTTTTGGAAGCATAAAAGAAGACAGACAAGTATGCTAAGACAGGTCAATCAGACTAGTAACTTGTCTGAAGGTTTTCACAGAAAGCCACACAAGCATGCACGATGAAAAGGTTTTATAAAACGATTATACCCTTTTTAGTTAGAAGATAAATAAGTTAAATAATCAAACTAAATAGTTAAGGTAGAGAGAGATATAACATAGCAGATTTTATCCTAGTTCACCTCTTAACAAATGAGGCTACGTCCAATCCTTGGCAGCACCAAGTTTTTTCACTATAACTGAACAAGTTATAGGACAGACAAGTATTGTTTGCACACCTAGCCTCTTCAGGCTCTAAGACAAGTATTGTTTTCTCACCTAGCCTCTTCAGGCTCACTCAGATTTGTTTGAGAGAAAATGTAAGTAAATTACAATTTGCAAGTCTTTCACAAGCACTCAGACGAGTGTATTATATGTGAAGTTCTAAAAGACTACGTAATAACTTCAAATGATTGAAGAATAAAGAATGAAAGATTGAAGATATACATGTGCAGAGTAATTGCTCTTTGAATGCTGTGATCGTTCTCTGCTTGAATCTTCAAAGTCTTCTTCATTAAATAGGCCTCAAGGTATTAAAGTCGTTAGAGAAATTTCTTGAAAGCTTGGCCTTTTGCAGATCTTCATTAAATGCAAATAGAGTCGTTCTGGTCAGCCATTAAAGCTTGAGGAACGTCGCTTGTTCTCTACCACAAGAAGGACAGAGTCTTCCGATACACCTTTAGTCTTAGCAGGTCTTTACATACGCTTTTTGTCCTTAGAGGGAAGTCTTTCCCTTTTTGTGTAACTTGCAGTTGTACTCAGGTAAAGTACTTTGTTTTACTTCCTTTTCAAGAGACGAGACAACTTTAATTCATTAGCGACTTAGACTTGATGGAGTCTCGAAAAGAGTTCTACAGTCTTGAAAGGATTTCTTAAACGTTAGTCAATAGATGGGTGAGTGACTTCATTAGACGGGTTGACTTTTAGTAAAGAGATGGTCAACATTTGTGTAGACTTCAGACAGGTGAACTTCCTTAGTTCAGACGGGTGATTGCATAGTTGTGTTCAGTACTTATAAACACTTAATGCTTATTATAATCTGCACACTGAGTAGACGAGTTAACCACCACAGACGGGTTCAATTAAATCATTGAATAAATGTTTACTTTTTATCAAAACTATGGTAAATGCACATCAGACATTTTGGAGACTCAACAACCCATAGGAATGATTATTGAGAGATAGGGTGATAGGCATAGGGATAACTTCGAGAAATTCTTAAGATTCCCACATCTGTCACGATTTGCCTAGTGAATAGCAATTCGCGAGGCAAGACAAAGAGGCCACTCGTGGTCTGACGCGATTCGCCTAGCGGATTGTAATTCGCGAGGAGGCGAATGACAGAACCAGATATTGGGCTCTCTGGCTCGCAAGGCGAGCCAGCTTTCGCTTAGCGAATCTGAGAACCTGTTTAGGAGCTCTCGGGCTCGCCTCGTGAGCAATGATTCGCCTAGCGAATCTGGGTTTCTCACCCAGATTCTGTTGTGAAGAAGTTACTAAATAAGGTAATGAGAAAAAGACTGTGAGATCATAATTCAGGTTGATAATCTAGAGAAGACTGTTAATACTAATAATGACGATATGATAATATTGGCAATGTTGATAAAGGCCATAATGATGGTTAGCGCCTAGTTGTTTGGTGATCATCGTTGATGGTCATTGTTGATAATCAATGTGACTGATTATGATGGTGGATGGTTGGACATGTGTTTGGATGTTGTTAAGCATAGCATGCATCATACGTTGACGTTGATATGTTGGGTGGAAAGCAAATGATGAATCGCGATAGTGGAGGCGACGATGGGCGTTATCCCGGCCTTGCGGGTACATTGGGTATGGAAGTTTCAGGTGATATGGGCTAGCTACCTATTGTCGGAAAGACCTAATGAATAAGCTTGAGTACCCTGACTAGCCACTGTACGTTATCAGGATTGGTGAGCGTATTCGGGGATGGCCCAAGGTCTAGCATATCATCCCCGTTGATAACCGGACATGCACTCCTAATCGTGTTTCCAGAGTTAGAGTTGTTGGGCACATGCATACGGAGTAGTGATGTTGCATTTGCATTGACATGCATCTTTGATATATATTGATTATATTTGTGTTGATTGATGTATTTTGTATGCCATCTTAATTACTATTCCATTCTGTTTACATATATTCATGATTGTGTTTCTTACCCCTCTCTTTGTTATTCTTGTGCATATGTTGTGGTATCTGCAAAGGAGGGTGAGCATGCTGATGAGGAGTGATCCCGAGGAGATCTCTCTCAGTAATTAGGATTTATGTTTTACATTATTCGGTTTTATTACGATGTATGTTAGGGATACCAGCTCTGATCACGTGACATCGGGATTTGGGTTATGTTTTATGTTTTATGTTTTCCGCAGTTGTTATATGTTAAAGGATTTCGATTTATTCAGATTCTCATGTTATGTTTTTGAATGATGTGATATACTTTACCTTTAAGATTTATATTATATTAATATTATTTTAAAAAGCATGTATGATTTTCTTATGTATTATCGTACGCGGGGTAAAGGGTGTCACATTTAGTGGTATCAAAGCCGATCTGTCCTACAGGCTGGGGTATATGTCTGTTGTGTTATCTTCTGTGTACTCTTATGTGATTGTCCATGATGATAATATGGAGTATTAAGTGTTTAGTTTTTTTTTTTTTTTGACTTGACTTTCTGTATTAAGCAGTTTGCTTGATCGATGCAGGAAGTTATGGCAGGTAAAACCGATCGTGCGATTGCTGATGCCTTGGAAGCATTGGCTAATGCCATAGGGCAGAATCAGAATCACAATAGAGGTGGACTTGCTGAATTTCAGGGTTTGGATAAGTTCCAAAGGAACAATTCGCCATCCTTCAAGGGAGCTTATGACCCTGAAGGTGCTCAGACATGGGGCCATGGCATGCACCAATGCTTAGAAGGTTAATTTTGCTACCTTCATGTTGGTAGAAGAAACTGAACATTGGTGGGAGAATTGCCGCCAATGTTTGGAAGCTGAGGGTGCCGTTGTTACTTGGGATGCCTTCAAGGAGAGGTTCTTGGGGAAGTATTTCCCTGCTGATATACGCGACAAGAAGGAGATGGAGTTTCTAGCTTTGACTCGGGGAAGTGTGCCCGTTGGAGAGTATGCCGCTAAGTTCGAGGAGTTGTCACGTTACTATCCGCTCTATCAATATTGTAATGATGATCGCTCCAAGTGTGTGAAGTTTGAAAATGGTTTGCGCCCAGAGATCAAGCAAGCCATTAGCTACCAGGAGATCCGTGTTTTCCCTGCCCTAGTGAACAAGTGCAGAATCTTTGAGGAAGACTACCAGTCCAGAGTTGCTCAGTTCAAGTGTTCTGGTCCTCAAGGTGGCAAGAGGACGACCCAATAGGATAAAGGAAAATAGCAGTTGGCACCAGTTGGTCATGGGTTCAAGTACGTCGGCAAGAAACCGCAGTATACGTCGGGACCAGCTAGTGGCAAAGGATTTGCCTCTTCTAGGCCAATTAGGTGTGGCAAGTGTGGAAAGGAGCACTTTACTCGTGACTGCAAGGAAATGGACATCATCTGCTTCAAGTGTGGGAAGCCTGGTCATATCAGCAAAGATTGTGGTGGAGCGAAGACTGAGCCGCAGAGCGCTAGCAAGAGTTCTCAAGCCAATCGACTAAGGACAAGTGGAAGAGTCTTCACTCTCGGTGGAGCTGAAGCCTCGGAATATGAAGATTTGATCCAAGGTAAGTGCCTCATTAAAGGGACTCCTTTAATAGTGTTGTTTGATTCGGGTGCAACGCATTCCTTTATATCACGTGATTGTGTTGAGTACCTTAGATTACCTGTTGCCTATCTTGAATATGATCTAGTTGTTGCTACCCCTACAAATAAGCCTGTTATTACCTCACATGTTTGTAAGGATTGTTCTATTGTCGTTGATGATAGGGACTTCATAGTCAATCTTATATGCTTACCTCTTAAACAGTTAGATGTTATTCTTGGTATGGACTGGTTATCTGCCAATCATGTCCTTTTGAATTGCTTTGATAAATGTTTTTGGAACTGCTGTCGATCCTAAGGATCCGAGTTTTCTGACTGCCAACCAAGTCAAGGCTTCTATTAGAGAAGAAGCCCAAGTATACATGATCTTATGTTCCCTAGAAGTAGAGAGAAAGGCTGAGGTTAAGGAGTTCCAATTGTGAGAGAGTTCCCTGAGGTTTTCCTCGAGGATGTTTATAGTTTGCCACCTGAGAGAGAGGTTGAGTTTAGTATAGACTTAGTGCCAGGTACTGGACCTATATCTATAGCACCTTATAGGATGTCCCCTCTAGAACTAGCTGAGGTGAAGAAACAGTTAGAAGAGTTGCTTCAGAAGCAGTTTGTTAGGCCTAGTGTGTCTCTGTGAGGAGCGCCGGTGCTGGTGGTGAAAAAGAAGGATGGTAGCATGAGGTTGTGTGTCGATTACCGACAACTCAACAAGGCGACCATTAAGAATAGGTACCCTCTTCCTAGGATAGATGACCTTTTGGATTAGCTGATAGGAGCCTGTGTGTTTTCTAAGATAGATTTGAGATTAGGTTACCACCAAATTTGGGTCAAGTCCGAAGACATTTCGAAGACTATGTACAGAACGCGCTCACTATGCCAGATTATACATTAAGTGGCGCACCTTTAATAGCGTTTATATGTGAAATGCTATTAAAAAATAGGCAAAAAATTTTAGACAGCGCTTCCTTGAGGAAGCGCTATCTAAAGTTTGAAATTAGATAGCGCTTCCTCAAGGAAGCGCTATCTATTCCTGATCCCAAGGATAGATACTCTTCCTTGAGGAAGCGCTATCTAAAGTCAAACTTGACTTTAGATAGCGCTTCCTTGAGGAAGCGCTATTATAGGTTAACTTTAAATAGCGCTTCATCTATTCTCTTTTTCTTATATTTTTAATTTTTCAGTTCCATGTAGCTTCCCTCCTCACGTTTCGCTCCTTTCAGTCTCAGTCTTACACTCTCACTCTCAGTCTCGAACCTTTCCCTAACTCCTCCTCCGCGAACACCAACACCACCATTTTGGTTCTCTGGCCACCACCATTTTTACACTTACGCGAACGCCACCACTGCCACAAAGGCCACCACCATTTTGGTCCTCTCCCACTCTCAGTCTCGCTTCCTCTCCCACGACGCGAACACCACCACCACCATTTTGGTTCTTTGGCCACTACGCGAACGCCGCCACCGCCGCGAACGCCACCACCACCACCACCTCGCCACTATCAGACAACCAGAATAGAGTAGCTTACCTTCTAATCCCATGCTTTGATATTCTACTCCACTGTGGTAAGAAACTGGTTTTATGTTCCTCCTTCTTACCTTTTTGAGTTCTAGTTTTTATTTTAGCATTTTCTATTTGTGATGTGAGAATGAATATTGAATGTCTTCTCTAAAATGGATTTGATTTGCGGTGAACCTATATACATGTGAGTATTGTTTAAGGGTTGATTTGTTGCTTTTTTAATAGTAATGAGGATGATTTGTAGTGAACCTATATGCTCTGTTTTAAATTAGTAGAAGCTATATGATTATAATGGTGAATGCAAAGAGTTGCAGACTTGCAGTTATCATGTGAAGATATGAATTTTTTTGTTTTAGTTGTTAGAAAAATAAGAATTAACGACTCATGCAATTGCTTCTCAATTAATTGGTCTTGTCTAGGCTTTTAGATGTAGATTGTTGTGGGAGAGTTCTTAAGTTGTGCTCTCTGCCCCCTACCTAAAAGAAAGAAAAACCATATGCAATTACTAATTTTCCGATCATAGTTAAAATAAAAATAAAAGAACTACCCTTTTGCTAAGTGGTGGCAGTTTGGTTGATTTTGAGTATGATGCTTTAACAATTCCATATGAATCTTCTAAGTAGTGTCATTGGAGAGTAGTGCTTTGTACTAGTCCACTGTTCTTCTGGTGTTTTATTGACTTTGTATGCAAAGGGGACTAGAATCTTTGAATACATGTTTTTTTGTGTGTATCTGGGAATGTATATTTTGATTACTTCTTGGTGTGCACTAATTGAACTTCCAACCTCTACTTGATTTCAGTTTTAGTTCTATTGTTGGTGTTTGCTTCATTTGAGCAAACTTGGATTTTGGATTCTCTCAGGCACATTCAATATTCATTCTCACGGCTTCACTTTGGTAGACATATATCTTATTCCCTTGTGTTTTATAACAGTAGGCATTTTTTTTTGGTATGCACATGCATTAGGCTTAGTAACCTGTTCAAGAACGATTTGTATATTGTGCCATGGCACAGTATAAAACTTGTTCTTGAATTGTCCAAAGTGGACAGTCTAAGATTGTAAACTTCGCATTCAATTCATATTATTGTATGCCTTAAATATTACTTCTGATCTACGAAAATTTCATTGGTTTGTATTTTCTCATTGTTCTTTGGGTACACGTACACTTAATTTGGGTCATAATATCACCTGAATTAAGTTGTATGCTTGGAGAACTAAGGGGAAATGCTGCCAAAATTTTCTTAGAATAAGAAGTAATTAGGACATACAATAATATAATGCCGAGTTTACAATCTTGGATAGGATAGGACCCTCACCCTGTAGTATGAAGTAAGCGTGCGTCATGCATTCTTGTAGTTCTCATCAAAGGTAAACGTCAACCTCTCTAAACTCAAAATAGTTGCCGTAGATCGGGAAAATATAGATCAGAAGTGGATGTCTGCCAATTGTTTGTCGAATGAATATAGAGACGGAGTGCAAGATTTTATTAGATTTGTGGTTCGCATGCCGAAGACTCTAGTAGAATCATATGTCCCTGTTTAAGTTGTTGTTATACAAGACGAGTTAGTGTAGCTCAGTTGGAAGGACATTTAGTGTGCTATGGAATTGATCAAAGTTATACCTGTTGGACAAAGTATGGTGAGACAAGAGTTGAATCTAGTGATATGGGGAATATTAGTGAAAGAAATGCGGCGGATGATACCAGTACATATACATATGAGGGCGACCGTTTTGAAGAGATGACACACGAGGTTGAAGAAGATCTTGTGATTGTCCTGAAACGTTTGAGAAGTTGATAAGTTATGCAGAGAAACTGTTGTATGAGGGTTGTACTAAATTCATAAGATTGTCGGCGATGTTAAGGTTGTATAACTTGAAATCGGGCAATGGATAGACAGATAAGAGCTTTACAGAATTACTCGCATTATTGAAAGATATGTTGCCGGAGGATAATGCGCTTCCTAGTAGGACATATGAGGCTAAACAAATGTTACGCTCTATTGGCATGAGCTGTGAGAGGATACACGCTTGTCCTAACGATTGCATTTTATTTCGGAAGGATTATGCAAATTTACAGATGTGTCCTAAGTGTAATGCCTCACGGTATAAGAAGAAAGAATCGGCTCCGGAGAAGGTTCTGTGGTATTTTCCCATAATTCCCAGATGCATGTACCATAGCTCGGAAGATGCAAAGCACTTGACATGGCATGAGGATGAAAGGATTAGAAATGGCAAGTTACGGCACCTGGTAGATTCTCCTCAATGGAAAAGAATTGATCATGATTATCCTCATTTCGGACAAGAACCAAGAAACCTAAGGCTTGCATTGTCCACTGACGGATTTAACCCGCATCGTATTCAGAGTAGCTCTCACAGTTCATGGCCTGTGATTTTGGTGATCTACAACCTACCCCCATGGGTATGCATGAAACGTAAATATATGATGTTGTCTTTGTTAATTTCTGGGCCCAAACAACCAGGAAATGATATTGACATATACTTGGCTCCTTTAATTGAAGACTTGAAGCAAATGTGGGAGAGGGGTGTAGAGGTGTACGATGGGTATAAAGAAGAAAGTTTCACCTTGAGAGCTATAATATTCGGCACAATTAATGACTTTCCGGCATACAGTAATCTGTCAGGATACAGTACCAAAGGTCAGTGTGCATGTCCTATTTGTGAAGGTGATACAGATTGGATACGATTGGAACATGGTAAGAAGAATGTCTTCCTTGGGCACCATAGATTTTTGCAATCAGATCATCATTATCCGTTCTGGCGAAAGGCATTCAATGGGAATACAGAAAACTGTAGAAGTCCTTCTCTGTTGACGGGTGCGCAAATGTTTGAAAAGGTACAAGATTTGAACATTGAATTCGGGAAACCTTTTGCACGACTGCTTGCCACAAGAGGGTGGAAGAAAAGGTCGATCTTCTTTGAGCTGCCATATTGGAAATCCTTATACGTAAGACATTTCATTGATGTGATGCATGTTGAAAAAAATGTCTTTGATAGTGTCATTGGTACCTTACTTAATGTGCCAGGCAAGACTAAAGATGGCATCAATGCAAGGCTGGACTTGGTTTGTATGGGATTATGGCAAGAGTTGGGACCAGTAAAGAAGGGGAAATGTACATATCTACCTCCGGCTGCTCATACTCTAGCTAGAAAAGAGAAAATTGCTCTTTGTAAGTTTCTTCATGGAGTTAAGGTTCCAGAGGGGTACTCTTTAAACATTAGGAACCTCGTGGATATGAAAGATCTGAAGTTAAATGGTCTAAAGTCCCATGACTGCCATGTCCTCATGGAGAATTTGTTACCTATCGGTATACGGTTAATTTTGCCTAACAAAGTGCGGGAGACCTTGACTAAACTTTGTTTCTTCTTCAAGGCAATTTGCAGTAAGGTGATTGACCCTGGGAAGTTGTCGACATTGCAGAAAGAGATTGTTGTGACTTTGTGTGAACTTGAAATGTATTTCCCGCCTTCATTCTTTGATATAATGGTTCATTTAACCGTTCACTTAGTCAGAGAGACACAATTGTGTGGGCCTACGTATATGAGATGGATGTACCCTTTTGAGCATTACATGAAGATATTGAAAGGGTATGTGAAAAACCGATCACGGCCAGAGGGTTGTATTGTTGAACGTTACATAGTCGAAGAAGCTGTTGAGTTTTGTACCGAGTACCTCACTGATGTTGATTCCATAGGGTTGACAAAGTCTCGTCACATAGGGAGAACAATGGGTCAAGGTATTACTGGAACTGAAGTAGTGACTATACTGTGGATAGAATGGGAACAAGCACACTTGTATGTTCTGCACAATGCCGATGAGGTTAAGTCATATGTTGAAAAACACAAGCACATAATTCAGGGTTTGTATCTCAATAAGAGTCAAAATTGGTTGACAAGAGAACACAATCGGTGTTTCATACCGTGGCTAAACGAACACATTTCTGCAGAGTTTGCTGTAAATCCTACATCGATTTCAAAAAGTTTGAGATGGTTAGCGAGAGGTCCAACAATACCTGCCTTCTCTTACAGTGGTTATCTAATGAACGGGTTCACATTTTATACGAAAAAGCAAGATGATCAAAGTAAAATGCAAAATAGCGGGATCACTCTTGTAGCTCAAGCCATGCATATCTCAAGTGCCAAAGACAGAAAACCCATATACGCGAATATGTCATATTTCGGGGTAATTGAACATATATGGGAGTTGGATTATACGATGTAGGGTGCCTGTCTTCCAATGTAAGTGGGTTGACAATAATAACGGTGTAGAGATGGATGAGTTGGGGTTCATGTGTGTGGATTTCAATAAGGTGGGGTATAAAGACGAGCCCTTTATTTTAGCATCGCAAGCTCAACAAGTGCACTATGTCATCGATCCAGCTGATACGAAGTGGTCCATTGTTCTATTGAATAACAAAATGATTGTTAATGGGATTGGTGATCAAGCACATGAAGATGCTAATATTGAGGATGATGCTTTCTTCGGGACATCACAATTACTTCAGTCCAATCCAACTATAGATGAGGGTTTGTACATTAGAAATGATCATGACGAGGGTCTTTGGGTAAATCACTTGTTTCGTACCAATAAGGGACACACAAGTCTAAATCCAACGAGGAAGAGGAAAAGATTTACTTAAACATGTAAGCAGATTTTGTTTTTTTTAATTTATTCATCAATTAAATTTATATTCATCATTTTTACTTAAACATGTAGCATCGTGATTTTGTTTTTTTTTTTTTTAATTTCTTCATCAATTAAATTTACTTAAACATGTTTTTCTAATTTATATGTGATCTGACGTTTTTACTTGTGTTGCAGATCATGTCTTCATCTAGTGATCATGATGATAGTTCAGATTCTAGCCTAGAGGCGCCCGAAACACAAATGAGGTGCCGTGGATCGATGTTCAAGAAGAATCTTATCCTAAAGAGGAGTAGAGGCGTGAGATTACAGGTATATAAGATCATTATTAATTAAGTTTTTCGTTTTATTAATTAAGTGTATCGTTATTTTATTAATCAAGTGTTTTCATTTTATCAGGTTGCCTGGAATACAAAAGGCAAACCCATTGATGATAATGGGAAGGAGCTAAAAAGTTACATTGGGGCCGTAGTCCGGCAAGCGGTCCCAATTACATGCAAGACGTGGAAGGACAAAGCATTGAAAGAGGCCAAATCACACATATGGCGCGATATACAGGTAAATAAGTAATATTTAATTAACATTAGTTTCTTAATTAACATGTATATTTTTAAACTTACACCTTTATCATTTCTGCAGACTATTTTTGACATTGATGAGGCTCGGAGGAAAATATGTCTACAGATTGCCGGAAAATGTCATCGGTCATTCCGAACAAAGTTGACGAGCATATATTTAAAAGATAAGGGTGGGAATGTCAGACATGAGCCTCCACCAAAGTACGCAGACATGATAAAAGTGGACGACTGGAGAGCTTTTGTAACGACACGCACAGAAAACGAGACATTTAAGGTATGTTCAATTTAACCTTGTATGTTAACTTAATTTATATATATATTAAATCATGAATTGATATATACTTCCATGCCTATGTAGAAAACAAGCAAAGCAAATCGGATTCGAGCGTCAAACCCTTCGTACCCTTACAAAAGAGGGCGTATGGGTTATGATGGTCTCGAGGAACAAATTGTAAGTACATTAATATATATCCTTATAACTTGTTGATTAACCCACTTATAATTTCTTCCTTAGCATTGATGATTTTTATTTAATTTGTGTGTTCAAATGTAGAGCTAAAGAGTGCAGGAGGGGATCCTACCACCGAGGTAGTTGAGCGGGGTACTTTATGGATGACAGCTCGCATGGGCCATGATGGCCAAATTTTGCACCCCACCACTAAGGAAGTGGCTGACAGAATTGTAAGTATACGCCCTCATTTATTAACTTAGTTCATTTCTACATTTCTTATTATAATTATGTTTAACATCTTATTAATTTGTTCGTTAATATTTGTCTCACAGATGTCCTTATCAGAGTCTGTATCATAGGGGGAGATAACAGACTGTGTTGGCCGTCAAGACATTCTTGCACGAGCATTGAATCTTGAAGAATGCCCTGGTCGGCTAAGGGGTGTGGGGTTTGCCATCTCCCAGAGGATTGTTTTTGGCGCACAACAACGCGTAAAACATCAAGATATGTTAACTCAATTGGAGACGCAAAGGAGGCTAGTCGAGCTAACTTGTGAAGTAGAGGAGTTAAAGGCTAGCAAGCAGGATAAGCAGGGACGTGTTGATTATGAGCCAGCTGGTGATCCTCCTACCCCTGTCCCGCATAGTGTCAGAGATAGTTGCACTGTTGTGCAACCGCATATACCTCTTCCCGAGGTAATATTTATCAATGATAATTTTTTAATTTTAAGTATTGCATTGAAGGTTTAATTCATACTAATTAATATTTCGTTTATCATTGGTTTAGGGCATAAAATTGTGCAACTTGTATCTACGGCACCCTACTCATCGTATTGTCGCTAGGGCGATGGTCTTTAATGAGGAGGGTGCCACATTGCATAACCTACCATTACCTCCTGGCCATGTGAAAATGAAGATTGAAGTTGCACTGGAGGGGTATGGACCATTGCCTGTACCAATTGAGCATGCTGATATCATGGCAGTGGATCATGCAATAGGTACCTTTGTCGCATGGCCAATCAACCTCATGCAGGTATGTTAATAATTACTATCCATTATGATATGTTGTATATATTTATTAAACTGGGTGGTCACTAACTACTTTATTGCAATATGTAGGTTATCTCCGAAAATTCCAAATCCAAGGACAAGGGCAAGAAGATTGTGGAGTCCCGACCTCCTATAATTAACAAGGATCATACAAAGGGGTCCATTACATCCCCTAAGAAGCAGCAGTACTCCTCCCGGCCTCCTATAGCAGCAAGCTCATATGATTGTATATCCTATATAAGGATCCTGGTAAAAAAATGCTTGAGCCGATAGAATTGGAGATGGATGAAGAAATTCTGGGTTATCAACATACGCTATCAATGGGTAAAGACGAAATCGAGGAGATTATCACTTGTGATGAAATTAGTCAGATTGGTATTAGCGTATATCTCAGGTAATACATCAAACTTTAAAGTATATAACTTCTTTTATTCTTCATAAGTTAAATATATATTAACGCTTATTATACATGTTTTAAGGTACTTATACCGAGAGATGTTGATCCCCGCGAATAACACCGGGAGCTTGGTATTCTTATGCCCAGATAAAATAGCTTTATATCCACATATATCTAGGCAAAAACAGTACATAGCTGAACGCCTTGAGCTAGCAAGTCCAGATGGCAAGTCCCTTTTTCTGGCACCTGTGAACGTCGTGTGAGTCATTTAGTTAATGACATGATACTATATTTTATTGTGATTAATTATCTGCTTATGATTTGCTTACTCATTTTCTTGTTTTGTAGGGGACATTGGGTGTTGTTAGCGATTAATCCCAATGAAGACACAATCTACTACATGGATCCATTGCATGTACCCTTTACACAGCGAAAAATGCTTATGACTATCTTTAACGAGTAAGAAAAATGATTTGAAATTTATCTCATATATGTGATGATTCAAATTATACGTGTACCTTAATGAATTTGTTTGTTTTTGCATTTCAGTGCTTTGACAATTCATCGTGGATGCAGAAGGGGAGCCAAGACCCGATCTTCAAAATCATCAAAGACTAAATGGATCTTTGTAGAGGTATTAATTTGTTCACATTGTAATTATGCAATTATTTAAATTTAAAATCAATTAACTTGTCATTGGACCATTTGAATATACTTCGATTCTAACTTAATTTACTTTTTCTATCGCATGTAGTACTTTCCCGATAGTAAATATGACACATAAACCGATGATCAAATATTTGAAATTTTGGATAAGTGGTGTAACTATATTATTATGAATCAAGGTAATTATGTTTGTCTGTTTAATGTTATATTTAAGTTGTGAGTTGTGATGATTAGATTGAATTATACTTCAAGTTCATTTAATAGTTTGATTCGTCTCCAATTTTGCAGGTTGATGCTTTGTTGGAAGTTTTGGTTAATTAGTAGCTAGCTAGTGTAGTGTATTGTAATGTCTGGGACTGTATATATATTGTAATATGTTTGAATTAGTTTAAATTGTGTATACTGTACTCTAGGTGTATATGTAACATTTTTAATGAATTAAATGAATTTATTTATACTGTGCCAATTATGTATACTGTACTACTGTCTGGGTTTTGTTGAGTGCAGGAAAGAGTTGGAGAAAATAGAGCATATTATTAAAAAAAATATATGGGAAAAGACAGGGCTTCCTCAAGGAAGCGCTATCTAAACCATAATAGATAGCGCTTTATTGAGGAAGCGCTATCTAAAAATGAAGAATAGACAAGCGCTGTCTATTCCTGGCTTTTAGATAGTGAGGCAGCGCTATCTAATCATGGGTTTTAGATAGCGCTTCCTCAAGGAAGCGCTGTCTTTTCTACTTTCGATAGCGCTTGAGGAAGCGCTGTCTTTTCTACTTTCGATAGCGCTTATTTAAACGCCACTATTTGTTCAACCTTTATTAGCGCTCTATTTAATAGCGCTTAAAGGCGCTATTAAATGTAAAAAATAAACGCTATTAAAAGCCTTTTCTGTTGTAGTGGCTATGACCATTATGAGTACCTAGTTATGCCTTTTGGTGTGACTAACGCCCCTGTTGTGTTCATGGACTACATGAACAAGATCTTTCATCCATACTTGGATAGGTTCGTAGTTGTCTTCATAGATGATATCCTGGTATACTCTAAGATTAAGGAGGAACATGAGGAACACTTGAGCATAGTCATGCAGATCCTTAAGGAAAAGCAGTTGTATGCTAAGTTGTCTAAGTGTGAGTTTTGGTTAGACGAGGTGAGTTTCTTAGGACACATCATCTCTAAAGAAGGGATAGCCGTAGACCTAGCTAAGGTAGAAATTGTGCTCCATTGGGAAGCACCTAAGTCAGTGACCGAGGTTAGCAATTTCTTGTGTTTAGCCGGGTATTGTAGGAGGTTTATAGAAGGGTTCTCTAAGATAGCTTTGCCTATGACCCGCCTTACTAAGAAAGGTCAGATCTTTGTGTAGGACTCTAAGTGTGAGGAAAGTTTTCAGGAGTTGAAGAATAGGTTGACATCTGCACCTGTGCTAGTGTTGCCCAATCCTAGTGAACCTTTTGTGGTGTACTGTGATGCTTCAAAGCAAGGTTTAGGTGGTGTGTTGATGCGGAATGGTCAGGTAGTAGCTTATGCTTCTAGGCAGCTTAAGACCCATGAGAAGAACTACCCTACCCATGACTTGGAGTTAGGAGCTGTAGTGTTTGCCTTAAAGATTTGGAGGCATTATCTTTATGGAGCTAGATTTGAGGTCTTTAGTGATCATAAGAGTTTGAAATACCTGTTTGAACAAAAGGAGCTGAATATGAGACAGCGTAGGTGGATGGAATTTCTTAAGGATTATGAGTTTGAGTTGAGTTACCACCCACGTAAAGCAAATGTAGTGGCTGATGCTTTGAGTAAAAAAACCTTACATGTTTCATTTGATGGTTAGAGAGATGGATTTGATAGAGGAGTTTAGAGATTTGAGTTTATCTTGGGAAGTTACCCCTAAGAGCATAAGGCTAGGAATGTTAAAAATCGTTAACAGTTTGTTGGATCAGATTAGAGAAGGCCAAAAGATAGATGCATACCTTTTGCTGGCCTAGGATGAAAAAGGATGCGGCTGAGTTTGTTTATGCTTGCTTAGTGTGTCAAAAGGCTAAGATAGAGCATCAGAAACCTTCGGGTAAGATGTAACCTTTGAGTATTGCTGAGTGGAAGTGGGATAGTATCTCTATGGATTTTGTGTCTGGACTCCCTAGGACTCCAGCTGGTTGTGATGCAATATGGGTTATTGTGGACAAGTTAACCAAATCTGCCCATTTCATTCCTATGAACATGGAGTATCCATTAGAGAGGTTGACTAGTTTGTATATCAGAGAGATAGTGAGATTGCATGGTGTACCCTCTAGCATAGTGTCAGATAGAGATCCTAGATTTACCTCTAGATTTTGGAATAGTTTGCATGAGGCTTTAGCTTAGACTGAGTTTAGCTTATCACCCACAGACCGATGGTCAGTCTGAGAGAACAATCCAATCCTTAGAGGACTTGTTGAGGGCGTGTCTGCTAGAGCAATCTGGTAGTTGGGGTAAGTTTTTACCCTTATAGAGTTCACCTACAACAATAGCTTCCATTCAAGTATTAGGATGACACCTTATGAGGCTTTGTATGGGAGGAGGTGTATGACTGTTCAAATGAGCCTGGAGAGAATGTTGTGTTAGGACTTTAGGTAGTGTAAGAGACATCAGAGAAAGTGAGGATGATACAAGATAAGATAAGAGTGGCACAGAGTAGGCAAAAGAGTTAACATGATAAGAGAAAAAAAGCTCTAGAATTCCAGGAAAGGGATCATGTGTTCTTGCGAGTTACTCCAACAATTGGGGTTGGCAGAGTAATGAAAGTGAGGAAACTTACTCCTAGATTCATTGGCCCTTACCAAATTCTAAAAAGAGTCGGTGAAGTTGCTTACCAAGTAGCCTTACCTCTGTTCTTATCAAACCTTCATAATGTGTTTTGTAACGCCCCGATTTTCACGTTTTCTAAATCTTCAGTAATTTTAATGTTTTATTTTATTGGAGGGTTTAGAGAGTGAAATAAAATATTCTGACCACATAGGAATGTCCTACACAACCATAGGAAGCCATGGTTAAGTTTCGGGCAAAAGCTCAAATGGAGCCCGGTCTACTTTTTTCACGGATAGCAGCCTTTTTCTACTATCGAGATCTAATTTGGACTCGTGAATGAGAGAGTAAGTGTTATGATTTAATTTCCCATACCTTTGTTAAAATTCGTGCTGACGTCCGAAAAATAATAATATTATATTATATTCGGCCGTTTAGCCGAATCAGGAGGCGTTCGGAGTCGTAAAGGGATTCAACGAGACACGACAATGGATGAGCTTGATACCACATCATCCCAGGACACTTGGGAGAGTATGCCAGACTCGTCATGACGGTCGGGAAAATCTAGGCACGAAATTATAACCTTAGTTTTTTACACCTTTACCATTTTACCCTTTTGACAAATGACCATTTTGCCCTTAAGTGAGCTTTTAAGAGCTGAAATCAGCCCCTCACACCCTCTCATTCACGCACAAGAGCTGGCCAAATAGAACTCCATAGTTGTTCTTAAGAGAAACTCCATTTTTCTTCTTGAAAAGCTTGAATCACTTGTTAGAATCACTTAATTCCTTGAGCAATCTTCCTTCATTCTAAGGTAAGATCACTTCTATGATCTCTTAGCTTCTTGAATCTCTCTCTATTTCAAGATCAAACTTCATTTTCATGAAAATCATTTCTTAGATCCAAAACTTTGAAAATCCATAGGAAATAGTAGAAAAATCCTTTTGATGTGAAACTGATTTCTTTGAACTCACCTCATCATTCTCTACCTAAACCCAAGAGCTTATGATTCAATTCTCATCATAGCTCAAAAATCCCAATATGGTTGAACCCTATGTGATGATGATGAATAGTGTTTTCATCAATTTTTGATTTCTAACACTTGATTTCATCCTTAGCTTTCCTATTGCCTTTGAATCCATGAAATGGAAAACCAAAATCATTTCCTAACCTTTTTACCATAGGGTGGCCGAAACTTCTTTTAGGTAGAATTGCTGAGTTTTGCTTTGATTGTTGTTTAATGTTTGATTGTTGTGTTGTTGTAGTTGGTGACGATTGTTAGGAGGTTCATAAACGATCAACTGACTTTGATCCGGATATCTGCTTTTCAACAGGTATGGGGGATGAACCTCATCACACCAAAATAGTGGTGGTGAAGATGGTTGTTTAGTTTATGTCTGGGTGAAACCCTTTGGTTTGGGTTCACCAATTAATTTGGTTCTCTTGGAGAACAATGTGTAATAATTGTAATTTATGCTTGTATGCCTTATCATGTTTCTTATGATGATGTTGTCTAGGTGAGAAAATAATTTCTTGCATGTTGAAAAACCTACTTTGATCACTAGATCAAGTATGGACTTTTGTGTTTGATTATGAAGCAATGATGTATGTTTATTGTTTATCATAATTGTGTAAGTTTTGTGAGCCATAACTTGGTTAGTTGGTGAAGAAAATCTTCACATTGGTGCATAGTTGGCTTTCGGCCATGACCTTGAGAAAAGGAAGGTAATGTGTAGTTCTTGAACAAATTTAAGTTTTCAAGTAAGAGAAGTGTTTTAGTGGCTTATGCTTTAAAGAAAAACCATAGGTGATTTTGATCCAAAGATCAAACAAAGTTTCAACCTCTAAGCGTTTTCACCAAAGTGAAACATATTTTATACCTTATCCTTAGTTCATCTAGTTAATCAAATAACTTAAAAGCGGATTAATGAAATGCTTTCATGAGAATCAATATAGTTCGATAAGGCTTTTTCTTTAACAAGGTTAATATCTTGTTTTAAGGCACTTTTCGTTAAGCGAATCCAATTTCGCTGGGCGAAAACAGAGAAAATACAAGGTAGGTATCACTGCCTTAATTTTCGTTAAGCGATTACATCTTTGCTAAGCGAATAAGAAGGAATTTCGCTAAGCGACTCAATTTTCGCTAAGCTATTCAGGGAAATTTCAAAAGAGGTATCGCTGCCTCCTTTTTGCTAAGCGAATTAAGCTTCACTAAGTGAATGAAGCGAATTTTCGCTGAGCGAACCATGTCTCGCCCAGCGATACAGGGGAGTTTCAAAAGAGGTACCACTGCCTCATTCTCGCTAAGCGAATTTAACCCCACTAAGCGAATTTCATGTTTCAGAAAGTGCTAGAAATAGAGTAAGTGGTTCAAACGTTGTTTCAAATCAAATAAGTTTTCAATTGTATAAGTTGTTTGGTTTACAAAAGGAGTTTTCTAAATCAATCATAAAGTTTTACGTATAAAAACCTAAGTTAAGTAATTAACTTAAAGTTGAAGACAAGGGTTAATTAAGTATAGTATGTGGTGAAACAAGACCATATGCTATACCATTGATGACTTAGTACATCAATGACTTCATAAGATATAAACACAAACATGAAACATTTTGGATTTTGAAACAGTAGTTCGATGACGGACCAGTGATTAGGATCTAGGTCAATCGTTTACTTGTTTCAGTCTTGTGATGACTCGTTCCTGGAGGGATCACGAGATTTATCCAGTGGATAAAGGTTTTGTTTTTCAAAGACGCGTATAGTTACTAAGGAAGAGAACCTAAGTGGAACTCAAGGTTTACCCGGGGGGTAGACATTGCTTTTTCGCATCTGCTTTGTGTAAGCATTGGCATTTCATTTGCATAGTTGTAAGGCCTTGAGCCTAGGAGTTGAGCTTACACCTTGATGCCGGTGCAAATCTTACGGTGACGATCTTCAATGGTCTTTTTGGAGGTATCAGGGTTGGAAGGGCTTACATGTGACCAGTTGGTAGCTTTTCTGTGTCGTGGCTAATCCGAGCAATACACTGATAACCTCTACTAGATGCCGTATTTTTCATGTTTGGTCGAGAGTGTTTCCGTAAAGCCAGATAGTGCATGTTACGAATGTTGTAGCATCTTGCTCATGGTTGGCAGTAACCGGAACATGTCCTCCCATTCACTCTCTCCGTCGTTTTGTTAGCTCCATGGAGTAGGGGTCAGAGTAGTACCCAGTGACATTGGCATTGAGTCATATACATTGCACTACATTGCATGGCTGTTGATGTTTACATTTACTGTTATACATTGTTGTACTGTTTAAGAATGCCTTATATTATGCTGTTAACTGTTTAACATGATATTATGTTGTTAACTGTTTAACATGATTTATATTGAGAACTTTAGTAAGCATGTTGGGTACGCTGTTACCTGGTGAGTCGTCCCGTTTTTACTACTGCTGTTTTGTTGTGTTGATGAACGGGAATCTCACCCATATCTGTATGTTTTCTGCTGGTACTTGCTGTTGCTGCTTGAACAGATGGACGTGACGATGGTTCAGTTCAGTAGTTTCCTTGAGCCCGGAGGCGGACTCTTTGTGTGGTTTAGTTTTGTAGTCGGCCAGACTCTGTCAGTATTTGTAGTACCTTTTGGGAGCTACGACTTCTAGTACTTATTGTATTTCTTATGTCAGATATACATTAGACCTATGTTTGTATACAGTATTATTGATGTTTCTGTTTTCTGTTTTCTGTTTCTATATTTATAATACAGTATGTTCTAGAAATGCATGGTGAACCTAAGTTCATTTATTAGTATTATTTACCTTTACTAATCCCATTCTATCTTTGTGAAAAGGGGAAAAAAAAAGAAAACCGTATTTTTCGCATTAATAAATATTTTCGGGCTTATAAACATTCGGGAATGTGACACTCGGGAAAGGGTGTACATGTTTCACGTGTCTCAAATTCGAAAGTATGTTCTTGATCCAAGCCATGTGATAGTACCCGATATCATTCCACTAAAAGATAACTTGACTTTTGAGGTGTTATCGCTTCGGGTTGAAGATCGAAGGGTCAAGCAGCTGAGAGGGAAGGAAATTCCCTTGGTCAAGGTCGTTTGGAGTGGAGCTACAGAAGAAAGTGCTACGTGGGAATTGGAGAGCAAGATGAAGGGTTCATACCCGCATCTTTTTACTCAAAGTGAGTAGAAATTTTGAGGACGAAATTTTTAGTTCAGCCTTAAGGAATGGTGAATGCATTCGAGTCCAAGAAACCTATTTAACGGTTTTGTCCATGTCTTGAGTTCTAGACGTTCGATTGAGGTGATCTTGGATGCGTTGGAAATCTTAGAGAATTATCTACAAGCCTTATCTCAAGTGTCAGGGCCCAATTCGGCTTCTATCAGTTCGCCTCACGAAGGCAACGTTGCCTCGCGAATTTGGCAAACAACTTCTTGGAGCTCTCTGGTTCGCCTTGCGAAAAGTGACTCGCCTCGCGAATCGACGCATAGCAGAAACGTGTTTTTGGGCTTCTAATCAGCCCATAATGACCCTAACTCATATTTATATCACAAGAATCGACCTAAACCTATATTCTAACTCAAAATACTCTTAGAAACTGCCTCTCTTTCTCTCTCCAAACAAGGATTCCTAAAACCTTTCCAAGGATTTTTGAAGGAGATTGCACCATTGTTCATTGTTTTTCGTCGCCTTCGCTTGAGAAGCATCGCTGCCATCATAAACCCTCTTTCTCGCTGCTGCTCTTGAACCTTTTGGGGTTGTGATCGTGAAATCAAGCGTCGTGAGATTGAGCATTCGTGAGATGCAACCTTTTCCGGACCTTTTTCGCTTCCTTTGTTCATTGCGATTGTCATACCTGGTATGGAGGGAAGGAATAGATCATGAGTATGTGGGTTTTGTTATAGGTTAAGATGAAGGGGTTAACCCATGACCCCTTTATCTATGTCTACATGCGTTGTAAATGCCTATATATATATATATATATATATATCTATGTGTGTGTGCCTATGGTTCTATGATTATGATTGTTGGTGTTGTCTTGATGATATGATTGAAATATTATGATATGCGATGAATAGTATGCACACACATACGATATGCATTGATGAGATTGTATGATGTGCATTGATAATGATGACTTGATGATGATATGCGTTACGATGACGAAAATATGATTAGTGAAAGAACATAGTTTTAGGACGTTTGGCACCCCATAATAAATGAGTTGTTTTGAGAGGCGAGATTGATAATATTGGATTAGTTTTGGAAACCCATAGGAATGATTATTGAGAGATAGGATGATAGGCATAGGGATAACTTAGAGAAATTCTTAAGATTCCCACATCTGTCACGATTTGCCTAGCGAATAGCAATTCGTGAGGCGTGACAGAGAGACCACTTGTGGTCTGACGCGATTCGCCTAGCGGATTGTAATCCGCGAGGCGAATGAGAGAACCAGATATTGGGGCTTCTGGCTCGCCTCGCGAGCCAGCTTTCACTTAGCAAATCTGAGAACCTGTTTAGGAGCGCTCAGGTTCGCCTCGCGAGCACCGATTCGCCTAGCGAATCTGGGTTTCACACCCAGATTCTGTTATGACGAAGTAACTAAATAAGGTAATGAGAAAAAGACTGTGAGATCATAATTTAGGTTGATAATCTAGAGAAGAACGTTAATACTAATAATGACGATAATGATAATATTGGCAATGTTGATAAAGGCAATAACGATGGTTAGCGCCTAGTTGCTTGATGATCATCGTTGATGGTCATTGTTGATAATCAATGTGATTGATTATGATGGTGGATGGTTGGACATGTGTTTTCATGTTGTTGAGCATAGCATGCATCATACGTTGATGTTGATATGTTGGGTGGAAAGCAAACGATGAGTCGTGATAGTGGAGGCGACGATGGGTGTTATACCGGCTTTGCGGGTACATTGGGTATGGAAGTTCCAGGTGACATGGGCTAGCTACCTATTGTCGGAATGACCTAATGGATAAGCTTGAGTTCCCTGACTAGCCACTGTACGTTATCAGGATTGGTGAGAGTGTTTGAGGATGGCCCAAGGTCTGGCATATCATCCACATTGATAACCCGGACATGTACTCCTAATCGTCTTTCCAAAGTTAGATTTGTTGGCCACATGTATACGGAGTAGTGATGTTGCATTCGCATCGACATGCATCTTTGATATATATTAATTATATCTGTGTTGATTGATGTATGTTGTATGCCATCTTAATTACATTCCATTCTGTTTACATATATTCATGATTGTGTTTCTTACCCCTCTCTTTGTTATTCTTGTTCATATGTTATGGTATATACAAAGGAGGGTGAGCATGCTGACGAGGAGTGATCCTGAGGAGATCTCTCTTAGTAGTTAGGATTTTTGTTTTATGTTATTTGGTTTTATTCCGATGTATGTTAGGGATATCAGCTTTGATCATGTGACATCGGGATTTGGGTTATGTTTTATGTTTAATGTTTTCCGCAATTGTTATATGTTAAAGGATTTCGATTTATTCAGATTCTCATGTTATGTTTTTGGATGATGTGGTACACTTTACCTTTGAGATTTATATTATATTGATATTATTTTAAAAAGCATGTATGATTTTCTTATGTATTATCGTACGCGGGGTAAAGGGTGTCACAACTTTTCTATCAGAAATTGAACCAAGGCATATTAAAGAAGCTCTCGAAGATGAAAGCTGGATTCTTGCCATGCAAGAGGACCCGAATTAGTTCACAAGGAATGATGTCTGGACACTTGTTTCCAAACCAACAGACAAGTCTGTTATTGGAACAAGATGGGTCTTCAGAAAAAAAGCTAGATGAAGATGACAAAGTTGTTAGAATCAAAGCAAAGCTAGTAGCTCAAGGCTATAACCAACAAGAAGGTATTGACTATACTGAAACTTTTGCACCTGTAGCTAGGATAGAAGCTATATGCATACTAATGTCATATGTTACACAACATCAGATTACTCTATTTCATATGGATGTGAAAAGTGTTTTTTTCTAAATGGAATAATCGAAGAAGAAGTATATGTTAAACAACCTCCTGGTTTTTGTTTTGAAGATTCTGTAAAACCAAATCATGTTTTCAAACTTAAAAAGACTTTATATGGTTTGAAACAAGCACCTAGAGCATGATATAATAGGCTTAATTCTTTTCTCATGAATAATGGTTTTATTAGAGGAAAAATGGACACAACTATGTTTAAAAAATTCTCAAAAGATAACTTCATAGTAGTTCAAATATATGTTGATGATATTATTTTTGGAGCTACTAATGAAAAGCTTTGCAAATAATTTTCTAAGTTGATGCAAACACACTGATGAGTATGATGGGAGAATTGAAGTTCTTCCTTGGACTGCAAATTAAACAGACGAGTGATGATATCTTCATCCATCAACAAAAATACACCAAGGAAATTCGAAAGAAATACAAAATGGATAGCTCAAAGGCTATGAAAAATGCTATGCAACCCAATGCTAATCTAAGCAAAGATGAGGAAGGTAAAAAGGTAGACCAAACTGTCTACAGAGGTATGATTGGATCCCTATTGTACTTTACTTTTAGCAGAACTGATATTCAATTTAGTGTCTGTATGTGTGCTAGATTCTAATATGGTCCTAGAGAATCCCATCTTAAGGCTGTTAGAAGAATATTCAGATATTTGCTTGGAACAACTAATCTTGGTTTACTGTATTTAAGAACACAAGAATACAGGTTAGTTGGTTTCTGTGATGCTGACTTTGCTGGAGACAGAATTGAGAGAAAAAGCACCAGTGGAGGATGTCACTTCATTGGAGCAAACTTAGCCTCTTGGTCAAGCAAAAGACAAACTACAATTGCACTTTCAACTGCATAAACAGAATATATCTTTGCTGCAAGTTGCTGCTCACAACTTTTATGGGTAAAACATCAACTTGAATATTACTCTATATTTGAGCATAACATATCTGTCCGGTGTGATAATTCAAGCGTCATATGTTAAACTAAAAATCCCAAACAACATTCTAAGGCTAAGCACATAGAAATTAAACATCACTTTATAAAGTATTATGTTCAAAAAGGTGTGTTTGATGTTAAGGTTGTTAAAACTGAAAATCATTGGGCTGATATCTTCACAAAACCCTTAGCTGAGAATAGGTTTAAATGTATTAGAGATAATCTGAACATGCAATGCATTGTTGAATAACCTGTCTAATGAGTGCTGCATTACCTGTCTGTGCTTACCTGACTGACCCTGCTGAGTCATACTCGTATGAACTCAAAAGTTTTAAATGGCTATTATTCCTTAATACCATTTAATTATCTGAGGCAAAATGTGTACATGGCAGTTGTTCTTTTTGAAACCATGTTTTCCTTAAATGTCTTAGGGGGCATCGTGTTTCCCCAAAAGACTTAAACCGTTTTTAGCATTAATTTTTTTTTTTTTTACATTTCATTTGACAATCCCTCTTTTTTATGTTCTCAAAACTCTCTCTCTGCTCACAAACCTTTCATCTCCTTTCTCTTCCCTCGAAAAACTCTCAAACCCTAAACCTTCTGCAATGGCACCAAAGAGGAACTTCTCTTCTGCTGAAATCGCACAAAGGTAAGCTATGGAGATAAAGGATGTTGAAAAGATTGCTACTAGCAAATCTGTGGATCTTGAGGCTATGAAACGCTTGGAAATGGATGTAACTGAGGAGCTTGAATTCTCTCAATGGACTCTGTTCTTCAAGATGAAGGAGCTTGTGCACCTTAAGATGGTGAGAGACTTCTGGACCAGCGCTACAATCGTTGATTCCAAAAATGGTTTTCTCACTGAGATACAAGGATGTGTTCTTCGACAACACTTCTCCTTTACCCTTAACACGCTAGAGATAACAACTGGCTGCCCTAGGATTGGGGTTGGGTTCTCAGAAGAATGGGAAAGTACAGTTGGTGAAGATGATGTTAATGTCACCTTATACGGTGTTCCACACCCTCCAAACTTCGAATCCACCGCCCTCATTCCCAAGTGCAGATTCTTGCTAAAGCTTCTGCAAGAATATGTGATGCCTAGGAAGGGATCAAGAGACAATGTCTCTAAGATGGACAAGTTTTCCCTTTATCATCTCATCCATAAGATCAAGGTTGACTTAAACGATCTTATCTTGAAGCATTTCCTGGCCCTGGTTAGGAGACCTAACCCTCTACCTATCCTTGTGGAATGCTTCTGACCAGACTCTTCAGAGTCAAGCTTTTTGTCCCTCAAGATGCTGCCTTTATGGACTTGGCTCCAGCTCTAGACAAAAACACTTTGTCTATGATGAATATGCCCGTCCAATCTCATCCTTCATCAGATCAAGCTTTTGAGGAACAACAGAACAAGGCTCCTACTGAATTAGTAGACGAGTCTGAGGTCCCTGTGTTTGAAAAGTTGTGGGAATCTGATGGAAAGGTTGCTAGACAAGATCAGAGGCCTTCATCTAAGAAGCCAACCCTTTCTACTGAAACAGAGGAAAGTATTCAACCTCTGACCTTTAAAAGAAGGAAGTTGTCTCCTAAGAGGAAAGCTTCTGTTGTGGAGGATGCTGAAATTGAGTCTACTCAACCCTCTAAGAAGTCTGTGCTGAAGAAGACCTTTGGTGCTAACAGACAAGTCAAGTCTGTTCCCAGTAAAGAGGATGTACCTGCTCAGGGGGAGTAGATGAAGAAGCTTTTGGAAGAACCCAAAGAAAGGCAAGTTTTCTGTCCTGGGGTTATTCCTAAGAGGAAGAGGTCAGGAGTACCAGTTGAGGCTATTGTTGCTACTACTATAGACACTCCTGTTGTACCTCCCAGCCGTCTCAAGAAGCTCAGGATGTTAGAGAACTCCATCTTTCTTGAAGACTATGTCCCTTCACCCTCATCCTCTCCATCTCCCATACGTATCCCTTCATCACTTGTCTCCTCTCATAAGACACAAACATCATCCTATACAATTATGTCTGATGAATGCCATGTTCCAGTTCAAAGGGATTTCACTCCTAGAGAATTAGTTGGCATTTCATCTTCTTTGTTTGTATCTGATTTGCAACTCTTGCTGTCTGTAAGTTTCTCAAATCTGTCTGTTACCCCTCCTCCTCCACTTCACCTTATTAATCCGTGTAGGGACATGTACTTAATGTTTCCTATTATCTCCCCCTTTCATCATCCTAACCCTTATATTATTTACCATAATACAGTAGTTATCCTACCTAACCTTTCAAGACCCCTCTTTTTTCTTATCACTAGTTCTTATTCCTTCATGGAATATATAGATCATTTGATACTTGAACATAGATTATACACGGTTGAACCCTTAACCCCACCTGAACCTATCATCATCACCCAACCTTCACTTCTTTCCCATCTGTCCTCTGTGTTTCCATCTGTGACGTCCCCAAGTCCCACTCGAGGAAATCCCATTATTTTAGAACCCGAACATACTATTAATTGTAACTTAACGATTACGTGCTTATTAAAACAGCGATAACATATGATCAATTTAAAAGCGCACAATATCAGAGTTAACACAACGAGATAAACGAAACATCCATACATAGTACTGATATGCATATATATACATGGTGGCTCCATCATTAGGGCTAAATAATAATACAAACGGAAATACATAAGGAAACTAAAAACATAATCAAGGTACATCCAAGGACCTTCAGAAAGAAACTCTCAAGGCTCACCAGCACTCTCCCCAGCCCACTCTCAAAATACATCAAAACCTTTGCACACAATCCTAGAGATGCACTGGCCGGCTCTCACCCTCAGTGGTGAGGTTGCCCTGAGCTACCCTGTCCCTCTCCATGAGTGCGCCTATAAACTTGCATAGGCTCATACTCGGATGAGGAACTCGACACTACGATCCTATGCCTCTGAGCTGCCCTCAGGTACCGCTCCGTACGCCTGCGCTGTCCTCTGTGGACGAAGCTTCTCCTGTTGGATACTACTGAAGACTGGGGTGCCACCCACAAGTAGTCTCGCTCTCTGCCTCGGAGGGTGCCACATCCGAGGGAAGGGAAGAAACTGGTACACGCGATAAGGTCCTATGATGTCCACATATGGTGGTGTGCCGCTCCGGAAAATCAAGCTGACAAGTCCGGTGTAGACGGCCAAAAAGGTCGAGGGGTCTACCTGCCATCCCCTCTCATCATGGTAGACTATCTCAATGTCCCCCAGCACCGGCATCCGCGGTGCCCCTGTGATAAACGAGTGAAGCCTCGGGTCCATTCTGATCCTCCGCTAACTCATCGTCTGTTCGCAAAACCGAATGTACACATACAAAGAAATACAGGGAGATAAGATATACAACACATCTATAACAGGGATGATGCAATGCAGAACGTATAGTAAACACAATCATCTCTCTACATCACGACACCACGGTCGTTCCCTAACTAGATGTACACATACTCTTTCTATGCATGCCAACCGGTACTACACATCCTACTAAGGGCAACATCGCGTCCGCATATCGGACAATAGGTTTGTTCCGGTAACCCGTTCCGCTCGCCGTGACCCATAAGAGTGCATCACCGCTCAACTGTCCCAGACAAAGAGGGTTAACTGGGCCTCCTCGGAAGATCCACCGGCAACTGGAAAGACTCAGGGCTCTAGCCGGGATAACCATACTTAGCCAGGACCGCCACGACACGATAGGCGCTACCATACCGGTCTCATGTGGGTACACCTGCATCTAGTATATCCCTAAGGTCTGTCAGACTTTCCCTTCCGTTTTCCGCACCCGCACTCGGTGCACCAACCTCGTATGCCTCACAGCATACGGCTCACCACTTGGCATCAAATGCATATGCTATGTATGTCATCCATCTCTCTTGAGCTGATATCGCAACACATGCAAACTTGCTTTTAGCAATATGAGCTCCAAGCTCCAAAAGTACACATACGAGCTCCGAGCTCCACTATAATCATACGAGCTCCAAGCTCACATCATGACCTTATGAGCTCCAAGATCCACTATACCTCAGATCTCAATTATCAGCTCAAACATCCACCACGGGGTCAAAGCCCTAATCATGCTAAACCTCCGAATCTCATACATACACACATTTCCAGATATAATGCAGCAGTTCAACAATTATCAACATGCCATTATCATCAACATATCCTGCATCTCTTGCGAATATCAAACACCATAAATAGCAAGTACGCATATATCAACACATGGCACATTTTATCATGCATCACAAATCTGCTAACCTAGGGTATCAAATATAACAGTGATAACCCAAAGTAGACTAAACCTAGGGTTTAGGTACTTTGTCAGGGCTCAAACTCACATAGGGTTTAGGGTTCCCCTATACACATAAAACATACAACACGGCTATGTGAACTACTCTTGCATCTCCGACGCGTGTAACTCTTTCTCCCTACCTAATAGCGAATATGGTGATAATCATGAACACAACGAGCACTCCTTTGCTCCTCTCCTTGCCTCACAGCCGTAGCCCACTTGCTCCAATGGGTTCCACACGCAACTTCCAAACTTGCCTTAATCACGGAAATAACACTTAGACTATAGCATTAACCCTAATACGTAGTTAAAACCGTGAAAAGAAGTGTAAACCAAAAGAGAACATTGTATAGGTACAATGTAGGTAGATACGGAACCTCGGCTTACCCTCGTCTAATCACAAAAGTAAACTGGTAGAATTGGAGTAGGAGTCGCGTTGATCACGAAAACACGATCGGAATCGGAATCGGACGAACGAATGGATCACGAACTTAGATTGAAGCTTTCAACCCGTCTCTGGTCTCTCTTTCACTCTCTGGACGTATGAAGTTACCAAAACTTCATCCATGGTGAAAGTGAAGAACTATATATAGAGGTAAAACTCTGCTGCGAACGCTTTAGCGCTGCAATGCTTGAGTGTTGTCTTCATCAACGCTTGAGCATTGACATTTCCGCACCACCAAGGCACTGCCCATCACGTGCCAGCCGCGACGCGTAACTGACACGTGTCACTTTATGTCCCATCACTGCCAGTTACTGGTCAGAGGGTCCACGCTTGAGCGTCCATAGCACGCTGGAGCGTTAGCACGTTTGAGCGTTACACTGGTCCACGCTTGAGCGTTCTGCTCCTGATCCCTTGTGCTTCATTCCTCTCTCATCCTATTCATTCCTACTCTTAACGTACTCTCTAAACACACTTTCAAGCCTTGACAATAATTATTAACAAACATATACATACTCAATCTAGGCCATCTTTATCAATTAAGGTTTTCAAAAACTGGGATGTTACACCATCACCTGAGGAAGACTCTCTCCCAATTAGACCTATCTTTCATAAATTTGCTTTTCTACCTCTTATTTTCTATCGAAACCTCCATCTATCCTTCTTTCCTAGTATCCCTGAGCCCTTCTCTGTCCCCAGTGCACCACCTTTCTATGCTCTTCCCTTGCATTCTGAAGCCTCTGATAACAACATTACTGTTGACAGAAGAGCCTTTCAGGATCTGCAATATGAAGTGGCAACCTTGAGGACTCTGCTGGAAGCTTCTCACAGAGATCTAGCTGAAGAAAGGAGAGCTAGAGCTGTTTTAGAAGATAGAGTAGATGCTCTTTTTGTTTTGTTTAGTACTTATTTGTAAAAGCCTCTTGTAAACAGCTATGTACACAGCTAATGATTGATAAATATATATAAATCTTTGTTCTAAACTTTCTTTGTTTTCTCTATCTTGTGCGCTTTTATCCTTTTTGCTGATGCCAAAAGGGGGAGAAAATCAAATGTTGGAAGCAGAAATGATATACATAATGGTAAAATAACAGAGAAAGGCAAATAACAACTTTAACTCTGATATAATCTGATATAAGCTGATCTGATAGCCTAAACACACAGCTTATATTATTCTCTCTGATACCTGTCTGTATAAAAAAGTAGTACGTGATCTTCTTGAAATATTTTAAATTTGTTGATTTCTTTCAAGTTCATTAAATCATTTAAAATGTTTGTCATCATCAAAAAGGGGGAGATTGTTGAGTCTCCAAAATGTCTGATGTGCATTTACCTAAGTTTTGATGAAAACTAAACATTTGTTCAATGATTTAATTGAACTCTTTTGTGGTTGCTGACCAATCTTCTTAGTGTGCAGATTAATATAATAAGTTTTAATCACTTGTCTGTACTAAGTCCAAGCTGGTCTAAGCTTGAGATCACCCGTATGAACAAGGAAAGTTCACTCGTCTAAAGCTTATATGAAGTTGTTGACTTTCTAGTTAAAACTAAACCTGTCTAAAGAAGCTCTTCACCCGTCTGCTGACTTTTGTGAAGAACCTCGTTCAAGATTAAGGACTTTTGTTAGTCGTCCTCTGAAGTTTGAAAATGTTGAAGACTTCTCTCACGAGGATCAATAAATCAGAAGTCCAGCATATAAAGTAATCTCGTAACTAAGAATGGAAGTACAACAAAAGAGCTTTATCCTTGAGTACAACTGAGAGTTACATGCAAAAGGAAAGTTTGTCTGCATAGGACAAAAAGCATATGTAAAAGTTTGAAATGACTAATGCTGCATCAGAAAGCTCTGTCCTTCCTATGTTAGAGAACAAGCAACATTCCTCAAGCATTAATGGCTTCCCAGAACGACTAGCTTTCAAGGAATGTCTCTAACGACTTCAATCCTTTGAAAGCTATTTAATGAAGAAGACATTGAAAATTCTAAAGTGAACAATCACAACATTCAAAAATGCAATTACTCTATGGATTTATATCTTCATTCTTTCGTTCTTTATTCTTCAATCATTTAAATTTAATATGCAGTCTTTCAAACCTTCACATTTAATACACTCATCTGAGTTCTTGTGAAAGACTTGCAAGTTATAATTAATTTACATCTTCTCTCAAACAAACTTGAGTGAGCCTGAAGAGGTTAGGTTTGAAAACAATACTTGTGTTAGAGCCTGAAGAGGCTAGGTGCACAAAGAATACTTGTCTGTCCTGTAACCTGATCCGTTATAGTTGAGAAATCTTGGTGCTTCCAAGGACTGGACGTAGCCTCAGTTGTTAAGGGGTAAACCAGGATTCTGCTGTGTTTAATCTCTCTACCCCTTATCTCTTTAGTTTGATTATTTATCTTGACTATCTTTTAACTAAGGAGGTTAGAACTGTGTTTATCAAACAAGTTTTCCATCTTGCATGACTGTATGTTTTCTGTGAAAACTTTCAGACAAGTTACTTGTCTGACTGCTTCGTTTTTGAACAACACGTCTGCTCTTTTCAGTGCTTGTGAAAAAGTTTTTATTTCTCCTTTAAATCTAGTAAACACATTTCAATCCCCCTTCTAGTGTTTACATCTGTCTATTTCACTCTTATCCCTAAGAGCTCTCACTGGTCTCTTTCTTTAGAAAACCAAAAGATGAATCTTGTTTTGGTGTTCTTCATCAAGAACACACTCTTGCAAAATGAGTCTACCCTTACGGTTTAGAATTGACTTGTTGAGTTGGTGATCAAGGTGAGTTAGCAAATCCTAGAATTGGTTTCCCCTTTTCAATCCTTGATTTAAAGATCGAATCTGCCTTCCAATGCTGCGATCTTGATCAAGTGTTGAACCCGTAAGGAGGAACCGTTAGCGGACTGTTGCTTCTCTTTCCCTTAGGCTGTGAATCGTCATACCAGGTACAAGGGAGAAATTGGTCATGAATTGTGGGTTTTGGGATAGATTAAGATGAAAGGGTTAACTCATGACCCCTATGTATGTCTGTGTATGCTTATGAATGTTGTTAAGATGTTTTCTTACTATATGAGTATTGAACGATGAATGATTTGATGTTTTAACATGCTTATAATCCTGATTTCATGATTTATATGATTGTTGATGATTGATGATGATGAGCATGTTGTTTATGCAATGAATAAGGTCATTTGTTAACCTAATGCTATAAAAACATTGTTATAGGGTGATATTATATAAGCGAGATGAGATTGGTGATCAAAGATTAGTTCAAGAACACTTAGGTTATGATTTCTGAGTATTAGGCTAATCAATTTGGTGGATAATAGCTTAGGCTTGAATGATATAGCAAGTTGATTGACCTAGAGTGATCCTATCAGAGCAGAATCACTTTTCTGCACAACTTTGACCTCGGAAATCGATTTCCACAAGGCTGAAATCGATTTGAGCATAGTGAAATCGATATCCAGAACCTGAAATCGATTTATGGGTCTTGACAATTGATTTCCTGGTAGTCAAAATCGATTTTTCACCGTTAAACCTTATGTATAGTGTTATGTAGGCTAGATCTTTGAACTTACTTAACACTAGGATCTAACTTCATGGATTTAAAATAGAATGAATTAGAGAAGAACGTCATAAAACAATAAAGATAATAACGAAGATGCTATTAATGATGGTAACAATGGGTTATCATCAATGATGTTGCTAATGATCATCGTGGATGGTCAAAGTTAATAATCAATGTGATTGATTATCGAGGTGAATGGTTGGCATGTGTTTGTATATTGATGAGCATTACACGCATCATACGTCGAAGTTGATATGTTGGGGGAAAGCAAACAATGAATCAAAATTGTGGAGGCCATGATGGGTGTTATCTCGGCCTTGAGGGTAGAGTCGGGTGTGGAATTTCTATGTGGTATGGGCTAGCTATCTATTGCCAGAGTGACCACTCAACCAAGCCTGATTACCCTGACTAGCCACATTATATTATCAAGACTGGCGAGAGTATTTGGTGGACGCCATCTGGTATGGTGAGTTGTCCAAGTTGATAACCAGATATGTACTCATTGTCGTCTTTCCAGAGTTAGTGTTGTTGGCCATATATGCATTGAGTAGTGGAGTCGCACTTGCATTGACATACATACCATGATATATATATGTTATTATGACCGGCTAATTGATGTATGTTGTATGCCATCTTAATAATTGTTCCTTTCCAATTACATATATTTATGATTGTGTTTCTACCCCTCTCTTTTGTTGTTCTTGTGTATATGATGTTGTATGTACAGAGGAGGGTGAGCATGCTGAGGAGGAGTGATCCCATGGAGATCTCTCTTAGTAGTTAGGTTTTATGTTTCAGTTGTTTAGTCTTATTCCAATGTATTATCGGTATATGTATACCAGCTTTGATATATATCATCGGGGTTTGGGTTATGTCATGTTTTATGCTTTTTCTCAGTTTTGTTTTAAAGGATTTTGATTATTTCAGATTTCTATGTCATGGATAATGTGATGCACACTACTTTGAGAACATTTTTTTTTATTTTAATTGTTATTATTTTTTTAAGACTTTTATGATTTTATTTATGTTTTATCATATGCGTGGTAGTGGGTGTCACATTTAGTGGTATCAGAGTCGGTCTGTCCTACAAGCTGAGGTATGTGTCTGTTGTGTTCTCTTCTATGTACTCTTACATGATTGTCTATGACGATGGTATAGAGTATTAAGTACCTAGTTTTTGTTTTGCTTGACTTCTTGTATTAAGAAGTTTGCTTCAACGATGCAAGAAGTTATGGCAGGTAAGAATGATCGTGCGATTGTTGATGTCCTGGAAGCGTTGGCTAATGCCATAGGGTAGAATCAGAATCACAACGAAGGTGGACCTGCTGGATTTCAGGGTTTGGATAAGTTCCAGAGGAACAATCCGCCGTCTTTCAAAGGAGCTTATGACCCTAAGGTGCTCAGACATGAATCCGAGGGCTTGAGAAGATCTTTCAGGCCATGGCATGCACTGCTGCTTAGAAGGTTACCTTTGCTACCTTCAAGTTAGTAGAAGAAGCTGAACATTGGTGGGAGAATTGCCGCCAACGTTTGGAGGCTGAAGACACAACTGTTACTTGGGATGCCTTCAAGGAGAGGTTCTTGGGAAAGTATTTCCCTGCTGACATACACGATAAGAAAGAGATGGAGTTTCTGGATTTGACTTAGGGGAATATGTCTGTTGGGGAGTATGCCACTAAGTTTGAGGAGTTGTCACGTTACTATCCGCTCAATCAGTATCGTAATGATGATCGCTCCAAGTGTGTGAAGTTTGAGAATGGTTTGTGCCCAGAGATCAGGCAAGCCATCAGCTACCAGGAGATCCGTGTTTTCCCTACCTTGGTGAACAAGTGTAGAATCTTTGAGGAGGATTACATGTCCAGAGTTGCCCAGTTCAAGAGTTCTGGTCCTCAAGGTAACAAGAGGACAACCCAACAGGATAAAGGAAAGCAACATTTGGCACTAGTTGGTTGTGGGTTCAAGTACGCCGGCAAGAAACCGTAGTATATGACGAGACCATCTAGTGGTGGAGGATCTAATGATGTTTGGCCAATCAAGTGTGGCAAGTGAGGTAAAGATCGCTTCACTCGTGACTGCAAGGAGACTGACGTCATCTGCTTCAAGTGTGGGAAGCCTGGTTATATCAGCCCCGATTGTAGTGGAGCAAAGACAGAGCCGCAGAGTGCCAGCAAGTCTCAGAGTTCTCAAGCCAATCGATGGAGGACAAGTGGAAGAGTCTTTACTCTTAGTGGAGCTAAAGCCTCAAAATCTGAAGACCTGATTCAAGGTAAGTGGCTCATCAAAGGGACACCTTTAATAGTGTTGTTTGATTCGGATGTGTCGCATTCCTTTATATCACATGTTTGTGTTGAGTACCTTAGATTACCTGTTGCCCATCTTGAGTATGATCTTGTTGTTGCTACCCCTACATATAAGCTTGTTATTACCTCACATGTTTGTAAAGGTTGTTCAATTGTCATTGATGATAGGAATTTCATAGTTGATCTTATATGCTTACCTCTTAAATAGTTAGATGTTATTCTTGGTATGGACTGGTCATTTGCCAATCCTGTCTTTTTGAAATGTTTTGATAAAACTGTTGTTTTTGAAACTGTTGTCGGTCCTAAAGATCCGAGTTTTCTGATTGCCAACCAAGTGAAGGCTTCTATTAGAGGAGAAGCCCAAGTATACATGATCTTATCTTCCTTAGAAGTAGAGAGAAAGGCTGAGGTTAAGGATGTGCTAGTTGCGAGGGAGTTCCCTGAGGTTTTCCCCGAGGAAGTTTATAGTTTGCCACCTGAGAGAGAGGTTGAGTTTAACATAGATCTAGTGCCAGGTACATGACCTATATCTATAGCACCTTGTAGGATGTCCCCTCTAGAGCTAGCAGAGTTAAAGAAACAGTTAGAGGAATTGCTTTGGAAGCAGCTTGTTAGGCCTAGTGTGTCTCTGTGGGGAGCGCCGGTATTGTTGGTGAAGAAGAAGGATAGTAGCATGAGGTTGTGTGTCGATTATTGACAACTCAACAATGTGACTATTAAGAATAGGTACGTCTCTTCCTAGGATAGATGACCTTATGGATCAGCTGACAGGAGCCTGTGTGTTTTCTAAATAGATTTACGATCAGGTTATCACCAAATTCGGGTCAAGTCTGAGGACATTCCGAAGTCTGCATTCAAAATGCACTATGACCATTATGAGTACCTAGTTATGCCTTTTGGTGTGACTAAGCCCTTGCTGTGTTCAAGGACTACATGAACAAGATCTTTCACCCATACTTGGATAGGTTCGTAGTTGTCTTCATAGATGACATCCTAGTATACTCTAAGACTAAGGAAGAACATAAGGAACACTTGAGGATAGTTTTGCAGACCCTTAAGGAAAAGCAGTTGTATGCTAAGTTGTCTAAGTGTGAGTTTTGGTTAGAAGATGTGAGTTTCTTAGGACACATCATCTCTAAAGGAGGGATAGTCGTAGACCCAGCTAAGGTAGAAACCGTGCTCCATTGGGAAGCACCTAAGTCAGTGACCGAGGTTAGAAGTGAAAGGGAAACATGGAAACGCAAGAAGGGGGTTGAATTGTGTTTCTTAAACCTTTTTGAAAAACCTTTTCGAAAACATTTTAAGCAAGCAGGATATGTATATGAACACACAGGAAACCCATTTTTATAGGAAATCAAGATACTTTACTTTCAATCCCCAAGTTAGTAAATAAATAAACTTTGATTAGAGTAGGGATAGAGAGATTCATACGAAGATGTATCCTGATTCACTCTTACAAACCGAAGAGTTACGTCCAGTCCCTTCTGCTTGAAGGTTTTTTTTCCCACTAAATCACTTAGTATCAAGAACAAGTTCTCTCCTAGTCACTCCTGACTCTACAACTCCAAGTATTCTACATCTCTCCAGGCTCCAAGTATTCTTTTACAGACAAGCCTCTTCAAGTTCAACCAAATCAAGGATTTGAAGATTATTTTGAGCTTTTGACTAACTCACTATGTGTGAGGATATTACAAGGTTTAGCTCTAAGAAAACTGTATAAATTTTACAAAGAAAGAATATGAAAGGTTTCCAACTTTTTGACAGGAGAGTTTTGATAGCTTTTGAATATTCGTTGATTCATGCGTATTCTCCAAAACATTGCTCTTTAGTCTTTATAAATAGTCTTCACCATCTTTAGGATTTCAAATAGTATAAATTATGTCCGTTTAGACTCAGTTGAATATTCGTTAGACACATGTCCATTGCAAGCTGTCTCATGTGCATAGGTGACCTTTCTATGAGTGATCAGGGAGGTATGCTTGCTTTTGACAGTACAACAATGATAGCAGATTATTGCAGGTTGCATCAGAGCAGGTTATCCTATTGTTTTTGCTACAACGCTTTTGCTTTTTTGTGGCTCGATGTGTACTACGTTGTATCTTTTTTTGTCTTTATTGAAATTTATTTCTTTTATGATTTTCAAAGAATTTTGAAGACAAGTGCCACGTCATCAGCAAAACAAAGTTAGTGGATGCACAAGTAATATAATAATATTGGATGCAGTATGAAACTAGCTTGTGACTTCCGGATGCAGGGAACTTATCCTTCAGAGATAAAGTTCAAGGACCAGTTGGATGATCCACATAACATTTATGGACACATCTTTGTTTGAGAATGTTGCGTTCAAAACACACTTAAGGGTAGTATACGCTGTCGCAGAAGTAATATAGGATGGAAGTCCAGATATCGTACCCAAGAGATTAATTTTGATAACTAAGTGATAAAGCAAGTACTGAAATAGAGAAATCCTTATGCTATTCAGACTGATAAAGAACTCATGAGGAATAAATAATAATGAAGCAATAGTAAAAGATGCTAAAAGAAGACAAAAAGAGAGTTTAGAAATCAAGAGTAAAAGTGCCTAGAGCCGTGGGTTCACTTGTGCTTTCGATACCCCCCAAATATTAATTCTATTCAATTTCGCAATTGCTTTTCGAATACCAATCCCGCTACGAAAACTAATAATTGTTTGTCAGGACACTAATATTCTTTTCCCCAGATGAACCCAATGGTTGTCAAGCAAAGAGTTTAAATGATTATAAAGCATAAAGCACAACAAAGTTGAATGACTGAAAGGAGTAAATCACGTTTTCTCAAATCTAGATGTTCAACCTTGGTTATCCTATAGGTCTACAAATTTAATTGGGCTTGATAGGTAAAATATCAATCAATTGATTAAGAGCATACAATGGGTGCGCAATCCCAGTATGGGATGAAGAACAACAGAATAACACTATTCAAATTGCAACCTTGAAACGAAATAGAATTGAATTAAAGCTAAGACATAGCGAAAAAGGGTTTCTATTAACACAAGATCCACCACAACTCTAGTGGTCAATTTAGCTAAATGCATCCATGATAATTGAAAAGGGAGAAGTGGTCTCCAACTTAACCTCCAGATTCCAAATCCTACTCTAGAAATCAAAACTACAAAAGCCATATACTAGAAAGCTAAAACTAAGAATAAAAGAATTCAAAGATAAAAAGATGTAAACATGAAAAAGATGTCTCTAAAGTGGCACAGAGGGCCTGTATTTATAACAAAATATGTGAATAGGGCCTTGAATTAGGTCTTCTTCGCCGTCAGTACGGGCGTTCCAATCAGGTGGCACGGGCGTGCTCTTCATGATATCAGGTCGTGCTCAAATCTGTCAGGGCGTACCAATTTCGTAGAACAACGTTCTAGTCCATGGGCTACAGCATGGGCGTGCTCTTCATATGGCACGGCTGTGCTCTTCACTTTTGGGACCATGCTAGCCTTTGTTAGACCTTGCTTCTCTGAGTTAGGCCTTGCTTCATTTGGCACGTGCATGCTCTCGCATGTTAAGGCCGTGCTGATTCTCCAGAGGTCAGCTTTAAGTATTTTCATAAGGCTTTGTTTGGATGGATGGCTTTGGAGGGTTGGCACCGGTGTGCTCTCACATGGCATGAATGTGCTACTACCAGAACTTCAGTATTTTGCCCAATTAAGCTCTAAAACCTTCACTTTTCCTCAAAAGTTCATCAAGCTGCCTTTGAACGTCAATTCTGTCAAAAATTAAGTAAAAGAGTGGAATACAATAATATTTATCTTTAAATGCAACGAAATTCAACCCAAATATCCCTATAAAATGCACAGAATTGAGGTTCATCAAACTTCCCACATTTAAACATTGCTTGTCCTCAGGCAATCATCTGGCTTAAAATAATTTTCAAAAGAAGCTTCAGAACTAAATTAAGGGAACCCAAAGCAAACAGAATCTTCAAAATTGCGAAGATAGTCAAACAAGTATAATTCTCTCAAAATTGCGAAGAAAGTCAAGAGATTACCCAATTGAAACTTTTAAATTCCTTGAAATCAAACTTTTAAAAGACCAAAGGTCGCTTTACTCACAACTCTTAGTGTATTGGGCGAAGATATTTAAAGCACTCAAGATTCTTAAATAAATACATTACCATAGGCTTGTCCATTGACCAAATCTCCACAATATGATCCACATGCATGCAGAAGAAGGAAGGGGTCTTTCAAGGGTTGTAACGGGGCCAAAGCATTAATGTCAGGTGCGGTAGAGAAAGAAAGGGATATTCAAAGGACTAAACCAAGAAAATAAAGTAATAACCTCTTGAAGTATAAAAGAACATAAAGTGCATTGGCACCTTTTTCAAAAATATTTTCAAGGATCTACTACTTTTCTTCAACCTTTGTATCTTTCCTTTGCTACAAGCTTTTCCTTTTTCTTACCTTCTCTCTTTATTTTTGTAACACCTCGATTTTTCAAGCTTTCTAAGATCAATAAACTGTATAAACGAGTTTGTATTTTATCGAAGGTTCTAGGGAGTGAATTTAAATAAACTGAGACCATAGTCACACTCCACGCTATCGTAGGCAGTTACAGATAAATTTTGGGTCGAAAACTCAGACGGAGCCTGGTCTGCGTTTTCATTAACAGTAAGATTTTACTGCTCAGAAGACCTAATTTTGACTCATGAATGAAAAAGGTAGGTTTAAAATCGAATTTCCAACAATTTTGATATAATTGGTTTTTTGCACTGAAGAGTGAAATAATATAAGTTATTTGAGAAAAATCTCAAATCGGGTGATGAACGGAGCTGAATAGGGATTTACTGGGACCCGCTAATGGATAAACTCGAAGTGATGTCAGATCAAATCACCCAGGAAAGCGTGCCAGTGTCATGATGGATTTAGAAAATATCTGGACGCGAAAAGACCAAAATATCCCTAACCTTTTTCATAATTACCATTTGTCCTAAGGTGAAAAGTCTTTTCTACCCTTAAGTGAGAAATTTGTGACTTCCTTAGCCCTCCTCTTCATGCCTCACGCCCCCCACCTTCATTAAGTCACCATCCACTTCATTTCTTCCTAAGATCATTTCCTTCCTTACTTTCTCTCTTTTCTTAAGAAGCTTTCAAGTGATTTTGTGAAGAAAAAAGTTGATAATCTTGCTCACTTTCATCCTCCAAGAGGTATGAACTCTTCATTGATCTCTCAATCTTCATGTTCTTCTTTAAAAATTTTGTTTTTCCAACTATGTTCAAGTTTGAACCTTAAACTTCATAAATCTCTAGAAAATTGTAGAAAAATCCTTTTAATGTAAAACCAATTTCTATGAGCTAGTTTCATCATCCTCTTTCATTGTCCAAGAGTATGTAATCAAAAGATTTTCCTAGCCCATTTGGATATTGAGAGGCCGAAACCTAGAGGATGAGAAATCCTAAGTCTTTGATTCAAGTTTTGAGTAATGAGACTTGTTTTAGTGTTAGGTATACCGAAGGATCATTCATCCAAGAGATAAGAAATTTTAGACATCTCTAGCTAATTTTTAGAGCAAGTGGCCGAACCCTAGGTAGAAGGAAATAGGGAAATTTGTGTTGTTGAATGTTGATGTTTGATTTGATTGTGTGAATGTAGTTGGTGCTGAGTAATCGGGTGTGTGATCGGAAGATTCGCGGATCAAGTGGACGACTTTTCTTTTAGAGGAATACTTCAAGAGGTAAGGGGAGATAATTTGAGGAATTCAATTTCCGATGGTTATGTACTGTCTGTATTGGGTGTATTGTAATTATTTTGTGGAGTGTTTTATTTATTGCTTATGCTTAATTGTGCTTGAGTATGTTTATTTGTGTTTAATTGTGCTTAAGTATGCTTAATTATGATGTGTATGCTTAGCATAATGTATTGATTTAAAATGATGATTGGTGTTGTGCTAAGGAACCTAACATTGGTTAGGGTTCGAAAATCGAGTAAAGTTAAAAGCTTCAAAAAGCTTGGGATGTAAGCAAGTAAAAAAAAAGGCTAAGAGTTTTTGAAGGAATTTGAAAATAAGAAAGTGAAATAGATTTGATTAATGAAAATAAAAAGACATAAGGAAAGAAAAGTGAAATAATAATACGGCAAAGTAAGCTTTCAAGAGGAAAAAGTGCTTTTAGAAATCATCAATAGTTTTAAAGCGATTAAAACGAATCATTTCAAGCAAAAGTATTTTCAAGTGGTCCAGTTTTGAAACAAATTGTCTTATCCAAGAAAAGGGATTTTCACGAATTGTATTTCAAGGTTTTGATAGTTTACCAAAGTACTTCAAAAAGAAAAGTGATTTTTGATCAAGAGCTGTTTTTATAGAAAACCGATCCCGAAGCTTTGTACGTAAGCTTCGGAGATATGGGTTTTGTTTTTGGTTTTTAAAAGAGAAAAAGTTAGTTTGGATTTGAACCTAGAAACCGAGAAGTCGGGGTTCTAGTGTTCTGCAGAACACGAGGATCAAGGATTCGTGTTATTGAATTGGTCCTGTGAGCTTTTGGACAATCTTTGTGGTCCTGTAGGCTGGTGGACGTTTTGTATGCTCTAGAATCCAAACTCCGAGATTGGTACATCGGTTGGGGAGTTTTGGGTTTGGGCTATTGGACTGTGTGTCCATTTCGGTTTTGGACTGTGTGTCCTTTTCGGTTTTGGACTGTGTGTCCTTTTTGAGTTTTGGACTGTATGTCCCTTTTGATAAAAGTTGAAAAGACTTGAGAGTCAAGAAAAAAATGGTGGTGGTTGATAGCTTTGAGCTTCAACGAGGAAATAATAATACGGCAAAGAAAAACTGACGAAAACAAAGATTTTTCTCATGCATATGTTTTTGGCAGACGTACCGTTTTAAATGAGGGGACGTTGGTGGCAAGGAAACCTGGGGATGACTTATGTCATTGTGTATCATTGTGCCTAGATGGACAATGGTTTCGTACGTGTTCTGGGAACATATTGTGCCTTGAGTTAGACAATATAGTATGACATGATTACATTTGTTAAGTACCTTTGATTGCGCCCCTATGTGAGAATCGCGTAGTCTCATGAGATTCATGTACTTGTTTTAGCACGGAGGTGCTAGGCATTGTTGCTTGAGGGCCAATGTATTGCGAGCCTGATCAGCTCTTTGAAAGGTGATGGGATTTCCGGAAATTAAGAATAAAATATTAGATGATATATGTGGAAGTGTCATACATACGTTTTGAAAATGACGATGACTGTTGGGCACGAGACCCTTGTGTTTATCTTTATTATTATGATATTTTGTGATATCATAATAATAAAGATATATGAACTTGCTGTTTGTACTTGACGTCTGTAGTTGTCGTATTTGAGTTCATATATTGGTTTCTCACCCTTGTTGTATCCTTGGCTATGCTGTTTTTTTTGGGCATATATTATTATCTGCATACAGATGTGACCGAAGAGTGAGGGACTAGCACACTCAAGGGTTCGCTCCCTCACTTTTGACTAGCGTGAGGACCCGGCTGCGTGGGTCATACACCCTGGAGCCAACACCGCGGCATATACGGGACTCGTCTGCACTCTTCGCGGGATTATTGAGGTGGGACCTCAGGAGAGAATCCACACTGTAGAGACCATTCAGATTCCACTGCCACCTATTTGGATGATCTTGCAATACTTGGTTGATCAGGGATCGTTGCAGCATGTGATCCCAGCCATTCAGCCCCTGTAGCAGCAGCCGCCTTTGACTCCTCCCCCTCCGTTCGTCTTGCTACAAGTAGGGCCGGAGGAGGAGCATGAGGAGGATCCTAAGGAGGACCCTCAGGAGGCTCCTGAGTACCATCCTCAAGAGAATGGGGATGCTCCGGCTGTGGGAGGCGGGGAAGCGGGGATGATCAACGAGGATGTAGATTGCCCTGATCTCTCTTTTGACGTTGACGTTGGACCCTCCTTTGGGGGACTATCCAATGGGTTTCACTAGATGTAGACCAGCTTGGAGTGTTAGTTTTGAGGTAACAATTTTTGGGTAGTCTGTTATCGGCTACCGATGGCCATGAGTTTTAGAGATATGGTTTCCAGACTGTCGCTACCTAGTTTTTAGAGTTGATAGTATTTTTACTTTTCTGTTAGTATCTTTTGAACGGACATGTTGTTCAAGGTTCTTTATGTACATAACTCACTGATGATGCATATATACGAGTTATATTGATGTTGCTCCTAAGTACTTGTTATTTACCGTTGTAAGCAGAAAATTTTTTTTATCACGATTTTCAAAGTAAGTAAGATCTAACTAAAGAAAATCTGTTTTCCGAAAGTAACTAGCAAATTTTTATTTCGTAGTTTATGCTGTTTTTGGGTCACCATGTGATGCCAGATTAGGGTGTCACAATTTTCATCAAATATATATATTTTTTCTTTTTCTTTTTGAGAAGAGAGAGAAGCATTTTTTTTCTTTTTGCTGCCAGCTTATTTTTAACATTTTTGGAAAGGGATCCACCATCATACATTCCTACTATTGCTCCATTATACTTCCAAGAGGTCACAAAAAACAATTCTTAATTTTCATAATAGGGACCAAAGAAGAGATATTTTTATAAAGGCTCAAAATTGGGCAACTAGAGGGAGTATTTAATCAAAACAAATGAGGGCCAGAAAAAAAAAACCTAAGAGTCCCCAACTATAGTTCCACATGCATAAGTCAAATTTGCCTCGAGATGGTCTAGGACAAGTTCTAGAACATATTATCCGAGAATTGCACTCATCAAAGAAAAAGGATTAGTATCAAATAATATTGTTAATGTAACTTAACCTCATAAAAGGCCAAATCGCACATTTAGAAGATAAGTCTATTGAAAAATTTTCAATCAAAGAATTTTCTGCCAATTATAAGTTTTCAAAAGACCAACTTGTTTCAAACATACTTATGAGACAATCAAAGCAATTTGTCAAAAAGTTTTTTGTAAGGGGTTTCCTTAATTTGAAAAGAAAGATAAGCCAAATAATTGAATGCAGCAATATAAAAAATATGACTATATTTTTCCTTCCCACACTTAACTGATGCAGTGTCCTCAATGCAACATATTTAATCATGAAATACAAGTGTTAGAGAAGGAGAAGAGAAGTACTGATCCTAATTTTTTTTTATTATCCTAAAAATAAAATAAACTATCCTAAAAATAAAACTAACAAAATAAATAAAATAACTCGTGTTGCCTCCCGCAAAGCGCTTGTTTAACGTCTTTAGCTTGACGGTACCTCAAAAGTGATCAATCAGGGGCTCTCCAAGTGCAAATTTAACATCTAATGCATTCACCTTCTTAGTTTTCTAATCATGTGGTTCATGTTATTTTTTCCTTTTCCTCCTTAGTGGATGAGCTTCAAAAGATGATGGAATTCTTGCTTTCTCATCGTCCACCAACATGATCAGATCCTGCCAGATACGATTTTCCTTCATAGGTTCCTGCATCCTTACAAAATCGAATTTGTTAGACGCAACCACATCATTAGCAGAATAAGTAGAAATAAAAGGAGAGAAATATTGAGAGGGATTTTTAGAATTTAACATTTTTAAAACATCCTTTATGGAACCACTATTTAATGTTACCTTCCCCTTTTTAACCTCAATTTCAGCATCACCAATGGTCAAGAAAATCTCTTCTGGCTCCTTGTTGATTTTCACCGTTTTTGGCTCACCGGGAGTGGTGCACAGCTGTGTTTCAGCTGGTACACAGCCGTGCTCTTTTTTTGTTTTTTTTTTTTTTTCAGCAGGAGCTTCATTTTTTCTGTGGTTCTATCAACTAACTCTCTTGGTACACTGTCAGCTATGTACGGCTGTACTTGAGCTTCAGAGTTGTCCCCTTCAGTAGGAACTTCTTCTGTGGATGCCTGTTCGCCAATGAGTGGAATGATACTCATCCAAAATTGGTGTAGTTGCTCATCTCCAAGCTCCTCAGAAGGGATATTTTTCCAAAGTTGATAGAGTTGCTCCTCTTCAAGCTCTTCATTTATTTTGATGGCATCTTGAAAAGTGACATCTTGGGCTTCTCCCTCCAGATTGAGCTCAACTGAGGGGCCAATGGTTTTTGGGCTGACTGAGACAACATCGTAGATAGGTTGGAGAGTTGAGTTTCTATTTGAGTCTCCATAGCATCGAATCGGTTTTTACTCTGCTCCATAAACTCGTCTAAGTCTATTTCTTGCTCTTCTTGTCTCGGCCACTGATTTTGCAAGTTAGGTGGCTTGTAGACATAATCATATTGGCCCCAGTTGAAGTTACTCCCATAATTAGTCCAAGGATTGCTTGCTGGCTTCTGCACACATAGACCATAATCAGTGATAGTGAAATAAATTTCAAGAGTTATCCTCTCTCCCATGGTTCTGCAAAACAAGATCAACTACAAGCAGATTGTTAGCACACAAATAAAATAGCACATTTTTTTGGTCTAAAGTAACTAGGATTTCTTTTCTTCCAATATTACTACAATCACAAAATATAAAAAATTAATCCCCAGCAACGACGCCAAAAACTTGTTGCTTTCAAAACACACTTAAGGGCAGTGTACCCTATCGCAGAAGTAATATAGGACGGAAGTCCAAATATTGTACCCAAGAGATTAATTTTGATAACGAAGTGATTAAGCAAGTACTGAAATAGAGAAATCCTTATGTTATTCAAACCGATAAAGAACTCAGAAGGAATAAAGAATAATGAAGCAATAGTAAAAGATGCTAAAAGAAGACCAAAAGAGAGTTTAGAAATCAAGAGTAAAAGTGCCTAGAGCCGTGGTTTCACTTGTGCTTTTGATACCCCCCAAATCTTAATTCTATTCAATTTCGTAGTTGCTTTTCGAATACCAATTCCTCTACGAAAACTATTAATTGTTTGTTAGGAAACTAATATTTTTTTCCCCAGATGAGCCTAATGGTTGTTAGGCAAAGAGTTTAAATGATTAGAAATCATAAAGCACAAAGAGGTTGAATGATTGAAAGGAGTAAATCATGTTTTCTCAAATCTCGATGCTAAACCCCAATTATCCTATAGGTCTACCAATTTAATTGGGCTTGATAGAAAAAATATCAATTAATTGATTAAGAGCATAAAAAGGGTGCGCAATCCTAGTATGGGATGAAGAACAACAGAATAACACTATTCAGATTGCAACCTTGAAACCAAATAGAATTGAATTAAAGCTAAGACATAGCGAAAATGGTTTCTACCAACACAAGATCCATCACAACTCTAATGGTGAATTTAGCTCCTCATAGTAATAGAGAAAACCAAGTTCAACATTGGAAAACGCATCCTGGATAATTGAAGAGGGAGAAGTGGTCTCCAACTTAACCTCCAGGTTCCAAATCCTACTCTAGAAATCCAAACTACAAAAGCTATAAACTAGAAAGCTAAAACTAAGAATAAAAGAGTTCAAAGATAAAAAGATGCAAAAGATGTCTCTAAAGTGGCACATAGGGCCTCTTTTGATAACAAAATATGTGAATAGGGCCTTGAATTAGGTCTTCTGCGCCGTCAGCACGGGCGTGCCAATCAGGTGGCACGGGCGTGCTCTTCACTCAGCACGGGCGTGCTCTTCATGATATCAGGTCGTGCTCAAATCTGTCAGGGCGTACCAACTTCGTAGAACAACGTTCTAATGCACGGGCTACAGCACGGGTGTGCTCTTCATCTAGCACGGGCGTGCTCTTCGCGATTAGGACCGTGCTAGCCTTTGTCAGGTCTTGCTTCTCTGAGTCAGGCCTTGCTTCATTTGGCACGTGCGTGCTCTCGCATGGTACGGCCATGCTGATTCTCCAGGGGTCAGCTTTAAGTATTTTCATAAGGCTTTGTTTGGATGGATGGCTTTGGATGGTTGGCACGGTTGTGCTCTCACATGGCACGGCCGTGCTACTCCCAGAACTTCAGTATGCTGCCCAATTAAGCTCTAAAACCTTCACTTTTCCTCAAAAGTTCATTCAGCTGCCCTTGAACGTCAATTCTGTCAAAACTTAAGTAAAAGGGCGAAATAGAATAATATTTATCGTTAAATGCAACGAAATTCAGCCCAAATATGTAACACCCCATTTTCTTGTTTAAGGTGTGGGACAATCTTTAAGCATGTTTAAGGGCTTAATTATGTTCCATATGTGTTGCGGAAGGCGTGGTTCAAATTTGGGACAATTTGGCCTTGGAACGAGCTCAGAACGTGCAAAACGTGAATGAACGGGTCTGGTTAGCGTCCAACATTTAGACGTGGAGAAATCCCACGCTCAAACGTTGACCGTTGCCGCTCGAGTGTGGGTAGTTGCATGTCAAAACGTGGTGGGGGTACGCGTGGAGGTGCAAGTGTCAGAACGCACGCGACGCGTGGCAGAGATGTGGCGAATAACTTGCCACACTCAAGCGTTGAAAATTCCCACGTCAGAGCGTGCCCACGCACAAGCATGGAGTGTGCCCATGCTCATGCATGGACAGCCTGACAGAATCATTTAAGTTTTCTTCTTTCATTGCTCTTGGCACGAATTTCTTGTGCATTTCATGGACCAGAGAAGCTAGAGAGAGAGCCGAGTTCTTGAGAGAGAAAGTGGGATTTGGAGGAGCTTGGAGCATCGGATCGTGATTCCGACTACACCACTGCGATCAGGGCTTCGAGTATTTCAAGATTCACCGATTGATTTCTTGATTTCTTGAAAAGCTCGAATCTCTAACACGTCGACTTTGCGTTCTTCTTGTTCTTCGAGCTTTTTCCCTTGAATCTCTTTGGTTTTGGTATTGACCTGGGGTTAACGATGATTGTTTACACGTTGTTCCCGTAATTAGGGCAAAGTTGAGGCCGTGACGGTGCTCGTGGGAGCAAGGCAGTCGCAACTGCTAGAGGTGGTGGTGGAGAGCTTGGCCGCGAGGTGGTGGCTGTGTTGGTGGTGGTGCTGAGTTGGTGGTTGTGTTCGTGGTCACGGTTGTGCAATCTTTCAGGTGGGGAGAAAGAAACTGTTATCGTCGGAAAGGCAAGCAAAGTGTAGAATGTATGCATGTGTAGGGGAACCTTAAACCCTACTAGAGGTTGAGCCCGTGGCAAAGTACCTAAACCCTAGGTGTAGGTAACTTTGAGGCTATCACCGCTAGGTTAATACCCTAGGCTAGACGACATTGTTTTTGAGGTTAATTTGATGTGCATGCTAAATTGGCTAAGTGATTATTTGTTTATCTACCTATATGATGATATGTGTAATAGCATGCTTATTGCCATGATGATGTTATTATTGTTGGTTGGTTGATGTTGATATTGATGAGGGTATGGTGAGATTGTGATGTTGTTTGGGTTGATATCATCGTGGTTTTGACCGTGGAGCTATGGCTCATGGATGCAAGGCGTCGTGATATAGATGTTGATGTTGATGTGGATGCAATGCATCGTGGCTGTGGTCGAGTGCTTAGGCGTGACGTTCCGGTATCAATCCGTGATGGATGTTTGTTCCATATCATAGCATATTTGATCCTAATGGGGGATGCCCAAATGGGATGAGATGTGTGCCACCGATCCCGAGACGGAATGTCCAATTGGGGACGTTATTGATCCTTACGGGGATGTCTAATAGGGGACGTGAAGTATTGATCCCGACGAGGATGTCCAATTGGGGACATTATTGATGCCGACGAGGATGTCTACATGGGGAGGTGATGAAATCGGCGACATGCATATAGGGATTAGTATCCCTCCTAGAGGTTTGATCTGAGAGAATAATCTTGGAGATGGATGTGACGTGTGACTCGAGAGATGTCTGTTGGAATGTTGCATATTTTTTTATTGTTGTGTGCTACATGTGTATATACCACACTACTGCCCCTCTCCCATGTTTGATGATATGCATGTTTCTTATCTCTTTGTCTTTTCTCTGTGTGTTTCTTTTGTTTTACGGGAAGACCTTGTGGAGGAACCAGTTGCTGAGGAGTTGGATGGCACTCCTTAGGAGCCTGATGTCGGTGGACGAGCCACAAACCCCAGTCTCGAGAGGCTTTGAATTTCGGTACCAAAGGAGGATGTGATTTTCTCGTTAGAGAATGTGCCCCTGCGGATCTATAAGTGCACATATGGTTTGGGGGACAAGGTAGTTTAGGACATCGCCGTCGTTGGTAACGGAATGTTGCAAGTGCGTCTACATAGGAGTGTGATGTGTGAGCTTTTTGATGTATTTTGCAGTGAGGGTGGTGAGTGATGTTAGCATAAGTGTTTCTTTACTTTTGATGAACTTTTTTGTCATGTCCAGTTCTGATGTAGTTTGCATGTATATATTACTGTAGCCCTACTGATGGGGCAGTTGATGCATGTGTATATTCCTTTATGTTTCTTAGTTGCATAACTCTGTTGTATGCGTGCTTTTCTTTTGTTTCCGCTTTTACCTTTCTGCTTCGCTTCGTGTTATTAAAGCATGCTAACATTTATAACATGGTTTAAGGTTAATTAATATCTTAGGTTCTTTAATGGGACGGCGGGTCGTCTCATTTGGTGGTATTAGAGTAGTTTGATTCTAATATCGGACTGTGTGGTCTAGAAAGTGTACTGGCTTCAACGGTTGATACCCGCGTTGTATTAACTATGTCTAGTTTTGGGTAGAGTCTCCGATGCGCGAGTTATCGAAGTGTGATAACTGTTTTCATTCATAAGGCAAATGATATGTTTAACTGTTAAGTGCTATTATATGTCTTCTGAATTGGAACTAATAGCTTCTTTTTAGAGGAAGCTAGATGGCTAGAGGACATGGTAGAGTAAGAGGAACACCCGTTAGAACTGGGGACTTCAACCATAATGGGTATACCTCGGGAATCGGAAGTGGCAGAGATCAGAACGAAGCGATGAGGGCCATGAGGGATTTGGCCACTGCAATGCTGCAACAGACGCAGCAGAATGCTCAATTTATGCAATGTCAGGAGGAAAGGGAAGCTAGACAACAAAAGTTTCGCCTAATAAGAGGAGACGAGATGGTGAATACTGGTCTGAATGCATTTATGAAGGGAAATTCTCCCCAATTCCATGGAGAATTCAATCCTGAGGCTGCTGAACTTTGGTTACAAGAGATTGAAAAGGTCTTTGTCGCCATCCACTTTAGAGATGACAGAAAGGTATGCGGCCTTCATGTCAGTTGGAGCGGCAGAAGCATGGTGGAGGAACAAACAGAGACTGCTAGAAACTGAAGGAAGACTGGTAACCTGGAAAGTGTTTTGTGAGAGCTTTTTGGAGAAATATTTTCCAAGGAGTGTTCATCAAGAGAAAGAAAAGGAGTTTCTGAACCTAAAACAAGGACAACTGTCGGTGGGAGAATACTCCATAAGATTTGAGGCGCTGCTGAAATTCTCCCAATTCTATTAGGTGTACCCAGACGAAGATTGGGTGTGTAGAAGGTTTGAAGATGAGCTCAGGCCCGAGTTGAAGAGGGCTATGCTACCGTTACGCAGCCGATCATTCCCTGAGTTGATAGAAAAATGTACAGTACTGGAAGGGCATGATTGTGAGGGAGTTGCACAAGCTCAAGTGAGGAGTGGTGGACCAGTCAGAAGCTTTGGCCAGAAGGGTCGTGGAGGAAAGTTTCAATAGAGGTCGAAGCTTTACAGTCGCCCGAATCAACAATTAGCGAGTAATGGAAAAGGGAATACCAGTCAAGGACAACCAGGGTTTGCCACGTGTTTTCGATGCGGCCGACCGCATCTAGTGACAGATTGTCCTCGAGCACCTGGAGTCAACTGTTTCCGTCATGGCAAGTGGGGCCACTATGCCAATGAGTGTCGACAAGGGGATACTAGTAGGGGTCAAAGTTAACAACAAGGCAAAAGAACTCAGGATGCGGGAACAAGGCAACCAGTGGTGAGCCAGCAAGGTAGGCTACAGACAACGGGAAGAGTGTTTGCTGTGAGAGGATCTGAAGCCTCTCAATGTCCTGATCTGATACAAGGTATGTGCCTAGTAGCTGGGAGACTCTTATCTGTTTTGCTTGATTCAAGGGCTACACACTCTTTTATATCATTAGCGTGTATGGATCATTTGGATTTGCCAGTTTCATCTTTACCATACGAACTGACTGTTTCTACACCTACGGGTGATTCCCTAACAACCCCCTACTTGTCTATTTACAATGCCCAGTTGTTATAGAGAACCGATATTTTCTTGTGGACCTAGTCTGTCTGCCTATGCAGCAGATTGATGTTATCCTAGGCATGGACTGGCTTTCGGCCAACCATGCTGTACTAGATTGTTCAAATAAAACCCTTCGCTTTTCCGGGCAATCTGGATCATTGCCTGCCAGTGATGGTATTTCGTGAGACGTACAATCAGTAGAATGCATGGTGCTGTTTTCTTTGGAAGCCAAGGAGACTCCAAGTCTTGATGCTTTGACGGTGGTTCGTGAGTTTCCCGATGTTTTCCCGAATGATGTGCCAGGATTGCCACCCAAGAGGGAGATAGAGTTCACCATCGATCTTGTACCTGGAGCCGGATAGATCTCGATAGCACCCTGTGGAATGTCCCTATCAGAGTTGGCAGAGCTGAAGAAGCAACTGGACTATATGCTGACGAAGAAGTTTATAAGACCAAGCGTTTTGCCATGGGCAGCGCCAGTGTTATTTGTCAAGAAGAAGGATGATAATTCAAGGTTGTGTATGGACTACAGACAGCTTAACAAGGTAACGATCAAGAACAAGTATCCATTGCCAAGGATTGATTATGGACTAGCTGAGAGGAGCAACAATGTTTTCGAAGATCGACTTGAGGTCTGGTTATCATCAGATAAGGGTGAAGGAGGATGATATACCGAAGATGGCTTTCAGGAATCGGTATGGGCACTATGAATATTTAGTTATGCCTTTCGGTGTGGGTAATGCTCCGACAGTGTTTATGGACTATATGAACAAGATCTTCAGATCGTACCTTGATAAGTTTGTCGTTGTTTTCATCGATGACATCCTTATCTACTCCTCAGACATAGAAGAACATCTAGAGCATCTGAGGGTTGTACTTCAAGTTCTTAAGGACAGACAACTTTATGCCAAGTTGTCTATGTGTGAGTTATGGCTTGAGGAGGTACAATTCCTTGGGCATGTGATCAACAAGGATGACATAGTAGTAGATCCTGCGAAGGTAAAAGCTATGGTTAAGTGGGAAAGCCCTAAAACGGTAAGTGAGATCTGAAGTTTTCTTGGACTAGTAGGATACTACAGGAGCTTCATCGAGGGATTCTCGAAGATTGCATTACCTCTGACGCAATTAACGAGAAAAGGAAAAGCGTTTGAATTGACAGAAGAGTGCGAGGCTAGTTGTCAAGAGCTGAAAAGAAGATTAACAACATCTTCAATGTGTATTGTGATGCATCATATCAAGGCTTGGGTTGCGTACTCATGCAAGAAAGGAAAGTAGTGGCTTATGCCTCCAGACAATTAATAGTACATGAACGGAATTACCCAACCCATGACCTAGAGTTGGCTGCGATAGTGTTTGCATTGAAGATGCAGAGACACTATCCCTATGGTGCTAAATTCAGTGTGTTTAGCGACCATAAAAGTTTAAGGTATCTGTTCGACCAGAAGGAGTTGAACATGCGGCAGAGGAGATGGATGGAATTCATAAAGGATTATGAGTTTGATATGCAGTACCATCCAGGGAAGGCCAATGTGGTAGCGGATGCTTTGAGTCGGAAATCCTTGTATATGTCCACTATGATGGTGAAAGAGCTGAAACTGTTGGAACAGTGCAGGGATCTGAATCTAGACATGGAGCTATCTAGAGATAAGATGAGTTTAGGGCTGGTCACTATCACTAGTGATTTCTTGAACTTAATCTGGAAGAAGCAAAGGGAAGATCAGTACCTACACGAGATGAACCAAATGGTGGAAGAAGGTAGGACCTCAGAGTTTAATAAAGGTACTGATGGAATCTTAAGGTTCAGAAATCAGATATGTGGGCCAAAGGATAGAGAGATTAGGAAGATGGTCTTGGAAGAGGCACATAAGAGCAAGTTAAGCTTTCATCCAGGGGCTACGAAGATGTATCAAGACCTGAAGAGGATGTTTAGGTGGCCAGGGATGAAGAAGGAGGTAACAGAGTATGTCCAATCTTGTCTGGTGTGTCAAAAGGGAAATATTGAACATCAGAAGCCAACAGGGTTAATGCAATCATTGGACGTCCCAGAATGGAAATGGGATAGTATTGCAATGGATTTCGTTTCCGGACTGCCAAGCACACAAAAGAGATGTGATGCAATTTGGTTAATCGTTGACAGGCTTACAAAATATGCTCATTTCCTGCCAATCAACCAGAGTTATTCTCTGGAAAGATTAACCCATATTTACATCAAGGAAGTTGTCAGGTTGCACGGAGTACCTTCGAGTATAATTTCGGACAAGGATCCGATATTTACTTCCAGGTTTTGGCAGAGTCTAACAGTGCATTGGGAACGAAGCTCAGGATGAGTTCAGCTTATCATCCGCAAACAGATGGTCAGTCTAAAAGGACGATTCAATCTTTGGAGGATCTGTTAAGGGCATGTGTTTTGGAAAACACAGGAAGTTGGGACGATTTCCTTCCACTGATTGAATTCACGTATAACAATAGTTTCCACTTGAGTATTGGCATGGCGCCATACGAGGCACTGTATGGAAGAAAGTGCAGAACACCGCTCTGTTGGTATGAAGCCGGGGAGAATCAATTGATAGGCCCAAAAATGGTGCAGCAAACAACGGAGCAAGTTCAGACGATTCGGGAAAAGATGAAAATCGCACGAGATCTACAGAAAAGCTACAGTGATAAGAGGAGGAGACTCTTGGAGTTCCAGGAAGGCGACCATGTCTTTATGAGAGTCACTCCAAGAACTGGAATTAGCAAGGCAATCAAATCCCGAAAGCTTACCCTTAGATTCATTGGATCTTTTCAAATCCTTCGTCGGATTGCTCCAACTGCCTACCAAATTACTTTGCCTCCCAACCTATCCAATATCCACGATTTTTTCCATGTTTCCCAACTCAGAAAATACTATCTCGATCCATCACACGTGATAGAGCCTGAATCAATACAGACAAGAGAGAACTTAGAATATGAGGTGCTGCCTGTACGGATCGAGGATAGGAGGGTGAAAGAACTCCGCAGAAAGAAGATTCCCTTAGTCAAGGTTATATAAGATGCAACAACAGGAGATGCTACATGGGAGAGAGAAGAGGACATGCGACAACAATACCCGAATCTGCTTTAAAGGTACGACAAATTTCGGGGACGAAATTTTTTTTAAGGGGGGTAGTAATGTAACACCCTGTTTTCTTGTTTAAGGTGTGGGACATTAATTAAGCATGTTTAAGGGCTTAATTATGTTCTATATGTGTTGAGGAAGCCATGGTTCAAATTTGGGACAATTTGGCTTTGGAACGAGCTCAGAACGTGTAAAAACGTGAAAGAACGGGTCTGGTTAGCGTCCAACGTTTAGACGTGGAAAAACCCCACCCTCAAATGTTGACCGTTGACGCTCGAGCGTGGGTAGTTGCACGTCAAAACATGGCGGGGGTACGCGTGGAGGTGCACGTGTCAGCACGCACGTGACGCGTGGCAGAGACGTGGGGATTAGCACGCCATGCTCAAACGTGGAAAATTCCCACGTCAGAGCGTGCACACGCTCAAGCGTGGAGTGTGCCCACGCTCAAGCATGGACAATCTGACAACATCACTTAAGTTTTCTTCTCTCATTTCACTTGGCACGAATTTCTTGTGCATTTCTTGGACCAGAGAAACCAGAGAAAGAGAGTTGAGTTCTTGAGAGAGAAAGTGGGATTTGGAGGAGCTGGGAGCATTGGATCGTGATTCCGACTACACTACTGTGATTAGGGCTTCGATTAATTCAAGATTCACCGATTGATTTGTTGATTTCTCGAAGGTAAGCTCGAATCTCTAACACATCGACTTTACGTTCTTCGTGTTCTTCATGTTCTTCGAGCTTTTCCCCTTGAATCTCTTTGGTTTTGGTATTCCCCTAGGGTTAACGATGATTGTTTACACATTGTTCTTGTAATAAGGGCAAAGTTGAGGTCGTGACAGTGCTCGTTGGAGCAAGGCAGCCGCAGTTGCTAGAGGTGGTGGTGGAGAGCTTGGCCACGAGGTGGTGGCTGTGTTGGTGGTGGTGCTGAGTTCGTGGTTGTGTTCGTGGTCACAGTTGTGCAATCTTTCAAGTGGGGAGAAAGAAACTGTTATCGTCGGGAAGGCAAGCATAGTGTAGAATGTATGCATGTGTAGGGGAACCTTAAACACTACTAGAGGTGGAGCCCGTGGCAAAGTACCTAAACCCTAGGTGTAGGTATATTTGGGGCTATCACCACTAAGTTAATACCCTAGGCTAGACGATGTTGTTGAGGTTGATTTGATGTGCATGCTAAATTGACTATGTGACTATTTGTTTATCTGCCTATATGATGATATGTCTAATAGCATGCTTATTGCTATGATGATGTTATTGTTGTTGGTTGGTTGATGTTGATATTGATGAGGGTATGGTGAGATTGTGATGTTGTTCGGGTTGATATCGTCGTGGTTCTGACCATGGAGTTGTCGTTCGTGGATGCAAGGCGTCGTCATGTTGATGTTGATGTTGATGTGGATGCAATGCATAGTGGTTGTGGCCAAGTGCTTAGGCGTGAGGTTCCGGTATCAACCCGTGATGGATGTTTGTTGCATATCATAGCATATTTGATCCCAATGGGGGATGCCCAAATAGGGGCGAGATGTGTACCCCCGATCCCGAGACTGGACGTCCAATTGGGGACGTTATTGATCCTTACGGGGATATCCAATTGGGGACGTGATGTATTGATCCTGATGGGGATGTCCAATTGGGGACGTTATTGATCCCGATGGGGATGTCCAACTGGGGACGTGATGAAATCGGCCGACATGCATATAGGGACTAGTATCCCTCGTAGAGGTTTGATCCGAGAGAATAATCTTAGAGATGGATGTGACGTGTGAATCAAGAGATGTTTGTTGTAATGTTGCATGTTTTTCTGTTGCTGTGTGCTACATGTGTATAGACTATACTACTGCCCCTTGCTACATGTGTATAGTCTATACTACTGCCCGTCTCCCATGTTTGATGATATGCATATTTCTTATTTCCCTCTCTTTTCTCTGTGTGTTTCTTTTGTTTTGCGGGAAGTCCTTGTTGAGGAACTAGTCGCTGAGGAGTTGGATGGCACTCCTTATGAGCCTGATGCAGGTGGACGAGCCACAAACCCTGGACTCGAGAGGCTTTGAATTTCTGTACCAGAGGAGGATGCGAATTCCTCATTAGAGTATGTGCCCTTGTGGATCTATAGGTGCACGTATGGTGGGGGACAGGGTAGTTCAGGACATCGCCGTCGTCAGGGACGGAATGCCGCCAGTGCGTCTGCATAGTAGTGTAATGTGAGGGATTTTTTGATGTATTTTTGAGTGGGGGTGGTGAATGTTGTTAGCATAAGTGTTTCTTTACTTTCGATGTACTTTTTTGTTATGTCCAGTTCTGATGTACTTCGCATGTATATATTACTGTAGCCCTACTGATGGGGCACCTGATGCATGTATAGATTCCTTTATGTTTCTTAGCTGCGTAACTCTGTTGTATGCGTGCTTTTCTTTTGTTTCCGCTTTTACCTTTCCGCTTTGCTTCCTGTTAATAAAGCGTGGTAACGTTTATAACACGGTTTAAGGTTAATTAATATCTTAGGTTCTTTAATGGGACGATGGGTCGTCTCAAAATACCCTCTATAAAATGCACAGAATTGAGGTTCATTAGAGAACCACTTTGAAACTTTGGACGCAGAAAACATTCTCAGCTTTCAGTCCATTATGAACTTTCTATATCTTTTGACGCTGAAACTTAATGTACAATTATGAGTCCGTGCCTGAAGTCAAAACAAAGAGAAGATCCTTTGACCTTATGGATTGGTAACCACTGGACTTAAACCAATCTTCATAAACATATAATAATTTTGTTAGTCATTAAAACCTTGAGGGGTCATAGACTATAACTGTTTTGGTTCTAACAATCTCCCCCTTTTTGATGATGACAAAAATTATTATAAAAAGTTTTGAAAAAGTTTTTCTAACGAGCAAAAGCTCCCCCTAAGATTATGCATCACTTAGAAAGATGTTTTTAGTCAAAAACAAATTAAGCATAGATGTCATAACTTAGAATAAAGTATGTTCAATACGCAATATAGAGCATATAAAAGATACAAACATACATAGCGAAGACAAGATAGATGAAAGTTATATGTTCTTTTTTATAACATTAACATTTTTACATTCCATATTTCTCCCCTTGTTTGTCATCAGACAAAAAGAGAAGGGAAGAAGAACATCAAAGTCAGTCTAAAACGAGAAAAGACTCAAGAGGAGGGAGGGGGTGGAGGAGCGATGTGAGGGAAGGCTTGGTGAAGAAAATCCAACAACTGATCCATCATTCGATTCATCTCCTGAGTAACTTGTGCAAAGACTCTCTCCACTAAGTAGTCAGCTATTTCCTGAGAAAGCCCATGTGGTGGTGGAGGAGGAGCTGTAGCTTGAGTAGGATGAACTTCATCATCTTCTTGAGTGTTGACTTCTTCATCTTCATCATCTAGATGAAGCTCCATAGTATGATCTGACAGAGTCTGGTCATGATCAAGTTGGACTGTTAGTTGGATAGAGCTTTCATCTGCTTGATCTTCAAAGGCAACAAAGTCTTCAAATCTTGCATCTGCTTAAGGTCCAGTAGACTCAGCACAAAAATCTTCAGCTATATCAGATACACGAAGAGAGGCTTGACTAAAAGCTTTCGTAACAGCTTCAAGAACTTCCTCACGTTCTGCATTCACTGGAATTTCAAAAGTTGAAGCTATGTCCGTAGCCTCAGCTTCTACATTGGAGTACCAAAGTAGCAGTAGCAACAGAGAAGGAGAAGGTGACGATTCTGAGATCTGTGTAGGAGGGATAGGGAGTAGGTCTTCACTGAATCCTCTACGTTCATTTGAGGATAAAGCGATGGGTGAGGGATTTGGTGGACTGAGTCCTCTATGTTCATTTGTTGGGTCAGAGGACTGAGTCTGGGTTAGGGTAGATGGTATGGACGGTGAGGTAGGGTGAGTGTTTGGTGGTTGGGAGGGAGTGGTGGAGGAGGAGGTGGACTGAGAAAGATTTACCTGAGGAGATCTTTCAAGTCTTAGTCTAGGTAGCTTTTTGTGAGCTACTGTCTTAAATCTCATTCTTCTGAGTGGTGGAGATATGGATATAGAAGGATTTGGGACAATGTTTTGAGGAGGTGAGTGAGCTTCAGGTGAAATGGAGGGCATAGAGGCAGTAGGAGGGGTGAGGGTTTAGGTAAGTTTGAAGGAATGGATGATGCTACCTTATTTCTCTTTGACAGAAGGAAGGAGATTGAAAGATCATCCTCCTCATTTTCCTCATCATCGTTTTCCCCAAGAAGCATCCTCTTCCTATTCTTTGGATTGGACGATGTTGTGGCTTTGACCTTCGGTGGTTGCTGAGCTTGTGTAGAAGCATATGCTTGTGCAGGTTTTTGAGCTATTGAACCAAACCTTGCTTTTAGCAACAGACCATCGACCTCTTCAACGTATGGTCTGACCACATTGTTGAACTTAATGAAGGTTTCTCCATTAATGGTGTAAGGGATCCCATCAATCATCATTGCAAACTCCAAATTGGACCTCACCTCATACTCTTCAGACTTATCTTGAGTCCAAGTTTGAGGTTGTTCTAGGTGATCTTCCAGTGACGATGAACCAGAGGGGGCAAAATGAGGTTGATCAGCATTAGGTCTTTGACTTTTTCTTCCTTGCCTTCTTTGAAGAGCTTGTTGATGTTGAGCCTGTGCTTGCTCAGATTGAGCTCGTTCAAAGGCCAAAATGGATGGGAGTTGCAACTTTGAAAGATTTGCTCTTTCAAACTGTGGGCAGCTAACCCTTTGGAAATCTTGCTTTACACTCAGGTGAAGAGCATTCATCATCCGATAAATCCCTTGATTCTTAAAGATGCGTGACAGAAGAATTGCATAGGTGATGGTTTTTACAAAGACAATGTCTATGCAATTTTCTTTGAAGCGATCAAAGAGAAGAGACGGAAGATTTACCTTCATGATGTAAAGGAGATGGGTAAGGAGGAAGGCATGCAACTCAGATATTGAATCCTTGGATCCAGCTTTGTGGAGAACAGCCTTGTTTAGGATTTGGTTCAGAATCCTAGCCTCGTCCTTCATGAATGAAACTTTGAAAGGAGCGTTTGGGTGAGAATCTGGATGTCTAATAAAGTTGAAGACGTTTTCTCGCTCCCTAAACTTGTTGTACTTGGATTTGGAGAAGGTGGATCCAAACGATATGCAGCCAATTGCAGATGCAATTCTGGTGTTGGAGATGACAACCTTCCGAGTTCCCAAAACATAACGGATGATCTCATCTTCCCTTTTCATGTGAACAGTGCTCTAGAAATTAATGAGGAGTTTAGGGTAGACTTCAGGGTAATTTTTAAAAAAGTGATCCCAGCTAGCACCTACAATGGAGTTTCTGACATCTGCTTCCCAGCCTTGCCAACAAATCTAAGTCGATTTGTCGATTTGATGCTCAATGTTGATCTGACAGTTGTCTGGAACAACTCTTGTTGGGTGACCCATAGGTGACACACCTTGAGGAATGTTGCTGCAACCTTCACCAGTTGAACGAGGATTTCTTCCCATTTTCGAACGAGATGCATGAAGAAGATGAACAGTTGAGGGAGAAGAGAGTTTCAGAGAGAGAGGGTTAGGGGTGAAACGTTTGATGTGACTTTAACCCAAGGGGTAAGTTTATATATAGGGAGAATAGGGGTTACCCAGTCGTCAGAATTTACTATGGTTAAATAGTCATGATGACATGCTGTATTTTTGGCCTTGACGAGTGCCACGGAAGGCATTAAAGACTTAATATTAATTTGAGGGAATTTTTGATTAAGTGATCTCACCGGCATTGTATCTCATACATAACGTCTCTCAGCATACATGGCATACATGCTATCATACATTCAACTAACATATATAGCATACAAGACATACATGCATACATACATTTCATGCATCTCATACATAAACATACAAGATAGGTATAACGGTTATGGCCTCCTACCGTGCAAAAATAAAATAGCTAAACTACTACAATTCTTTAACCCTCGAGCAAGCTTCTCAAGCCTTTTCCACGGCATCATCATATGGTGTTGCCTATTCGTCAGCTTGAGCAATTACATCATTTATAAAATATAAAGAATTAAAAGGCACGACATGCAGTCCGTATTTAAATAAATAAACCTCGACATGCAGATCGTATTTACCAAAATAAATAAACACCATAAACTAAGGCCATAACCATATACCCTAGATTTAAGATATTTAATAGCAAACAATAATAATAAACCATTTATTATTATAAAATTAAATAAATTAAGTCAAAACAGCAGCAAAAACGCACATATACGCCTTCTAACATAGGAGCACGACCTTCATCCTTGTTGATGGATATCCCAGACGCGCAAAGGGTGTTGGTGTAAGCCCTAGTGGCCAATCTATTTATTAGATTTATATTTTGTATCATGACTTGGATTTATATATATTGGATTTATATATTTATATATGAGACATTCATTTATTATGTTATTGTTATGATCATGTATGTAGCATAATAAAGTCCTTATAAGAGACGGTTCGTTTAATGAAACGTCAAGTGTGACTTGATCGTGAGACCCCATTAAACTATAGAATGTTATTCTTAAAGTATCTGTAGTAAAGTATTATTATTAATTATGACAATAATAATACATCAACATTATTATGTGAGTGACATTATGACCACATCTCACGGGTCATGGATATATGATATCAAGTCTTCACATAGGTATAAATATTGGTGGAATATTTATATTGGATTGACCTACTATGAGAACGTTGCATAATAGTTATGTAAGCATCATAAGCATTCTTAGGGTGATCATAGTGAAGTAGTCCTTCGACTTGAAGTCACTACGATTCCTACATGAGGAGTTGTAGGCTTTATTGCTACCAAACGTTGTCTGTAACAGGATGATCATGAGGTGGTAATTGGGCCTGCAATGAATCATGCAGAGGGATGTGAGTGATGTAGATCAAATTCGTCCCTCCTACATAACGGGAGTAATGTCTATGGCCACTCGATGTTGTGAGATGTGGAAATGCATGGCCATGCTAAGTTGGGATAATATGAGATATTAGGCCCAAATGATTATACGTCTACTCCTTGATCGAGAAACATATAATTGGACTTAATAAGGATGACACATTTATGCCTTGTGTTCAATTAAGACATTGTGACGAAGGGATGGCTACACTGTAAATATGGTCGCAGTTAAGGTTGTATCATATCACCGATATTCTCATTAATTGGGTAGCAATGATGTATTGATAGATGCCGCTCATTGTTTATAATATTAAATAAGATTTAATATTATTGCCAACTTAATGGGAACCTAAAGGGTCACACGCATAGAGCAAATGATCAGAGAAGTAATTTAATTAATTAATTAAATGTGATTAAATTAATAATAAAATAATGGATCTGTAGTGAGACGACCCCTCTTACGTAGGATAATCCCATTAGTCCCAAGCTTACTTTATTAACTATGACCTAACAATATTATACGCGCTTATTAAAGAACGGTAGCAAACATCCAAACATAAGTGCGTCCATGCATAAGAGTAAACGCAACAGAGTAAACATAAAACATATACTCATGCAGTACTAGAATATACATGGTGGCCCCATCAGTAGGGCTAGGTACATATACAAACGGAATTACAACTGAAATTGAAAATAAAAACAGGTATATCCAAAGACCTCCAAAACGTGCTCACCAATACTTCCCAACCCACTCTAAAAAATACATCGAAAACCTCTCCACACCGTCCTAGAGACGCATTGGCAGGCTCTCACCATCAGTGGTGAGGATGCCCCAAGCTACCCTGTCCCTCTCCGTGGGTACATCTATAAACCCGCATAGGCTCATACTCGGACGAGGAACTCGACACGACGATGCGACGTCTCCGATACGTCCTCGGATACTACTAGGTACGCCTCCTCTGGCCTCTACGGACATAACCTCGCCTGCTGGATACTGCTGAAGACTTTGGCACTACCCACCAGTAGTCTTGCTTTCTCTGTCTCGGTGGGTGCCACATCCGCAGAAAAGGAAGAAATTGGATCACTCGGTAGGGTCTGATGATGTCCTCGCACGGTGGTGTACCACTCCAGAATATCAAGCTCACGGGTCCAGTATACTCCGTCAAAAAGCTTGGGGCGTCCACCCGCCAGCCCCTCTCGTCGTGGTAGATGATCTCAATGTCTCCTAGCATCGGCATCCATGGTGCCCTCGTGATAAATGGGTGAAGTCTCGGGTCCATCCTGGAAATATGCAGGCTCGTCGTCTACTCGCAGGTCAAGCACATAAGTACAAAGGGAAAACAGGGAGATAAGATATACAACATATCAAATATAGGGATGATGCAATGCAGAATATATAGCAAACACAACCATCTCTCAATATCTCGACGCCAGGTCGTTCCCTAGCTAGATGTACACATACTTTTTCTTTGCATGCCGGACGGTACTAAACGTCCTACTAAGGACAACATCATACATCCGCTCAACGGACAAGTCAGTTTGCTCTGGTAATCCGTTCCGCTCGTCGTGACCTATAAGAGTGCATCACCACTCCACTGTACCCGACAGAGAGGGCTGTTTGGGCCTCCTTGGAAGATCCACCGGCAGCTGGAAAGACTCAAGGCTCTAGTCGGGATAACCATACTTAGACAGGACCGCCACGACACGATAGGAGCTACCATACCGGTCTCATGTGGGTACACATGCGTCCAGTATATCCCCAAGGTCTCTCAGACCTTCCCTTCTGTTTTCCCCACCCGCACTCGGTGCACTGACCTCGTATACCTCACGGCATACGTCTCGCCACTTGGCATCATATGCATATGCTATGCATGTCATCCATCTCTCTTGAGGTGATATCGCAACACATGCAAACTCGATCCTTGACCCCACAAGCTCCATGCTCCACTTATAACCATATGAGCTCCAAGCTCCCATCATAACCTTACGAGCTCCGAGCTCCAAATACAACCTCGAACTTCGATTATCAGCTCAAACGTCCACAACGAGGTCAAAGCCCTAATCATACTAAACCTCCAAGTTCTCATACATACACGCATTTCAAGGCAAATACAATAGTTATCATCATGTTCAATAAAGCAGTAAACATCCTAAAATACCAACATGCTACCACATCATGCATATATATCATATATTGAAAATATTACAGTTAGCAGATACGCACATAGCAACATATAGCACATCTCACCAAGCATCACAAATCTGCTAGCCTAGGGTATCAAACATAGCGGTGATAGCCAAAGTAGACTAAACCTCCTAGGGTTTAGGTACTTTGTCAGGGCTCAACCTTACGTAGGGTTTAGGGATACCCTACATAACATAAAACATAAAACAAGGCTATATAGAATACTCTTTCCTCCCCGACATGTGTAACTCTTTCTCCCCACCTGAACTGTTCTGCGCGCTTTCCTGTGCAACCTTCAGCTGCAACTCCGCAACCGGCAAATTCGCACACTTTTCAACGAGCATACCACACGGCTCTTCACACTGTCAAAGATACCCCCGACATGCACGTTGGGCCAACAATCGCCCCGAGTACACGCACGGGGTCCAGAAACAACCAAAAACTCAGAAACGACAACAGAATCAATGACACCAATCGAAGAACATTTAATCAAGGACTCTAAGCATGAAGCCACGAAATTGAAATAGGGTTTCTCACCTATACAGCGGCTATCTCTCAACCCAAACACCACACACGATCCCTCGTACGACTCCTCAAACGATCGATAGCGTAGAAACACCCGTAAAAGCCTAAAACGCACCAAAGCGATGTCAGAATTAAGAACGAAGAAGAAATGGAAATGAATGACTAAAGGAAAGGTAAATGTCAGCAATTTAGACACCAGATTACCTCAAGGAAACTCACATGCAAAGGTACCACTGCGAAGGGATCGAAGCTACGAACCCGAATACGCGATCGGTTTAAAGTTCCGATGACTGGAATCGCCTTTAACCAAGCTTCAAGGTTTCCAAAAATGGCTTCTCCAAGCAAGGTTTCTCCACCTCTCTTGCTGGTATTGGTCGCACAAATGGAGAAGAAGGTAAGGTTAGTGGAGTTTTGTCATTTTTTTATTAGTTTTAGGCTTATTTTATTTGGTTGTGGAATTTTGAGGTGTCTTAGTAGGCTAGGTGGCATCCATAGGTTTAGTTTGGAAAATTAGTGGAAAACATGTGTCACTAGGATAGGTTAGTGGAGTCCGTGTGCCACTATGGTGTCGCAACACATGTCAGCGCGTGTTGCCCTGTCGGCACGCCTGAGTGTTTTCTTCAGCATTTTCCCATGTAACCCACTGCCGGAATATTTTCTGTAGTATTATTTTTAGGATATCCCTACAAGCCTATGGTACTCAAGTCCTCGTCTAGTTTTAATATGCTAACCATGAATTATTATAATTAATCAATTAATCACTCAATTAGCGTTTTATAGCATTCGAGACCCGTTCTTACACGTTTTTACACTTTTTGTGCTCGTTCCAAGGCCAAATTGTCTCAAATTTGGACCATGGCTTCCTCAACATATAAGGAACATAATTAAGCCTTTAACCATGCTTAATCTATGTCTCATACACTAATAAATAAAATGAGGTGTTACATGTAGAATACGGGAGCCCATTAGGGAAAAGGTTAGTGAGTGATAGCCTATATAAAGCTATGCATGTCACTTAAGCACACAACCAACACAAGTCACATAAAGCAGTTGCTAATCCTGGTAGCCGCTCCCCTTATGTGTGCCGCGCCCTTTCCCCTTTCCTGATAGCTAGCACTACGTTATCTTCGATGGTGGTTTGCTCGCATGGACCGAGTAGAGGTATTGCTACCTTGCAATACTGGTGACAGAGGAGCATCTCATTTTGTGGTTGTAGCCACAGTGTTCATTAGATCTACTGCCCTGTAGCTATGTTGATCAAGTTGCTACCCTCTCCGTAGTAGTGTTCATGATTAACCAATGTTGCGATTGTGCTCACAGTGTTCATGGTAAAGCTTTGTTACAAAGGTAAACCCCTATAACAATGGTCATGCTCATTCATTGAGATCTTGTAAAAAGGAATTTTGTTTTCCGCCAGCCGGTCATAACTTGTTTATCTCCCGTGAATTCCCAACAGTGATATCAGAGCCAGGTTTGCGAAACCATGACCTTGTGTTGTTTACCTATCATATTCATGGTAACGTGTTTATAGTTTTAAATGCTTTGTGAAGGAACCAGTTTAAAACACAAGAAGGGGGTGAATTGTGTTTCTTAAGTTTTTAAAACTTTTCGAAAGCAGATATATATTTTCGCAGAGGGTTGGACGCTAAAAAGGCAAAGGATGCAGAGAGCGTTCACAAACACAGGTTGGACGCTCGCTGTTGAGGTTTACTTTTAAAAATAGGTGCATTAAGAAAGCAATTCAATTCCAAAGAGTTAGTTAAAAGGAAACTAAAGTAAATTCAAGGGAAAGAAGAAAGAAACAGAGATATTATCTTGATTCATTCTTCACCAAAGAGTTACGTCCAGTCCTCTCTACCTGCGAGCTTTTTCCACTATAACAAAATCCTTTGTTACAAGTATTCAACACCTCTTCAGGCAACACTAAGTATTCTTTTACAGACAAGCCTCTTCAGGCTTAAGTATTCTTTATAGACATGCCTCTTCAGGCTCAACCAACTAAGGTTTTTGAAAAGAGTTTGTTCTACTAACTCACTAAGTGTGAGGGTTTGAAACTTAAGTTCTGAACTCCAAAACAAATACTCTTCACAAAGAGTGATATGAAAATTTAAGAACAGAGTAGCTAGAAGCTTTTGATTTCTTGAGATTTGTTTGTTCACTTGTATGCTTGTATTCAACTCAAGTTCGGTTACTTTGCATCTTCAAAGGTGGGGGTATTTATACCCAGCAAAACTTGAGCATTCTTCAGTCTTCAATGGATGGAAAAAGATCCGTTCTGATCGTGCATTAAATGCTTTGGTCCATTGAATCTGATAACTTGTTGAAGCTTCTGAAAAGCAGAGTAGACTATTAGGCTGATAGCTCAAAGTAGAGCTGACACCTTTTCCTTGTACCCGAAAGTTGCCTTTTGTCTTTCTTTTTGGAGATAGTCAAATCGTTGTATCAGGAAGAGAGACTGGCTTCAACCTTTGATGGTACGAAGATTACAAAGAATGTTTGTCCAAAGGATATAAGCTTTTACACGAAGAATAATAAATTCAAACATTTATAAGTACAAATTCGGGCTTAAAGAGAACATATTAAAGGATAATATATTGGACTCTTTTATTGGAAAGAGTCTTTGGACTTAGATACAAAGATTAAAGCTCTTAATCTAGTATGTGCGAGAACTTTGGCTTTGGACGAAGTGTAAGTCTTTGGACTTATATTTTCCTGCACACTTAAGATAAACGTATTAGTCCGTAACTAATCTTTGTTCACTTAAATTAGTCTTTTGTTAACATCAAAATCTTAAGGGATTAATGGACCATAACCACTTTGGTTCCAACAATCTCCCCCTTTTGATGATGAGAAAACATACTAATTTGATTGAACAAAGTTTTCCTAGAGAGCTGAAGAGCTCTCCCTAAGAAAAAGGTTTGTATCAAAACATAGCATCTATAGACCAGTTAACGCAAGTATAAAACTTAAGTAAACATATATGCAATAAAACATCGATAAATGCAAGCAAACGTGTGTAACAAGCATGTATATTAATCAAAATCCCCTTTCTCGCCCTTTTTGTCATCAAACCAAAGTGAGGATAAACCATCATTATCAGTTCAAAGGAAAAACGAATTAAAAAAAATAAATTCTAGGAGGGAGGAGGAGGAGGAGGTTTGGGAAGGAAGTTCTGAAACATGGCAGCAATCTGTTGCAGCAGCACTGTATTGTTGGCTTGGTTGGACTGTTGGCCAAACTCTTGAAATTCAGGAGGAACAACAGAAACTGAACTCTCGATTGTGGCCCTGGTTGCCTCTGGGTTCTGTTGATTAGGAACCATACTCAAAGCATGAGGCAGAGATGGGTAAACATGATGTACCACAGAAAGAGGTATTGGTTGAGACTTAGAGCGTTCTTTCTCTGAGTCCGCAACTTGCTCAGTAGGCTCTTCTAGACAGGGATCCTCATAGACGATCTCTGTGTTCCCAGATTCTTCAGGTATTACATTGACTGGTGCAGCTTGAGGTTCTTGAACAACTGGTTTTGGCTGAGGTGGTAGTACCTTAAGAATGATCTCAGCGTCATCAAATCTACTTTATGTCCTCCATCTGGGTTTGAGACCTTCAAGCACATCCTTTGGATACATAAGAATTCCGAAGATATCATCCAGTATCACGAAGTCAGCTTCGGAGATTCTGTATTGCCTTCGAAATGTTCAGATTTCACTTTTCTCTTCGTCTGACAGACCAAACTTGAAGCTTCTCTTGTACATTCCCAAATAAAGTTTTCCCCATAGATTCGAGCGTCCTTTTTCATAATAAATGCCAGATCATGCGAGTCATCTCTGGGTCTCTCCCAAAACAAAGGATCAAAACAAGTCCTGTAGGGCAACGTCCAAGTTTCAAGCCTCTTTCTGCCATCTTTATTCTTGTCAGAGTCCAACATCGGGATCCTTGGACAAGCTCGAGGAGGGACAACTCCTACTCTCGTTTTGGGCTTTCTCCTTCCGAAACTCTTTGGAAGATTGTGATTAATATTTGCTTACCTTGACATGTCACACTCCTTTCTAACAGCATAGTAAGGTAAGAAATCCCTTACATCAGAGTATTCTTTCCAATCAGAGGGATAGCTTGGAATGAAGCTTACATCACGATTAAAGATCATCTTCTTGAAGCCAAAGTATCTGGATCTTCTTTCTTCAGTCCTTTTGCTACCTTCTTTCTTTTCATTAAGTGGAATCACATGCCTGGCGACATTGTAGTGACACCATCGGAATGCTTTATCCTTAATGAGATTGGGATAAAGCTTCTTTGGAGGGAACTTCTTTTGCTCAAGATGGACTAGAAGAGGTCCTTGAGCATTGTAGAGTTGACTTGGCAGTGGTCCATTTGGTATATGGGATAGGATAGTAACCAAGTTCTGGGGGTGGACCGGAGGGATTATGTGGTGGTGGAGAAGGTCTTTCGTACTAGTATTCTGGGGGAGGGATTGGACCTTTTGGATGTTGGGAAGAGGAAGGAGGTGTATGCTTAAGGAAAAGAGCATGGCATCTTCTCTTAACGTCAGCCCAGTTTGAGCTTTCGTTTTTGAAGGTTATCCTGGGTATGCGTTTAAATTTTCATTTGGGGTAAAGGATTTTGGGAAAGGGTGCTCCACATAGTTCGAAAGGTTCAAGGGTAGGTGGAGGTAGGGTTGGCATTTGTGGTGAGGGGATGGTTTGTGTTTCAATCTGAGGTGAGATAGCGGGTGAAATGCCCATGGGCGGTTGCAAGTCCGTTGTCAAATCTTCAACCACAACGGGTTGCTCTGCAACATGTGTAATCACTGAATTAGATTGAGGTTCAGTATTACCTTGTGTTTTGGACATTGTGGATCTTGGCCTTCTCAAAGGTGGCTTAGACCGAGGTTCATCAGCTTTTCCCTTGATTGCCTTAGCAATAGGTTCATCATCATCATCTTCTTGCATTATCTGAAGAATTAGTCTTCTTTTTCTCTTCTTCTGGACTGAAGGAGAAGATGGACGATCAGAGACTTGCTTAGTTGTTGGACGAACAACAAGTTCAGCTAAGACAGCTTGATCAGATGATTCTTCAGCATCTTACGTTTGATTCTTTTGGACGCCTTTCTGTTTACCTTTCCTTTTGGACTTTTCAAGACAGTCCAAGTTCATCTTCATCAAACTTTGTTTTCCAAACACAGGTTGAATCAGGAGATTAATCCTGTTTGTACCAAAGTACTTGATCTTCTGATCAGGTCCGAGAGTTAGCAGGCTCTCATGCACCTGATGTTGTTCGAAAATCCTCGAAAGCAGAGCATCATAAGGTATAGCTGTGTTCTTGCCTGACCCTTGAATGTTTGTCTTGAAGTTAATGAACAACAAGCGAGGCAGATTCACTTGTTTTTCCAACAAAAAATTTACCAAGCAGAACTGATGTAACTTTGGCACAAAGTCCTTAGAACCAGCCTTGTGGATGATGGATTTGTTGAGAATATGTAGTAAAACCCTAGCCCTATCCATCATCTTAGAGCTTATCAGTTTGTCAAAAAGATTCTTCAACAGACATCCTTTAATAACCTCAGTTCCACCTAAGGCTTCTTCCCATTCATCTTCACATGTCATTCCACTCTAAGGACACCCAGTAGCACTGGGGATGGTAGCCTCAGAAATGATGACCTTAGTGTCAAGAACAGTATTCTTGATTTCTCTGGCAGAAATGGTGGGATTCTTCCAAAACTCTCCTATCAACGCACGATAAATCACAGGAGATCCTTCAAAGAAACTTAGCTATCCAGCGGCCTGAATGTAAGGAGCAACATCTATCCCATGCGTAGCAAAGAAGGCTAGATCAAACTTGGATTCCACCATGATATCAGCATTGTCAACATTGAGTGCCTTACCTTTCCCTTTTGCAAAAGCAAAAGCAAAAGATGACGATGCCATTGTTTCAGAGAGAAAGCTTTTCGCAAAAGAAGGTTTTTCAGAAAGAGAGAAAGGTTTGAGATTTGAGGTTGTAAAAAGATTAAACCTTTAAGAGATAGACTTAGGTTAAAAATGTTTCAAATTTTAAAAGAAAAGAAGAAAAGGGGTGAGGCGACATGCATTAAATGTCCGATACATGTTCCAGTTTTTGAAATCGTAAAAAGCGGTTTTGTAATTATGAAAATGGAATTGACTTAGTTAGGGAATGTGAATTAATTTTGCCTTTCGAAAAAGATTTAGTTCATTTAATGTATTGGACGAACCAAGCAACACATACATTGGACTCACATATATTGGACTAAAACAAGTATTGGTCGCATGGATTGGACTCATGATTAATCAATGAAATGCATGTTCAAATGTTTTCTTATGAAAGTGAATCTATCTTCAGCTAGAGGTTTGGTGAATATATCTGCCCATTGATGGTCATTATCAAAAAATTGAATATCAATTATTCCTTTTTGCACATAATCTCTAATGAAATGATGCTTGATTTCTATATGTTTTGCTCTAGAATGCAATATGGGAATTTTTGACAATTAATAGCAGTTGTGTTATCGCACATTATAGGGATGTTACTCACAAATACATTGTAGTCTTCCAAATGATGTTTAATCCATAGAAGTTGTGAGCAGCAGCTTGCAGCAGCAATGTACTCAGCTTCAACAGCTGACAAGGCAATTGTACTTTGCCTTTTGCTTGACCATGAGACTAAGTTGGCTCCAATGAAGTGACAACCTCCACTAGTGCTTTTTCTTTTTATTCTGTCTCTAGCATAGTCAGCATCACATAATCCAACTAATCTGTATTCATCAAATTTCTTATACAACAGACCCAGATTAGTAGAACCTTTAAGGTATCTAAAGATTCTTTTAACTGCTGAGAGATAAGACTCTCTTGGATCAGATTGAAATTGAGCACATAAACAAACACTGAACATAATATCAGGTATGGACGCAGTTAGATATAAGAGAGAACCAATCATACCTCTGTATACCTTTTGGTCTACCTTTTTATCTTTGTCATGTTTGTTCAGTACGGACGTTGGATGCATTGGGGTATTCATTGGTTTGCAATCATCCAATTTGAAGCGTTTTACAAGCTCCTTTGTGTACTTTGTTTGATGAAGGTACACTCCGTCCGATGTTTGTTTGACTTGCAGTCCGAGGAAGAATTTAAGTTCTCCCATCATACTTATTTCAAATTCTTTCTGCATAAGCTCAAAAAACTCTTAGCAAAGAGATTCATCAATTGCACCAAAAATTATATCATCAACATAAATCTGAGCAACAATAAAGTTCTTTTTATTAGCTTTTCTGAAAAGAGTTTTATCCACTTTTCCTCTTGAGAAACCATTCTCCATTAGGAAAGTGATGAGTCTCTCATACCAAGCTCCAGGAGCTTGTTTGAGTCCGTATAAAGCTTTCTTAAGCTTATATACATGCTCAGGGTGGTTTTGGTCCTCAAAACCAGGCGGTTGTTAAACATAGACTTCTTCATTAATAAAACCATTTAAGAAAGCACTTTTTACTTCCATTTGGTAAAGCATGATGTTATGATGTGCAGCATATGAGATTAAAACGCGTATGGCTTCTAATCTAGCTACAAGAGCAAAAGTTTCAGTATAATCAATACATTCCTCTTGTGAGTAGCCTTGAGCAACTAACCTTGCTTTATTTCTTACAACTTTGCCATCTTCGTCCAGCTTGTTTCGACAGACCCACTTGGTTCCAATGATAGACTTATCCTTTGGCAGAGGAACCAGCGTCCAAACGTCACTTCGTTGAAACTGGTTAAGTTCCTCTTGCATAGCGAGGATCCAGCATTGATCCATTAAGGCTTCGTCCACTGACTTTGGTTCCAATTCAAAGATGTAGGTTGAGTCATCTTGTTCTCTAAAGGTTGACCTTATCCAAACTCTATCATTAGGTTTGGCAATGATTTGATCCTCAGGTTGATAAGTCTTGAATTGCCAAGAACGTGGGGTGTTAGCAACTTGCTGAGACGTTGATGTGTCCGATGCATCTTGACTTGCATCTGATACTCCATCTTCTTTAAGCATTGGACGATCTTCTACATCATTCAGAGTCATATCTGCAATAGATTCATCTAGGTCTGATTATCTCTTATCAGGCTGTTTGTTATCAAACTTAACACGGATGGATTCCTCAACAACTAAAGTCCTAGAGTTATAAACTCTAAAAGCTTTGGACGTTTCAGAGTATCCTAACAATATTCCATTATCTACTTTGCATCAAACTTACGAAGTTGATCCTTAGTGTTCAAAATAAAACATTGACATCCAAAAGGGTGGAAATAAGAAATGTTGGGTTTTCGTCCTTTCCACAATTCATAAGGAGTCTTATTAAAGATAAGTCTTATGTATATTCTGTGTTGAATGTAGCAGGCAGTATTTACAGCTTCATCCCTGAAGTGTTTGGAGACTGAATTATTACCGAGCATTGCCCTAGCCAACTCTTGAAGAGATCAGTTCTTTCTTTCAACAACACCATTCTGTTGTGGTGTTCTAGGAGCAGAGAAATTATGATGAATACCACTTTCATCACAGAAACTTTGGAAAAGCTCATTTTCCTTCATTTTCCTTCTACGAAAGGGAAAATAGTTGCAATTGGTAAGATTGGTAAGCATCTATTTCCTTCTATTAATAATGTTCTGTTAGTTGAAGGATTAAAAGACAACTTACGTAGCATAAGTCAATTATGTGATAGTGAGTCTGATGTTTCTTTCAATAAAGGTGAGCGTACAATCAAGAACCCTGATGGTTCCATCATATTCAATGCCAAAAGGCAAAATAATCTTTATACGATTAACTTGGGGGAACTCTCGAATCAGAGTGTATCATGCCTAGTGTCTATTGAAGATGAGCGATGGATCTGGCAAAAAAGACTTGGTCATGCAAGTCTGTGATTAATCGCAAGACTAAACAAGCATAACCTCGTAAGAGGTCTACCAAAGATTGTGTTTAGATAGAACGCTCTTTGTGATACGTGCCAGAGAGGAAAACAAGTTAAGAAATCTTTTGAGACCAAGAACTTTGTTAGTACTTCAAGGCCACTAAAGCTGTTGCATCTTGATTTGTTTGGTCCAACAAGGACTGCTTCTGTCAGTGGTAAGAAATATGGACTTGTCATAGTAGATGACTACACAAGATGGACATGAGCTAAGTTCCTTGCTCACAAGGATGAGTCTATCAAGGTCTTTACTATATTCTGTAACCGTGTTCAGAATGAAAAAGGCATATGTATAAACTCAATCAGAAGAGAAAAAGGAGTTACTTGGACAAGAGAAAGCTGCAGAGTTCAGTTTGGGAACTGATGGTATCTTGAGATGCAATGGACGAGTTTGTGTACCGAGCAACCCGGAGATGAGGAAGATGATTCTGGAAGAAGGATGCAAGAGCAAGCTGAGCATTCACCCTGGATCAACCAAAATGTACCAAGATCTAAAACAGAAGTTTTGGTGGCCAGGAATGAAGAAGCAAGTGGTTGAGTATGTAGCGTCATGTTTGACCTGTCAGAAAGCGAAGGTAGAACATCAATGACCTGGAGGGATGCTTCAATCCTTGGATGTACCCGAATGAAAGTGGGAGAGCATCTCAATGGATTTTGTGGTAGGCCTACCGAGGACTTCCAAAAGTTTTGATTCAATTTGGGTTATCATTGATAGGTTAAGGAAGTCAGCACCCTTCTTACCTGTTAAGATCAACTACTCGGTGGACAAGTTAACTGAGCTATATATCAGAGAAATAATCAGACTACATGTAGTACCATCGAGCATATTCTCTGATAGAGACCCAAAGTTTACGTCACGTTTTTGGCAAAGTTTACATCAAGCTTTAGGAACAAAGTTGAGGCTAAGTTCAGCCTACCACCCTCAGACTGATGGACAGACAAAGAGAACAATACAATCTTTAGAAGATCTGTTGAGAGCTTGTGTTCTAGACTATGGTGGAAGTTGGGATGATATGTTGCCTCTTATCGAATTCACCTACAACAACAACTATCATTCTAGCATAAGGATGGCACCCTATGAAGCTTTGTATGGACGAAAGTGCCAAACACTGTTGTGTTGGAACCAGGATGGAGAGGACATGATTGTAGGCCCCGAACTTGTGCAACAAACAACGGAAAAGATTAAGCAAATCCGGGAAAAGATGAAAACGGCATAGAGCAGACAAAAGAGCTACTCAGATAAGAGAAGACGAACCCTCGAGTTTCAAGAAGGTGAACACGTATTTCTGAGAGTCACACCTATGACTGGGGTAGGTAAAGCTATAAAGTTCAGAAAACTCACTCTCAAATTCATTGGACCTTACCAGATTCTTCGTCGTATTGGTCCAGTAGCTTACCAAATTGCCTTACCACCCTTTTTATCCAACATTCATAATGTTTTCCATGTCTCACAACTTCGGAAGTATATTCCTGATTCGTCCCATGTAATCGAACCTGATATAGTACATTTACGAGAAAACTTGTCTTATGAGATATCGCCTGTGCGAATCGTTGACAAGAGGATCAAGCAACTTAGGGGAAAACACGTTCCCTTAGTCAAAGTCGTTTGGAACGAAGCAATTGGAGATGCAACGTGGGAGCTTGAGGACAAGATGAAATTACAGTATCCCGATCTTTTTCAAGGTACGTAATTTCGAGGATGAAGTTTTTTTTTAGAGGGGTAGTAATGTAACACCCCGATTTTCGAGTTTTTCCTAATTATACAGTATTTATGAACTTATATTTTATTCGAGGTCTTAGGAATGAAAATAAAATATTCCGAGACCATAATCATGCTCAATGATATCGTAGGAAGCTACGATTAAGTTTTGAGCCGAAAACTCAAACGGAGTTCGGTCTGCGTTTTTACACTGACAGTATGATTTTACTGCTCAGGAGACCTCAGAAGGACCCGTGAACGAGACAGTAAGTCTTAGAATTCAATTCTCTATGTTTTGGTTAAATTTCTAAAATTTCAAAAAAAATCACTTCCTAACCTTCATTCGAGCGAAATCCTCAATCGGGTGACAAACGGAGTCGCGTATGGACTCACCAGGACCCGACAACGGATAATCTTGATACCACATCATGTCAAATCATTTGGGAGAGCATGCCAGAGTCGTCAAGACAATCGGGAATTTCGGGAGGCGAAATTACCAAAATACCCCTAACTTAAGCCTTTTCACCATTTACCATTTTACCCTTGAACCAAATGACATTTTTACCCTTAATGAACCCTTTAGAAGGCTGGAACAGCCCTCTCAGCCCCTATTTTCACGCAGCCCAGCCCCCCAAGAACAACCAAGAACTCCATCTTCTTCCTTTGTGAAAACCTCCATTGAAATCCTTGAGAAAACCTTGAAATCTTGAAGAAAAACCTTGAATCCTTGATCATTCTTCATCCATTCTTGGGTAAGATCACTTGTATGATCTTCTAGCTTCTTGAATCTCTCTCAATCTCATGATCAAAATCCATTTTTAGATCCAAATCTTTGAAAATTCATAGGAAATTGTAGAAAAATCCTTTTAATGGGAAACCAATTTATTTGAACTCACCTCAACATTCTCTACCTAAACCCAAGAGCTTATGATTCAATTCTCATCCTAGCTCATTTATCCCAATATGGCCAAACCCATAGAGAGAAGATGAATAGTATTTTTCATCAAATTTTTGATTTCTAACTCTTGATTCTATCCTTAGCTTTCCTATTGTCCTTAAATCCAAGTGATGGAAAACCAAATCAATTTCTAACCCCTTTTGCCCAAAATGGCCGAGACCTTCATGAGAAAAATCCATGAGCAATGTTTGATATTTTTGAGTCAAAGGACTTGTAGTAGTGTTAACTAAGTTCATGGCCCACCCAAAAGTTTGGAACCAAATGAGATCCCTAGCCTTTTTATCTTTTCATGGCCGAACCCTATTCCTTTTAGGGGAATAAAATTTATGTTTTGATGTTGTATATTGATGTTGATTTGTTGTTTGAATTGAATTGTGTCTGATTGTTTTAGGCGACACGAACGGATCCAGAGCCGGAGCCGAGAACCGATCGAGTTTGGATTGAACTTTCTTGTGAGGTAAAGGGAGGTAGTTCATTTAAGTTTGGTAGCTTCATAGTGCATGTTTGGTATATGTATTATTAAAAGACTCGAAAATCGATTCAAAGTTTTGAAAACCATGTTTTGAAATCAAAAGGTGGTTTTTAGAAAACATGTTGCTTTTTCAAGAAAACTCATCTTCCTTTTTGAAAAGGTTAAGTTCTTTTGAAAATAAAAAGTGGTTTTGTGGAAAGTCGTGCAAAACATGTTTCGTTTCAATAAAGCATTTTAAAAGGGCGTGAAACCTTAGAAAATGGTTTTTTGTTTTCAAGATTGGTGTTTTTCCTGGAAAATGTTCCCTTGATAAAAAAGATCTTTTGTTTCAAGAAAACTAAAGTGTGTTTTGTTTTCCAAAGTGTTTTGAGAAAATGAAACCAAAAGAAAGATGATAAACCTTTGAGATGAACCCGAACCTAGTGGCCGAGACGTCGGGGCTAGTGTCTTGTGGATTGAGCACTCGGAATTCATGTCCTGTGTTTTTGAATTGAGTGGGCTTAATACCATTTTGAAAACGAGTCGTGGACTTTATGTCTCGACAATTGAAAGAATGAACGCAAAGAAAACAGAAAACTTTCTGTGTACATGCATGAACCGGCAGACGTGCCATTTGGAACCGAGCTACAACTCAAGTAGTTGAGAATTTAACCAGTTAAGACCACTAGGTTTATAGGGACATTCTGTGTTCGAGATCCCACAAGTGGCCGGTGGCGTAAAAACCCCGTGCCGTGGTAAATCGGCTGCCAAACACGAATGAACTCGATCAGAGACTGGAGTATTCAGGATATGGTTATAACGTGGTACCCTGGAACAATTGGAGTTCGGACCTAAATAGAGAGGCCGACTCAAGAGGACAATTGTGTTACGGGTGTTACCACGACCTATCGCGCGATGTTGGGAAGTTAGAATCTTTGGAGTACATGAATTAGAAAGATGATATTGAAGTCTCATGCATTATTATAACTGATGATAGTGTTTGAGATGTTGTGCTATATTATATAAATAACTATTCATATAACTGTATTTATGCTGTTTGTCGCTGTGCGGCTATCATGATAAACTTATTATATGAGTATCTCACCTTTGCCTATACATGTTAGACACCCTGTTGTGTTTTTGGAACACATGTACAAATGTTGTTCATAGGTCCCTACGGGCACGTGAGGACTCGAATGACGGAACCTGTTGAAGAAGTTGACTTTGGGTTGTATCCCAATGGCTACTTTTAGCTGACCAGCTTAGTAGTCTTTTATTTTGAAGCAGTCTTATATTATATTACTGCACGTATGTTGAATTTATGTCCTTAAGTCTGTAATAGGATGTATACTAGACCTGAACCTATGTTATATTTATGTTTTATGCACCTTAATTATTAGTGTGTGTTATGAAGTTTATTTCTTTGTCTTGAGTTGTATTGCCTATGCATGCAGAAAATTTTTAGAAACGCGTTTTCGAACGTAGCTACCTAATTAAAGTATTTTCCGAAAGCAACCAGCGTTTTATTTTCTTGATTTATTCCGCATTTGCGTTTGAGTACGTAGCACCCGCAAGGGGGGATGTTGCAATAGGAAAGCTAAGGATGGAATCAAGAGTTAGAAATCAAAAATTTGATGAAAAACACTATTCATCTTCTCTCTTAGGGTTCGGCCATATTGGGGTTAAGAGCTAGGATGAGAATTAAATCATAAGTTCTTGGCTTTAGGTAGAGAATGATGAAGTGAGTTCAAAGAAATAGGTTTCCCATTACAAGGATTTTTCTACAATTTCCTATGAATTTTCAAAGATTTGGATCTAAAAATGGATTTTCATGAAAACAAGATTTGATCTTGAGATTGAGAGAGATTCAAGAAGCTAGGAGATCATAGAAGTGATCTTACCTAAGAATGGATGAAGATTGATCAAAGATTCAAGGTTTTTCTTCAAAGTTTCAAGGATTTCTCAAAGTTTCAATGGAGGTTTTTTTTCTCTAAGGAAGATGAAGTGTTCTTGGCTCTTCAAGGGGGCTGAGCTGCGTGAAATGGGGATGGAATGGGGCTGTTCAGCCGTCATTTGGTTCAAGGGTAAAATGGTAAAAGGTGAAAAAGGTTAAGTTAGGGGTATTTTGATAATTTCGCGTCCCGAAATTCCCGATCGTCATGACGACTCTGGCATATTCTCCCAAGTGAGTTGACATGATGTGGTATCAAGCTTATCCGTTGTCGGGTCTCGTTGAATCTCTTTACGACTCCAAACGGCTCCCGTTTCGATTATACGGTCGAATATAATATTTTATTATTATTTTTCGGGCGTTAGGACGGATTTAACAAAGATGTAGAGAATAAAATCCCGAGACTTACTGTCTCGTTCACGAGTCCAAATTAGGTCTCGATAGTAGAAAAAGGCTACTATCCGTAAAAAATGCAGATCGGGCTCTGTTTGAGCTTTCACCCGAAACTTAACCATGGCTTCCTATGGTTGTGTAGGACATTCCTATCTTCTCAGAATATTTTATTGCCATTTCTAAGGCCTCGAATAAAATATAAGTGTATAAATACTGATTAATTAGAAAAACTAGAAAATCAGGGTATTACATTACTACCCCTCTAAAAAAAATTTCGTCCTCGAAATTTCGCGACTCAAAACTAGACAGGATCCTCTTTATCCCCAGGTTCCACATCTCATCTACCACACCATACTTTAATAGGACACCTATCTCTTCTCGTCTATCCTACTTACAGGATGTTCGTAGTTAGAGTAATACACTTACTCCCAACCATTCCTTCAAGGATCGAAATGTCTTCTTGCTCGTCCACTTGAGTTGGGGGAAATCAGCTGAACTGGGTCGCTACTCGGTCCTCGAAGATTAAGGAAGAAATCTTTGACAGAAGAAATTTTCTTGGTCTTACTCTCATAGGAAATATATAGATGGATTTTATCTCTCGGAACTAGTACAGGAATATCCAGTATGTAAAAAGATTCTTCAGTAGGTTCGTGAGTGTAAAAATGCATAGCTAATACATGTTTACAACCATGACACTAATAAAGTCCCTTCTTGCATAAGAACTCTCCAACAAATCAGGGAATCAAAAGATAAACAGTCTGGCAAGAATCTCAGTCTGGATCACAGTTACCAACACTAAAAGTGATTCGACTAAGTTTCATCAAGAAACTTTCAGTATCAGGAATTTGTCTGTGTTACAACTCAAGGAATATTCACAACAAATCTTTCGACAGAATGACATGAAAATGTCCAGGCCAAAGGTTACTTTTAAACCAATCCACTCAAATGTCTAATGCACTGAGGGTTATGCAGGAGTGTGAGTACAAAGGCTCGTCCAGAATCATTTTCCTCATCTCCGGGTTGCTCGGTACACAAACTCATCCATTGTATCTCAAGATGCCATCAATTCCCAAGCTGAACTCTGCAGCTTTTTCTTGTCCCAGTAACTCCTTTTTTTCTTGGGGATACTCGTCAGTTGCTTGCTATTCACGGATTGTCTCCATCAGTCCACTAGATACCTTGATCATTCCCAAGCTAATCTTCTCGTTGTTCACTTCCACAGCTAGATTGAGATCACGAAACTATTCTATTAATTCTAGCTCTTTAACCATCATTGCAGAGATGTGCAGGGTCTTCCGACTCAGAGCGTCTGCAACGACATTTGCTTTCTCAGGGTGATATAGCAAAGTGAAGTCGTAGTCTTTGAGAAATTCCATCCAACGTCTCTGCCTTATGTTATATTCCTTCTGATCGAACAGGTACTTCAAACTCTTGTGGTTGCTGAAGACATCGAACTTAGATCCATATAAGTAATGTCTCCAGATCTTCAGTGCAAAAACCACAGCAGCTAACTCAAGGTCGGGCGTTGGGTAATTCCTCTCATGAGTCTTCAACTGGCGTGAAGCATACGCTACAACCTTCCGATGTTGCATAAGCATACATCCTAGACCTTGATGCGAAGCATCACAGTACACTTCGTACGGTTCGTCCGGTTTACGTAATACTAACACTGGTGAGGTTGTCAAACGTTCCTTCATCGTCTGAAAACTTTCCTCACATTTGTCAGTCCATGTAAACGGTTGGTCCTTCCTCGAAAGTTGAGTCAATGGCGCAACAATCTTCGACAATCCTTCGATGAATCTTCTATAGTAGCCAGCCAGTCCAACAAAACTGTGAATTTCTGTCACAGTCTTTGGTCTCTCCCATAGAAGTACTGCTTCTACTTTTATAGGATTGATGGCAATTCCTTCCTTCGAAATCACGTTTCCTAAGGATTTGACTTCATCCAGCCAAAACTCGCACTTGGGTAGCTTCGCGTACAGCTTCTCCTTGTGAGGGATTTGTAAAACTTGTCGTAGATGTTCTTCATGCTCCTCAAGACTTTTCGAGTAGATGAGAATATCATCGATAAAGACAACAATAAACTGATCCAGAAACGGACGAAAAATCTTGTACATGTAGTCCATGAAGATAGCAGGCGCGTTCCTCACTCCGAAAGGCATCACGAGGTACTCATAGTGACCATAACGAGTCCTGAATGCAGTCTTGGATACATCCTCGTTCTTCACTATGATATGGTGATAGCCGGATCTCAGGTCAATCTTTGAAAGACAGCGGCTACTTGAAGTTGATCTATCAAATCATCTATGCGGGGTAGAGGATACTTGTTCTTGATCGTTATCTTGTTGAGTTGATGGTAATCCACACAGAGTCTTGAACTCCAGTCCTTCATTTTCACCAATAACACTGGTGCTCCCCACGCGGACACACTTGGTCTAACGAACCGTTTAGACATCAGATCCTCTAGTTGAGTCTTCAGCTCGGCTAACTCCGTAGGTGACATCCTATAAGGAGCTATAGAGATCGGACCGGATCCTGGAATCAAGTCGATCGCAAACTCGATGTCTCTCACTGGTGGCAAACCTGGTACGTCCTCGGGAAAAACTTCTGGAAAATCTTTCACAACCGGCACATCGCTCAAGACAATGTCCCTCTCGATTTCTAAACAAGATAGAAGCATGTATCCCTGAGCTCCTTCTTTCAAAGAAGCTCTTACTTGGTTGGCAGTTAAAAATCCAGAAATCTCAGGGTTAGGAAAAACTAAGGTTCTATGCGCATAGTCTAAAAGGATATGGTTGGAAGATAACCAATCCATGCCTAGGATCACATCCAATTGAGTCAAAAGCAAACATACTGAATTAACAGTAACAGGCTTAGCAATTGGAGTTGTGACAAACAAATCAAAAGACAGCGAAGAAACAGGCAAGCTCAAAAGTCTCACACAATTCAAAGAGATGAACGAATGTGTCGCACCCGAATCAAATAGTATAGTTAGGAGATTACCAGCTATGATGCAACTACCTTGTATGAGATCATCAGATTTGGAAGCATCAGCGCCACTCATGGTATACACTCTTGCCCTCACTGTTGGTCTAGCAGTCCGCATGTTGTTGACAATCGGCTTGGCTTTCGGTGTAGGGCACTTCCTCACGAAATGTCCTATCTTCCCGCATTGGAAACATAGAACTCCTTTCAGCTCGCAGTTGATAGCTTGATGTCCGTGTTTCCCACATTTGAAACATCTCCGGATTTGGCCTTGGTTCTGGTCGTTTTCACTCCCTCCACCGCAAGTAGAAGCGATAGGACGATAAGGTTGTTGTTTCTGATCATTCCCTTGAGGTCGGGAATACGGCTTTTTCTAGGACTGCTTCCCTTTCCGGTTCTGGTACTGGTTCGGGTTCCTTGACCTAGACGGCCCTCCTGTAGTACTCTTGTTCTCCCTTCCTCGTCTGAAGGTACGAATCTCCAATGGTAACACTAACTCCTTCATCTCAAAGCGCAGACCTCCTTCAAATCTATCACATTTCTAGTCCCCATGAAACTGCGGCGGATCATGACGCTGAAAATCGACTAACCCTCTAGCACCAGCATCAAGATCAGCTCTGTGTTGATTCTGTTGAGCCATCATAGCTGTCTGTTGAACAACAGCAGCCGCCATATCAGCCATGGCTTGGATAGCCCGATTGATGTTGTTGTCATCAGCATTGTTGTCAGCAGTGCCACGACCTCCACCACGACCGCCTCTAAGGTTCATGTTTCCCTACAAGGCAGACCAATCTTACCTTAATAAGGAAACATAAACTCATGTGTCAAGCAATAGTGCGTCAAGTGCTAGTGTGTCAAATACTAGTGTGTCAACACACGTTGCTTCAACAAAGAAACAATTCAAACAAGGTTCTCACAGAGATCACACAACACAAACACAACAGACCTATTCCCCAAGGATTCCCGAAAGACTCGACCAGCTCTGATACCACTAATGTAGCACACCCCTCGCGGGTGCTACGTACTTGAACTCAAAATGCGAGAAATATCAAAAAAATAAAACGCTGGTTGCTTTCGGAAAATAATATAATTATTTAGCTACGTTCGAAAACGCGGTTTCTAAAAATTTTCTGCAAGCATAGGCAATACAAACTCAAGACAAAGGAATAAACTCCTTACAACACATCAGTGTTTACTATTCATAAAGCATAAATCCAGGTCTAGTATAAACTATTACAGACTTGAAAACATAAGTTCCATATACGTTCAGTAAAATAATATAAGAGTGCTTCAAAAAGAAAGACTCCTAAGCTGGTCGGCTAAGAGTAGCCATTGGGATACAACCCAAAGTCAACTTCTTCAACAGACTCCGTCATCCGAGTCCTCACGTGTCTGCGGGGACCTATGAACAACATCTGTACATGTATTCCAAAAACACAACAAGGTGTCTAACATGTACAGGCAAAGGTGAGATACTCATATTATAAGTTTATCACGATAGCCGCACAGGTGACAAACAACAGTGTAAACATCCACAGGTATATACAATTATAAGAGTAGTTATCTACATAACACGGTATAATATCTCAAAAACTATCATGAGTTATAATAATGCATGAGACTTCAATATCATCTTTCTAATTCATGTACTCCGAAGATTCTCACTTCCCAACATCGAGCGATAGGCTGTAGTAACACCCGTAACACAATTGTCCTCATGAGTCGGCCTCTCTATTTAGGTTCGAACTCTAATTGCTCCAGGGTACCACGTCATAACCATATCCTGAATACTCCAGTCTCTGATCGAGTTCATTCGTGTTTGGCAGCCAATTTACCACGGCACGGAGTTGCTACGCCACCAACCACTTGTGGGATCTCGAACATAGAATTCCCCTATAGACCTAGTGGTCTTGACTGGTTAAATTCTCAACTACTTGTGTTGTAGCTCGGTTCCAAATGGCACGTCCACCGGTTCATGCATGTATACAGAAAGTTTTCTATTTTCAAAAGGCATTAAGCCCACTCAAAATCAAAAACACAGGACGGGAAGTCCGAGTGCTCAATCCACAAAACATTAGTCCGACGTCTCGGTCTCTAGGTTTGGGTTCATCTTAAAAGATCTATCATTTTTCCTTTTGGTTTTATTTCCTCAGAACAACTTTGGAAAACAAAACACCTTTTGGTTTCATTTCCTCAAAACGACTTTGGAAAACAAAACATGTTTATTATTCTTGAAATAAAATGTTTCTTGATCAAAGAGAAATTTTTTCGGGAAAAGCACTTTCTTGAAAACAAAGTCCGATTTCTAAGGTTCCACGTCTTTTTAAAACGTTTTTCTGAAATAAAACACGTTTTGCACGACTTTCCATAAAATCACTTTTTCTCTTCAAAAGAACACAACTTTTTCAATAAGGAAACTTAACTTTTCTTGAAAAGCAACACGTTATCCAAAAACCACTTTTTGATTTCAAAACTCGTTTTTCAAAACTTTGATTTAAGATTTCGAGTCTTTTAATAAATTATCGAGACATAGCCAGCCCTATGCTCATCCAGGTTATATATATATATATATATATATATAGGCATCAACAGTTCAATATCACAATAAGATATCATCCAAGGCATCAATGCCACAAATCATCAATGATTACTCAAAAATGCTACATTAAGTAAACAACTTCATAACTAATTCAAACTTAACTCCAAATCATCAATCAAAGCCATCATCACAATACATATACAAAACAAGTACTATGAAGCTACCAAACTTAAATGAACTACCTCCCTTTACCTCACAAAGACGTTCAATCCAAACTCAACGATCCTTGGCTCCGGCTCGGGTTTCGTTCGCGTCGCCTAAGACAATCAAACACAATTCAATTCAAACAACAAATCAACATCAATATACAACATCAACACATAAATTTTCTTCCCGTAAAAGGTCTAGGATTCCGCCATGAAAAGATAAAAAGGCTAGGGCTCTCATTTGGTTCCAAACTTTTGCATGGTTGATTCATGAACTTAGTTAACACCAATTCAAGTCCTATGACTCAAAAATATGAAACATTGCTCATGGATTTTTCTCATGAAGGTCTCGGCCATTTTGGGAAAATGGGATTAGAAATTGATTTGATTTTCCATCAATTGGATTCAAAGACAATAGGAAAGCTAAGGATGGAATCAAGAGTTAGAAATCAAAAATTTGATGAAAAACACTATTCATCTTCTCTCTTAGGGTTCGGCCATATTGGGGTTAAGAGCTAGGATGAGAATTGAATCATAAGCTCATGGGTTTAGGTAGAGAATGGTGAAGTGAGTTCAAAGAAATTGGTTTCCCATTAAAAGGATTTTTCTACATTTTACTATGAATTTTCAAAGATTTGGATCTAAAAATGGATTTTCATGAAAACAAGATTTGATCTTGAGATTGAGAGAGATTCAAGAATCTAGGAGATCATAGAAGTGATTTTACCTAAGAATGGATGAAGATTGATCAAAGATTCAAGATTTTTCTTCAAAGTTTCAAGGATTTCGCAAAGTTTCAATGGAGGTTTTTTTCGCTAAGGAAGATGAAGTGTTCTTGGCTCTTCAAGGGGGCTGATCTGCATGAAATGGGGCTGGAATGGGGGGGGGCTGTTCAGCCTTCTTAATAACTCATTTAAGGGCAAAAAGATCATTTGGTTCGAGGGTAAAATGGTAAAAGGTGAAAAAAGTTAAGTTAGGGGTATTTCGGTAATTTCATGTCCCGAAATTCCCGATCGTCATGACGACTGTGGCATACTCTCCCAAGTGAGTTGACATGATGTGGTATCAAGCTTATCCGTTGTCGTGTCTCGTTGAATCTCTTTACGACTCCAAACGCATCTCGTTTCGATTATACGGCCGAATATAATATTTTATTTTTATTTTTCAGACGTCAGGACGGATTTAGCAAAGATATAGAGAATAAAATCCCGAGACTTACTGTCTTGTTCACGAGTTTAAATTAGGTTTCGATAGTAGAAAAAGGCTACTATCCGTGAAAAATGCTGACCAGGCTCCGTTTGAGCTTTCGCCCGAAACTTAACCATGGCTTCGTATGGTTGTGTAAGACATTCCTATCTTCTCAGAATATTTTATTACCATTTCTAAGGCCTCAAATAAAATATAAGTTCATAAATACTGATTAATTTGAAAAACTCGAAAATCGGGGTGTTACAACCGCCCCCTCTACTTTCCGTACCCACACTCAGGTACAAATAACCTCATATGACACTGGCAGCCCATACTACCTGTCATACGGCCTCGCCACTTGGCAGCTGATGATATGCAACAAACATCCTCAACGTGCTTGATACCGGATCTCACGCCTCAACACTCAATCAGAAACAGCACGATACCATCGCATCCACACGGCCACAGCCTCGACACCATGCGTCCACGAGCCACACCTCAAACATCATGGCCATAGCCTCAAGAAACCAGTATAACAGCAACGGCACCATTCACGGTATCAACCCGATAACGACAAGGCACACAACCAAACTTAACTTTAATGGCATTCCGCCACCACACAACAATTACCACAACCAGCGTAACAGCAACAGTAGTAATGACAACAGCAGTAATACCAACAATAACACATAGCAACATATCACATATACCAAGTAGCATATAGGCACTTAGATAGATAGCAACAACAAAAATCAACATCACAGCAGTCATATGAATCAGATCATCCTCAATCAGTAGTTCTCTAGCCTAGGGTTTCCAAACTTAACGGCGATAGTCCAAAGTATGCTAAACCTAGGGTTTAGATACTTTATTGGGGCTCAACCGCTAGTAGGGTTAGGGCTTCCCTACACATAGCAGAAAACACGACTACACTACTCTTGCCTTCCCGATGGCAGCAGTACTCTTTCTCGTCACCTAAACAATCGTAGCACGAACTCCAAGACAAGCTCGTCCACACGCAGCTGCAAGCTCAGCCACGCACAGCTCCAAATCCCTTTGGTAGCCGCGGCCTCAAGCTCCCAACACGAGTAATCACGAACACAAATTTTGCCCTAATCACAAGCACAACACATATGCAATAGTGTTAGCCCTAGCGCAAGCTCAAAGATCAAAGGAAAAAGGTAGAGATTCGAAGAATGACGAAGAACACGTGATAGGGATTCGAGTCTACCTTTGGTGAATTGAGAAACCAATCCATCAAAGCCTTAGATAACTTTGCCGTGATTGCAATCGTGTAGTCAGAATCACGTTCTGATGCCTCAATCGCCTTTAACCTCAAGCTTTCTCACACTAGAACATTGTTCCTCTCTCTAAAAGCTCTGCAACTCTCTGGAAAACTATTAAGAGTTTCGTGCAAGAATGAGGAAGAGAAAGGAACTCATCCTACATGATCTGCTATGCACGCTTTAGCGTGGGTATCTAGAACGCTTGAGCATGCCCACGCTTGAGCGTGCCCACGCTTGAGCGTGGGGTTCCCTCCATGCTTGAGCGTAGAGCCTTGTCCACTCCGCCTTCACCCTGGCCTGACACGTGTAGCATACGCATCAAAAAGCTCACCAGCTGGCAAACGCACTCAGCACGCTTGAGCGTGCAACATGCCAACGCTTGAGGGTTGGCAGGCTAGGGCGTGCTCCCTTCCCACACTTGAGCGTGCTGTTCAGTTGGGAAGAGCCTCCCAAACTTTTGACTTCCACAGTTTCTCGTTTAACACCTTAGGCACTTCTAACCTTGTTCAAGCCTATTCCTAAGCTTCCAACTAGGTCTTAAACTAGCATATAACAATTCACACAAGCATCCAAAGCCCTAATCGAGATTAACCAAATCGATTAGAGTTACAGAAAATCGGGATCTTACATTACCACCCCCCTTACAGAAAATTTCGTCCCCGAAATTTCCGTCGCATACCTGTAAAAAGATATGGATGACTCTAGCACATCTCAGCTTCACGGTCCCACGTTGACACTAGTTATTGGGTTCCACTTTACTCTGACTAACAGAATGTGCTTGCCGCGCAGTTCCTTGATCCTTCTATCCACGATCCAAACAAGCGAAGCCTCGCACTCAAGGTTCTCTTTCAGTTGGATTGATTCGGGCTCTAGCACGTGTGATGGATCAGGGTGGTACTTTCTAAGTTGAGAGACGTGAAAGACGTCATGAAGATTTGACAGATTTGATGGCAAAGCTATCTGATAAGCTATAGGGAAGATTCGACGAAGAATTTGAAACGGTCCTATGAATTTAGGTGTTAGCTTTTTGGATTTGATTGCCCTGCCCACACCAGCTTTTTGGGTAACTCTCATGAAGACATAGTCGCCCTCTTGAAATTCTAAGGGTCTTCTCCTCTTGTCGGCGTTGCTCTTCTGCCTATCCCTGGCGATCTTCATCTTCTCCCGTATCACACGAACTTGGTCCATTGTTTGCTGTACCAGCTCTGGACCTAACAACTGACTTTCTCCAGTCTCAAACCAGCACAACGGAGTCCTGCACTTACGACCATACAGTGCCTTGTATGGCGCCATGCCAATACTTGAATGGAAACTGTTGTTATAAGTAAACTCGATCAATGGAAGGAACTCATCCCAACTTCCCATGTTCTCCAACACGACGTTCTTAAGAGATCCTCCAATGACTGAATTGTTTGTTCAGACTGACCATCCGTTTGAGGATGATAAGAAGAACTCATAATTAACTTGTTCCCAGTGCACTGTGTAAGTTCCTTCAAAACCTTGAGGTAAACCTTGGATCACAATCCGAAACGATGCTTGAAGGTAACCCATGCAGCCTCACCACCTCTTTGATGTAAATCTGAGTCAATCGCTACAGAGAGTAACTCTGGTTGATAGGTAAGAAGTGAGCACACTTCGTCAACCTGTCAATGATCACCCAAACTGCGTCACACCTTTTCTGAGTTCTCGGCAACCCAGAAACAAAGTCCATGGCAATGCTATCCCACTTCCATTCTGGGATGTCCAGTGATTGCAACAACCCTACTGGCTTTCGGTGTTCAATCTTCACTTTCTGACACATCAAACAGGTTAGGATATACGCCGCCATCTCTTTCTTCATCCCCGGCCACAAGAACAGCTTCTTCAAGTCCTGATACATCTTGGTAGCCCCCGGATGAAAACTCAGCTTGCTCTTGTGTGCTTCTTCCAAGATCATATTCTTAAATTTGCTATCCTCTGGCACACAAACCTGTTCACCATACCTAAGCAGACCATCAGTACATCTTCTGAATTCCAAAGTCCTACCTTCCTCTATCAACTGATTCACGCCCTCGAGGTACTTATCCTCAGCTTGCTTCTTCCATAAAAGTTTCAGGAAATCACTAGTTACTTTAACCATCCCCAGATTCAACTTATCCTCGACGATTTCAGATCTCTAAACGCCTTTAACAGCTCTAGCTCCTTTACCATCATGGCAGATGCATGTAGGGATTTCCTACTGCGCGCATCCGCTACTACATTCGCCTTACCTGGATGGTATTGCAGGTCGAATTCATAGTCCTTTATGAATTCCATCCACCTTCGCTACCTCATGTTCAACTCTCTTTGGTCAAAAAAATACTTCAGGCTCTTATAGTCGCTAAACACACTGAATTTAGCACCATACAGATAGTGTCTCCATATCTTCAATGTAAACACTATCGCAACCAATTCCAGATCATGCATTGGGTAGTTCCGCTCATGTACTATCAACTGTCTGGAGGCATACGCCACCACTTTTCTTTCTTGCATGAGCATACATCCTAAGCCTTGATAAGATGCATCACAGTATACATCAAATCGTCCTAAAGGATCTGGTAGCACCAACACTGGTGACGTGGTCAGTCTTCTCTTCAGCTCTTGGAAACTTTGCTCATAAGCCTCTGACCAATCAAACGTCTTCCCCTTTCTCGTCAACTGCGTCATAGGTAACGCGATCTTAGAGAATCGCTCGATGAATCGCCAATAGTAGCCCGCTAAACCAAGAAAGCTTCTTACCTCACTTACAGACTTAGGGCTTTCCCAACTCACTATAGGCTCAACTTTTGCAGGATCCACTGCGATTCCATCCTTGCTGATCACATGGCCTAGAAACTGAACTTCCTCTAACCAAAACTCGCACTTCGACAGTTTAGCATACAACTGCCGATCCTTTAGCACTTGCAACACCACCCTTAGATGCTCTTGGTGTTGGTCGCTACTCGAAGACTATACAAGGATGTCATCGATGAAAACGACAACAAACTTGTCAAGGAACGGTCGGAAGATCCTGTTCATTTATTCCATGAATACATCTGGAGCATTAGTCACACCAAACGGCATAACCAAGTACTCGTAGTGACCATACCGACTCCGAAAAGCAGTCTTTGGCACATCCTCCTTCTTAACCCGGATCTGATGGTATCCAGATCGCAGATCGATTTTAGAAAACACAGCTGCTCCCTTCAACTGATCCATTAAATTATCTATTTGTGGTAACGGATACTTGTTCTTTATTGTCACTTTGTTCAGCTGATGATAGTCTATGCACAGCCTCGAGTTTCCGTCCTTCTTCTTTAGAAACAGCACCGACGCTCCCCATGGAGATGCACTAGGTCTGATGAACACCTTCCCTAGCATCTCGTCCAACTGTTTCTCCAGCTCCGTTAGCTCAACTGGAGACATCCGATATTGCGCTATCGAAATAGGCCCAGTCCTCGGTACAAGATCTATAGCAAACTCCACCTCTCTCCGGTGGCAGTCTAGGAACATCATCGGGAAACACTCCCGGAAACTCTCGCACGATAGGTAAAGCTCCGACACTAGGAGTCTCCTTTGCTTCTAAAGAGACAACACCACGTACTCGTCCGATCGTCCACCCGTCGGATTACTCTTGTTGGCAGGCATCAATCCAAATTGCTCTGAGAAAAGAAGGGTCTTATTTGAACAGGCTAGCATCACATGGTTAGCCGAAAGCCAGTCCATGCCTAGGATTACATCACTAGTGGAAAATAGACTTTTCACGTCAGGCTTTTAACATCTGTTAAATAAAAACAGATGTTAAAAATAGACGCGGTGGCAAACTTGTAAATAAATAGCGCATGGAGTACACTTTTAACATCGGTTCATTAAAAATTGATGTTAAAACTGGAGACTGGGTGGCAATCCAGTAGATATGGAATGGAGGGAAGAAACTTTTAACATCGGTTTTTAGTGAACCGATGTTAAAATAAAGTTTAACATCGGTTTTTCTAACAACCGATGTTAAAAGTTATTAAAATGTATAACGTTAACTTTCTCAAACCTTCTCTGTCTCGCGCCCTACATTTCAACATTACAGTGTTCTCAGTACCGCGACCTACTTTTCTCTTCTCTTCACTGACCTCCTCCTCCTCCGTTCGTGAGCCACCGTAGAACCACCACCATCACTTCCTTTTCGCAAAGGTACGTAACTCTCTTTTCCCTATTTTTATTTGCTAAAACCCTCATTTGCTAAATAAAATTTTTGCTAATATTTGCTCAGAACCATTTACAACTGAACCATCGCAACTGAACCACCCCAACTCCCTCTCTTCTACAACTGACCACCACAATTGAACCGCCCCAACTCTCCTTCTACTTGTTAATCCTTCTCTATTAGTTAGTGTTTAGCATTGTCTCTGTTTTAATGATTTGAATATTTTATGAAATAATGAAATGCATTTTGAGTTTTTTTTAAACTTAAACACTTTGATCTTACATATTGAGCATAGACTTTTAGGCTTTGCTTATAATCTCAATAGTAAAGGGGTTTGGGTTCTTTTTAAAAAGTTAGGTCATCTGGATTGGTTTGATCAATAGTCGAGGGGTTTAGATTCTATTATAGGACTTAATGTTTAGGCCTATAATTTCAAATACTGCTCTTTGAGAGTCTCCCCTCTTGTGCTCATATTGTATAAATATGTGTATATCTACAGAAGGTGGATATGGACCGTAGTTGGATGGTTAGTAAATGCACAAGTGATGAGTATCGGGAGGGAGTAGAAGAGTTTCTAGAATTTGCTCAAAGAAATCTTCCTGATAGTAATGGAAGATTTAATCGTCCTTGTGTTAGATGTTTGAATATGAGGAAATGTGAAGTTAAGCAAATACGTGATCATCTTATTTGTGAAGGGATTTGCAAGAGTTATACAAGATGGATATGGTATAAGGATCGACTAGAGGACATGATCCATGATATTGGACAAGAGTCATTTCAGCGAGCATGTGTGTATGATAATTTGTGCAGTGATGCGGATACGCCTTTGTATCCGGGGTGCACTACTTATACAAGGTTGTCGACGGTCTTAAAATTGTTCAATGTGAAGGCGAGAAATGGGTGGAGTGATAAAAGCTTCATCGAATTGCTTGAGTTGTTGAACAACATGCTTCCAGAAGGCAACACCCTGCCAGACCGTAACTATGAGGCGAAGAAGATACTCTGTCCGATGGGTATGGAGTATAAGAAGATACATGCATGTCCTAATGATTGCATACTATATAGGGGTGTGTATGAAGGGATGCACGACTGCCCCAAGTGTGGGGTATCGCGGTACAAAGTGAACGATGGTGATTCTAGTTGTGATGTGATCACAAAGGGTCCTCCTGCAAAGGTGTTGTGGTATCTTCCAATAATTCCAAGGTTCAAGAGATTGTTCGCTAATGTAAATGACGCAACGAACATTAGATAGCATGCAGATGAGAGGAAACGTGATGGAATGCTTCGCCATCCAGCTGATTCTGTGCAATGGGAGAGAATTGATAGTTTGATTCCGAATTTCGGAAATGAGACAAGAAACCTTAGGCTTGGACTTGCTACGGATGGAATGAATCCGTATGGTACCTTAAGTAGTATCAATAGTTCATCGCCTGTTCTCCTCGTAATTTACAATCTACCTCCTTGGTTGTGCATGAAGCACAAATACATGATGTTATCTATGATGATTTCGGGCCCAAAACAGCCAGGAAATGACTTAGATGTTTATCTAAGTCCCTTGATTGAAGACTTGAGAAAGCTGTGGGTGGAAGGCGTTGATGTGTTTGATGGCCATTACAAAGAGACTTTCAAGATGCGTGCCATGTTATTTTGCACCATCAATGACTTTCCAGCATACGGGAACTTGTCCGGGTATAGTGTTAAGGGGCATAAAGCATGCCCAATATGTGAAGAAGGCACATGTTTTACACAATTGCAACATGGAAGGAAGACAATTTACCTTGGGCATCGGAGATTTCTCAGACGTGATTACCCATATCGTAGACTGAAAAAAGCTTTCAATGGATTCCAAGAGAATGGAATTGCTCTGACGGCCTTTAATGGAGAGAAAGTTTATCAAAGGGTGAAGGACATTAATGTTATGTTCGGAAAGACTCAAAAAAAGGCTACTGAGAAACACATATGGAAGAAGAGGTCGATCTTCCATACTGGTGCAAACTTGATGTCAGACATTGTATTGATGTCATGCATGTGGAGAAAAATGTATGTGGTACTCTAATTGGAACGCTTCTCAACATTCAGGGTAAGACAAAGGACGGTGTGAATGCTCGTCTAGATCTGGTTGCGATGGGTATACGAGAGCAGTTAGCTCCACAACCAAAGGATGGTAAGCGGACATATTTGCCTCCAGCATGTCATACCTTGTCAAAAAAAGAGAGAACAAGTTTTTGTGAGTGTCTACGGGGCGTCAAAGTGCCACAGGGTTACTCTTCAAATGTCAAGAGGCTTGTCTCAAATGATCTAAAATTGGTTGGCTTAAAGTCTCATGATTGTCACGTCTTGATGCAACAACTACTACAAGTGGCTATTCGTGGTATTGCTCCTAAAAATGTTAGACATGTCATAACTAGGTTGTGCTCATTCTTCAATGCTATATGTAGCAAAGTCATTGACCCCCAGAAGTTGGATGACTTGGAAGATGAGGCTGCTATAATCTTGTGCCAATTGGAGATGTATTTTCCTCCTTCATTTTTTGACATCATGGTTCACTTAATTGTTCATCTAGTGAGGGAGATTAGATTATGTGCCCCCATTTTTTTAGGGTGGATGTACCTAGTTGAGCGATACATGAATATCTTGAAAGGGTATGTGAAGAATCCACACCGTCCTGAAGCATCTATTGTTCAAAGGTACGTTGCAGAAGAAGCTATTGAGTTTTTTCAAGACTACCTTTCAGAAGTGGAGGCTATAGGGATTCTTAAGCCTCGTCATGAGGGAAGATGTGCCGATAAGGGTACACGAGGTATAAAGGTAAATAGCAAGGCTCAGGAGGAAGTGTTTCAAGCCCATTTGCTCATTTTGAATAACGCTGATGAGGTTGCACCTTGCTTATGTGCTCACAAACAAGAGGTCAAGGAAGAAAACCCTAGAAGGAATGAAAAATGGTTGTTGAACCATCATAACAAGACTTTCATAGCCTGGTTTAAAGAAAAAATTACAAATGATCATACTGCTTCCGATACATTACAATGGCTAGCACAGGGGCCACGTCTTGAAGTCATATGTTGGAGTGGATATGATATCAATATGTTTTCCTTCAATACAAAGTCCCAAGATGACAAGAGGACCATGCAAAACAGTGGGGTTATGATCGTATCTGAGTCGATGTACTTCTCTAGTTCAAAAGATACAAATCCCGTTATGGCATCGAAATCTTACTTTGGAGTCATTGAAGAGATTTGGGAGGTCGATTACACTAAATTTCAAGTGCCTATTTTTAAGTGTAAGTGGGCTGACAGTAACAGTGGTGTGCAAACTGAAGAATTAGGATTTACATTGGTAGACCTTGACAAAGTAGGTCACACGGAAGAGCCTTTCATCATGGCTTCCCAAGCAAAACAAGTGTTTTATATCAATGATCCTTCTAACAAAAGGTAGTCAATTGTTCTCCAAGGAAAAAACATGCATAATGGTATCCATGAAAATCACGATTCAACTCTTGATATTCCAGAAACTCCTTCTTTCTCAACACAGATGCCTATTTTCGTCGAGGAAAATGTTGTGGACGATGTACTTGCCACTCGTGATGATCATCATGAAGGGATATTGATGTAAACTTGACCATAGTGTAAGTTATGTTTAAATTAAATTATTCTTCTTTTATTTATCCATGTTAAAGTAGACTTATTTTTATTTCTCCATGTCAAGTTAGACTTATTTTTATTTATCCATGTTAAAGTAGGCTTTTTTATCCATGTTATAGTGGACTTATTTTTATTTATCCATTCTTATATACTAACCTAATTTACTACTTTTTGTCTAAATAGGCATACATGACTGATCGAGCAGGCATTCCTCCTTCTCCTTCACATAGCGGGTCAGGTGGTGCACGCCCCAAAAAAAGGGGTAGATCAGCCACAAAGTTATGATCGTTGGTCCTGAGTCGTTGCGGTGATCAGAGGCTTCCGGTTGAGTTTGATACATATGGGGGGGCCATAGGGCCGAATACTGACAAATTCACCGGTTTTGTGGCCCTGGAAGCTCGAAACAGGGTTAGCATTCTGATTAAGGAATGGGCTCAAGTATCGAGTATGGTGAAGGATCAAATTTGGTCTTCAATCTTGGTATTTTACTTTTATCCTCTCTATTTGTATCTAAATTGTATTTACTTATATTATTATCATACTCTAATATTTCCTCCATTTTGTTTTGTACTATAGTTGACTTTTGATGTCCCGAATACTCCTGAATGTAAGAAGAAATGGCTTTCTTTTGCCGCGAATCGGTGGACGGGGTTCAAGATCTATTTGGGCAATAGATATATTTTTGAGAAGAAAGACGACAAATCTCCACTTGACACATACTCTTTCATTGATAAGGAGACGTGGGATAGGTTTGTTGTGAGCCGACAAGACCCTACCTTTCTGGTTAGTTTCCCGTTATATTTTTTATAATAGGCCTATCTAATTTATTTATTTATTTATTTAATTTAATTGAGTAAGTGTTATTTGTAACAGGAGAAAAGGAAAAAGGCCAAGGAAATCCAGAAAAACAATGTACACCCACACCATATGTCTCGTGGTGGCTATCGTATGGTTCGGTAGAAGATTATGGAGGAGAAGATGAAAAAGAAGCAAGAAGAGGCCAAAAAGAAGTAAGAAGAAGCCGAAGCCGATGGAGAAATAGTTGTTAATCCTCCATCTCCACCCCAACGCCATGAAACATGGATGGAAGCCCGAAAGACAAAATCGGGAGATTTTAAAACCGAGCCTACATGCATTGTCGCTGAAAAGATTGTAAGTAATTAATAGATTACTTCTACTTGTAATTAATAAAGTTAAGTAAACACTATCTTACACATATTTTGTGAATTTCCCCCTTGTAGACATCGCTGGTGGAACAAAGCTCGCAAGGATCATTCGTTCAACATGAACGTAGGGATATCCCGAGCATTGCCCTAGATAAAGATGACCACCCTAGCTTTGTAAAGAGTGTTGGAGGGCTAGTGGGCATTCGGCAATATCACGGACGACGAGTCCATGTTGGAAACCGAATCAGCAGTCACGAGCGGGAAAGCATTAAGGAGGAGCTTAAAAGAGAGATGTTTCCGGAGCTTATGGAATCATTCATAACGGAGATGTCATCTAGGGGCTTACATTTTTCTCAGCATGTGAGCACTGTGGGGAGCTGCGAGGATGCACATAAGCCAGTTGAGATGCCTTTATCCCAGGTATGCATATTAATGTCATATTAATCATTTAATTACTTATGTCTTATTTATTTACAAATGACATTGCTTAACTAATGCCTTATCTTTGTTGTTTAGAACATTGATAAAAAGCTAAGATTGAATGTAGCTCATTTGGCTGCATTTGCTGCGGATGCGCTGGATAAAGAGTATACTATTCCCTTGGAACACGAAGGTGCTTGCGACTTGCCAGCCTTTTTTTCTCTGGGAAGGATATAGGTAACATATGTCTGCCTGGTAATTGGCTAGCCAATACCGTTCTGAGTATGTGGTGCACGTAAGTACATTGTTGACATGCATCTTAGATATTTTAATTCTATAATTTATTTCAATGTCTTAGGTATTTAACATTATTTTATTCTAATATCTTAGGTATCTTCATCACTTATGTATGGAAAGAGGCAACCAGAATACGTATGGATTCTTAGACCCAAGCGTAATTCAGGGAAATTGCTACACTAATGGGGATGCGATGAAGACATGCATCCTGAAGCTACTTGGTCGAACAAAGAAAGATATTTAGCTAGGACCAATACTTAGGAGTGGCCATTGGCAGTTTCTCATACTTCATCCTAGCTAGCATCGTGTCGTCTTCTTATGCTCGTTGCACTATAGTCCGACATCTGAATCGAAGGACGCGATTGACATGTAAGCTTTAATTTAATTTGTAATTCAAATTGCTTTTGCTTTATTACATGAAAATAATTGACATTATTATTTTTAATCATAGAGCTATGGTTGCAAGTAGCATGGCTTGTGCAGATGGCAAAAGTAGGCCATCCAAGTCAAAAAGAAAGCCTGAATGGATTATCCCACTCATAAGTAGTTTATTATTTCTTACAAAAAATTTACAACAGTAATTATTATTATATTAGTACTGTACTTGATATTCAATTTCATATTGCCTTGTAGTCTCGTAGACTGGCGGCTGGGAGTGTGGATACTACATGATGAAACATATGTTGAACGTGGTCTCCGCCACTATTATTGACGGATGGCAACAGGAAATAAATATAAAGTTTTGCACAAGTTAAATTATATTTTGTTTTGGTTGATGATTTAATGTAGAGTTTATTTAAACTTGTGCAGGCTTTTGACGATCAAACTCCACTTGATAAAGAAGAGATGAAAGACCTGAGGGATCGTTTTGCTAATTTCTCTTATGAGTATACTAGGCAGCATAATATAGATTGTATATGATTTTTGCACTTGCATGTATTGCATGTGACACATTTTGGACTTTAGGTTATTGCACTTATAACACTGTATATATGTATTGTCATATAATTTAGTTTAATTATTCTGGACGTGTGTAACTGTAATATTGTAATTCTGGAGTAGCAATATATGAGTTACATGTTTGAATCTATTTCTGGCATTATGTTGTGTACTGAATTGTGGATGATATACTGATTGATATGCAGGGTGGGAAAGAACTATAAATGTAACACACCAATTTATAAAAAAAAAAAAATAATAATTTTAACATCGGTTGTTATAATAACCGATGTTAAAAGTCCTAAAATCGATGTTAAAAGTATACTTTTAACATCGGTTGCAGTTACAATGGATGTTAAAAGTGTACTGACCAGAGCACATATCTGACTGAGACCACACTTTTAACATCGGGTGTTCCTATAACCGATGTTTAAAGTGTACTTTTAACATCTAGTTTTTTATTAACCGATATTTAAAGTAAACTTTTAACATCCCTTGAATTAACGTCGCCTCGTTAACCGATGTTAAAAGTATTTTTTAACCGATGTAAAAAGTGCTTTCTGTAATAGTGCATCTATCTGTTGCATAGGCTAACAGATAAGGTCGACAAGAAAATAACGGTTCTCTATCGTGATAGGACACTTAAGGCATACAGATAGGGTAGTCCGAGAATCGCCAATAGGCGTTGAGACAGTCAAATCATAGGGTAATACAAAAACAGGTAGTCCTAAATGATCCATACGTTCTATCGATATAAAAGAATGAGTAGCCCCCGAATCAAATAAAACTGACAAAAGTTTACCAGAGACTAAGCATTTACCTTGTATCAGGTCGGGGCTTCGAGAGGCTTCAGATCCCCTCACAGCAAACACCCTTCCGATCGTCTATGGCCTACTCTGCTGGCTTGCCACTGCTGATCTTGCTCCGCCACTCTGAGATCTACTGCTCGGCTGTTGAAACTGAGCCTTTCTGCTAACCCTCGATTTGCAATCTGAAGCATAATGACCTATCTGATTGCAGTTGAAGCACCTGATGTACTGGGACCTCAGGCAGTTCTTGACTAGATGCGGTCCCCCACATCAAAAATAGGTCTTGATCTTCTGTTGTCCCTGGCTGGAGCTGCTCCCTCCATGATTGACGTTAAACTGAGCGGGTCAATCGTAAGGCCTCGCCCTTTGTTGAAACTTACCACTTCTGCCTCTCTGAGTGCTCCGAACAGGCCCACCACTTCTCACTTGTTGTGGGGCTGCCCGTGCTCGGTCATGCCCTTCCACCACTATGCTTTTCTCCACCAACTCAGGAAAAGAGCTGATACTCAAAGGTAACATTGCTCGCTTAAGTTCTGCTCTTAATCCATCTTCAAACCTTCGACATACCCACTCTTCATCAGGATGAACTTGATAAAACTGAGAAAGTTTGAGTAACGCCTCAAACCTCATCGCTTACTCACCAACTGACATATGTTGTCTGATGCTTCTTGGAAAATACTTCTTTAAGAAGCTCTCTCGAAATAGTTGCCAGGTCACAATCCTTCCTCCGGCCTCTAGCAGATTGGCCTTGGTCTTCCACCAAGCTTCCGCTGCTCCAACCATCATGAAACCAACGTATGTAACTTTCCTGTCCTCACTGCAGCGTGTGGCCATAAACATCTTCTCGATTTCTTGCAACCACATCTCCGCAGCTTCATGGTTGTACTCTCCGTGGAACTGAGGAGGATTTCCTTTCATGAACATATTGAGACCAGTGTCCACAGTGTCGTTTCCTCTTACCGCGTGCAACTGATCTTATCTTCCTTCCTTCTCTTCCTTCCTTTGCATATACTGGCCAGTCTGCTGGGTTTGTTGCATCATTGCGGTCGCCAGATCCCTCATGGCCCGCATTGCTTCAGAGGTGTCACCACCACTTCTTGTCCATGAGTGGTCACCGTTGATATTGTTGTTATCATTGCCTCCGGTCGCAGCCGGCCATCCTCCACTCCTTCTTCCACGAGCCATCTAGCTTCCTGCAAAAAAGAGCTATCAGTTCCAATTCATAAGACATATAGTAGTAATTTAACAGTTAAACATATCATATGCCTTATGAATGAAAACAGTTATCACATTTCGATAACTAGCGCATCGGACACTCTACCCAATACCAAACTTAGTTGATACAATGCGGGTATCAATCGTTGCAGCCAGTACACTTGTTAGACTCGCAGTAATGGTTCCAGACTTCCACAGTTCCTGGTTCCAATACGAACTGTATAGGATCAACGACTCTCAAGGCTCGTCGTAGAACCAAACTGCTCTGATACCACCAAAATGAGACGACCCTCCTTTCTTAGAAGGATAATCCCATTAGTCCCAAAATCCTATGATTATTAACTATGCCTTACCGTATTATAGCGATAACGTGGTATTCAAACAACGTAGCGGAAACACGCGCATTTAAAACATACAACATACGGAAAGCATAGATCACATTAGAGTAAAAGCGCAACATGAAGATAACTATACATCAACCATGCATATCATAACCCCATCAGTAGGGAACCCTATACATACATATAGAAACTGTATAAGCAAAAACTGGAAGAACTGAAAAATACATCAAACAGCAAAAGAAGACCCTCGCGGCTCACTAGTATAACTCGTCCCACGCTCAAAAGGTACATAGAAAGCTCTCAGCTCACAACCTAGGACGCAGTGGCCAGCTCCCACCATCAGTGTTGAGGATGTCCTGACCTACCTTGGCCCTCACCATGAGCATGCCTATACCTCACCAAGGGCTCATACTCTGACGAAAAGCTGGACACATCCACCTTACGCCTGCGGTAGGTCCTCAAGTACTGCTCCGTCCTCCAGCGCTGACCTCGGTTGAAGAAGCCTCTCTTGCTGGACGCATGCGAAGATGCTAGCTCGATCCTGGTGTAGTCTCGCTCATGACGCCTCGGCGGCAGCCACATACGTGGAAAGGGTAAGAACTGCATAACTCTGAAAGGTCCCACGATGTCCTCCCTATGCGATGCCACTCCTCGGAATAGTATGCTCACCGGTCCAATGTAGACCGTCAGAAAGGTCGAGGGGTCCACACGCCACCCCCGATCATCGTGATAGATGATCTCGATCAAAGCGAACACCGGCATCCTCAACGCCGATGTGATATAGGGGTGCGCTCTCGGGTCCATCAGCTGGCTCCTCGTCTTCACGCGAACCAAGAACAAAACAGACAGAAAAAACAGTAGGGAAATAAGAAATACAGTGCAGGCAAAGTCGGAATAGAAATGGTAATGCAGTAAACAACATGTAGCATGTAGCAGATATGACAGATAAAGCAGTACTACACTCCAACAAACGTCTCTCGAGACATCACATGCAACAAGCATCCATCTCCATGAGTCTCACACTCAGATCAATCCTCTAGATCGGGAGACTAATCCTATGCAGCATGTCGGTCGAAAACTCACAAAGCTAGTTCCACACCGGAACAACTCCACACCGGAACAGGTTCCGTGTCGGAACGAAGTTAGTTTGTCCAAGAAACCGAACCGCTCGCCGTGACCAATAAGAGTGTATGCCCCTTCCACACCGGAACCGGGGTATCTCGGTCGCCTCCGAAAGTTAGACTGGAACGTTGAAAGCTCAGGGATTAGTTGGGCAAACCGAACCGGATCAGGCGTCACGACAGGATAGGAGCTACCTCATCCATCATTGTTAACTATTCCCGAGACCGGCAACATCCCCAAGGTCACTCACTTTACCGCCCCCTCTACTTTCCGTACCCGCATTCAGGTACAACTAACCTCGTATGACACTGGCAGCCCATACTGCAAGTCATACGGCCTCGCCACTAGGCAGCTGATGATATGCAACAAACATCCTCAACGGGCTTGATACTGGATCTCATGCCTAAACACTCAATCATAAACAGCATGATGCCACCGCATCCACATGGCCACAGCCTCGACGCAAAACGTCCACGAGCCACAGCTCAAACATCACGGCCACAGCCTCAAGAAACCAACATAATAGCAATGGTACCATTCGCACTATCAACCCGATAACAACACAGCACACAACCAAACTTTACTCTAACGACATTCCGCCACCACACAACAATTACCACAACGAGCATAACATCAACAGTAGTAATGACAATAGCAGTAATACCAACAGTAACACATAACAGCATATCACAAATACTAAGTAGCATATAGGCACTTAGATAGATAGCAACAACAGAAATCAACATCACCGCAGTCATACGAAGCAGATCATCCTCAATCAGCAGTTCTCTAGCCTAGGATTTCCAAACATAACGGCGATAGCCCAAAGTATGCTAAACCTAGGGTTTAGATACTTTATCGCGGCTCAACCATTAGTAGGGTTAAGGCTTCCCTACACACAGCAGAAAACATGACTACACTACTCTTGCCTTCCCGGCGGCAGCAGTACTCTTTCTCCCCACCTGACCAGTCGTAGCACGAACTCCAAGACAAGCTCCTCCACATGTGGCTGCAAGCTCCACCAAGCACATCTCCAAATTCCTCTGGTAGCCGCGGCCTCAAGCTCCCACCACGAGTAATCACGAACACAAACTTTGCCCTAATCACAAGCAGAACATATATGCAATAGTTTTAGCCCTAGGGCAAGCTCAAAGATCAAAGGAAAAAGGTAGTGGCTTGAAGAACCACGAAGAACACGTGGTAGGGATTCGAGTTTACCTTTGGCGAATCGAGAAACCAATCCGTCAAAGTCATAGATAACTTTGCCACGATTGCAACGATGTAGTCAGAATCACGTTCCGACGCCTCGATTGCTTTCAACCTCAAGCTTTCTCACACTAGAACATTGTTCCACTTTCTAAAAGCTCTGCAACTCTATGGAAAACTATTAAGAGTTTCGTGCAAGAATGAGGAAGAGAAAGGAATTCGTCCTACATGATCTGCTGGTCACGCTTTACCGTGGGTATCTAGCACGCTTTAGAGTGCCCACTCTTTAGCGTGGGGTTCCCTCCTCGCTTGAGCGTAGAGCCTTGTCCACTCCGCCTTCACTCTGGCCTGACATGTGTAGCACACGCGTCAAAAAGCACACCAGCTGGGAAACACACTTAGCACTCTTAAGCGTTCAATATGAGCGTTGGCTTGCTAGGGCGTGCTCCCTTCCCACGCTTGAGCGTGCTGCTCAGCTGGGAAAAGCCTCCCAAACTTCTGACTTCCACAGTTTCTCGTTTAACACCTTAGGCACTTCCAACCTTGTTCAAGCCTATTCCTACGCTTCCAACTAGGTCTTAAAATAGCACATAACAATTCACACAAGCAGCCAAAGCCCTAATCGAGATTAACCAACTCGATTAGAGTTACAGAAAATCGGGATGTTACATTTGTCATGAACTATAATATGAATGACATTGCCATAAGTCTGCCTAAATTGTTGAGCATGTTGATAACTGCTAAACAAAACATTTTGAAGGGAAAGAGCAAGGCCATATTGATGGTTGATTCTAGAAGGGCAAGCAGTCCATGAAGCCTAGCAAGAAACAGAAAGGAAAGGGAAAATTCAAGCTCGAAGCTTTTGGTTTGATACTGGATGTGGAAGTACAAGAAGTACATGGAAGAGAAGAAGGGAAGTGAGACTTCCACTTTTAGTATTTATCTTATTGAGATTAATTTATCTACTTCAACATCTTGGGTACTTGATACTGGATATGGTGCTCACATTTGTAATAATGTGCAGTGGCTAAGAAGTAGCAAAAAATTGATCAAAGGTGGAGTTGACCTACGAGTGGGAAATGGAGCAAAGGTTGCTGCATTAGCTATAGGAACTTATGTATTGACTTTACCTACTGGGCTTGTTTTGGAACATGATAATTGTTATTTTGTTTCGGTTATTAGCTAAAACATTATTTCTATTTCTTGTTTGGACAATTTAGGTTTTTATATTATGGTTCAGAACCAATGTTCTTCCCTTTATCTGGATAATGTTTTATTTGCTACTGCACCTTTGAGTAATGGACTTTACATCCTTGATCTTGAAACGCCCATATAACATAAATGTGAAAATGGTAAAACCAAATGATTTGAACCCTTCATATCTTTGGCATTATCGTTTAGGCCACATAAACGAGAAACGCATTTCCAAACTCCATCAAGATGGATTGTTGGACTCATTTGATTATGAATCTTTTGAGGTGTGCAAATCTTGCTTATTGGAGAAGTTGACTAAATCCCCATTCACTGGTAAAAGTGAAAGGGAGAGTGATCATTTAGGTGTAATACATAGTGATGTATGCGGACCCCTAAACAAATATGCTAGAGGTGGTTTTCTTTACTTTGTTACATTTATTGATGACTTTAGTAGATATGGTTATGTGTATATAATGAAACACTAATCGGAAACCTTTGAAATGTTCAAAGAATTCAAGAACGAAGTAGAGAACAAACTTGGCAAAAGTATTAAGGCCATACGATCAAATCGTGGTGGTGAATACCTTAGCTTGAAGCTTGATGACTATCTGAAAGAGTATGGAATAGTATCCTGACTCACACCTCCTGGAACACCGCAATGGAATGATGTGTCTGAAAGGAGGAATCACACCTTATTAGACATGGTACGATCTATGATGAGTCATTTAGAACTTTCAGACTACTTATGGGGATATGCATTACTTACAGCAGCTTTCACACTAAAACGTGTTCCATCTAAGGCTGTTAATAAGACTCCAGATGAGATATGGATGGGCCGAAGGCCTAGTCTGTCATTTATGAAGATTTGGGGTTGCCATGTCTATGTGAAACATTTAATCACAGATAAACTTGGACCTAAATCAGATAAATGTATTTTCTTGGGGTATCCTAAGGAAACCAAAGGGTACTATTTCTCTAACCCCTCTGAGAAAAAATTGTTTGTTGCTAGGACTGGAGTGCTCCTTGAGAAGGAATACATCTCCAAAGGAGACAGTGGGAGAAATATAGAACTTGGAGAAATCCAAGAACAACAAAGTACTAATCAACCTTCAATGGAACAAGAACTGGTTCCGCAAGGAGTTATGCTCCAACCACCAGTTAAAGTAACACAAGAGCCACGTAGGTCAAATAGGCCATGTCCTTAACCTGAGAGATATGGAGTACTCCTAACTCAAGAAGGTGATGTACTACTCATGGATCAAGATGAGGCTGTGACTTACCAAGTGACCATCATTGGCCCAGAATATGAGAAGTGGCTAGAGGCCATGGGATCCGCAATTGAATCTATGTACACTAACCACGTATGGACCTTGGTAGAGCCACCCGAAGGGGTAAAACCCATAGTGTTCAAGTGGGTCTTCAAGAAAAAGACTGACATGGATGGAAAGGTGAATACCTTTAAGGCGCTACTAGTCATGAAAGGTTTCAAGCAAAGTCCTGGTGTTGACTATGATGAGACTTTTTTCTTAGTTACAATGATTAAATCTGTTCGGATTCTGCTTGCTATCGCAGCATACTATGATTATGAAATCTGGCAAATGGATGTCAAAATTGCATTCCTTAATAGGAATCTTCTTGAGGATGTGTACATGACACAACCTGAGGGTTTTGTAAGCCCAGGGAATGCTGGGAAAGTATGCAAATTGCAAAGATCCATTTATGGATTAAAGCAAGCTTCCAGAAGATGGAATCTTCATTTTGATGAAGCTGTAAGACAGCTTGGATTCATCAAGAATGAAGATGAACCTTGTGTGTACAAGATTGTTGGTGGGAGCATAATTGTTTTTCCCGTACTGTATGTGGATGACATACTACTCATGGGAAACGACATGTCTACACTGCAAAATGTGAAAACATGGTTAAGGAATTGTTTCTCAATGAAGGACATAGGCAAAGCTTCTTATGTATTTGGAATCAGGATCTATAGAGATAGATCGCTAAAATTATTAGTCCTTAGTCAAAGTACATATGTTGACAAAGTGCTTAGGCTCTTTAATATGCATGATTCCAAGAAAGGTCTCTTGCCTATGTCACATGGCATATACCTTTCCAATGGATGATCCCCTGCTACATCTGATGAGAGGTAACGCATGAATAAGATTCCATATCCCTCAGCGATTGGATCTATTATGTATGCCATGATATGTACTAGACCAGATGTTTCGTATGCTTTGAGCATGACGAGCACGTACCAATCTGATCCCTAAGACGGTCACTGGACGGTAGTCAAGAGTATCCTAAAGTACTTGAGAAAAACTAAGGAAACATTCCTGGTTTATGGTGGTGAGGAAGGGCTTGTTGTAAAGGGTTACACTGTTCTAGCTTCCAAAAAGGATGACTCTAGATCACAGTCAGTATTCGTGTTTTGCCTTAATGGTGGCGTTGTGAGCTGGAAGAGCTCAAAACAAGAGATAGTTGCTGATTCTACTACAAAGGCCGAGTATACTGCTGCATCCAATGCAGCAAAGGAGGCCGTTTGGATCAACAAGTTCATTACTAAGATTGGTATAGTTACTAGTGTTGCTGACCCGATTGATCTCTATTGTGAAATAATGGAGCAATTGCAGAAGCCAAGGAACCTAGATCTCACCAACGATCCAAACACATACTTAGGCGCTTGCATCTCATTCGAGAGATTATCCATAGAGGAGATGTGAAGATATTCAGAGTAGATACACTGGACAATATTGCTGACCCGCTTACGAATTCTCTTTCTCAGCAGAAGCATGACGCTTACACTAGGTTGATGGGTATTAGGTTTATACCTGATTGGCACTAGTGCTAGTGGGAGATTGTTGGTGTAAGCCCTAGTGGCCAATCTATTTATTAGATTTATATTTTGTATCATGACTTGGATTTATATATATTGGATTTATATCTTTATATATGAGGCATTCATATATTATGTTATTATTATGATCATGTATGTAGCATAATAAAGTCCTTTGAATAGACAGTTCGTTTAATGGAACATCAAGTGTGACTTGATCGTGAGACCCCATTAAACTATAGAACGTTATTATTAAATTATCCATAGTCAAGTATTATTAGTAATTAGGACAATAATAATAAATCGAGACTATTATGTGAGTGACATGATGACCACATCTCACGGGTCATGGATATATGATATCAAGTCTTCTCATAGATATAAATATTGGTGGAATATTTATATTGGATTGACCTACTACGAGAACGTTGCATAATAATTATGTAAGTGTTATAAGCATTTCTCGTGGTGACCATAGTGAAGTAATCCTTCGACTTGAAGTCACTACGATTCCTACATGAGGAGTAGTAGGCTTTAATGCTATCAAACCTTGTCTGTAACAGGATGATAATAAAGGTAGTAATTGGGTCTGAAATGAATCATGCAAAGAGAGGTGACTGATGTAGATAGGATTTGTCCTTCCTACATAACGGGAGTAATGTCTATGGCCACTTGATGGTGTGCGACGTGGAAATGAATGGCCATGCTAAGTTGGGACAATATGAGATATTGGGCCCAAATGATTACACGTCTACTCTTTGATCGAGAAACATATCATTGGACTTAACAAGGATGACACATGTATGCCTCGTGTTCAATTAAGACATTGTGACGAAGGGACATTGGCTACATTGTAAATATGGTCGTAGTTAAGGTTATATCGTATTACCGATATTCTCATTAATTAATTAGCAATGAGGTATTGCTAGATGCCGCTCATTGTTTGTAATATTAAATGCGATTTAATATTATTGCCAACTTAATGGGAACCTATAGGGTCACATGCATAGAGCAAATGATCAGAGAAGTAATTTAATTAATTAGTTAAATGTGATTTAATTAATAATTAAATAATGGGTCTATAGAGTACGGGAGCTCATTAGGGAAAGGGTTGGTGAGTGATAGCCTATATAAAGCTATGCATGTCACTTAAGCACACAATCAACACAAGTCACATAAAGTAGTTGCTAATCCTGGCAGCCTGTACCCTTGTGTGTGCCGCACCCTCTCCCCTTTCCTGATAGCTAGCACTATGCTACCTCCGATGGTGGTTTGCTCGCGTGGACTGAGTAGAGGTATTGCTACCTTGCAATACTGGTGATAGAGGGGTGTCTCCTTTTGTGGTTGTAGCCACAGTGTTCATTGGATCTGCTGCCCTGTAGAAGTGTTGATCAAGTTGCTACCCTCTCCGTAGCAGTGTTCGTGATTGACCAATGTTGCTGACGTGCTCACAGTGTTTATGGTCAAGTTTCGCTACAAAGGTAACCCCTATAACAATGGTCATGCTCATTCGTTGAGATCTTGTAAAAGGGAATTTTTGTTTTCCGCCAACGGGCCATAAATTGTTTTTCTCCTGTGAATTCCCAACAAAGGGTGCAAGACCGTGCTGCACGGTTCACGTCTCGTGCTTGTGCTCACTGATGTTGATACCAAGGTGCACAACCATACTGTATAGGTGCACGGCCGTGCTCAGTGCCGCATCAGGATTCTGGGTTCGAATTTGAACCCCAAAAATCCAATAAACGTTCCCAAACGTTCCAAGATGCATACAACAAATTCATAGGCATACTATACAAATATAAAACACATTATCATGGTGTATCATGCGATTGAATCAAAGCACCAAGAACATCAAGAACATACATATGTTCAAGCAACGATAATATGCATATATTTGAATTGCATTCAAAGCAATAAATCATGTTATCTACCAAGGCAAACAAGCAATTAGGATTGAAGGTAATAACGACCATACGCTCTGATACCATTGTTAGGTTTTCGTGAGACAATTCTCTTTTAAAATCTTGTCTCAAGGCGGAAGAAAACCATACCCCATGGTTCGCACATTACCAAACAAGAATCACATAAGGCTATTGTGTTTACCTCTTGAAGCGTGCTTTCAAAAGAATCCTGTAAACGTGCTACGAATCACCAGTGCCACGACAGGGGCAGCATGTAACAACCTGCTTTTCAAACGAGCAACCACTTCTTGATCCTACACTCCTATTCTATTAAGAAGCCCAAACCTTCCAGAATATCTATTTCGGCTGCATCCAAGGGTATACCAATTTATTTACTTATTTTCCTACCTTTCCCCTTTCTATACTTTATTACTGATCATTGATTAACCTTGTAGGCAAATCAATAGTTGTTGCTATTTGATGTGGATGCTTTGCAAGATCCCATAAGGGATACAACAACATCCACGACTAAGAAGAGAACACGACAATCAGGCATTGTTATTGCCTCTTCCCCTCCAGCTCCTGTTTTAAAATCTAAAAGGACTTCGACTGAGATTGCAAGCTCAACAAAGGTAATTCTTTTCATATTTATAATTTTCCTATTTAAACTTCTGGAGTTTATAGCCTAATATCAAATTTTGTTTTCTTCACAAAAATCAAGGTTCCCATTGCTGTTGTACCTGTGGAATTGACACCTCCTTCATTTCCAAGAACTAGGAAAACCTCTACTGAAGCTGAATCCGCTGGCAAGGTAATTTTTAAAACCTTAACATTTTTTCCTCTTCACATCTTAACATTTTGGCTACTTCAGGCCATTCTCCAGTCGTTTCAGAGGAAGTGTTGGGGCAGTACTTCATGCCACCGCTCTGAAGTCCCCCAGTTCCTTCTGATTCTTCACCAATCACGATGCATCTTACTCATGTGGAGGATAACTTAAACCAAGAAGTGCCTCTTGAGCGCAAACCATTATTATTTCCTTGTGGCTCTCCCTTTTCAAGCTAGCTCGAGCAGCGATGATTCTCATGCTAACTCTGCTAATAGAGCTATATTTAATCAGATGGCTCTTTAAGCTTGAGAGATTGCCTTTAACTATAAAATGTACACGCAAAGGTATGACTCTGCTTATTACAACTTGAATCGGCTACATGGCCTCCAATTCAAGAAATCTACTTTCCAAACCACTTATCATTGGGTAAAGATGTTCTCCATTTCTCATGAGAAATGGAGATCTCCATTACTATGGTTTTACGGTGTATAAAGGATATTTGGACCCCACCTAATGTCACATTATCATGTTTATACCCCTAAAACCATATTAATGGAGAGAGAAAATGGAGAGGATCTCAATCCCTGATCAATAAGTGGAAATTGAAAGACAAGCCGATGTAGCCGAACAAGCTTTGATGAATAAAATGATGCATGAGTTAGCTGTTGAACTGAACAGAATGAAAAAAGAAATGGCTGGTCTGCAACCCAAACTGCAAACTTTAATGGATAAGATCAACTCAAGTGCCGATAAACACGTCCAACTATATAATCAATCAACTTCCTTAGATGCAAAAATTATGTATCTTCTGCAATAGAAAGAGGATGTGGAGAGAGACTTTCATCAAGGAGAGAGTGGTCTATTAGCCGCTAGGAAATCGTGGGAATGATTGAGGGATATCCTAGCCGAGGCTAAGAAAAGTGTTGCTCCTTCTTCGGCTGAGACAATAATTACTTTGCCAGAAGAGGCTGCTTCACCTAACCCTCCTTCATTACTTGAATCTCTCCTTGACCCGACCCTTCCAGAAGCTGATCCTCCTGCAGAAGCCATTCTCTCAACAACCGAACCTAATGAAGAAGCTCGTGACTCAGCCGCCAATGAATAATTGGCTTTGGTTTCCTTTTAGCTCTTTTAGCTATTATTGAATAACACTTTTTGCTAGATAGATGACTTGTAGTCATCATTTAAGATTTTGTACTTCTTCTCATATAGATGGATAATATAATTTCAAGTATTTTCCATTTATGCTTCTAGTTAATTCTTCGCCCGGTGAGACATTGTTTGGTTTTCGTGAGACAATCCTCCTTTAAAATCATGTCTCAAGGCGGAAGAAAACCATACCCCATGGATCACGCATTAAAAAAGAAGAATCACATAAGACTATTATGTTTACCTCTTGAAGCGTGCTTCAAAACAATCCTGAAAACGTGCTTCAAATTGTAACATCCTAAAATTCCAATATAACTATTTTAAGAAGAATATTAGGTTGTTATGAAGTTTGTTAGCATAAGAATTTATTGGAATTGTTCTAACAACTAGAAAAGAAACACAAAGTTTGAATTAAAAGAAAAAGAAAAAGAAAAAAAAATTGTAGGACCCCCACGTAGTTTGTTTTATTTCAAACTTTGGCTTTTGGCCAGATGCAACTTATGGAAAGTTGCAGCTCTAGCCATAATTCAAAATGAATCCTTAGGAGAAGATAGCGGGGCCCACACCGTCATGTGGTTATCTCATTTAGAAATTTAGGATCTGGCTTTAGCCTTTAGCCAACAAATAAATCTCTATCATGAAAGTTTTGGGAGAACATTGCATACTATCACTCAAAATCTTTCAACGCCATTAGATAAAAAAAAAAAGGTGATACTATGCTACTGCGTAAGGGAGGAAATATCATGACAGTGTTGGTCACGTGATAGAAGAAGTGCTCTAAAACTAGGATTCGCTCTTAGGAAACGCTTTGGAGCTTTAATTTGGACATCTACAAGAAGTGAGTAGAAACACTTTTTATCACCCTTTCATGGTACAAATATTTGGGGTTTGGGGTCTTCAAACCAATAACGCATTTTGGGTGTTTGATTTGGGAAAATTGGGTTTTTCTATGTTAGGGTTCAAGAACGATAAATTGATTTGGGGGCTTCACAATAAATTATGACTTAATATATCAAGGGTTAACAGTTTTGTATGATTACATGTTGTAAGACTTGTGTGGTGATTTATAATTAGTATGTGTTCATTATATGTTATTTGGAATGCCTAAATGTTGTTTTGGCATGAGATATAGCATTGTTATTAATGCATGGAGCATTAGAGCATTTTGGTAGTCATTTGGGATGACATATTGCATTATGCATGAGTTTGTCATCACCTTCCGGGAAGGGTTGACGGTATATATTCCATTCCGGGAATAGGATGAGAGGAATCACATCTGGGATGAGATATCAGACTTTTAAAAGTATCCACATCTGGGATGGGATATTAGATACCTCCATCTGGGATGAGGAAGGCAGTGGGACGACATTGCATGGATATGAGCTCATAGATCTTAGTGGATCTGGGATTCACACAGGTTCTGGGAACCAAAGAGTCAAGACAAGTGATTCCGGGAATCATAGAGTCATGTTCATGGAGTTGCATTGCATAGAGTATGCATGGTTGACATGAATAAATGTTTTGAGGTGTGAATGTTTTGTCTACTGAGATATTTATTTTATTATATATGATGTTGAATAATTTATGTATACTCTAAAAGGATTTATTATGTGTGTTTTTTGCGGGTACCATGATTGATTTTTCTCGGTTGCCGCGCCGGCTGAGAACGACACTATTTACGAACCTTTTTATTAAATATTTTTATTCAATGAGATTATAAATCTTATTAAAAGTGTTGCTTTCAGAGCACAAAGACATCACCACTGAGACTAAGGAGACTTGAAGACTTAGTGCTTTGTTTAGTTAGCTATTTATTATTTTTGGTTAGTACTATGTTCAATAAAGTGCCGTTGTGGCTAGAACCATATTATTTTATTTTATCGTTGGGTTATTTTTTTAGTAGGCGCCCGGGTTTTGAGACAATTTACTTTATTTATGTAAGGATTTATTATGTTTATTTTTCTTCTAATATTTATTAAGGTATTTTCTGACCATTATATTTATGAAAAATTTATTTTGCCATATTTGAATTGAGATTTTATTTTGGGTTACTAGTTTAACGAAGGGCGTTACATTTTTGGTATCAGAGCAGTTCAATCCTAAATTGGACTATGGTATTGGGTTGTTTTTCTAAAAATCGAAATATGGGCGCATAGGACGGCTTGTTAGAGTTATATATGGTGCATGCTATTCTTGGAGATATTGGACCTAATCTACCCAGTGTTTGATTGATGGTGTGCAGATTTATGGCTACTGGCAGGTGTGGGGCTAACACTAATGGTGCACTTGCAGCAGCTTTGGTCGAAATAACCAGAGTCATGCAAGAGCAGATGGAGACACTTTGTCAGATGAGGGATAACGGTAACGTGAACAGCGCTGGAATGGTTGCAGCTCAATATCTTCAGTACGTGGGCTTATCAGAATTTCGAAAAAATGATCCACCATCCTTTCGTGGTAGTTCAGATCCAGTGGAGGCTGAGGAGTGGCTTCTAAAGATGGGGAAGGTTTTTAGAGTGATGAGATGTGAAGATGCACAGAAGGTGGACTTTGCCACTTTCATGTTAGAGTCGGACGCCGAGCACTGGTGGAATTGTGCTCGTGGTGGTTTTCTAGCTCAGGGAGCTCCGATCACTTGGGACAGGTTCAAAGAGGCGTTCTTAGAAAAATACTTCCCCCACAGTGTTCGCATCCAAAAGGAAGTAGAGTTCTTACAGCTTTGCCAAGGAGACATGACTGTGGCTGAGTATGTGGCCAAGTTTGAGAGCTTGGCAAGGTTTTCTTGTTATCTGAGGGAGCATCCCCAAGATGACTGCAAGGCCATTAAGTTTGAACAAGGTCTGAAACCGGAACTACAAAGCTTTATTGGCATCTTAGAGATCAGAGACTACCCCACATTGGTGAATAAGTGTCGAGTAGCTGAGTAGAAGATGCAAGCACTGATGGTGGAGAAGCCTAAGGAGAAAGCTAGTTTTGATGGGAATAAGTTCCAAGACAATGATAACAAGTTCCTGAAGCATTTGCGACTCGTGTCCCCATCAACAAGGGGGAAAAGGTGCAAGGAGTTCAGACTGATAGGGGCACCGGGTGCCATAAGTGTGGTTTGATTCATGGAGATCATGCATGTCCTGCGGCGCAGACCACTTGCTTCAAGTGTGGCAAGGTGGGACATTATGCCAGAAATTGCAAGAGTGGAAGAAAATACCAACCTAGACCACTAAGCCAAAGGGACAAGGTGAAGGAGTCTGATGGCCTAATACAAGGTATGGGTTTAATTAAAGAAAGAATAATTAATATATTGTTTGATTCAGGAGCGAATCATTCATTCATATCTTTAGATTGTGTGAAAAATCTATCTTTGTCTGTTTCTAAATTGCCATATGATTTGAGTGTTGCTACTCCTGCAAAGGATAAGCTTGTTACTTCTTTTGCTTGTTTGAATTGCCCTCTAGTGTACCAAGATGTGACTTATTCCATTGACCTCATATGCTTACCTATGTCTAAGTTAGATGTCATCCTTGGCATGGATTGGTTGTCTTCGAATCATGCTGTTATAAATTGTTTTGATAAAACCATATCAATTGCTACCCAACCTATGACGATTGATCCTTGTGTAACCAATTCTATTGGGTCTGCTGTGTCTTGCCATAACTGCTTAGTTGAGGGAGATCAAGATACATACTTCTCTTCTCTGCTAAGATAGAGGCTGAAAGTGAAATAGCGGCAATACCCAAGGTGTATGAGTTCAAGGATGTTTTTCCTAAGGAAGTCTCTAGCTTACTGCCAACCAGGGAGGTTGGGTTTAATATAGATCTAGTACCTGGGAGTGGACCTGTTTCAGTAGCACCCTATAGGATGGCACCCTTAGAGCTGAGCGAGCTTAAGAAACAATTAGAAGAGTTGTTAGAAAAGGGGTTCATTAGGCCAAGTGTGTAACCTTGGGGAGCACTAGTGTTCTTGGCCAAAAATAAGGATGGTAGTATGAGGTTGTGCGTTGACTATAGGAGTTGAACAAAGTAACCATCAAGAATAAATACCCTTTGCCTAGAATAGCTGATCTGTTAGACCAGTTAAGAGGGGCAACAATTTTCTCTAAGATAGACTTGAGATCTGGGTACCATCAGATTAGAGTTAAAGGCGAGGACATTCCTAAGACAGCCTTTAGAACTAGGTACGGACACTATGAGTATGTAGTGATGCCGTTTGGTGTGATCAATGCCTCGGCCGTTTTCATGGATTACATGAATCGGATTTTTAGGCCATTTTTGGACAACTTTGTGGTGGTGTTCATAGATGATATTCTTATATATACTAGAACGCCAGAAAACCACGAGGGGCGCTTGAGAGTAGTGTTGCAGATCTTGAGATATGAGAACCTGTATGCTAAACCAGAGAAATGTGAGTTTTGGCTTGATGAGGTGAAGTTTTTAGGCCATACCATCTGTAGGAAGGGGGTAGCAGTTGACTCTTCTAAGGTTGACGCGGTGTTAGAATGGGAACAACCTAAGTCAGTGACTGAAGTGAGGGGTTTTTTAGGACTGGCAGGGTACTATAGGAAGTTTATAGAGGGTTTCTCTAGACTAGCTTTACCTTTGACCAAGTTGACTAGGAAAGGGAAATCTTTTGAGTGGGACAATGAGTGTGAGGAGAACTTCCAAGAGCTTAAGAAGAGGTTGGTGTCATCACCATTCTTGATCATTCCGTACCCTTCGGTGGGCTTCATCGTTTATTGCGACGCTTCTAAGCATGGTCTAGGGTGCGTGTTGATGCAAGAAGGGAAGGTAGTGGCTTATGCCTCTAGACAGCTTAGGACCCATGAGGTGAATTATCCCACACATGACCTTGAGTTGGGAGCAGTAGTTTTCGCCCTTAAGATTTGGAGGCACTATTTGTATGGTGCTAAGTTTGAGGTTTTTAGTGACCATAAGAGTCTTAAGTATCTGTTTGACCAAAAGGAGTTGAATATGAGGCAAAGAAGGTGGATGGAGTTCCTTAAGGATTATGATTATGAGCTGAAGTACCACCCAGGGAAGGCTAATGTAGTGGCTAATGCCCTTAGTAGGAAATCCATACACATCTCTAGCTTAATGGTGCAGGAGATGAGTCTTTTAGAGGAGTTTAGAGATATGAATTTGGAGGTGTCTCTGAATACTTTAAGTTTGAGGTTGAATAGGTTGGAGATCTATAGTGACCTTAGGGAGGAGATTAAGCGTGGACAACTTTTAGACCAGGAATTGCAATCTTTATTGGGACAGGAGGGTTATGAGTTGTTTGCTGATGGCATGGTAATGTTTAAGGGTAGGATTGTTGTTCCTAAGGAAGGGAGTCTCAGGGAAAGAGTGTTAGAAGAAGCACATAAGGTAAAATTCACCATACATCCAAGGATAACTAAAATGTACCAGGACCTTAAAAAGATGTATTAGTGGTCAGGAATGAAAAAGGATGTGGACAGCTTTGTGTCTAAGTGTTTAGTATGCCAAAAGGTTAAGATAGAGCACCAAAAACCTTCAGGTCTGTTGAAACCTTTAGAAATTCCTCAGTGGAAGTGGGAAAGAATATCTATGGATTTTGTGATGGGGTTACCTAGAACTCGTTTGGGTTTAGATGCCATATGGATAATCGTGGATAGGTTGACCAAGTCTACTCACTTCTAGCCAATTAAGGCAACCTATAGCTTGGATAAGTTGGCAGACTTATACATTAGGGAGATAGTTAAGCTTCATGGTATACCCACCTCTATAGTGTCAGATAGAGACCCAAGGTTTACCTCTAGATTTTGGAGAGCTTTCCAGCAATCCTTTGGTTCTAAGTTGAGATTTAGCATAACCTATCACCCTCAAACGGATGGTCAGTCGAAGCGGACCATTCAGACCCTTAAGGACATGCTGAGAGCGTGTGTTTTAGACGAAGTTGGAAGTTGGGATAAGTTTTTACCACTCAAAGAGTTTGCCTATAACAATAGTTATCACGCTAGCATAGCAATGGCATCCTATGAAGCTCTTTATGGAAGAAAGTGTAGATCCCCTTTGTGTTGGTGTGAGGTAGGAGAAAAGACCTTGTTAGGACCTGACTTAGTTCAAGAAACCACAGATAGGATTAGATTGATTAGAGAGAGGATGCGCACTGCACAGAGTAAGCAAAAGAGTTATGCCGACAAGAGGAGAAAGCCTTTAGAATTCCAAGAAGAGGAACATGTATTCTTGAGAGTCACTCCTAAGACTGGGGTGGGAAGATCCATGAAGGTCAGAAAACTAAACCCTCGATTCATTGGTCCTTTTGAAATCCTAAAAAGAGTCGAGTCCGTTGCTTACCAATTGGCTCCTCCACCACAATTGTCTAATCTTCATGATGTGTTCCATGTTTCTCAACTTCGGAAGTACATACCAGATGTTTCACACGTGATAGCTCCTGAGTTAGTGCAATTGAAAGATAATTTAATCTTTAACCCAGGCCAATTCAGATCATTGACAAGAGTACCAAAACTATGAGGAACAAGACAATTCTATTGGTGAAAGTGATTTGGGAAAGGTTGACTCCAGAGGAGGCCACATGGGAGCTTGAAAAGGATGTTATGCGTCAGTATCCAGATCTCATTTATTAAGGTACATTAACTTTTAATGTTGTTAAGTGTACTGTATATTGGTTAAACTGCTTAAATATGAAATTAATTTCGGGTATGAAATTCTTAAAGGAGGAGAGAAAATGTCACATCCTAAAATTCCAATATAACTATTTTAATAAGAATATTAGGTCGTTATGAGGTTTGTTAGCATAAGAATTTATTGGAATTGTTCTAACAAGTAGAAAAGAAGCACAAAGTTTGAATTAAAATAAAAAGAAAACAAAAAAACTTGCAGGGGGGGCACGTAGTTTGTTTTATTTTAAACTTTGGCTTTTAGCCAAATGCAACTTATGGAAAGTTGCAGCTCCAACAAGAATTCAAAATGAATTCTTAGGAAAAGATAGTGGGGCCCACACCATCAGGTGGTTATCTTATTTAGAAATTTAGGATTTGGCTTAACCCTTTAGCCAACAAATAAATCTCTGTTACGAGAGTTTTGGGAGAACACCGCATAGCATAGTATCATTCAAAATCTTTCAGCGCCATCAGCTATAAAAAGAGTGGTACTGTGCAACTGCAAGGGAGGAAATATCGTAACAGTCTTGGTTTCGTGATAGAAGAAGGGCTCTAAAACTAGGATTCGTTCTTAGGAAACGCTTTGGAGCTTTAATTTGGAGGTTTACAAGAAGTGAGTAAAAACACTTTTTATCACCCTTTCATGGTAAAAAGATTTAGGGTCTTGGGTCTTAAAACCAATAACGCATTTTGGGTGTTTGATTTGGGAAAATTGGGTTTTCTATGGTAGGGTTCAAGAACGCTAAGTTGATTTGGGGGTTTTACAATAAATTATGAATTAATATGTTATGGGTTGACATTTTTGTATGATTACATGTTGCAAGACTTGTGTGGTGATTTATAATTAATATGTGTTCATTATATGTGATTTGGAATGCCTAAATATTGTTTTGTGCATGAGATATATCATTGTTATTGATGCATGGAGCATTAGAGCATTTTGGTAGTCATCTGGGATGACATATTGCATTATGCATGAGTTTGTTATCACCTTCCGGGAAGGGTTGATGATATACATTCTATTCCGGGAATAGGATGATAGATATCACATCTGGGATGAGATATCGAACTTTTAAATGTATCCACATCTGGGATGGGATATTAGATACCTCCATCTGGGATGGGGAAGGTAGTGGGACGCCATTGCATGGATATGAGCTCATAGACCTTAGTGGATATAGGATTCACACTGGTTCTGGGAACCAAATAGTCAAGACAAGTGATTCCAGGAATCACAGAGTCATGTTCATGGAGTGGCATTGCATAGAGTATGCATGGTTGACATGAATAAATGCTTTGAGGTGTGGATGTTTTGTCTACTGAGATATATTGCCTCCACCCTGAATAATATGTGTTTGCGGAGGGATTATTGTCTCGGTTGCTGTTGTAGTTTCCCACATAGTTGACAGATGCTAGATTTCCAGAACAGTTCTCAAGTAAGTGCTCCCATCCACAAAATACACAAGACACTGCTTCAGCTTGAAACACTTGTGTTGTCAAGTGACTCCAAATACAAGAGGGGGGTGAATTGTGTGTAATGTGTATTTTTAAAACCTTTTGTACAACAAAGCACTTTAGAAATAAATAACTTGTATTTAAAGTGCGTTGAATAAATTGCAATAAAATAAAGGTAGCAGAAAGTAAATGACCTGAAATAAATTGCAATAATGTAAAAGTTGCAAAAAGTAAATGGCATAAAATAAATTGCAATAATTAAGAGTAAGGAGGAAAAGAAAGACTCACAGTTTTATCCTGGTTCGGCTACCTAATACCCCAGTAGCCTACGTCCAGTCCCCAAGGTCAACCACTAAGGGTTTTCACTCAATAACTAGCTTTTAAATCAGGTTCAGCTAGAAACCTTCACAAATAAGAGCACTCTTCACAGACCAGGGATATCATCTCCCCCAGTGATAGAGTCTCAAGAGAAAAACCTTCTCTTTCAAAAACTATGGGATTCACACCCAAATAAGAACAATATAAACGAGAAATGTAACAATCAAAAGTGCAGATAAGAAATTACAACTTAAAGCACAATTACAATCTCACTTATATGGAGTATAAAGCTCTCTCTCAATGTAAGTATAATCAAAGTGTAGTATTAGTGAGAGTGATAAAAAGATTTCACAAAGTATTAGCTCAATAAGAAATAGGGAAGCAAGTATTGTATTTGAAACACTTCCCAAGGCATCCTATTTATAGGAAAAGAATTAGGCCCATAGGAATTAGGTTAAGCCCATTTTCAGCATATGTGTTTCGCACACAATAATCTTTTACTTCAATTTAATAATAGATTATTCCCTTTTAGTCAAAACGTGTTAAGAGACAATCGCATCATAATCGATTATGATTATGGGTTCTCTGTTTTAGAGCTCATTTATACGTGTAGGAACATAATCGATCATGGAATCGATTATGTATATAATTGATTATGGTAATCGATTATATCTTCACTGTTTCTTGAAGCATCTTTTCAGATATATGATAATCAATTATGATAATCATATAATCGATTATTTTCATGTATAAGCCATCTAAATTTGAACTTAACGACTGTTAATTAATTTTTCCATTTAAAGAGCTTACGACCAATTAAGTTTTATTTTTAATCTTTATATTATGTGTGTGTGATTGATTTTGAGAGCTTTATCTATCATGTACAACATGATCTAAAACACACAATACAGATACTAAAATTCCCATCACCCCTTCTGAAAGACTTGATCGTCTGAGATAACATTTTCCGCTTTTTGCAATCTAGTCCTTCTGGAATGTTTCTTTTGTTATCCATCAAAACTTTAAGTAATCCTGTCAAGGCATATATTCACAACTTGTTGATCATTCACCACATTTTCACTCATTGCAGCTTGATTTTTAGTTATGCCTTGGTTACCAGTAGTCAAATTCTTCACCATATTAGTCAGAGAAGCTAACTGAGCAGAGATATTAGCCGCCTCTTTTAAATCATGTATTCCTACTGTAGTAACAGTTTTGCCAGAAGTAAGCCTAGCAGTGGGCCACCGATAACTATTCGCAGCTATGCTCTCAATAAGCTCATATGCTTCATTATAAGACTTGTTTAGCAGGGTACCACCTGCTGAAGCATCAAGCATCATCCTGCAGAAGGTAGCACTCCATTGTAGTAATGCTCCATTTGAATACAAATAGAAATGTTATGATGTGGACACTTTTTCAACAGCTCCTTAAATCTCTCCCATGCTTCATACAGAGGCTCATTATCTTGTTGCTTGAATGAGGTTATATCATTCCTCAATCTAGCATTCTTCATGGGAGGGAAATACTTTGTCAAAAACTTATCAGCCATATTGTTCCAAGTGTTAACAGAGTTGGGCTCCAAAGCATTGAGCCAGTTCTTGGCCTTACCACTCAGGGAGAATGTAAACAGTCTTAGCTGGAAGGAATCATCAGTGACACCTTGGTTCTTAAAGCTATTTGCCACATTTAAGAACTGTTTCAAATGCAGATGAGGATCTTCAATAGCAGCTCCATTGAACTGCCCCATTGCTTGCAGCGTTTGGAACATGGCCGGTTTGAACTCAAAGTGCCCAACAGTTATTTCAGGCACTACTATGCTTGTGCTCATAGTTTCAGGATAAAAAACAACTTAACTTCTGATAGCACTGGTCCTATCATTGGCCAGTGCCATGCTATCAAGTTGATCTTCGTCGGCCATCTCAGAATTCACAGAGCTTTCAGGGGACACAAAGATCAGTCTCCCCAAGTCAACTAAACCTTGATTCTCTCTAGTAAGCCTTCTGAATGTTCTTTCGATCTTAGGGTCTAGTTGATATTTAGGTGTGCTCTTCCTATGCATACAGAGTAAGAGTACCTGACGCTAGAGCAAAACACTTCAAAGATCAGTTATCCTAACTAACAGAACTAACAATCCAAAACTTGTAAATTAAACACCATTACAATCCCCGGCAATGGCTCCAAAAACTTGTTGCTTAAAATTGTGATGTGTGGAAGTATACACAATCGTAACAAGTATTAAAGTGATAAGAAAATATCGTTCCCACGAGGATTATATGGTGGTTAGTTTTAAAGCTTAAATCAATAGTTCTATTAAGTCAAGATTCACAAAAGTAACAAAAATAGGTTGGTGTGTGTTCAATATTCAGATTTAAACGCAATAGTAAAACAAGGCAGTAAAGGTTGGTAACAAATACAAGAGAAAGAGCGACAAGTATGAATCCCTTGTAAATTCAAACTAGTGTCAGTTATGCTCTGAGATGCTGCAGCATACGGCTCCAAGAAATGAAGATGATGTTTTCCAACATATTAAAGACGAGGTTCATTAAATGCTCCTATTCCTAGGTTCAGATTAGTTACACTCTCTTTTATTAAAGCATGTTCCAGCTAGTCTAAGGACTTGAATGATTATTCCTAATTCATTCAACATCAATTAATTTTCCAATTAGTGACTTAACCCTTATCTCTTAAACAAATCCACTCACTTTACTTTTCCAAGTTTCAGCAGCTAGAATTCTATTCAAGATGATTAGACTTAAATAAAGCAGCGTTAAAAACAGATTAAAAGAAAATGCTTTGCAAATCATCACATAACATAAACTAGAAATTCATTACAACTTCATCATACTCATAGCTACAGCAAGTTTAGCTCATGATGAGCTTACAAACACGAAGGGTAAAATGTAAAACGGAAGAAGAATTCATTACAGAGAAAGGGTATAATGGGAGACAAAGGAAAATGGAAGAGATGCAGCTACTGATGGTCAGGGATAAGGTATGGAATCAGCTGCCGAAGATAAGGGAATGTTCCGCCTTTTAGGGTAATACTAGGCCTTCTAGAAACACCTTTACTTTCTCCTCTATTTGGGCCAAAAAGGTTAGTACAATAAATGCCAGGGCCCAAATTCCTAAGTACAAAAGCACTAAAGTCAAAGGCCACGTCAGGAGAGAGAACGTTGTGATCTCATGTCCTTTGTTAAGCAAGCCTCATATGCTGCAGCATTATCCATAGCATTACTTCCAATTCTACGTTCATTTAACCAAGACCTGCTCTGCACCAGAAAACACATAATTAACTTCTAAAATCACAAAAATATAAAAACTCATATAAGAACACACAAAACTCTAAATTACTCTAAAACACATAAAACACTCACATAAAGCACTCAAAGATCACTAAAGCTCAAGCTAAGAAAATGTAGGTAACTCTCATTTCTAAGAGTTATCATGCGACCTCGATTTCAAGCTTCGTTGAGGTGAGTCGAGCTGCCGACATTGTCGACCCCAAGTTAATTTTAGTGTTTGACTTGTTTCCTATCCTTTTCTTCCTCACGCTTCAACCTAATGTTGCTTTGCTGACACATTAGCGTTTTACGCGGCTGTTCACCCGATAGATCGTTCGAGGAGTCACACGAAGGGGAGCATCGCGAATCTACCCTTGGAGAGACAACGAATGTTCTTGGTAATCTCTTCCTCTAATTTTCATGGCTTAATATTTGGGTTCATTGATTCGAACCCTACGATCGTCCGTTGTTGTTTCTGTTATTGTTTTTGAGTTTCTGCCTGTTTTTGGACCTCGTGCATGTGCCCGAGGTGATTGTTGGCCGAATGTGCATGTCGAGGGCATCTTTGGTAGTGTTTGAAGCTTTTTGGAGGACGTGTTTGGTTGCCGGTCGCACAGTTGCGTTCGGAAGCTTGTATCGAAAAATGTGAGATTAGCAATTTCAGGTGGGGAGAGAGAGTTATACACGTTGGGGAACCATAAACCCTTCTAGAGGTTGAGCCCAAGTAAAGTACCTAAACCCTACGTTTAGTATACTTTGGGCTAGCACCGCTGAGTTTGATACCCTAGGTTAGCCGACTTGTGTTGACTTGGAAGACGTGTATTTTGTTTGTTGTGTGCCTAGTTAATCTCTGCTATTGAGAAATTTTATACACGTAATGGCTTGCTTATCCTGCTGATATGTCTATTGTTCTACGTGCATGGTTTTAAACTGCCTATATGCCTTGGTTTGCATGCCTGCATGAGAGTTGGTGGTTTAACAATGATTAGGGCTATGAACCCTGTGTTGATAATTGAGCTGGTAGTCATGAGTTGAGGTTATGGTTGGAGCCTTGAGGTGCTCGAGATATCTTGATGATGAGATGCGCTAGGCGCAAGTGTCTAGGATGCATATGGTGCGATATCAACTCAAAGGGATGGATGTCATGCATAGCATCTACATAGTTGCCAAGTGGCGAGCCATGTTGCGTGGTACACATGAGGTTAGTGCATCGAGTGCGGGTGTAGAAAATGGAAGGGAAGATCTTTGAGATATCGTGGATATAATGGACGCAGGTATGCCCACATGATACCAGTATGGTAGAGCCTATCATGTCGTGGTAGTTCTGGCTAAGTACGGTTATCCTGACTGGACCCTGAGTCTTTCTAGTTGTCAGTGGTTCTTTCGAGGAGACCCAGATAGCCCTCCCTGTCTAGGACATAAGTGCGGTGATGCACTTTTATGGGTCACGGCAAGCGGAGCGGATTAGTGGAACAAACTAACTTGTTCGATGTGCGGACGTATTTGATATCTTTGTCCAAGGGGGACATTTAGTATCGGTCGACATGATTAGAAAGAGTATGTGTATATCTAGTTAGGACATGACAGTAGTGACAGCATACTTAGGATATGTCTGTGTTTGTTATATACTGCTTTGTCTTTATCCTTTTTCTATGATGTGCATGGTTCTTATCTCCCTGTCTTTCCTTGTCTATTTCTGTTGGTTGTCTATGAGAAGACAACGAGCCAGTGGACGGTACAGATGTGTTGGATTTTCGAGAGACAGTCCTCTTTTAAAATCATGTCTTAAGGCAGAAGAAAACCATACCACATGGATCGCACACTACAAAAAAAAAAAAAAGAATCATATAAGGCTATTGTGTTTACCTCTTGAAGCATGCTTTCAAAACAATCCTTAAAGCTTGCTTAAAATCACCAATGGCGCGACAGGGGCAACACCTCTACTCAATCCATGCAAGAAAACATCCGATGGAGAATGCGTCTTGTGCTAGCTGATGGCTACATGGTTTGGTGCGACGTCAAGAGTGAAGTATGTCTCATTAATGTGTCTAGTGACAAGAGTGTATCTCTCTATGTGGTGGGGGAGGCACACTATCTATTTATAGAGTAATGCTACTTCACCCTTACTTGCCATAATCCTGTTGGGCTTGTCCACTACATGCCCAAAGTGGAATTAATTAATTAAATCATATTTATTTAATTTATTCCTCTCCAACTATATGCCCTATGCGTGTGACCTTATAGGTTCTCACTAAATTGGCAATAATATTAAATATTATAATAATATCACATATTAATTATAATATCAAATATTATAAACAATGAGCGGTATCTAGCAATACATCATTGCTACCCAATTTATGAGAAAATCGGTGATTAGATTTTAACCTTACTGCAACCAATTTACCATGTAGTAAATGTCCCTTCATCTATATGTCATAATTGAACACAAAGTATAAATATGCCATCCCTTTTAAGTTTAATTATATGTTCCTCGATCATTGAGTAGATGTGTAATCACAAACGGATCCAATATCTCATAATGGCCCATTTGAGCATTGCCATGCATTTTCACATTTCACTATATTGAGAGGTCCATGACATTGCTCCAGTTATGTAGATGGGACGAATCCTATCTACATCACTCACATCCCTCAACATGATTCATTGCAGGCCCAATAACAACCTTTATGATTATCGTGTTACAGATAACGTTTGATAACATCAAAGCCTATAACTCCACATGTAGGAATCATAGTGACTTCAAGTCGAAGGACTAATTCACAATGGTTACCATGAGAATCGCTTATGACACTTACATAACTATTATGTAGCGTTCTCATAGTGGGTCAATCCAGTATAAACATTACTTTAACATTTATACCTATGCGAAGACTTGATATCTCATATCCATAACCCGTGAGATGTGGTTATCGGTCAGCTCACATAATAGTCTCGACGTATTATTGTTGTCCTAATTACAATAATACTTGACTACGGATATTTAAGAATAGTGTTCTAATGTTCAATAGGATCTCACGATCAAGTCACACTTGATGTTCTATTGAACTGAACCTACTATTCTAAGGACTCTATTATGTATAAAAGAGGTGGCATAATAAATAGAAAAGCCTTCTATTATAAATAATATAAACCAAATGTCATGATAAAAAATAATCTAATAAAAGATTGGCCACTAGGGCTTACACCACTATTATCAACATATCTTGACCATCAACGATGATCATTAACAACATTGGACGATAACCCATCGTTACCGTCTTTAACATCATCATCACTAGCAACACATTGTTACTATTAACATCGTCATCTTTATTAAGCATTAGATTTAATCTTAATATCTCAACCTGAATGTATTTATTTAAATCATTACCTTAGTTCCATTAACTATCCACAAAGTCACATTCTGTAATCCTATATATCATATTTTTATCTCAAAGGTCATTTAAACTTCTTTTAACTAAATTTGAGAAATGCTCTTAGGTTCGCCCAGGAGCACGAACGTGGACAGTCTGAGCACAAGCGTGCTTACTGAGACGATCCACCATCCCATTAAAGAACCTAAGATATTAACTATCCTTAATCGTATTATAAAAGTTAGCACGTCTTATTAATACGAAACTAAATTTAGGCACGCAGCATATCAGAGTACATAGCTATGATATATATATATATATATATATATATATATATATGTATATGCATCGGTTTCCCCGTCAGTAGGGCTATAGTAGTAGTGTATACATGCGGAGTACATCGGTACAAACTATAAGCAAAATACATCAAAAGATAAAAAAAAAACTCTCATGCTAGCCACACTTCTGGTACAAAGCTCAAAACCTCTCGAGGCTGGGGTATGTGGCTCGTCCACCGACATCAGGCTCGTAAGGAGTGTCATCCAACTCCTCAGCGACCGGTTCCTCCACAAGGTCTTCCCATAAAATAAAAGAAACACATAGAGAAAACACAGAGAGATAAGAAACATGCATCATCAAACACAGAAGAGGGGCAATAGTACAGCATACAATACATGTAGCACACAACACATAGAAAATATATAACACACCAACAACCATCTCTTGAGCCATACAGCACAATCATCTCAAAAGTCATTCCCTCAGATCAAACCTCTACGAAGGATACTAATCCCTATATGCATGACATCATCCCTATATGCATGTTGGCCGATTTCATCACGTCCCCAGTTGGACATTCCCGTCGGGATTAATAACATCACGTCCCCAATTGAACATCCTCGTAAGGATCAATAACATCATGTCCCCAATTGGACATCCTCGTAAGGATCAATAACATCACGTCCCCAATTGGACATCCCGCCTCGGGATCGGTGGTACACATCTCGCCCCCATTTGGGCATCCCCCATTGGGATCAAATATGCTATGATATGCAATGCTATGATGTGCAACAAACATCCATCACAGGCTGATATCGGAACCTCACACCTAAACACTCGGCCACAGCCACTATGCATTGCATCCACATCGACATCAACATCACGACGCCTTGCATCCACGAGTCACAGCTCCATGGTCCGGACCACGACGGTATCAACCCGAACAACATCATAATCTCACCATACTCTCATCAACAATCATCCAGCCAATCACAAGAATAAAATATCACAACAATAAGTATGTCAATATAGATATCATCACGTCGACAGATAAAAATATAATCATATAAGCAGTTCAACATAACAGATCAACAGATAATCACATAGGCAGTTCAACATATCGGATAAACAGATAATCACATAGGCAGATCAACATATCAACTTCAACAATCACATTGTCTAGCCTAGAGTATCATCTTAGCGGTGATAGCCCGAAGGTACCTACACCTAGGGTCCAGGTACTTTGTCCAGGGCTCAACCTCTAGTAGGGTTTAAGGTTCCCCAACACATGTATACATTCTATACTACGCTTGCCTTCCCAACGATAACAGTCATTTCTCCCCACCTGAAACTGCTACGAATTGCTACATGCGGGCCGTCCCATACAAGCTTCCGAACACAGCTCCGCAGCCTGCAACCATACACGCTTAGAACAATCCAACACAGTCTGATCCTTCACAACAAATCAAAGTCTAACATTAACAAACTACCCTTCCTGCATCACAAGGTATAGGTTCGGCCATGGTGATCCAAAATCGGTTAGAGATGTCTAAAAATTTCTAACTTTTGGATGAATGATCCTTAAGCATACATAACACTAAATCAAGTCTCTTTACACAAAAACTTGAAGTAAAACTCATGACTTCCAAAAGTCATGGTTTCGGCCTCTCTTAGGAAAAAGGGCTAGGCATGTTATTTGATTACATATTCTTGGATAGTGATAGAGGATGGCGAAACTAGATCATAGAAATTGATTTCACATTAAAAGGATTTTTCTGTAATTTTCTAAGGTTTTTCAAGTGAAAATCCTAATGTATGTCAAGCTACGATTAGGTCTCAATTAAAATGAACAAGATGAAAAGGAAAGCTTAACCATAATTAAGAGAGTAAGTATAAGAGAATTTATCTCTTGAAGCTTGAAGGAAAGTGAAGGAAGAAAGCTTGCAGTTGAAGACAACAATGGAGGTTTCTTGAACTTGAAGAAGATGATCAAATCTTTGTGAAGAGAAGTGTGAAGGAAATCAAGGGAGGGAGGGTGTATTTATAGGCTAAGTAGCCACCCCCTTGGTGGGCTTTTTGGCCCATGAATCCAACTTTTGGATATTTTAGGGACAAAAAAGTAATTTCACTTAGGGATAAAATTGGAATTAAAACAAAAGGTTAAGGACATAATGGTCCTTTCACCTCCAAAGTCACAAAATATCTAGATATTTTGTTGGATGTCATGATGATGGTGATGGGTCATGAGGTGAAAATGTAATTTCATCAGTTCCTATGGGCAAAACGGTCTTTTCTTAGTGTGAACGCGTTTCAGATATTTTCGTTTTCATCATTAATTGGGTGAGTCACTGGCACGCCTTCCTAGGTGAGCTGACCTGATGTGACTTCAAGTTTATCCGTTAGCGGGTTCCGTTAAATCCGTATTCAACTCCGTTAATTATCCAATTTAGGTTTTACGCCCGAATAAAGCGTTAGAACTTTTTTTTTTGAAAATTTTCAAAACTGCCAATATTGTCGAAAACGAGATATAAAACCTAATGGTTTCGTTCACGAGTCAAAATTAGGTTTTCTGATCAGGAAAATCTTACTGTCAGTGAAAATGCAGACCGGGTTCCATCTAAATTTTCAACCCAAAATTTAATTGTAGCTCTCTACGATAATGTAGAGTATAAATATGATCTTGGTTTATTCAAAATCATTTTCTAAACCTCGGGTAAAAATATAAACTTATTTATATAAATTATCGATCTTAGAAAGCAGTAAAAATAGGGGTGTTACATTACTACCCCCTTAAAAAGATATTCGTCCTCGAAATTCGATGCACCTTTTAGAATAAACTCGGGTAGTGTCGGTGCATGTCCTCTTCTCTTTCCCAGGTAGCATCTGTTGTTGTAACATCCCATATGACCTTGACTAAGGGCATTTGCTTCCCGCAGAATTCTTTCACCCTCTTGTCCTCGATTTGTACAGGCAGTGCTTCATATTCCATGTTCTCCCTTATCTGTATTGATTCAGACTATATCACGTGTGATGGATCAGGATAGTATTTTCTGAGTTGGGATACATGGAATGCATCATGAATATTGGATAGGTTTGGAGGTAAGACAATTTGGTAGGCAACTGGACCAATTTGGCGAAGAATTTGAAATAGTCCAATGAATCTAGTTGTAAGCTTTCTGGATTTGATTGCCCTGCCAATTCCAGTTCTTGGAGTGACTCTCATTTGGAACTCCAAGGGTCTCCTCCTCTTGTCACTGTAACTCTTCAGTTGATCCCGTGCAACTTTCATCCTTTCCCGAATTTTCTTAACTTGTTCCGCTGTTCGCTGCACTATCTCTGGTCCTGTCAACTGACTCTCCCCGGTTTCATACCAACAGAGCGGTGTTCTACACTTTCGTCCATACAGTGCCTCGTATGGCGCCATGCCAATACTCGAGTGAAAACTATTGTTGTACGTGAATTCAATCAATGGAAGGAATTCGTCCCAAATTCCTTTGTTTTCCAAGACAGATGCTCTTAAAAGATCCTCCAAAGATTGAAGCGTCCTTTCAGACTGACCATTCGTCTGCGGATGATAGGCTGAACTCATCCTTAGCTTAGTTCCCAAAGCACTGTTTAAACTCTGCCAAAATCTGGAAGTAAATCTCGGATCCCTGTTCGAAATTATGCTCGAAGGTACTCCATGCAATCTTACTACTTCCTTGATGTAAACCTGGGTTAATCTTTCCAAAGAATACCTTTGGTCGATCGATAAGAAATGAGCACATTTCATAAGCCTGTCAATGATTACCCAAATTGCATCACACCTCCTTTGCGTCCTTGGTAGTCTGGAAACAAAATCCATTGCAATGCTATCCCATTTCCATTTTGGGACGTCCAATGATTGCAATAATCCTGCTGGTTTCTGATGTTCGATCTTTGCCTTTTGACACACCAGATAGGATTGGACATACTCCGCTACTTCCTTCTTCATCCCATCTGGTTCCTTTCCTGTAGGTATATTGATCTCATCCTTGCTTCTTCCAGATCAAATTCAGAAAATCACTAGTGATAGTGACCATTCCTAAACTTATCTTATCCTTACACCACTCCACGTCCAAGTTCAGATATCTGAATTTCTCTAACAACTCTAACTCTGTCACCATCAGAGCCGACATATGCAAAGAGTTCCAACTCAATGCATCTGCTGCCACGTTGGCCTTTCCTGGATGGTACTGTAGATCAAATTCCTAGTCCTTTATGAATTCCATCCATCTCCTCTGCCTCATGTTCAACTCCTTCTGGTCGAACAGGTACCTTAAGCTCTTGTGGTCGCTAAATACACTGAATATAGCACCATAGAGATAGTGTCTCCATATTTTCAATGCAAACACTATTGCGGCCAACTCTAGGTCATGGGTTGGGTAATTCCATTCATGCACTTTTAGCTGTCTAGAAGCGTAAGCTACCACATTCCTCTCTTGCATGAGTACGCAACCCAAACCTTGATATGATGTGTCACGGTACACATCGAACGACGTAGATGGATCTGCCAAGACTAGTATCGGAGATGTAATTAGCCTCCTTTTTAGCTCTTGGAAACTAGCCTCGCACTTTTCCGTCCATTCAAACGCTTTTCCTTTTCTCGTCAATTGCATCAGAGGTAACGCAATCTTTGAGAATCCCTCGATAAACCTCCTGTAGTATCCTGCTAGCCTGAGAAAGCTTCTGATCGCGCTTACCATCTTAGGGCTTTCCCACTTAACCACAGCTTCTACTTTTGCAGGATCTACTGCTACACCATCCTTGTTGATCACATGTCCAAGGAATTGTACCTCCTCGAGCCAGAACTCACACTTAGACAATTTGGCATACAGTTGTCTGTCCTTAAGAACTTGAAGTACAACCCTTAAATGCTCTTGATACTCTTCCTTGTCTGAGGAGTAGATAAGGATGTCATCGATGAAAACAACGACAAACTTATCAAGGTATGGTCTGAAGATTATGTTCATATAGTCCATGAACACTGCAGAAGCATTAGTCGCACCAAAAGGCATAACTAGATACTCGTAGTGTCCGTACCGACTCTTGAAAGTTGTCTTCGATGTATCTTCTTCCTTCACCCTTATCTGATGATATTCGGACGCCTTCCGTCCACGAGTCACAGCTCCATGGTCAGGACCACGACGGTATCAACCCGAACAACATCACAATCTCACCATACTCTCATCAACAATCATCCAGCCAATCACAAGAATAAAATATCACAACAATAAGTATGCTAATATAGATATCATCACGTCGACAGATAAACAAATAATTACATAGGCAGTTCAACATAACAGATCAACAGATAATCACATAGGCAGTTCAACATATCGGATCAATAGATAATAACATTGGCAGTTCAACATATCAACTTCAACAATCACATCGTCTAGCCTAGAGTATCATCTTAGCGATGATATCCCAAAGGTACCTACACCTAGGGTCCAGGTACTTTTTCCAGGGCTCAACCTCTAGTAGGGTGTAAGGTTCCCCAACACATGTATACATTCTATACTACGCTTGCCTTCCCGGCGATAACAGTCATTTCTCCCCACCTGAAACTGCTACGAGTTGCTACGCGCGCGCCTTCCCGTACAAGCTTCCGAACACAGCTCCGCAACCGGCAACCGTACACGCTTAGAACAATCCAACACCGTCTGATCCTTCACAACAAATCAAAGTCTAATATTAACAAACTACCCTTCCTTGCATCGCAAGGTATAGGTTCGGCCATGGTGATCCAAAATGGGTTAGAGATGTCTAAAAATTTCTAACTTTTGGATGAATGATCCTTAAGCATACATAACACTAAATCAAGTCTCTTTACACAAAAACTTGAAGTAAAACTCATGACTTCCAAAAGTCATGGTTTCGGCCTCTCTTAGGAAAAAGGGCTAAGCATGTTATTTGATTACATGCTCTTGGATAGTGATAGAGGATGACGAAACTAGATCATAGAAATTGATTTCACATTAAAAGGATTTTTCTATGATTTTCTAAGGTTTTTCAAGTGAAAATCCTAATGTATGTCAAGCTAAGATTAGGGCTCAATTAAGATGAACAAGATGGAAAGGAAAGCTTAACCATAATTAAGAGAGTAAGTATAAGGGAATTTACCTCTTGAAGCTTGAAGGAAAGTGAAGGAAGAAAGCTTGCAGTTGAAGACAACAATGGAGGTTTCTTGAACTTGAAGAAGATGATCAAATCTTTGTGAAGAGAAGTGTGAAGGAAATCAAGGGAGGGAAGGTGTATTTATAGGCTAAGTAGCCACCCCCTTGGTGGGCTTTTTGACCCATGAATCCAACTTTTGGATATTTTAGGGACAAAAGAGTAATTTCATTAAGGGATAAAATTGGAATTAAAACAAAAGGTTAAGGACATAATGGTCCTTTCACCTCCAAAGTCACAAAATATCTAGATATTTTGTTGGATGTCATGATGATGGTGATGGGTCATGAGGTGAAAATGTAATTTCATCAGTTCCTATGGGCAAAACGGTCTTTTCTTAGTGTGAACGCGTTTCAGAAAAAGACCTTGCTCAAATATGTAAGGGCGTACCAACTTCGCAAAGCAACGTTGTAATGCACGGGCATCAGCATGGACGTGCTCACCTTCTTGCACGGCCGTGCTCTTTGCGATAAAGACTGTGTTTGCTTTAGTCAGGCATTTCTATTCTGAGTCAGGCCTTTCTTCACTTTGGCACGGGCATGCTGATGTTTGGCACGGTCGTGCTAAATCTTCAGAGGTCAGCTTTAAGTCTTTTTGTAAGGCTTTGTTTGGGTGGATGGCTTGGAAGGCTTGCATGGGCGAGCTCACACATGGCACGGCCGTGCTTAATCTCAGAACTTCATATTCTACCCATTTTAGCTCTAAAACCTTCATTAATCTTCATAAGTTCATCAAACTGCCTCTAAACGTCAATTCTGTCAAAACTTAAGTAAAAAGGGTGAAATACAATAATATATATCATGAAATGCATCGAAAATAACCCCTATTAAATGCACAGAATTGAGGTAAGTTCATTAAACTGCCTCTAAACGTCAGTTCTGTCAAAACTTAAGTAAAATGGATGAAATACAATAATATATATCATGAAATGCATTGAAAATCACTCCAAATACCCCCTATAAAATGCACATAATTGAGGTTTATCAACTTCCCACACTTAAACATTGTTTGTCCTCAAGCAAATATCTGGCTTAAAATAATTTTCAAAAGAAGCTTCAGACTTAAATTAAGGATACCCAAAACAAACAGAGTTTTTAAAATTGCCAAGATAGCCAAACAAGTATAATTTTCAAAAGAAAGACAAGAGATTACCCAATTGGAACATTTAAATTCTTTGAAATCAAACTTTTATTAGACCAAAGGTCGCCCTACTCACAACTCTCAGTGTATTGGGCAAAGATATTTAAAGCACTCGAGATTCTCAAATAAATACGTCATCATTGGTTTGTCCATTGACCAAATCTCCACAATATGATCCATATACATGCAGAAGAAGGAAGGGGTCTTTCAAGGATTGTAACGGGGCCAAGGCATTAATGTTAGGTGCTGTAGAGAAAGAAAGGGATATTCAAAGGGATAAACCAAGAAAATAAAGTAATAACCTCTTGAAGTATAAAAGAACATAAAGTGTATTGGCACCTTTTTCACAAAATTTTCAAGGATCTATTACTTTTCTTCAACCTTTCTCTCTTTCCTTTTGCTATAAGCTTTTTCTTTTTCTTGCTTTCTCTCTAGTTTTATTTTTATCAATATATTTTTTCCTTTTGAGAAGAGAGAGAAGCAAATTTTTCTTCTTTTTACTACCAACTTATTTTTAACATTTTTATTTTTTTTAGGGAAAGGATTCACCATCATACATTCCTACTGTTGCTCCATTATACTTCTAAGAGATCACCAAAAATAATTTTTAATTTGCAGAAAAGGGACCAAAGAAGAGAATTTTCAGCAAGGCTTAAAATTAGGCAACAAGAGGAAGTGTTTAACAAAGAATGCGGGCCAGAAAAATACCTAAGAGTGTCCCAACCAGAGATCCACATGCATATAAGTCAAATTTGGTTCGAGATGGTCTCAGGACAAGTTCTAGAATATATTACCTGAGAATCGCACTCATCAAAGAAAAGGGGTTAATATTAAATAATGTTGTCAATGTAACTTAACTGCATAAAAGCCCAAATCTCACATTTAGAAGCTAAGTCAAATGAAAAGTTTTCAATCAAATAATTTTCTGCCAACTATCAGTTTTCATTCAAATAATTTTCTGCCAACTATCAGTTTTCAAAAGATCAACTTTTTCAAACATACTTTTGAGACTATCAAAGCAATTTTTTTCCAAAATTTTTTTGTAAGGTGTTTCCTTAATTTTAAATGAAAGATAAGCCAAATAATTGGATGCAGCAATATAAAAAATATGAATATATATTTCCTTCTCACACTTAACTTATGCAGTGTCTTCAATACAACACATCGAATCATAAAAAACAAGTGAAGAGGGAAAGGAGAAGAGAAATTTTTATTTTTATTTTTATTTTTATTATCCTAAAAATAAAACTAACAAAATAAATAAAATAACTCAGGTTGCCTCCCGCAAAGCGCTTGTTTAACGTCTTTAGCTTGACGGTACCTCAAAAGTGATCAATTAGGGAGCTCTCCAGGTGCAAATTTAATCTGTAAGGCGTTACCCCTTCTCAGTTTTCTGATCATGTAGTTCATGTTATTTCTCTTTTTTCCCTTTGGTGGATGAGCTTCAAAAGACGATGATATTTTTGCTTTCTCATCTTCCACCAAAATGTTCAGATCATGAAAGACATGATTTTCTTTCATAGGTTCATGTGTCTTGCATAATCGAAGTTGCTAGCAATAACCACATTATCAGCAGAAAAAGGAGAAAAATATTGAGAGGGATCTTTGGTAGAATTTAACATTTTTAAAACACCCCCTTCAGTACCAATATTTAATGTTACCTTCCCCTTTTTAACCTCAATTTTAGCATCACCAATGGCTAAGAGAATCTTTTCTGGCTCAATTTCGATTTTTACCGTTTTTGGCTCACCGGGAGTAGTGCACGACCGTGCTTCAGTTGGTACACAGCCGTGCTCACCATTATACTTGCTCTTTTCAGCGGAAGCTTCTTCTTTTTCTATGATTCTTTCAACTAACTCTTCTGGCACACTGTCAGCTATGTACGGCTATGCTTGAGCTTCAGAGTTGCCCCCTTCAATAGGAACTCCTTCTGTGGATGCTTGTCTGCTAATAAGTGGAATGACACTCATCCAAAATTGGTAAAGTTGCTCATCTTCAATCTTTTCTCCTTTTTGGGTAGTATCCTCAAAAGGGATATTTTTCCACAATTAATAGAGTTGCTCCTCTTCAAGCTCTTCATTCATTATGATGGCATCTTGAAAAGTGACATCTTAGACTTCTTCCTCCAGATTGAGCTCAACTTGAGGGGCCAATGGTTTTGGGATGATTGAGACAACATCATAGATAGGTGGGAGAGTTGAGTCTCTATTTGAGTCTCCATAGCTTTAAATCGGTTATTGCTCCGCTCCATAAACTCATCCCAATCTATTTCTTGCTCTTATTGTCTTGGCCACTGATTTGGCGAGTTAGATGGCTTATAGACAGAATCATATTGACCCTAATTGGAGTTGCTCCCATAATTAGTCCATGGATTGCTTGTACGCTTCTGCACCCCCAAGCCACGATCTTTGATAGTGAAATAATCTTCAAGAGTTATCCTCTCACTCATGGTTCTGAAAAATAAGATCAACTATATGCAGACTGTTAGCACACAAATAAAATAACATTTTTTTTTTTGTCTAAAGTAACTAGGATTTCTTTCCTTCCAATATCACTAAAATCACAAAATATCACAAATTAATCCCCCTCAACGGCCCCAAAAACTTGTTGCGTTCGAAACACACTTAAGGGCAGTGTACCCTGTCGCAGAAGTAATATAGGACGGAAGTCCAAATATCGTACCCAAGAGATTAATTTTGATAACTAAGTGATAAAGCAAGTACTGGAATAGGAAAATCCTTATGCTATTCAGACTAATAAAGAACTCAAAAGAAATAGATAATAATAAAGCAATAATAAAAGATAATGAAAGAAGATAATTAGAGAGTTTAAAAATCAAGAGTAAAAGAGCCTAGAGTCTTAGTTTCACTTGTGCTTTTGGTACCCCAAATCCTAATTCTATTCAATTTCGCAGTTGTTTCTCGAATACCAATCCCTCTACGAAAACTATTAATTGTTTGTCAAGCAATCAATATTCTTTTCCCCAGATGAACCCAATGGTTGTTAGGCAAAGAGTTTAAATGATTAGAAATCATAAAGCATAAAGAAGTTGAATGATTGAAAAGGGTAAATCACGTTTTCTCAAATCTAGATGTTAAACCCCGGTTATCCTATAGGTCTACCAATTTAATTGGGCTTGATAGCCAAAATATCAATCAATTGATTAAGAGCATACAAAGGGTGCGCAATCCTAGTATAGGATGAACAACAACAGAATAACACTATTCAAATCGCAACTTTGAAACCAAATAGAATTGAATAAAAGTTAAGACAAAGCAAAAAGGGTTTCTACTAACACAAGTTCCACCATAACTCTAGTGATGAATTTAGCTACTCATAGTAATAGAAAAAACCAAGTTCAACATTAGAAAACGCATCTTGAAGAATTGAAGAGGGAGAAGTTGTCTCCAACTTAATCTCCAGGTTCCAATCCTACACTAGAAATCAAAACTTCAAAAACTATAAACTAGGAAGCTAAAAAATATTAAAATAAGTCTACAACTGATAACTGATGATGAGAGTGGTATAGAGGCCTCTATTTATATGAATAATAGGAGAAAAGCCCTGCTGAATTTAGAATGGACGTGCTGAATGTCATCTTGTACAACCTTGTATATCTTTTCGTAACCTTTCCAACGCCATAAAGAACGCCTCAATTGGACATTTAGAGCTCAAGTTATGATCAAAACAGTGACGAGGGATACATGCAGAAATTTCTTCTCTGTACAGGCAGCACGGCCGTGCTCTTCATTATGTAAGGCCTTGCTCAAATATGTAAGGGTGTACCAACTTCACAAAACAACGTTGTAGTGCACGGGCATCAGCACGAGTGTGCTCACGTTCTTGCACGGCCGTGCTCTTTGCGATAAAGAGCATGCTTGCTTTAGTCAGGCCTTTTTTTTTTTTTTTCTGAGTCAGACCTTTCTTCACTTTGGCACTGGCGGGCTGATGTTTGGCACGACCGTGCTAAATCTTCAGAGATCAACTATAAGTCTTTTTGTAAGGCTTTGTTTGGGTGGATGACTTGGAAGGCTTGCACGGGCGTGCTCACGCATGGCACGGCCGTGCTTAACCTTAGAATTTCAGTATTCTACCCATTTTAGCTCTAAAACCTTCATTAATCTTCATAAGTTCATCAAACTGCCTCTAAACGTCAATTCTATCAAAACTTAAGTAAAAGGGGTGAAATACAATAATATATATCATGAAATGCATCGAAAATCACCCCAAATACCCCCTATAAAATGCATAGAATTGAGGTTTATCAACGAGCTTGTGCGTCCTGAACACGATCATGCTTATTTGTTGAGTCATGAGTGAGACAGCCCCTCCTCGGAGGTCCCATTAGTAACCCGAACTCAACTTCTTAACGTTGCAGCGTAGCGTGATTAAATAAAAATGCGGAAATATTAAAACAATCAAAACTGATATCATGACTATATATATAACATACGTATAAAGGTACTGGCTCCATCAGTAGAGCCTACAACCACATCAATTATCTCAGAGTACGCAACTAATAAAGTGTATAACTGAAAGCATGGTAGCAAATAAAATACATAAGACTTCCTCTCCTGACCCCAAAATACATTTCGCTTAAACTCATACTGGCCATAACAACCTAAGACTGTTGCCCAACAAGACTTTAACGTATATGGTAGTCAGGCCCATATACACTACTCTTCGCTGAGAGTAGCCAATCTCCTAGAGACGATCGTCCTCTGCATAGAGCAGCTCAAAGTCTCCTAGCACTAGGATCTGAGGCTCTCTCGCCAGCATCAGGTTCAACAGGTATGCCATCAATCTTCTCTAGCAATTCCTCAACAGGATCTTCTCGTGCGATTGAGAATAAATAAAATACAACATAGAGAAGTATAGGGATAAGAAACAGCAATACTTCATAAGTAGGGAAACAGCTATAAAATAAGATATATAGATAGCAGCATACAACAGCACAACAATGTCAAGCTATCATCTCCCAAGTCCTGCTCTCTTAGCTACTGTCTCTCACTCTCATGCAATTAACGACTATATGGACGCGATCACGACGCAACATCCCCAACAGATCAAGTTGTCTCGTTCATCTCTGTGCCACCCCCTGTAATGCAAGGTTCGGCCAACAGCCCGCAGGCTCAACTCATCTCATGGGTACGACATATTCCCCCGCCCGCAGGTCAGGTGGGAATATTCGCTCGTCAATAACGTAACTTACGGTAACGACATATCCCCCCGCCAGCAGGCCAGGTCGGGATATTCGCCCGTTCATAACTAACGGGTACGATCATCTCCCCATAGGCAAGATCGATCGTCCGTACACCAACACAGTAATGAACAACAACAATGCAACATGAACCTCACCGACTCATCTCGGGATCAACAACTTAGTGTCTCAATCACAACTCATACACAACTATGACCAACTTCCTCCGGTATAACCGGGTATCCACTCTATATCTCAACATGAACATATCAACAGAATCTCTAGGTTGAGCGCTACAACATAAATATCCTCAAAATCCTCACCACATGTTCATCTCCCAACTTATCAGAAATCACTGTATATCTCTACTCATACAACAGTAATCACAACATTATATCATCAACAACCATAATCAGGCTCAATAATCATATTAATTGTATTAAATACTCATGCAAGCATATCAACTCATCAACTCATAAGTAAATATTTAAGTAATCCTAAGCATGTTACTAGGCACAACATACATATCACATATATCATATTAAGCATACTAACACCCAGCATACAACTTCGATATATCATAAAATTAACCTATCGGTCACTCGACCATTAGTAGGGTTTAGGTCACCCTACGCATATCATTATAAATTATTTTAATCTTGCGTCCCCGACGATATCTTGGTTCTTTCCCCCACCTGAATAGTTTCCTGTGTGCTTCCCCGTGCAACTCCGACTGAGGCTCCGCAACTGTCAACCGTACACGCTTCCGAATAATCAAACGCCGTATGATCCTTCACAACAATTCACAATCAGAAATTAAAAAAATCCAACAAACTCATCTAGTTCCTACAAAGTTGGGGTTCGGCCCCTTTTTAGAAAAATAGGCTAGGGGTATTAAAATTCTACCAACTCTTGGATCAATGACCCTTAAGCATGATTAAGACATAATCTATGATTACTTATCAAAGGTTTGAACCAAAATCCCTTCAACCAACCAAGATAGGGTTCGACCATCCCTTAGAAAAATAGGTTAGAGATGTCTAAAAATTCCTAACTCTTGGATCAATGATCCTTAAGCATACATAACACTAAATCAAGTCTCATTATTCAAAACTTGAATCAAAAACTCAAACTTTCTCATCATTATGGGTTTTGGCCTTCTATACCCATATGAGCAAGGGAAATCTTTTGGTTACATGCTCTTGAACAATGAAAGAGGGTAATGAAACTAGCTCATAGAAATTGGTTTTACATTAAAAGGATTTTTCTACACTTTTCTATGAATTTATGAAGTTTGAGTTTCAACTTGAACATAGCTTGAAAGATGAAGTTTCAAGGGAAGAAGATGAAGATTAAGAGATCAAGGAATGAGTCTATACCTCTTAGAGGATGAAGATGAGTGAGATGATCAACTTTGCTTACCAAAATACTTGAAGATCTCTTAAGGAAAAAGAGAGAAAGTGATGAAGAAGATGAAGTGAAGAAGAAAAGATGTGAACGAGGATTTTGATGAGGGAGGGGCGTGGGGTATGAAGGGGCAAGGGTAGGATAGTCTAAAAATTTCACTTAAGGGCAAAATGGTCTTTTCACACAAGGGTAAAATGGTAATTGTGAAAAAGGTCAGAGGCATTTTGGTCTTTTCGCGTCCAAATATTTTCTAAAGTCATCATGATACTGGCACGCTTTCCTGGGTGATGTGCCCTGATGTGACTTCATGTTTATCCATTAGCGGGTCCCGGTAAATCCCTATTCAGCTCCGTTCTTCACCCGATTTGAGATTTCGCCCGAATAATTTGTTATTCCACTTTTTAGTACGAAAGACCAATTTTATAAAAAATGTAGGAAATTCGATTCTATGCCTAAATGTTTCGTTCACGAGTCAAAATTAGGTCTTTTGAGCAGTAAAATCATACTGTCAGTGAAAACACAGACCGGGCTCCGTCTGAATTTTCAACCCAAAATTTAATCGTAACTCCCTACAATAGCGTAGAGTATGAATGTGGTCTTAGTTTATTTAATTTCATTTTCTAAACCTCAGATAAAAATATAAACTCATTTATATAGTTTATCGGTCTTAGAAAACATGAAAATCGGGATGTTACAATAAGCACAGTCGTGCTCGCCTTGAGCACATCAATACAACGACAATGTTCTCACTTTTGGAAACTTAAGGTTTTAAAGCCTAAAAGCTCAAAATCAATCCTAATTGTTCGTTGGCTAACCCAATGGGCTATCAATCTCACCTCTCATGTCTATCCTTACGTTTAATGAATCCGATCAACCTAAAACTATGTTTGCATGGTTTATGGTTAACCTATCAACAACCCTATGTTTTAAACTTAACATAGTCATTAACAACATATCATCATCATAGCATATACCATCACTATATCTTACTACAACATGTCATAGTTCATCAAAACAGATTATCACCAGTAGTCAAGATCGTACCTTCATTATCTCATATTACATAGCAAGATAGGCACATATAAATACTCACGAACATACGAGGACATTCAATCAGGATTCAAATATCAGGCATATCATATAACAACATATAACTAGGGTCATGGGTTAACCCTTCATCTTATGCTACCCCAAAACCTATATATTCATATTCACCTCTCCCCCCATATCTAGTATGATGGCCACAAAGAGAGAAGGGAAAAGAGAAGGTCAACTAGGTCTCGTTTCACGAATGCTCGATGTCATGAACACTCGACCTCACGATCATAACCTCAAAAGATCAGGAACAAAGGCGAGAACCAACCATGAAAAGCAAGCGCAACAACAGCGATGTCCCTCAAGCGAAGAACAATGAAGAACGATGAACAAGGGTGATCTCCTTCAAGAATTCTTGGAGGAGGTTGAGGAATCCTTGTCGGAGAAGAAGAGAGGCAACTTTTCTAAGTCTAAAGTGTTAGCAACAAGTTTAGGTTGAAGACTTAGGTATATAAAAGGATTAGGGCGGAGCGGACAAGAAGCCCAATTCACGTTTCTGCTGCGCGCGGAGCACGGGCGTGCAAGCTTGAAGCACGGGCGTGCAAGCCTGAAGCATGGGTGTGCTTGCCTTAAGCACACGAGTGCTCATCATTGAGCACAGGTGTGCTAACTTATCAGGCTCACTTATTTGGCCCTTTTCTAAGGCCAACTACCCTAAACACATTCCTAGATATCTATAACAAGCATAACAACCATACATTACACGTAACAACACTTTATAACATGCAAACGAAAACTGGGGTGTTAAAATTCCATCCCCTTATAAAAATTTTGTCCTCAAAATTTCGACTAGCCTTGACTTGGTTGGCAGATAACCAGTCCATCACATCTAAATATTTAAGAGGAAAACACACAAGATCAATATGAAGTTTCTATTATTAATTACAATAGAGCGACCTTTACAAAACATGGGAGTGATAACAAGCTTACTTGTGGGTGTAGCAACAACTAGATTATACTCAAGATAAGGAACAAACAACTTAAGGTTTCTAACACAGTCATGTGATACAAAGGAAAAAACGACGCACCTGAAACAAACAAGGCAAAAGAAGGAGTCCTTTTAGTGAGACACTTACCTCGAAATAGGTTTGGCGATTGAGAGGCTTCAGCTCCACTTAGAGTGAAGACTCTTCCACTTGTCTTCGGTCGATTTTCCTGAGAACTCTTGCTGGCGCTTTGCGGCCCACCCTTCAATCCACCACAATCACAACTGATGTGATCAAGCTTTCCACTCCCATCCCAGGCGTTGATCTCGCAACGGCCCTCCAGCATGTCCTCATGTCGCGTCCGTCACCACAGCTGCGCATCCCCAGATAGAGACATTGTTGCCATTGTGACTTGGACTTGAAGCAGATGACGTCAGTTTCCTTGCACTCAAGAGTGGAGTGGTCCTTACCACAGTTGATTCGTCTAAAGGCGGTAGATCCTCCGTCACCAGTTAGTCCCATCGCATACTGCGACTTCTTGTCGGCATACTTGAAATCATGGCTTACAGGCGCTAGATGGCGCTCCTCTTTATCTTACTAGGTCGTCCTCTTGTGACCTTGCGAACCAGAACTCTTGAGTCGAGCAACTCTAGACTTGTAGTCATTCTCGAAAATCCTGCACTTGTTCACCAAAGTAGGGAAAAGACAGATCCCCTGATAGTTGATGGCCTGCTTGATCTCTGGGCGCAAACCATTCCCAAACTTCACACACTTCGAGTGGTCATCCATTGCATGCTGGTACAGTGGATAGTAACGTGAGAGATCCTCAAACTTGGCGGCCTACTCTTCAACGAACAGGCTTCCTTGAGTCAAAGCCAGAAACTCCATCTCCTTCTTGTCACGGATGTCAGTTGGGAAATATTTCCCCAAAAACCTCTCCTTGAAGGCATTCCAAGTAGCATTTATGCCTTCAGCTTTCAAGCGTTGGCAACAATTCTCCCACTAATGCTCTGTCTCCTCCATTAGCATGAAGGTAGCAAAGGTGACCTTCTGCACATCAGTGCATGCCATAGCCCGAAAGATCTTCTCGAGCTCACGGATCCAAGACTGAGCACCTTCAGGGTCATAAGCTCTTTTGAAGGAAGGCAGATTGTTCCTCTGGAATTTATCCAAACCCCGAAACTCAGCAGCTCCACCATGATTGTTCTGATTCAGATTCAATTTCTGCCCTATGACATTAGCCAGCAATGTCAGGGCATCAGCAATCGCATGATCATTCCCACCAGCCATAACTTCCTACATCATCCAAAGCAAACCACTTAACATAGAAAGTTAAGTCAAGACGAACACCAAGTACTTAATACTCTATACCATTGTCATAGACAATCATATAAGAGTACACAGAGGATAACACAACAGAAACATACCCCGGACTGTAGGACAGACCGGCTCTGATACCACTAAATGTGACATCCACTACCCTGCATATGATAAATAATAAATAAATCATGCAAATTAAATAAAAATTAACACAACCGGTAGCAAGTACCACATTATCCAAACGTTAAATCATAAAACTAAAGTTAATTAAAAACTCTTTAAGACAAAAGGTACAACTGCGGAAATAAAACTAAACCCAAAACCCGATGTCACATATCAGAGCTGATATACATAGACACCAATAACACATCGGATAACAACTGAAACATAATCTAACAACCTAACTACGAGTAAGTGATCTCATCGGGATCACTCCTCAATAGTTGGCTCACCCTCCTTTGCATAAACAAAGTACATGCATAGAACAACAAAGAGAGGGGGTAAGAAATCGTACATATGAATATAAAACGGTAACAAAATAGTTGATAAGATAAGCATACAGCACACAATCATACAAACATATCACATCATGTTCTAGAATGCGTGCAATGCAATGCAACTCCGCTACTCCATGCACATGTGGATCCATCAACTCTAACTCTGGAAAGATGACTAAGAGTACATATCCGTTAAACCAACGTTGGACAAATCACCATACCAGATGACCTCCACGGATACTCTCATTAATCCTGATAATGTACTATGGCTAGTTAGGGTAGTCAAATTTGGTCGAGAGGACACTCCAGCCATGGGTTGCAAATCCATGCCATAATGGAACCTCCTCACCCAACTCTACCCTCAAGGTCGGGATAACACCTATCGTGGCCTCCACCGTCACGATTCAGCGTTTGCTTTTTGCCCAAACTATCATCTTTTATGCAATGATGCATGCAATTTTCAACAAATATGTAAACACATGTCCAACAATCCTCCATCATAATCATTAACAATGATTATTAACCTTGACCATCAACGATGATCATTAACAACATTGGACGCTAACCCATCGTTACCGTTTTCAACATCATCATCACTAGCAATACATTGTTACTATTAACATCTTCATCTTTATTAAGTGTTAGATTTAATCTTAATATCTCAACCTCAATGTCTTTATTTAAATCATTACCTTAGTTCCATTAACTATCCTCAAGGTCACATTCTGTAATCTTATTTATCATATTTTTATCCCAAAGGTCATTTAAACTTCTTTTAACTGAATCTAAGAAGTGCTCACAAATTCGCCCAAGTGCAAGGGCGTGCACGATCTAAGCACGAGTGTGCTTAGGGCGTGCTTGCCTAAGCACAAGCTTACGTCAAAAACAAAACACGGGTGTGCGCGTTCTGAGCACGGTCGTACTCGTTCATTGAAACATGATCACGGGCGTGCGCGTTCTGAGCACAGTCGTGCTCATTTGCTGAGCCATGAGCACGGTTGTGCTCACCTTGAGCACAGGCATGCTCACGCCGCGCCAGCATTCTCAATTCTGGGAACTTAAGATTTTAAAGCTTAAACGCTCAAAATCAATCCTAATTGTTCATTGGCTAACCCAAAGAGCTCTTAATCTCACATCTCATGTCTATCCTTACGTATAATGAACATTTTATGAATGTTTTATAAATCCGATCAACCTAAAACTATGTTTGAATTATTTATGGTTAACCTATCAACAACCATCTGTTTTAAACTTAACATAGTCATTAACAACACATCATCATCATCATCATCATAACATATACCATCACTATACCTTACTACAACATGTCATAGTTCATCAAAGTAGATTATCATAAGTAGTCAAGATCATACATTCATTATCTCATATTATATAGCAAGATAGGCACATATAAATATTCATGAACACACAAAGACATTCAATCAGGATTCAAACATCAGGCATATCATATAACAACATACAACTAGGGTCATGGGTTAACCCTTCATCTTATGCTACTCCAAACCTATACTGACCTTTCCCCCCATATCTGGTATGACGACCACAAAGAGAAAGGGAAAAGAGAAGGTCCATTGGGTCTCGTCTCACGAAGGCTCGACCTCACAATCACAGCCTCAAAAGATCAGGAATAGAGGCGAGAACCAACCACGAAAAGCAAGTGTAATAGCAGCGACGTCCCTCAAGCAAAGAGCAATGAAGAATGATAAACAAGGGTGATCTCCTTCAAGAAATCTTGGAGGAGGTTAAGGAATCCTTGTCGGAGAAGAAGAGAGGAAACTTTTCTGAGTCTAAAGCGTTAGCAACAAGTTTAGGCGAAGACTTAGGTATATAAAAGGATTAGGGCGAAGCGGGCTGGAACAAGAAGCCCAATTCGTGTTTTTGCTACGAGCGGAGCACGGTCGTGCAAGCCTGAAGCACAGTTGTGCTCATCATGGAGCACAGATGTGCTCACTTATCATGTTCACTTATTTGGCCATTTTCTAAGGCCAACTACCCCAAACACGTTCCTAGACATCTATAAGAAGCATAACAACCATATATTACACGTAGCAATATTTTATAACATGCAAACGAAAACTAAGGTGTTATAATAATCGATTATAATTAGAATCTGTTTTTGTTTGGATATGTTTGCTAAAAACGATTTTAATATAATCTATTTCGTTTGGATGGTGCAAAAAAGTCACTTTTACATAATAAATTATGAAAAAGATTATGAAGTTATTTATTCATATTAATAATATTTGATGTTTCTGAATATTAAAACTTGATGAAATGTTTATTTTTCTATATTTGTCATCAATTTTGGTCTATTATAAAAAAATGAATAAAACTTATAAAAAAAAGCATGATTATAAAAACATGTTTCACTACAAAAGAGAAGCACAAGCACGTAATATGTAAAAAAAATCATGTTCCCGTTAATAAAGCACCGTTAAATTGTAAAACTTGTAAAAATATTGCTTGACACAACACGAAACGCCGTAACATTACGAGTTGCCACTGGTCTAAACAAGTGGGGGTAAGTTGGGGAAAAAAGTTCTCAAATAAAAAAATAATCAAATGAAGACCATCTAATAGTCCTTTCTATCAGATAGCATGAAAATAATTTTTTTTTCTAAAAAAATCTTTTTTTAAAATTTAAGTTAAATGTTAAACAATACAAATTATTTTAGAAACTGCTTTTTTTCTCAAAAACAACTGAAACTCAAATAATTCAGCTGCTCCAAACACACTAGAAGCTCAAGGGCTGTTTGTTAAACCATTAGCCCTCTAATGATTGAATGTGTGACATGGTTGAAAGAAACAATAGATCATATGCTACTCGAGATCAATTAGATAATCATATGCGTCGTTAAAAATTATAAGAATGTAGTGTAACATAGTTGATGGATATTCTCCGACGTATTGGGAGTTATTCTCTATATTTGCGAAGGAATGTTTTAAGATAATGAATATGTTATAATATTTTTTTATGTCTCCAATATATATATATATATATATAAAAGTTGGACATTTGAAACCATAGTAATTAGTATTCGAATGTAAATTAGGATAACATATTAAATTGAATTTTAATATTGTGAAAAAATATAACTTTCATAAAAACATATGTAACTTTTATTTTAAAATTTGTTTTTTCAAATATTATGGAACTTTAAAAAAATTATGAAAGGAAAAAGGTACATAACTTTTATAATATGTTACACAAATTTTAATAAAATTTATTTCAAAATTTTCAATTTAATTTAAAAAAGAGTTAAAATTTTCAAAATTTATATTAAGTGTTTTTTTTATCCAAACGGTATATAAAAATTGCTTTTGCATGTCCTTTTCAATAATTTTAAATAAGTAAAAGTGTTTTTACATAGTTGTATCCAATTGCATTTTATAATTTAAAATTGTTTGTCGATCGCTATATCCAAACACAAAATAACTTCTACTTCTAATAATAACTTTTGCTTCTACTCCTACTACATAGAATCCCTTTTTTAAAGTCCATCAAAATGGCCTGAAGTTTAGTAACTAAAGCTATGTTTGATTTGGCGTGTAGGGAGGATGGGTACGGATCTGAATCCTCTCTGTCCGGATTCCCCTTTCATCCTCTTTCCAGCCAAATGTCATGTTGGAACCAAAGTGGTTATGGTCCATAAACTCCTTAAGATTTTGACGCTAACAAAAACTAAATTTAAGTGAACAAAGATTTGTTATGGACTAACGTGTTTATCTTAAGTGTGCAGATTAAATTAAGTCCAAAAACTTATCGTTCGTCCAAACCCTAAGTCTTATGTTCGCCAAGTCCACGTTGGACTAAGAGTTCTTATCGTTTTATCTGAGTCCAGAGACTCTTTGTTGTAAAAGTTTCTTTTGTACATAGTCCAATGTAACAGTCCATCAGAATTAAAGATATGGACTCTATATTAGCGCAAACTTGTACTAGCGTAGTTTAAATATTTATCCAATGTATAAAAGAGTGATATCCCTAAGGCAAACATTTTTTGTAATCTTTGTATCATCGAACGCATAAAAGACAGTCTGTTCATTCCACAACATTTGACAATCTCCAAAAAGAAAGACAAAAGATAACTTTCGGATACAAGGAAAAGTTGTCAGCACCATTTTTAGCTATCAACCTGATAGTCTATCCTGCTTTTCAGAAGCTCTCATACAAGCTATCTGACTCAACGAGATAATGCATTTAATGCTCATCAGAACGACTCTTTTGCCATCCGTTGAAGATTCAAGTTGCTCAAGTCTTGAAGGATAGAAGTACCTTCATCTTTGAAGAAGCAAAATGAGAGAGACCTACACGAGCATACAAGCAACTGATATTCAAGCAATCAAAAGCATACAAAAGCTTACAAGCTTTCTCCGAGTTTACATTTTCATCTCACTCTCTGCGTAGAGTTGATCTTTCAGAGTTCTGTTCTTAAGTTTCATATCCTCACACATAGTGAGTTAGTTGAACTTAAAACTCTTTCAAACCAATCTTGGTTGAGCCTGGAGAGACTTGTTTGAAAAAGAATACTTGAGCCTGGAGGGGCTTGTCTGATAAAGAATACTTGAGCCTGAAGAGGCTTGTCTGTAAAAAAAATACTTAGTGTTGCCTAAAGAGGTGTAGAATACTTGGCTGAAGAAATGTTGAATACTTGTAACAAGGATTTGTTATAGTGGAAAAAGCTCTTACGTAGAGGGGACTGGACGTAGCTCTTGGGTCAAGAGTGAATCAGGATAATATCTCTATGTTATTCTTCTTTCCCTTATCTTTGTCTTTAGTTTGATTATAACTAACTCTTGGGATTGAACTGTTTTCTTAAAGCGTTTATCATTAAAAGTAAACAATCACAGCGAGCGTCCAACCTTTGTTTGTTCACGCTCTCTGCGTCTGTTAACATATTTGCGTCCAAACCTTTGCGAAAATATATCTGCTTGCGAAGAAGTTTTTTAAAAAATACTTAAGAAACACAATACAGCCCCCCTTTTGTGTTTCCAACAGATTCCTTCATGTCAGTCGTTGGATTAATCGAATGACTGACATGAGAGATCTCTTGATCGTTAAATTAATTCAACGGGTGGCATTTGGATGAAGAGAGAATGGAAGGGGAATAAGGATGACAATGGAGTGGGACAGACATGAGTAGCAGTCCCCTCCACCAACCCTGCTAAATGAAAATCCGCCTCGTACCACCCCATACCCGCATAGATATCCGTTAGTTGGGTTTTAGCAGATTTTATGACTATCTGCGGGTATCTACGGATATCCATTGATATTCATAAACTACAAAAAATAAAAATAATACATATTTTCAGAATGAAAAATGAAGATAGTTGTCTATCATTCTCTTCTATGTAATAAAAGCTTCTAGAAAATATAAAATCAACAACATACCTTTATTGTTCTATGTATGTAGTAAAAGTGCTAATACCTACCAATCTAATTGTATACTACTCAATTTTAACTAGAACGACCAAAGTGATCATATGATAAATGCTGTAAATCTCAAATAGGGATGAAAATATTACCCGTACCCGTAAATGTTCTTGGCTAAAACCCGCAATGGGTTGGATATGAATGCCTTAATGGGTATTCGTGGGGCAAAATAAATGGGTATTTTCTGTACCCGTTTATTAACGGGGCGGGGGCGGATATTGTGATATCCATATCCGCGGGTACCCGCTACGAGAAATTACTAAATTACCGCTGCATATATATAATGAAATGCCCGAATTTTATTATTATGTTTTAAGGATTTTGATTTGTGTTAAAAATTCATTTTTGTTTAGACTTATGAGACTAAATGTACTAAAGTTAGTTTATGAATTTTATTAATGTGTTGATTGAAGTCCTAAATTAAGTTTATTTTGTTCCAATTTTTTTAATTTGTTAAGATGTTATACTTTAACATATATCCACGGGTTCCCATAGATATTCATAAATCTGCTTAAAACCCGCATGACAGATACCTGCACGGATATGGGGAAGATGGTGAATTGCATTTAAGTATATAATCATAAGGGTATTTTAGTAATTTCAATATTCGATACGGGAATCCGTAGGTATGGGTACCTCAATACTTGTCCTCGTCCCATTAATAAGCGGGTAGAGAAAATATCTATTTATTTTATCCGTGGGTATCTATTAAACTACCCGTCCCGTGCCTATTCCAGGTTTATCCGACGAATATCCGTAAGTACAAGTAAAATTGTTGGAAAAATCAGGATGAAGAATATCCATTTTCAGATGCATACGCTAATGTAGTGAATTATTGCTTTCACGTTTCATAGTAGTAAATTTACGGAATTACCATGATAGACGTAAAACCCAAGGTATACAGGGTTATAAATATTACAGGCGTTAGGAAAATATTGTGCATATTTCAAAAGTTAATGAAATAACTTCGAGGAAAAATTTCTCATAAAAAAAAAACTTGGAGGAAAAGTTAAAAACTAACTTTAAATAAATAATTAATAAATTAAGAATGCTGAACTTAGTTTGCATTTGTTTCAGGTTATAAAAAGTGATTCTTGGAAATTTAGAGATGGGAATGAATATTCCCATGTTTGTTACAAATTATAAAAAAAATTCCTGAAAAACAAAGATTCCCAAATAAGTGTCATTCTCATGTTTTTATGGAATTTTATTCCCATAGAAGAAGGTGGGAATGTAACATTCCCATCCCATGACAACAACAAAAATACTACAATATCCCTTTAACCGCACACTCTTCTCTCTCTCCCAAGATCTTCCCCATTCATATCTCAGTCAGCTTTTCTTACGGACTTGCAGCCTTGCAGATGACACCCATAACTTGTACACATTGAAGAGTGAATTTGGTTTGTTTACAAATTAGACGGTCACATTTTATTTTATTTTATTTTAGTCGAAGACCATTGAAAGGCAATGAATCAAATGACGAAACGTCAACCGTTTGGGTCAATTATTTGTAGTATAATATATAATGTGTAATTACTACATATAATATATATAACATATATATATATATTATAATTATAATATATGAAAGAATCATTTATATAAATAAATACTGAAAAAATATTTATTAAATAATGTATAATAATCACATTATTTATTCTATTTTTATCAATTACATTAAATATGATATTAAATAATTTTATTTTTTAGAAATATTTTGAGAATTATGACATAAAAGTATTTATTTTATTTTTACACTGAAAAATTGATATTTAAATCATTTTATATAATAGGGATATTTTATTTACCAAACAAACTTCAAATTATTTTCAACAAATTTTAGAAAGATTCTTAGAAATTTTAAGTATTAACCAGGCATGTTTTACAAAGATATCCAACTCTGGTAATAACATTCCCGGACATATCATTCCCGCGATATATTCTAAAGGGGTGTATTGAATTGAGATTTTAAAAGAATATTTTGATATAAAAAAGTTTTGTGGATTTTAAAAGATTATATAAGAATGTAATGACTTATAAGATTTTTTTTAAAGTCTTTTATAATCAAGATTTTATAGATTGCATTTTAATGAATTTATATCATAAGAATTTATAAGACTTGAAATGATTATATGGATTTATAAGATTTGAAAGAAAAACATGATGGAGAATAAAAAAATTCTATTTTCGTTATGAAAAATAAACACATAAACTCTAATTACAATATTAGAGAGCAAATTTAAATTTATAGGAAAGATTCGAGAAGACAACATATTCACAAATGGTCTGTTTGGCAAAACTAACGGATGAGCTTATAGCGGATGAGGTAGCTGATAGATGATAGCGGATAAGCTAGCTTATTGGTGTGGAAGCGATTGGTCAAACTAGTGGTTGGACTAGCTGATAAATATAAAATGACATAAAAGGACATATACTTATACCTTTTTATATAAATGTTTTTTTTATAAAAAGGTTATATAAATGATAGTTTTATCCGTTTATAATATGTTATATTATTATATAAAAAAATATATTATTATACGTTATATTATCATATAAATGTTAAACTACTATCTTAGAATTATTATAAAAAAGGTTAAATATATATATATATATATATATATATATATATATATAAATGTTATATTATCATATAAATGCTGAACTAGCTCTTTATAAATAATTTAAATTATTATATACGTTAACAAACTTAATAAAAAATAATAATAAAGAGTTGAAATAATAAATCAGTAATATTATTGGTAATAAAAAATAATTCAAAAGAGTGAAAATAGTATAATGATTAAACATTTTATTATATTATTATATATTGAAAATGGTAAAGGTGGAAATAAATTAAAATAGTAAGGATATATGAGAGAGAAAAAAAGATGTTACTTCAAGTAGCGTCTCAAAGAAATGTTATAAGCTCGTAAAAAAAATACTATAAGTTAGTAACTAATGCGCTTACCAAATAGGGTTATAAGTTATCTGTTATAAGCTATGATGAGACTTACCAAACAGGCTCAAAGATGTTTTGTTCACATGTTATTATATTTATAAAACAATAAGCGCATTAAAAGTAAAGCTAAAATTGTTTGATAATTTATGTTGGGTTGAAGAGAGGGGGAAGGAGGGAGGGAGAGAGAGAGGGGGAGAAAGGAGAGAGATGGAGGAAGGGAGGAGAGAGAAGGTGAAGAGAAATAAGGATCGATAAATCTTTAGAAATCTCATGTGTTACAGTGAGACTTTTTGTTACTTAAAAATTACTAAAAATTCACATAAAGTCCCAGAATTTGGAAGTTTTTTAATACCACAAGACTTTTTGTTACTTATAAAAAAACCTTGATTGAATACCACTAGATTTGGATACCATTTTTAAAAAATCCTAATAGTCTTGATTGAATATCACAAGACTTATTTAGATTACTTAAAAGTCTTGATTGAATACCACAAGACTTATTTAGATTACTCAAAAATCTTGATTGAATATCACAAGACTTTTTTACATAAAAAAATCTTTTAAAATCTTTTAAGAAAAATGTTAGTAACATATTTTCTAACACTCTCTTTCCAACACACTCTTTTCTATTGGCTAAATTCATGTGGGTCATATAAAATTCAAATGGGATCCACATAAATTAATAAGACACATATAAATTTTAATCAATAAGAGAATATATATTAAAAAAATATTAAAAAATATATTGATAGCATCTCTCGTCTTTTAAAATTCGAATCCAATACACCTAGGTTTCATTTCATCGCAACCGAAAGGGCATTAGGAAGGAGTGAATACAGATGACGCAACAACAGCAACGGTGATATGATACTGTAGTACTACTACTACCCTTCCACAATGAGCAAATTCTGAAAAAGCCGAAGAAGAAACCCTAATTCCAATTCAAGAGTGTTAAACCCTAAAACCTTAGATCAAATCACTGCGATCGAATTGACGATGGCTTCCTCGTCGAGCAGCGGTTTGACATTCAAGTTACATCCTCTGGTTATCGTAAACATCTCAGACCATTACACAAGGGTTAAGTCTCAGATGAACCCACCTATCGCACCTCACAATACCACCCCCACCAATGGCGGCGATGCTGTCGCTTCTTCCATTCCTCCGCGGGTCTATGGCTGCGTCATAGGGGTTCAGAAGGCTCGCACCGTCGAGATCTTCAATAGCTTCGAGCTCCTCTATGACCCTTCCACTCATTCCCTCGATCGTCCCTTCCTCGAGAAGAAGCAAGAGCTCTGTTCAGTATTCCTTTTCTGCCCCTTTCTCTCCTTCTCTCTCTCTCTAAGTTTGCTCTCTCTTTTTTTTTTGTTTTAATTTTTATGCAATTTTGAATTTGAGGATTTTTGTTATTTTTTTGGGTTTTGAGTAAGGCCTTTGTGTCACCTCTTGTAGAAAAGATGGTATAATATTGTCTTAGGTGGTTTGGGCATGTGTGAAGCCCTGCAGGAAGGAGAGTAGATGAGATGGAGAGTAGCTCAATTATTAAAGGTGTAGGGAGACAGAAAAAAACTGAAGAATTTAGATGTAAATGGTTTGTCTATAGACAAACATCAGTCACAATAGGACATTATGATGTTGCTTGATCCATGTAGCTAACCCTACCTCAGTATAAAATGGGTGGTTTGATCCATGTAGGTAGAGAGAGACAAAGAAAAATTATAGGCAAATCATTAAGAAGAATTTATCTGAAAATTGTTTGTCTATAGATAGATTCACGATAGCATATTATGAGGCCGTTTGATCCATTTAGCTGACCCTACCCAAGTAGAAAAGAGGGTTGGTTGTTGTTATTTTGAGAAGGGCCTTGGTATAATAATGGCTTCGATTGAGTTTTTATTTTGATGCAAAGTTGATTTCTCAAATACGGTTAATTAAAATAAGCATATTGTCTCTCTCTTAGATGTTTCTTTTCCTTTTTTTTTTGGATATTGGTTTTTATTCCAAGTTGTTTTTTCAGATAAGAAGGTTTTCCCACACTTCTACATATTGGGATGGTATTCGACTGGGAGTGATGCACAGGAATCAGATATGCATATTCACAAAGCTGTAAGTTTTCATTGATGCTCTATGTCTTAATTTAAACACACCCATGAATCCATGATTGTTTTCTAGTTTTTCTTTCGGTTTTTTTGCAGTCAAATTTGTGGTTTTGTTTAGAGTTTACAGTCATTTGCATTGAAGGATGTTATTATTATTATAATATTTTGTTTGGTTTTGTTTTGCATTTCTTGCTATTAATCTTGTTGTGTTTGTAGGCGGGGATCTTGTCTTTGGTATTGTTTGTGCTGCTTATTGAAGCTTTGAGCGGATGTTTTAATGTTGTCAAGTGCTTTCGTGGGTTTTGACATGGGTAGTTTTAGGTACCAGCAGATGGCACTGGCACCACATAAATGTTTGATTTAACAAAGTTATCATGAGGAAACCTTGTTGGAGTTATTATTAGGTGAAGTTGACAACATTTATGTCTTGCAGTGCCTCTGCATTGTAAAATTTTTACTCAGTTAATGCTAAAGTTTTAACTAGATCTCAAACTTTGTATCTCCTCGGCAAGAGATTAGCTTATATAATGTAGCTAGTGACCCAATTTATGGTGTGATCATGACACTCATTTACTGATGTCATAGAGTAACCAAAACCATTCTCGACATTGCTAAATTAGTAGGAAACTTTATGCTGCTAAAGATCTTTAGGTTCTTTACATAGCAGCTTGCTTCATCAGTTCTAGGAAAAGTTGACTTCTAGGTGTGTACCTTGTAATAAAATAACATAAAACCTTCCTTTATATTATTATTAATGTTCATTATTCTCCCTTTTAATCTTCCACTATATTGTCAAATGTTCAATTTACTTGGCTGGTGTCACTCCTGGTCTTCTCTTACTGATTTGCTTTTTTGTTTGTAGTGCATGGGCTTCGGGTCCAGGAAGATTTTTTGCTTTGTGTCTGACCACTTTAATCTAGGTTTGTGTAGGCCCCAATACATTTACATGTTGAGAAAGTGCATTTTCAACACCATATGGTTGTGGAAGGATGGGTAAGTTTTAGGTTGATAAGGAAGTTAAAGCAGTTATGAAAATGGAGTATAGTAGAATAAGGAGGTTTTGAGGACATTAGGACATAGGAGTAGTAAAGCTCTTGTAAAAGTTCAACCCATGTTGAAGATAAATAGATGCTGCCTGAAGATGGTTTATACTGGGAGATATGCTTTGAAGAAGGAATTTGAGGAGATTCTGGTTAAGGTAAAATTCAACTGTAGCAGAAAGCTAGATTAAGATGGGCTAATGGTGAAGCCATTAAAAGTTTATTCAGCAGAAAGCTAGTTTGTTCATTGACACAGTCTATGGTGATTGGAGGCTCTGGTTTTGCCAATAGCTTCTTGAATTCACATTCCTGAAACTCTCTTTTGTGTCTATTCTTTTTGCTTTGGTGTCTCCGTTTGGATTTGGAAATCTTAGAATGCTACTTGCCTTTGTTTGTCGAAACATTTCAGTGTCTCTCTTTGTGTTATACTGCGACCCTCTTTTCTGCATCTCTGTTTGGCCTTATGTAGGGTTATCAATAGCGCGCTATAGCGGCAGGTGGCCGCTATTCGGACGGCGCGGCGGAGCGTTTTGGAGTAGCGGCGGTCGCGACCGCTATCACAACGGAAAAGTAGCGTTTCGCGTGTCAATGGGCCGTGACTCGGAAATGCCCGGTCGTTCCATCTACAGAGCCCTCTAACAAGGCTCTTCGAGCCACACCCAGCCGTCATTGCCACCATTCGACGCACTGCCTCTTCCTCTCCTGCAACGACGCACTTTACTGGTTTTAGATCTAGGGTTTTTCAACATTTCTGGTCAGCCTTTACTCTTTTCTTCCTATTTTACCCACTCTTTTAACTGTTCAATTCTCTATTTTACCCTCTTTAATCCATCAAATCTCTAAGCTGCCCTTTTTTATCTTTGCAAATGTCTTATTTACCCTCACTTATACTTAGTAAATGTTCGTTTTACCCTTATTTTTTACTGTCTCTTTCTACCACTTTCTTCTCCCTCCCACATTCTTATTATGGTTCATTCTTCTTTTCCTTCTGCCTATCCTTCCTCTTTCCTTCTAAGTTCTGACTACTGGCCTAAAATAGCGGCCATCCCGCTATCCTCTATCTCGGTAGTGTTATCGGATATTAGCCTTGTGATTGTGAGGCGTTACTTGCATTTGCATAATTTCAAATAGAATAAAAATCCTTAGAGTAGGTACTATGAAGTTTAGAGTATGCATCCTAAGCATATCTACGATGCTGAAAATGAGGGAAGTCAGAATCATAAAATGAGGGAAATCAGAAATACCTGTTAAGCAAATAGGAAATCGGAGAGTTCTTGTGAACAAAGAGTTCAAATCGGAAATGGGGGAGTACTTGTGAACGAAGAGTTTCAAATCGGAAATCGGCTTGATTCGAACGCTCCAAGAGTTCTAGTCCTCGCAGGCTTGTTCTCGTGGAGTGGTTGAAGGTGTTGTAACAAATTCAGTTCTCGTGGGAAGGAACTAGGCTCGATTCAGGAGTTGTTACTGGTTTTGTTGTTTCGTTGACGGGTTTTTCTTGTTTTGTGGAGATGCTGAGTGTTGTTCTCGATTCAGCTGTGAAGCTTGCTCACAAATTAGGTGTGGACTTGAAGGAAGAGTGGGTTGAAGGAAGAGTGAAAAGCGGCGGGGGAGTGGTTTCATGGTTGAAGGAAGAGTGGGATTCGTGGCGGCGGAAATCACATATCAGTACTTGCTGCGGTGGGGTCGTGTTCTGTAGTGGCTGGACAGGTTGCTGACACTTGCTGTAGTGGGTCGTGTTTTGCGGTGGATGGACGAGTTCTACGGACGGAGCTCGCATGCGATCGGGGTGAAGGTTGAGTAGAGGCAGAGGAGAGGGTAGAGTGAGAGACGGGTTCTGAGAATGTGAGAATTGAGATTTTTTTTTGGAAATTAGGTTAGAGTGACTGAGGTTTAGCAAGGTAGGGGTATTTTTGTAATTTCACAATCGGGTATGGGTACCCGTGGGTACATGTACCTCAATACCCACTTCTGTCAATTGACAAGCGGGTATAGAAAATACTTGTTTATTTTACCTGCGGGTACCCATTAAGCCCCCCACCTTGTGCCCGTTGCGGATTTTATCCACAGATGTCCACGAGTACTGGTAAAATTGCCATCCCTATCAACTAGGTTGGATATTTTTCCTAGATATGTTGTACCTTACTATTTTTCATGCTAAGATGCCCATGACGTACAGATTTTCCTTTGATGTTCTGATTTTCCTTTTCCTCTTCCTACCTTTTTCCCACTAGGTGGGGTCAACTATATGGATCAAACAAAGCCATAGTTTTTTTTGGTCAAAAACCAAGTCTTCATAAAGGCCATTTAGATATATGTCCTTTTGAATGGTTTGCTTAAGAGTTTCTTGTGGTCTTTTTCTATCTTTAATTATTGGGCTATCCTCAATCTTATGAGCTCTTCTTAGTGGGATTTCTTTTGGATTTCTTTTGCTCTTCTACTCGCATGGCTAAACCACCATCATAGGTGTGATTATACCATTTTTTCTCAATAGGAGTGTGACACAAGCTACCCTGCATACGATAAAATTAAATAAAGCATGCAAGTTAAATAAAACTTTAACATAAAAGGTAGCAAGTACTACATTATCCGAAAACATTTAAAACATAATAACAACTGCGGAAAAACAAAACAAAACCCGAGACTCGATATCACATAATCAGAGCTGGTATCCACTACCGATATTACATCGGAAAACAACTAACATAACTATACATACACTAAGCTATATTATGAGCAAACGATCTCCTCGGGATCACTCCTCAACTTGCAGCTCACCATCCTCTGCATAACCAAAGGTACATGCAAAACACAACAACAACAGATAGGAAGTAAGGAACTGTACGTATAAACATAAACGGTAATAGAGCAGTTAGCAAGATGATCATGCAACATATAAACATCATAATATAACATACATGTTATAACACACTCCAGCATATCATAATATAAGCATGCTATGCAATGCATAACTACTTCACTACTCCATATGCAATGTGGATCCAACAACTAACTCAGGAAGACGATTCGGAGTACATCAACTTGTTGACCATCATGTATCAACACTGGCAGTTCACCTTAATCTCGGATGAATCCCCACGAATTATCTGTCTATCAACACTAGCTGTTCACCTTACTCTCGGATGAACCCCCATGAGTAACGATTCACCATACTGTCGGATGAATCCCCACGAGTTGCTTGTCCACCAAACTCTCGGGGGAACGATCAACACTAGCTGTTCACCTTGCTCTCGGATGAACCCCCATGAGTAACAATTCACCAACTCTCGGATGAATTCCCACGAGTTGCTTGTTTGCCATACTCTCGAACGAACTTCCCCCAACTAACAATACCATGTCATGATGCATGCAATGCTAACACACAAACAACATGACAACCACCTCCATCAACACCATTACATGCCTATCAACTTTGACCAACAAGCATCAAAGATGATTTATCAACATCAAACTTGACCAATAAGCATCCAGAGTGATTTAGCCAACAACATCGGTAACATTACGTCGTTATCCATAATATCATTTTTTCATTAATTAATCTCTTTATTAAGTCTCCATTATTACATCTTACCATATCATTGTCCTAGTTCATTAACTATCCTCAAGGTCGTATTTTATACTCTCTTAATTCATGCTTTTATTCCAAAAAGGGTATTAAATTTCTTTTTATTTAAAACTGTGAATGTCCTTAATTCTGACAGTGGCACGGCCTGAGCACGGGCGTGCTGTGCAAGAGCACGAGCGTGCTAAACAGCGTCACTTTTCTCGTTTTTATGGCACGGGCGTGCTACATGAGAGCACGGTCGTGCTGGCTTTACTGGGCAGAGAGCACGGGCGTGCTGATAATGAGCACGGGCATGCTCAATGCTGTTACAGCGTCTCAGTTCTGGGAACTTAGCAGCTTTTCTAGATTTCAACACTCCAAATCAATCCTAAGGTTCTTGACTAATCCATTGACATTAATCTCACCCCTCATCAACATCTTTATGTTTTATGCACATCAATTGGACTAATCCTAGTTTTAGGCTTAGCGCTAAGATTCCTATGTCTTTTATTAATATAGATTTAACTTCAGTTCCAACACACCAACTCATACAGTGATGACATATCATCATCATCATCATAAACATCATAAACAACATCATAAACGTCATGCCAAGATCATATAAACCATTTAAACAATTAATAACATGTATAAACAACCATAACAACTTCATACAGCAATAAAGGCATATAGCACACAAATAGGGTTATGGGTTAACTCTCATCTTACGCTATCCTAGAACCTATATGTTATACTAATCCCTTCTCCCTATCCCTGGCGTGACGATATCAGCCTATGAGCCAACAAGAACGAAGTCCAAGCGTAACTCCTCCAAATGGGTTCAATAGGTTCAACGAGCTTTGACCAAGAGCTCCAAGGCAAAAGGATAAGTTAATTCCTCAAACAAGAAAAAGGAAAGGGAATTAACACAAGGGTTATGCACATACCTCGATTAGATCCCTGGGAAACTAATTTGCTAGTTGCCGTTCACAGCACCGGCACACGAACAACGAAGTCTGGTTTGACAGGGACAAAACGGTTCAACACTAACTCAAGGGATTCAAAGAAAAAGGATGAACATGGTTGGTTACCTTACCTTAGAGTAACACGAAGCTAGCAGCTTAACCCCAAACGCAACAGTAAATACCACAGGGATGTGTTCTTGACGAAGAACATCCAAACAAGGATTGGGGACGCTCAAGGATTCAATGGGAATCCAAGAGAAAGGTAAAAGACGGCTGTTTCTAACTTTAGGATTGACGGCTATGAAGTTTAGGTCGAGCAAAAGAGGTATAAAAAGGATTGGGACAAAACGGGTCAACCTAAAGCCCAAAACGTGTTTCTGGAGCGCGTGAAGAGTACGGGCGTGCTGAACAACTGGCACGGACGTGCTGCACTAGAGCACGGGCGTGCTAAACAACTGGCACGAGCGTGCTATACAAGAGCATGGGCGTGCTACCTTAACAGGATCACTTCTATCACTTGTCCTAAGGTTAACTATCCTAAAACACGTCCCTAAACACCTAAGGCAAGCACAACAACATATGATATATATATATATATATATATAACAAGGATAACATATATAACAACACTATATAACAACAAGCGAAAATCGGGGTGTTACAAGGAGCACCCCTGCAATGCTTAGCTTATTTTTTTGTTGGCCTTTTTACTTAGTCTCTATCCTATGGGAAGTTATGACGGATGGAACAGTTTCTCTCTTCCTTTGTCGGCTTTAAAATGAGTTCTAGTGAAGGCCCATGAAACAATAGTGGGTGTAGATGATGGTGAGGTGAGGTTATGGGAGTACATTTGGTGTGCTGGTAGCTCTGGCAAAATTGCTTTGGTGGGTGATATTTGTTCGTTAATTAATGGGAAATGTTTTGGAAGGTGAGGTTGTTTAGACCTCAAGGAATACAAGCTGGCCTGGCTCTATGGATACTTTAATTTTTTTAGGTAGCAATCATAGGCAGTATTCCATGGGTGACAAAATTTGTTGTAAGCTGAAGAAAATGGTTACTTAATGTGAAATGTTTATTGCAGTTGCAAGCCATGTGTTGAGCCTTTCCCTTTTTGGACCATTTTGTGTGTCTTACTATGATTTTCTATATTCTGAACAGCAACTTCTGAAAAGAATCTGACTGCAGATAATTCATGGGCTAGAAATTTGATTATTGTTGGTTGATATAGCTTATGTATAAAGGATGGGGGAAAAGTTGAAAATGTGCTTACTATGAAGCACCGACGCTACTGGCTTTAAGGTTGTCCGAGTGTCGGACACGTGCCCGACACCGACATGCGTACGGAACATGTTCGACACTCCTTGTCAAGTGTCCGAATTAATTTCTTTTTGTTGGCTCGGACACTTGCCGACACTTCTATGTGGCTGGTCACCTAAAGGACATCTAATTTTTTTTTAAAAAATGTAAAGTAAATTATTACTTTAAAATGAAAAAAGTAAATGAAAAAGAGATAGAAGCATCTCGTAAACGCTTCTGAAGTCCTTCCCCCTGTTTTTTCGTTTCTTCCATTACTTCGAACACCTCTATTTTTCCCTCCCTGCAGCTCGTATACGCTTTTCCCCAGCTTTAGGGGTTAGTAATATTAAATATTAACTTTCCTCGTCCCTGACCATTATGTCCTCTCAATTTAGATATTTTATAATGTTCATATTTTATTTTATTTTATTTGACACACAAATATTATATATTTGACACACAAATATTTTATATATATATATATATATATTGCTGTGTCGCGGTGTCCTATATTTTGGACATTGCCGGTGTTTGCGTGTTCGTATCCTGTCGTGTCTGTGTCTGTGCGTGATATGTGCTTATTCATTTTCCAGGCTGCAGCTTTTGGCACCCATGCTTATTATACCAGGTTCATGTATATTACTGTTAAAGAAATTAAGAGCTTAATTTAAGTAATTGCAAGTTTGCAACTTTTGATTTTTCCTTCTGATATGTTTTCTTTAGTGCCATTGTCGTGTTCTATGGTCTGTTAGACCTTACTAAAATCTGTGATTACGAAGTGTCATTAGCATGTTGAATCTCGTATACTTACGTTTTTTCCTAGTTTTCATTTTTATACGGGCTGATGTCATTTTTACGGTTTATATTTAGATTTACATATATATTTACATTTTTGTCCTTTTTTACATTTGAAATTCTCTTGCTGTGATTATTAAGAAAAATAAGTGCATTTAGATTACTTTAATTTCTGATATCTGATACTCCTGTAACAGTTGATGGATATCAATGAAAGTCCGGTTTATGTTCTTCTCAATCCTTCAATCAATCATTCTCAGAAGGATCTCCCAGTCAGTATTTACGAAAGTGGTATGTAATCTCCATGATTGTGTCATCATTATTTCAACCATTGTTGCTCAGGTGAAGGAGCACCCTTGTGCAATAGGATCTTAACATTAGCTAGAGAGTAGTTTGGGGGGAGGGGGAGGCTGAAACTGTTAACATACCTATTACATCAACAAGGAAATAGGTTCAGTTAATTGTACTGTATTTTTATTCTTATTTTTAACTATGATAATATACCTATTTTGGTGCAGAATGGATATTTTGGCCTGCATAATGTATACCGTTTCTGATACATTTTCTAATATAATATTCTATTTTGGCCTACATATTTTGGGTGGCTTGTGAAATTATCTACATTATGCAAACTGTGATAAATATGATTACAGGCATCAAATTGATCACAGCTGATAAACACAGGATAGTTTCTTCTATATGGTGGTCATTACATCCTAATATAGTTCATACTTCCTGCAGTGCTTCCCCCCCTGAAGTCCCTGTTTGACCTTTAGTTGCTGACACTAGCATCTTGCTAGATAATAGAATTATCATTGTTGATCTATATCAAGACATCTGTATTAGATTAAATTGCCAAATGCATTTGAACGTTCTGGTTTTCTACTTATTCAAAAATCAAATCTTGTAGTTTTGTTTGTTTGTTTCTTTGTTAGTCAATCTTGTCCTTTTGCCTGCTTATTTTAATGAGGAAATGAGTTGTGTTATTGCTGTTTCTTGCTATTGCAACTACAGAACTGCATGTTATAGATGGGATTCCGCAACTTATCTTTGTTCGCTCAAGTTATACTATTGAGGTTGGCTTTTTTATGACTCTGCTTTTATCCTTTTTCACATTTTAAACCACTGTTCCTCAATAAATGATTGACTTGACACCCATACCCCTCTCTTTCTCCTTGCTCTGCTGAAGACTGTTGAAGCAGAACGGATCTCTGTTGATCATGTTGCACATCTTAAGCCATCTGATGGTGGTTCAGCAGCTACACAGTGTGAGTGTTTTTTCTTGCCTACTGCTTCCATTATGGCTTTATGCTCTTCGTTAAGTCTAATTTTAGAGGACGGAAACAATTTTAGTTTCTGCTTTTTTAGCTATATATATAAGTATGCCTAAGTTGTATTCTTTTATCGAACTTTACATCACTTGTCTCAAGTCTGGATAAAAGAGGAGGGTTGTTTTAAGAAGTCAACAGTCAACGTAAAAATCTTATACAAAATGGATCAGCGAAGACCAATGAAGGATTCAGTGAGAAAAGTGGATTAAATTAGAAGATATTCAAATTGAAAGGGGTAAAGGAAGACCTAATGATGCAGTCCTGGAATCTTTTTAGATTTATGGTTGGATGGAAAGGGGAACTCAGGAAATAGGTTGAGTAGTTATGTGGTATAAAAAGGTTTATGTGGGAGGAATCCACCTCCTTGGATGGAAATCTGACATGACCAGAATTCTGATCCCAAGTTGAAAAAGAACGAAAAACCAAAATATATTATCGGCATTTAGTTTGGAATTCTAAATTTTGTTGAAAATTACATATAGAATCACTATTCATAGACCCAATATGTATCTAGAATTGACTGGACCCTTAAGGTGGTCTTTGGTTTTTTCTCCTACTTTCATTTTCACTTTATATGTTTTCACCAATTATTGCAAAAATGCTCCTTGTTTTCACTTTATTTGTTGTTTTCATTCAAAGTTTTGTGAAGGAAATGGTAAATACAAGAAAATGTTGTTTTCACCATTTCCTTTATAGAAGTTTGAAAAAGGAAACAAAATGAAAACAAGGTAACATTTTTGTAATTATTAGTGAAAATATATAAACTGAAAATGAAAACATGAGACAAACCAAACACCCCTGACCGACTTTATTAATGACTTTTGACTGACTTTTGGTCAGCCTATAATTACTTAGACCCCTAATTGGACTTTTCTAGGCATGATTAACTTATCAAAGATATGAGAACAATGAATCTTTAATAGCTAAAATATAAGGTAATTCGAAGCAAGTATGGTCTTTATCGAAATGGTAGCAGTGAATGCGGTTGAGTATCCTTGGAAATTTCTTTCTCAAGGATTTTATTTATTTATAAATCTAGTCTCTTTAAAATTTGGAGATGGCTCAAAATTAGATTTTTCATGCCTTTTTCAGTTTTCCATGGCTCAAAATTATATTTTGGCCTGCATAATGTATCACGTACCTGTATCCGTACTGGGTACCGGTACCGTGCCCGTACCTATGCAACATAACTTATCTACTGTTCACAATTCTCCCATCAATGTCTCTTTTTAGTTTGCAGGATTCTATCCATTTCTGAAATTTTCCTTTCTTCAGAAATTTAAGATAGAGAAGCTACTGAACATCAGTCCCTTTTGGCCTTACTTGATTCTTCTCCCTTTTTCTTTTCTAATCTTGACATGAAAATCTGGAACCTTGATTCTCCTGTTGTTTTTTCTTGCAAATAAATTCCCCTATAAGATAGACATTTTCCTTCAATAAGATAATTTGGAATTCTAAGGGTCTGTTTGCTTTGTTTTCAGTTTTCTATTTTCATTTTCTCTTTTCAGAAATAATTACAAAACTGCCACCTTGTTTTCATTCTGTTTCCTGTTTCCAAAGATTTGTATAGGGAACAGTGAAAACAGCAGAAGGTTGTTTTCATTGTTTCCTATGCAAATTTTTGAAAAGAGGAAACAAAATGAAAACAAGGTGGCATTAAGAAGTGAAAATAGGAAACTAGAAACAAATCAAACAGACCCTAATGCTCCTTCTAAAGTCAAAGCTTTTGTTAGGACAGCTTTACTCAATAGGATTATTTCTAAATTCTAATGACTTGTTGCAGGTTAGACGGCCTCACGTAGCTCTTTCTCCTGTTATGTGTCCTGTAGATCTGGGTCTGAAATTGTGCTTCATTTATTTCTCCATTTCCCCGCTGTGTGTTTTCTTTGGAATAATCTTTTTGGTATTCTTGCTAAGCATTGGATTTATTCTTGTTCATTGGATCAGTTTCTATCAATTTGTTTTTAACTTTAAAGGTTTTGGTAAGAAGGAAAGTTAAATCTTAGTGTGCTGTTTATGGGGTTTTGTGGTCCTTGAGGTTGGAAAAGAATGCTCAAATTTTCAAGGGTGTTTCTGTTAGGTATGGGAACACCAATAGGGAATAACGGGCTTGGTAAGTGGGGCCCAATTTGTTAGAGCAGTTACAGGTGGTTAGGACTAGTGACAATGGGTATAAATCGGTAGATAGGGGAAGAGAGGAGATTCATTATGGAAGTTAGGAAGTGGAAGAGGAGAGGGCCAGGTACTCTCAAAATTACCCGAGGAGTAGGGTTCTTGAGAGTTTTCTTTCATTTTCTGTATTAAGCGCAAGTTACCTTGCTCTGTTTTTTAGTCAATATCAATGAAGAAGTATAATCTTTGCATTTTCTTGTTAATTCTGAACCAGTTTCTATCAACTGGTATCAAAGCTCAGATTCTGGGAGAGATTCATGGTTTCCACGAGAGGAATGGAAGCACAAATTGATTTTCTGGAGCGCGGTTATGAAGGATTCATGACCTACGAAGAGTTGTAGGAACTGAGGAGAATGTTTGATGGAGAGTCGAGAGAATTGAAACACGAAGGCAATTAGGCGAATTGATCGAGACAGTTAGGGGGACTATTGAGTCGTGATCATCACAATCACATGACCAGAGGAAGCCATGTTGGTAGGGGTGACGACATCGGAAATCACGACGGTTTCCAAAACCGCGACGAGCGGTGGAGGAAACTCGAGATTCCGATCTTTGGAGGAGACGATGCTTAAGGTTGGGCGAATCGTGTGGAAAGGTATTTCGATTAGGTATAAGACCTGCGATGTTTTATGAGAGTGAATGTTGGGATGTAAAAAGCCAACAAGAGAATAAATTCAATGTAGCAGAGGTGAGAATGTTGCGTTGGATGAGTGAACACACTAGACAAGATATAGCACCTATTGTAGAAAATATGGTAGAATCTCGCCTGAGGTGGTTTGGGCATGTATGAGAATTGGAAAAGACGTGTAGAAGCCCCAATAAGAAGAGTAGATCTCACCAGAGGTAGAGGGAGACCAAGAAAAACTACAGGTGAAACAATTAAGAAGGATTTAGATGTCAATGGTTTGTTTATAGACATGATTTAAAAAAGACCATTATGGCGTCGTTTGATCCTTGTAGCTGACCCCACCTAGTGGGAAAAGGCTTGGTTGTTGTTTTATTAAAAATTAAAAATATATATATAATAGTACTAGAACTCTTAATTGACAGAGTAAGTTCTTTTATTCTCCATCACTTAAGTTTACTGAAGTTTTGGTTTTTGATGGGCTGTGTCAATTAATGGATGTAGCTGACTATACTTATTGTTATTGGGTTTTAGTTGTAAATAATATAATTATACCATGTGGTTTTCTTTTTGCAGTGGCTGCTCACCTTACTGGTATACACAGTGCCATCAAAATGCTTCATAGTAGAATTAAGGTGCTACATCACTATCTTCTTGCAATGCAAAAAGGTATGAGAGGGTATCCTTTTTTGCAAGACTAGCATTTAATGATGAGATATTCCGTATTTATCATTAGAAATCTTTCCAATTTTATAGAAAAAATTGCTCATCTGATTTTTTGAATTCCTCAACTGTTTTAATTTGCTTATCCTGTACTAATACATAGTATTTAAAGAAAGAGTTAGATAAATAAAAGATACAACAATAACAACCACTAAAGCCTTTTCCCACTAGGTAGGAGGTAAATAAAATATAGTTATATTATGTAGTAATAAATAAGTGTCTGACAAAGTTTTGAAGTCTGACACATAATAACTTGTTCAATAAGTTTGAGATCAGATTCTGATAGAAAATCGTAAGACACTAATGATGGCGGGAAATTACAGGACTAGTATAATTTTTTATATCTATCTACCATCTATCTATGTACCTTTCTACCCAGTAGCAAACTAGTTCCTCAGTTATGAATTTATAATATAACATGTTCAAATGGATTAACGTGCACTCAATGAGTTTTTCGATGTCAGAAATCTGGCTTTAGCTGCAAGGCATGGTTTTATACCTATTTATATTTCACAAATCACAGTTTCAAAACAGAGTAATAGGTGCTTAGTGATTCTGTGGGCAGTATTTCCATTTCCTCAACCATTTCCATAAATTATACATGTGTACATATTTTGAAACTCTCCAGAAATAATTATCATTTGAATGTTTTTTGTTTAAAAAGCAGGTGATGTTCCTTGTGAGAATTCACTGTTAAGACAAGTGTCAAGTCTCCTGAGAAGATTGCCTGCTATTGAATCTGGGAAATTTCAAGATGATTTCTTAATGGTATGTTCCTTTCTAGAATTTGGAGTAGGTGGCATGCCTTCCCTTTCTTCTCCCCCTCCTTGTTTTTTGGTGTGTGGAAATATAATGCCTTTGCAAGAGATGGGGAATGAGTGCCCATAAGCTTGGTTCCTCTTGTATATACTATATAGTTTCTGTACTTTTTTTATTTGGAATTATTTTTGCAAATGTTGTGAACTGGGATGGATCACTCTTGCTGGAGCTGGAGAGTGGGCTCAAGGTTGTCAGACTCGCGAGTCTAGGTAGACTCGTGGAGCATACGTAAACTTGACACGTAGACTCGATTTGTAGACTCATTAGAGTCTACCTAATATTAAAAAAAAAACTATAAATGACATATATAAATAACATAAAACCAACAAAACAGCAACATCATAATCCAATAACATCTACCATCATCATAATCATTAAAAAGTATCATAAACCAAATACAAAACATTACCAAAACATATAAGTATATAACATGAACATAAAAAACAACTCCTCAATGTCTAAAATAGTGGGAAGGAAACAGGGGGTTTGAGCAAGGAAGGATAAAATAGAGGGAAGGAAAATTGCTTGCTGCTGCACCTGCAACAAACCCGAGCAGGGAAGAGCTACAAGGTTTGAGCAGGGGAGATGGTGGCTCGCGGGTTCGAAGAGGCGGACGTAGGAGGCAAGGAAGATGGTGGTTCGCGGCAGGGAGGGTGGCTGTTCACGGGTTCGAAGTGGCGGCTGCAGGCCGGTGGTTCACGGCAAGGAGGGTGGTCGTTTGCGTCAGTGAGGTGAAGAGGGGTGCTAGGTTTTTTCCGAAGCTCGAAATCGAGAGGGAGAGTCCAAGAGGGTCAAACAAAAATGCACAAAAGAGAGGAAAAGGCAAAAAAAAAATAACCCAAACACAGCTTTTTGGGTATTTTGTGCATCAATTTGAAAATGCACTCAGACTCGCTAACTCGCCCCAGAATCGCGATTCCACCCCGAGTCTACCGATTCCACCTGAGTCAAGGCGAGTCTACACCCAAAAATGATTCTTTCTCTTCATCCCCCCCCTAATAATGTGTTCTTTTATGAAAAATGTGTAGAAAGGTAGTAATGAAATATGGCACAACGGTGACTGAATAATTTCGGGGATATGTATCTGACAGTTAATGATAAATATATAATGGGTTGCCCATAGTAGTTAATCACACCATTTTACGGTGCAGTGCAGAGCTTACCCTGGCCACTACGAAAGCTTCGGCCAGGGTGTCTACATGTCGTGCCAGTAGTGGCCGAAATAGCGGCCTATTGCGCCCATTTCACATCTGTGGTGGCCGCTACATCAAACAGGGACAGCCAAATTTTCAGCCCATTTTCCAGTCAGTTAACTCCATTTCCAGCCATCTGAAACATTGTTTGGTCAGTCCACTCCATTTTTTGGCCAGTCCACCCCGTTTACTGTAGACTCACCCCATTTCGGGCCACACTCCAGCCCTTTTCTGGCAGCCCCACCCTCCTCATACCTCCCTGTTTTGTGCCTTCCTCTGTTTACTTCTCAGTTTTGTTTTGTTCTTTTTTCAATTTGTCGTTCTTTTTTGGTTTGATAAATTCTGTCTTTCTATATTCAAACTCCAAGTGACTTTGCCAGTCATTTTCACGGTAATGGTTTACAGCTCATACCCTATGACACTTTTATTGATTGGCTATGAGTTATGCAATTCATTAGCTCTTTTTCCTTTGGTTATAGCATTAATTGTTGCTTTCAAATGGTTGGCTTTCGTTATCACATTTATTTTCACTAATTAATAAACACTTATATATTACTGTTATATAATTACTTTTAACATTATAATAATTCAAATTATAATAATATAGACACAATTTTTGAAGATATATATATATGTGTGTTTGAGAAGTTTTTTATTTATTATATTAACTATTTTAAAGTAGCGAATGTCCTGCTATCCGCTATACTGCAATCGAATTTCTGGGGTCAGCTGCTCCACACTGCTATAAAATATAAACATCCATTGGGCTGCCATAACAAAGAGTTTTTGAAGTTCTTCCTGATGATGATGACTGTCAAATTGTTCATGGTAATTGTGGCAGCTTATTTGTTGAAAGGAATTAAATAAGAATACATTTATACGAGGTCTTTTTGCACCCGGAAATTTTAGATTATTGCTATTTAATATCTTAAAGTTGTTTATGATAAGGTTTCATGCTGCTGCAGTATGATATCTTAGCTGGGTTGCAGGCATAATATCAAAATTACAGTAATGTAAATGCTTATGTGAATTTTTTTAGCTTATGATATCTTCTTTTCCTTGTAGGAATACAATGACACCTTATTGATTAGTTACCTTGCCATGCTGACCAACTGCTCAAGGTATGACATACTTGCATTTATTGCCTCGGTCGTGTTTCTTCTAGCTTTTATAATTGTAGTTGAATTTCTTTCTTTATAATAAAAAAAGCTGTTAAGTGTGATTCTTTTAGCCAAACTACCTTGAGAATTAATTCGGTGGAACCAGTTTTGATAGTAATATAAGGAAGCTAGTTGGTAGAATAATTCTTAAGATAGCAGTGTGTCTTCAACTTTACTCTGCTCTACATTCCCTATACACACATCCACTAGGATAATCAGAAGCTTCTTCAGTCAGAGGTACTTACTAGGGGAGGAGTTTGAGTCATTTGAGTTGTATCTTCAGTTCATATATCTAAATATGACCTTAATTCTACTATAATTTTGGTAAAATTACAACCATGCTTATTCTCACTAAGTGAGGTCGGCTAAATGGACGGCTAAATGGATTTTAGTATATCATTATGCTATTTGTATTATAGTATGCCACTGCAGCCTTCCCCTAACGAGCTTTCTTAATCTTATCCATACTGGGATGCCCACTCGTCCATCTCAACATATTCATTTCTTTAGCCTTCATCTTTTTCTAATGAGTAGACGATTCTGGTAAAAGGTGTGCGGAAAAAATGTTGATGAGTAGGCTAGGACTGGCCCTCATATATGGTCCCCCCATATGTCTCCCAAGATATGCAAATGTATATTTTTTAAAGAGGAAAAAAGTGAACGCTATTTCAGTTCAGAAGTCTCACCTTGTATCCATCTGTTATTAATAAGTGTTCTTTTTTTCTTTTCCTTGTCTCCTGTAGTGCAATGAATGAACTGGTGGACAAATTCAATACTGCGTATGACAGGCATAGCAGAAGGGGCGGACGAACTGCTTTTATGTGAAAGCTGCTTGGTTGTCATTTCTGGGTCTCTTGCTGTGGACAGCCTCAAAGCACTTTTCGTGTAGGCATAGTTTTTTCTCTTTGCTGCTTAGGCATAGGTTATTGAAGCTTAGTATGCTTGGATTTAGAGAGTGAGAGGGAAAAAAAAGTTGGAAGTCACCATATTACGACAACCCCTCCAATGGAAAAAAAAAAATAATCGCATTTATGTAACAAGTTGTTTGCAAAGTTGAGGGGTAAAAGGGTTTAAGACATGATGTGAATTTCCTTTATGATTCTTTTTTGAGTCACCATCCACCTTCATTTTTCGTGTTTATTTGGTCCAAATTTTTCCCAAGTGGTGATTCTTTTGCGTATCATGTCAGCATAGAATTTAACATATCGTGGAGTAATTACTTTGTTACAGCATTTTGAGTTAATTTGTAGTTATTTTGCTAAACAAATAATATGATAGTCAGTTTGCTCTGCTCTTTGAATTGAAAGTGATTATGGGGAAAATGTTACGGTACCCATATTTCTTTTAGGGTGTGTAGGATGAGCTGTCAAATATTTTTTATTAGTTATTTTTAAATATTTAATATATTATGAAATTATTCTAGGTACATACCTATCAAGGTATCATAAAAATTCCTTGAGAATTTTTTAGTCTCATGGAGAATGGTTTTGAAAATTTTTAAGTAATAATTATTGTGTAGCCAAGCTTCTAAATATTTGAAAAATATATTTGCTTGAAGATGTGATTAGGGATGATAATGGGTAATGGATTTGGCGGATATTCACAAAATATGCTCATGGTGGGTAGGTAAATACCTACTTAATGGATATGGGTACGTATGTAGATAATTACTTGTAAAATTGAATGAGGATGAGTGTGGGTATGGTTATTGTAGTATCCATCCCGTATCCCGTATCCCATTCATAATTAATTAATTAATATATATATATATATATATGACTCCGAGTTCCAAAGATCAATTCTGATCTTTTGATCTTTCCGCTTCTCAAGTGACACAGCATCTTCGCCCAAGGGCTTGTTGGGCAAATAGTATATTGGAAGCTATGCTTTAGTCCGGAAAATATACACGCCACATCCTGGAAAGAGTATATGATTTCAGCTATGGAAATAATGGATGAATCTGTGGTTGGAAAAAGTAGTGAAGGGTGTGAAGAAAACTAAAGTAACACAAAAAAAAAATCATGGAAGAGGCTATTAAGATACATTTTTTGAGTAGAGGAGTGTTCGTTGAAATTTTTCCTATTTAGAGATGAACATCAAGGATACGTTTGGGTAAATATAGTTTTTAAGATGCATGGTAGTTCAGAATTATTAAGTTAGAAATATGTTAATTTGGCTATGATCATATGTTATAATTGACTAAGATAGTTAATCAAATATGCATATTGATTGAATTCTGATGACTTCTTGAGTCTTGAAGCCCCCAAACAAATCGAATCAAAGTACAAAAGTATGTTCCATTTTTTTTTTTTAAAATTAAAACAATGATCTAACCAGTCTCTAAAACCGTTTTTATGTTGGTTTAACCGGTTTTAGGCTGGTTGAACTGGATTTTGATTGACTTTGCATGGTCAGACCACTTTCCGGTTCTCTAATCCGATCGAAATCGGTAAGGGCACTGGTCGACGGTCCAAACGGTCGAACCAGTCTGGTTGGACCGATTTTTAAAACACTGTTGTAGATAGCAATAAACTGCAATTATGGAAATGCTTAAACAAAAACTTCAAAACCATGCTGGAACGCTAATGTAATGTACAACTAATTTTTTTTATCTCCACAAACAAATTTAGTCTAAGACTACAAATTAAATCATGCAATCAAACAGTAAATCTCATAATCGTACTACCAATTGGTTCCCTTTGCATGTTGCTTCTAACATGACGGTGATATCAAATTTAGGGCTGGCAAAATGAAAGACGGCAAAATGGGCCGTTAAAATCGAAAAATGCTCTATGGACCTATTATCCATCCATTTCATCCATAACAAAATCCGTTCCAACCTGGGGTATAAGGTTGGCTTGATGGTTGGGGTGAGAGTTAATGAGTGAAGTGATAAAGAGGGAGAGGGTTCAACTCCCACCCATTAACATTTCTAACAAATCTAACAAATACTAATATTTGCCTATAAAAAAAAAAATTTGTTCCAACCCATCCATTAATTTGAATTGGATTGGATACGGTTTGATTGTTTTTTAATGGATGGTTAATGATCCATCTCATTATTTTTTTTAATCCGCTACACCAACAAAAAAAGAAATGGATTACTTTTTATCCATTTCAAAATCATTTTTTTTTTCAAATAATTTCTTCACAGACAGAAACAGCTCGCCAGACTGTCGGTGTAACACCCCAATTTCCGTTTATGTGTTCATCGATGTGGTGATATATGTTATATGTTAATTTATGTCCTTAGTTTTATGTTGGATGTTAAAGTATATGTTTTGGGTGGTTTAACCCTTAGAAAAGGTCAATCCTTTTGAGTCCAAGAAACCTGTTTTACGTTTTTGGACGTATCTTGAGTTCTAGATGTCTGATTGAGACGATATTGGATGCGTTGGAAAGCTTCGAGAATTATCTACAAGTCAGAAAAGTATGAGGGTCAGAACAGAGATAATCGATTATGGGTAACCAATAATCGATTATGGGTATTCGGGAACGCTGATTGTCAAGTCAGAACAGTCATAATCAATTATGACTGCGTTTTTCTGCAGAACAGATTTTAAATCCTTATTTCGGCCCGTTTCGTCTTAAACCCTTTTATAACTCTTTGAGCACGAAATAAACCCTAGTTTAGCAGCCTCTAAACCTCTGGAAACCTCCTCTCTCAATCTCGTAGGATTATCTCTTAATCCCTTTGAGATTCATCAAAAACGTAAACCGTTTTACCTGTCTTGGTTGGAAAATCACTGCAGCTGATACGAAGCCTTTGTGCAGCCATTCTTCCTTGTTCTAGTTAACCTTAATAGGTTAAGATTGAAGTAAATTCGTGTACCCTTGTCTCTTCTCTAATTCTCCTTGAGTTTTCTTGATTTGGGGACTGATTATGAACGTTTTTGGGTCGTATTTGGCACCCTCATACAACAATTGTATTGAATCAAGGACAAGGCAACTATTCCTCTCCCTCGTTCTAGTTTGAGTCTTCTAGTTGTGATCAAGGTAAGATAACCAACCCTAGAGTTCGTTATTTTTCCTTTAATTTCTACGAGATTAGGAATTGAATCTATTCCTTTTGTTATGTTGTATTGTAATCAAGCGCTTGAGCCCTGAGACGGAGCTAAGAACGAATCTCGCACTCTCTTCTTCCTCGGATTTCATTTTGTTATACCAGTTATGGGGGTGGGGGGAGGGGGGGTGGGGGGGAGAAGGTCGATATGAATATAGGTGTAGGGGTAGTGTAAGATGAAGGGTTAACCCATGACCCTAATAATATGTTGATGTATGATGTATGATTTTTGAGATATTATCTATGTATTCATGTATGTCTAGGGATGTTGTTAATTGACTATATGTGATATTCTTGATTCCGATGATTATTGAATGTGATTTATCACTGTTATGGCATGATTATGTGTGCTGATTGCATGTTTCATGTTGATGATGATGAACTATGATGGATGGCTACGTTGTTTAAGCCTTGAAAGTAGACGTTAAATTAATCTTAAGTCATAGATTAAGTTATAGGTCAATGAGAATTCATAATAAATGGAGTTAGTATGAGAGGTGAGGATGATAGCCAAGGATTTTTAGTTCAAACATATAGGTGTTGATCTGTGAGTGTTTAAAATATTCAAGGTTAGAAATACACTTAAAACTAGGTATAATAGCTGCTGTAACAGGGGTGATAATCGATTACTACGTAGTAATAATCGATTATCAGGTTAGCAATAATCGACTACCAGGTTGATAGTATTGAACATAATGGGAAATAGTTGATTACTGGATATGAGTGAAACCACATGATCTTGCATATTTAAAGAAAGGAAGTAAGTGAAGAATGTGATAAGCTAAAGAATATATTTTGAGGATAGTAATGAAATTAAGATGAGAACATTAATGAGAATAATAGTAAGAAAAAAAGAGATAGAAGCTTAGTTAACTCAGATGATACTTAATAAGATATGAATTGTGGTTTAGATATTAAGATTAAGTTACAATCTTAATAAATATATGACTTGAGGTTTAAATATTATGATTAAGTTATAATCTTAATAATATATGAATTGAGGATTAGATATTAAGATTAAGTTATAATTTTAATAAATATATGACTTGAGGTTTAAATATTAAGATTAAGTTATAATCTTAATAAAATATGAAGTGAGGATTACATAATAAGATTAAGTATAATACTTAATAAAGATAATGTTAAGTTAAGACTTAACAAAGAGAACAATTAATAAGACGATGATGTTATTGGTAACGACGTACTGTTACCGATGTTGTTGGTTAAATCATTCTTGATGCTTATTGGACAAGTTTGATGTTGATAAATCATCTTTGATACTTGTTGGTCAAAGTTGATAGCCATGTAATGGTATTGATGATGGATGGTTGGATATGTGTTTGCATGTTGGTTGAACATTGTATGCATCATTGCATAGAGATGATAGTTTGGGCGGAAAGCAAATGATGAATCGCGACGGTGGAGGCCACGATGGGTGTTATTTCGGCCTTGAGGTTAGAGTTGGGTAAGGAGGTTCCATATGGCATGGACTTGCAACCCGTTGCCGGAGTGTCCTATCGATAACCTGACTACCCTGACGAGCCACAGTACATTATCAGGATTAGTTGAGAGTATCCACGGACGTCACCCATGGTTTGGTGAGTGTTCCAACGTTGATGCAGGATGGTCAACATGGATATGTACTCCTAGTCGCCTTTCTAGAGTTAACGTTAATGGATCCACATGTGCATGGAGTAGTGATGTTGCATAGTATTGCACGCATTCGTTAACATGATATATTATGTCTGTATGATTGTGTGTTGTATGCTCATCTTATTAACTACTCTGCTACCGTTTATATATATATATATATATATACACACGACTTCTCACTCCCTACTTTTGTTGTTCTATGCATGTACCTTGTTTATGTAGAGGAGGGTGAGCCAGCTGCTGAGGAGTGATCCCGAGGAGATCGCTGCTCGTAGCTAGGTTGTTAGTTTGTTAGTTGGTTTTTAGTTTTTATCCGATGTATTATCGGTATCTTGTATATCAGCTCTGATATGTGACATCAGGTTTCAGGTTTAGTTATTTCCGCAGTTAATGTATTTTAAATGTTTAAAACTTATTTGGTTTACACAGTTATTTATCTTGGATAATGTGATGTTTGCTACTCTTTAAACAAGTTTTTCTTTTAACACGTTTTTAATTTAAAGACTTGTATAGTCTTTTATTTTAAATTATCATGAACGGGGTAGTGGGTGTCACAATCGGCCCCCGCCATCGGATTGTCAACCGAACGCCCTATCGACCACCGGACTGTCTGACGCTTGATCGACCGACCACCAAGCAACCGCCCTTGACAACCACCAAACGGTCGACCACCGGACTGTTGGACCCACCGCCAAAATGTGAAAGAAAAAAGTTTAAAATAAATTTTTAAAATATCATATATTTTTAAATAGGCGAGTCGGATATCCATCCATAAAAAATGATTAATGGATGCGTTAGATGATTTTTTATTAAATGGTTCATGGATGAATTAGATTTTTTCTAATACATTTGTGATGGGTATAAATGGAATAGTAGATTGTTTTTTACCTATCTATTATAATCCAAACAAAAATCGCTCTAATTTACTTGTTTGCCACCCCTACATCAAATGTATTTCTACTCACCACCCAATCGCATGAAGCAACTCCACCCATTTAAGACACGACAAATAGGGGCAAAATGGGGTTTGGCTTGCACAGTGATGGCGTGTCAGTTTGCTTGGCCATAGACTAGCGGAGCAAGGGACGTGTGGTCACTAGCGAAGTGGGAGTCAGAGTTTCATGACGGTGTGAGGCGTGGTGGCTTGTGTTTGGAGGCTAGGCATTTCTGGTGGTGGCAATGGAGGTTGGGTCAGAACAACTCAAGGGTGGTGCGGTGGCTACCAGATCTGCTAGTGCATTGTGACAATGGTGTGACGATGGTGGTGTGAGAATTGTAATATCCCAAAAATGGGTTACTAGGTAATTTAATAGGAATTAGATCATTAAAATTATTATATTTCAAGTTTAGAAGTGGTTAAAAGCTCCTAAGTGACTCAAAAGAAGTTAAATAGATGGTTTTAAGTGTTTTAGGCCTAATTTCGTATAATATACCTCTTATGACCCGACATCCAACTTCAAATGGATATTTCATAGTCAAAACTAACTTTTTTAGACTCTATGTCTTCAGATGAAATGTAGCTACGTCTCTTAGATTTCCAAAGACACAAAATTTGTCCATATTGGATTCTTATAGCACTAGTTATGACCAACTTTGTACATACTATTCAGGTTCCAGCGCCAGCACCGTTCTAGCCCGTTTTAGACACTCTAAACGTCCGTTTCAGATTTTGTGGTCTTCATGAACGTTGTATATTTTTGTCTTATCTTTCCAACTATATAAAGATCATAATTTGTGGATGTCTATAACTCAATCTATGCGAGAAATACCGAGCTGGACACTGGGTAAGTGGGCCTTAACGCGTTTTGGGCTTGTGGGGCTCTATAAATAGAACCTTAACATCCTTAGGGTGAAATTTTGAACCCTAATTACACCTAGAAACTCAGAAGCGGCTAAGAAGAGAATAAATACAAGGATTTGGGGAGAAGAAAGGACCTTAGGCGTGAAGTAGGGAGATCAAAGGCATAATCCTAGAAGTTTTTAGAGTGTATCTTTGGAGGTCTTCAAGAGGTGAGTAAAAACGCCTTTTCTCACCCTTCCATGGTATTTCAAAAGGGGTTTTAGGTTCTTTAAACTGATATTGAGATTTGTGGTGATTTGATTGGGAAAAATTGGATTTTTGGCATATTAGGGTTTAAGAATGTCAAATTGATCTGGGGGTTTTCAATAATTGATAAATTGAAGTGATATTAGTTGTTTTCATGGTTTTGTTATATGTTCTAAGACTTGTTTGATGATTTTCAATCATAATGTATATGCTAGACATGATTTGAAATGCCTATAAGTTGTTTTGGTATGAATTATAGTTGTCGCGACATGCTCTGTTATGTTATATATGATGTTATATTGCCATGACACGGTCTGTTATGTTATATGATGTTATAGTGTTATCGTGACATGCTATGTTATGTTCTATGATGTTATAGTGTTGACGTGACATGCTCTATTATGTTATATGATGCTATAGTGTTCCCATGACATGCTCTACTATGTTATATGATGTTATAATGTTGTCGTGACATGCTTTATCATGTTATATGATGTTTTAGCGTTGTCGTCACATGTTGTTTCATGTTATATGATGTTATAGTGTTGCCGTGACATGACATTCTACCATTGTTAATGATGCAAGGAGCCATATGTCATGTCCTGGGGTAGTCATGACATATGCCCAAATATGATTGAGAAGTATTATTGATGCATAGTGAGATACCTCCTTCTGGAAAGAGGTTGATAGATACCTCCTCGTTAGAGGGGAAACAGATACCTCCTTTTGGGAAAGGGAAGACCTATTATATATACCTCCTTCTGGGAAGGGGAGGACAGTGGGACGCCATTATATTTGTCATGAGCTCATAGACTTAAAATTGGGTAATTAATAAAAGAGACTTGGATGACAGATTGAGATTGCTTAGACATAAAAGATGTTCTTTGTATGGATTTATTTATGTTATGTGGACTACAATGATGAATTATTTCTATTTGATGATGTTATGACTTGAGCTTGAATTTCATGCGATTTGATTACTTATCCTTAACATATAGAAATATTTGAGTTATATTATTTTGAAAATAAGCGGATACCATAGATGTTTTTCCGGTTATCGTGCCGACTGAGAATAATGCTTTTACAAAATCTTTCACTGGGATTCCCATCTCATTAATAGTATTGTTTTTAGAGTTGTTTTTAGAGCACGAGGATGATACTGTCGAGACCGAAGAGACTTGAAGACCCTTTTATAGTTTATTTAATTACTTGTTATTGGTTAGTATTATTTAGAACAAGAAGCCAAGTGAGGCTAACCATGTTATGTTCCGCCATTGGGATATTTTCTCGTAGACCGCAGTTTTGAGGCATTTTATTATTTAATGTATGAATTTCATTAACCTTATTTATTGTCCATTTATGAAAGTATTTTCAGACTAACGAGGCGAGCATGAGCGCGGCGGAGGAGCAAAAGGCTGGAGAGTTGACCAGAGAAGAAAAAGACCAATTGGATCGTAAAAAAAGCAAAAAGTTTTGTTTGAGTGTCGTAAGGAGGATATATAGGGGATATCATGTGTTCCGGAAACACGGGTAAACATGATCGTTGACCTAGAAGTGACTTCGAAAGAACTGTTTCAAACGGCCGTAGGGGAAGCTTTGAAGCGTCCAGTGGTCTCCTATAAAGATATATGCATAGGAGTTAATGGCCAAAAATCCATTGATGATAGTTTAGAGGATGAGTGGATGTTGGAGGATGATTCTGAGTCTGATGAAGAGAGCTCATAGGAGGGAGAGGGCCAAGAAAAAGCAAAAAGAAATGTTCTCTGTCCAGTGGTGAAGATCACCAAAGAGGAAAGGTTGGAGGCGTGTAAACCTTGGAAGAAAGCTCTTATAGTAAATTTGATTGGGAGGAGAATAGGTTTAAGAAACATGACTGCGAGGTTGCAAAAGATGTGGTCTCCAAAGGGCAATATGGAGGTCATTGACCTGGATAACGATTACTTCATAGTCAGATTTGAGGATTGGAGTGATGCTGTTAAGGTTTTCATGGATGGACCATGGAAGATCTTGGGACATTACTTGGTGGTGCAAAGGTGGCGTCTTGAGTTCTTTCCTTTTGAAGATGAATACAAGAGGGTTGCAGTCTGGGTTCGTCTTCCAAAGCTACCTACTGAGTATTATAAGAAACATATCCTCTGGAGGGTGGGTGATCACCTTGGACGCACAATGAAAATTGATGAGACTACTCTTAGGCAGGGAGATGGTGCTATGTCGGATGACTTCTTTATGGAGAGAGCAAAATTTGAACGACTGTGCGTTGAGGTGGATAAAAGGGTGTATAACGTGGAGTATGAAGGCTTGAACTTGATTTGCTTCAAGTGTGGAAGGTATGGCCATAAACAAGATGTGTGTTCTTTGTTAGAGGAGGAGGAGAGACTAAGGGAGAAGGATGATGAGCAAGGCTGTCAAAAAATTCCAGTAAACAAGGTTGCTGTGTCTGGACGGAAGGCGGAGGAGGAACAATTTGGCCCGTGGATGCTGGTCCAGCGTTATCAACGGAAACTGCAACACAAATCCCGTGTTTCCGGTCTGATTGGTACGAAAAATCCGGTGGGGGATAATCAGAAACTAAATAAGGATATTTCAGGATCAAGATTCAAAATTTTGAATGAAAATAGAGGGGAGGCAGTTATGGATGCGCGGGGATTATTCCTCAGAATGTGGAGGGAGTTACCTCACGTGGTATTGGGGAGATGCATGCAAATAATGAGGTAATCATTCAGAAAATGGCAAATGGGACCCACAGGAATAATAATATTAAGCAGAAGGATGTTTCAATTATTCAAGTAAAAAAGGCTGCATGTGGGCCTGTAATAAATGAAAAAACGCAGGTGGTACGTGACCCAAGCATGCGCACTGAGTTAACTCAAGGTAAGGAAATAAACTCTTCTAAAAAGTTGGTTCCAGTTTGTATGAATGGGAAGACTGTCATGGTTTTGAGCAAGGTTAAAGATGAACAGGTTGAAGGTAGGAAGGATTTTACCGCTGCGATGGAGAGGCAGGGTCTGAAGGGCTCCAAACTTGGTTTGGGGGGTGCGAGTTCTTCAGCTTAGAAAAAAAAAAAAAAAGGGTATTACTAACCTAATTAATGGAGTGAGTCAAGACAAGAGATGGGCATTGAAATTTGTAACATCAGACCTCCGGTAGTTGTGATGGGTGAGCAGGATCTCCGGAATTTGTAACAAGGTGTGGGTACACCAGTGGGTGCATCGCAAGGACCTTGTGTTTTGTCTTGATATGGTTTCTTGGTTCTCTTCTCTCATATATGTTTTAATGAATATTTTATCCTGGAACGTAAGAGGAGCGGGGGCAAAAACCTTCCCTCGCCTAATTCGGGACCTAGTTTTGATGCATCATGTTGTTATGCTTGTTGTTATGGAGCCTCGCATCAGTGGCGATAAAGCCATTCGCGTTATGAGACAATTAGGGTTTGATCAGATGTGTTGAGTTGACTTAGTAGGGTTCTGTGGTGGCATTTGGTTGTTGTGGGAGTCGAATAAGGTGGATCTGGATATTGTTCAACTTCATTCTCAGTTCATTCATACTAAGGTGAAGTTGTTGGATGGCTCTGGCAGTTTCTTTATTACCTGTGTTGTGTGTATGGCTCTCCTAGGATGCAAGGTAGGGAATCTTTGTGGTCGAGTCTCAGGCAGATAGATGATAGTTTGACAAATCCTTGGACATTGATAGGTGATTTCAATGCCTATCTTTCAGCTGCTGAGAAGAGTGGGGGAGCTGCCCCTAACTTTGTGTCCATGGATAGATTTAAAGCCTGCGTGGATTACTTTGGTCTTTTGGATTTGGTGTACAGTGGGCTGCCTTTTACTTGGGATTGGAATGGAGTTAAAGAGAGGCTTGATAGAGTGATTTGTAGTAGTAGTTGGAGATTGTTATTTCTAGAAGCTACTGTTTATAACCTTCCTTCCTTTAAATCGGATCATAAACCAATCCTTCTTTCCCCGAAAGATTCTTTTGCTCAATCTAGCTACCACTGATAGACCTTTCCGGTTTATGGCGAGTTGGTTAGCAGATGCTTCTTTCCCTCAGGTGGTTAAAGACTCGTGGAGTAATGGGGCTGATTTGAACCAGGCAGTGGCGTTGTTTCAAGCTAACGCTACTGATTGGAATTATAATAATTATGGCAATATTTTCCATCGTAAGAGGCGTATTATGAGGCGTATGGAGGGTATTAATAGGAGGCTTGGTATGGGCTAGAACAGGCATTTGGAGAGACTTTTGGTCAAACTTTGAGGGGAATATAGTTCCATTCTTCGTGAGGAGATGTTTTGTTTTCAAAAATCAAGAATTCAATGGCTCAAATTTGGTGATAGAAACTAAGTTTTTTCACATTTCAACAATTATTAGAAGGGAAAAAAAAAGATTGAAGCTCTTACTAATGATAATGAGGACCTTGTTACAGATCCCAAGGTGTTGCAGGATATGGCAGTGGAGGTTTTTTAGGAACCTTTATACTGATTGGGGTAATGTCTTTACCTTTCAGCATACAGATTGCTTTCCTCTTACGGAAGGGGAAATTAAAGAAGCAGTGTTTAGCATGGGTGCCTTTAAAGCGCCTGAACCTGATGGTTTACAACCTATTTTTTATCAGACTCATTGGGAGATTGTTGGGCCAGCTCTTATTGCTTTGGTTCGGGACATTTTTGCTAATCAAGGGAAGGTTCAGATGGTAAATGATACTCTGTTGGTTCTTATTGCGAAGGTTCATGAGGCTGATCATTTGAAAAAATATAGTCCTATTAGTCTTGGTAATGTTAGCTATAAAATAGTTACAAAGATTATTGCTAATAGGTTAAAGAAGTAAATTAGTACCTTAGTTGCTCCTACTCAGTGTAGCTTTGTTCTGGGGAGACAAAGTTCTGATAATATTGTTGTGGCTCAAGAGGTCTTTCATATCATGAGAACCTGGAAAGATAAGAAAGGGATGGTGGCTGTTAAGGTTGACCTAGAGAAGGCATATGATAGAATTATTTGGGACTTTTTATTAGAGACTCTTCAAGAGATTGGCCTGAAGCAAGAGCTAAGAGACTTGATTGTTAGTTGTGTCTCTACAAGCTCCATGCAGGTCCTGTTCAACAGGAATAAAACCCATGTTTTCTCCCTGACTAAAGGTGTATGTCAGGGTGATCCCCTATCACCCTATTTGTTTGTTCTATGTATGGAGAGATTGGGTCATTGCATTGATAAAGCAATCGCGGAGGGTAGATGGAAGCCAGTGAAGCTTAGCAGGGATGGTCCCCCTTTATCTCATCTATTTTTCGCGGATGAATTGATTCTATTTGGTGAAGCATCCAGCTCTAAAATGGAAATTATGGTTCAGTGCTTGGATGAGTTCTGTGAAGCTTCAGGCCAGCGTGTTAGTAAGGAGAAGACTCGTATGTTGGTCTCGAATAACGTCCACTTCTCGCGCGGTTTGGAGCTTCGGGACCTTAGTGGATTTGCTCTCACTTGGGATCTAGGCAAATACCTAGGGGTGCCCCTTATTCATAAGAGAACTGGGAGAATGACTTACAACCATTTGATAGAAAAAGCTCATCAGCGTTTGAGTTCCTGGAGAGTTGAGTCATTGTCTTTTGCAGGGAGAACAACCCATGTTAATTCAGTTGTCTCGGCCCTACCTACCTATACCATGCATACTGCCCTTCTTCCTAAGCATGTGTGCCATAAGTGTGAGGGATTTCCAAAATATGGAAGTCCTAAAACACACAAGAGGAAAGGTGTCTCTTCGTGAGTTTAAAATCCTTCCTAACAGGTGTGTTATATCATGAGCGTATGTGTCTATACATCAAAGGATACATGCATGAAAAGTTGCATTCCTTCTTTCAATTAATGAAAGGTTGTTTCCATTCACCAAGTAGCATGAGTTGGTCTATAAATAGAACCACTCTGTTTGTAGGAAAGGTTGACGAAATTGTCAAGTCTTATCCATTCCAAATCACCTTCTTTTCTCCCTTATGCGCAGAGAGAGTTAAGGAGACTATTGTTCTGTAAACTGCCATTGACGATACACTTGGTTTAGGGTGTGCAAACCAAATCAAGGTTGCTCCATTGTATTCTGAAGGAGATTCGTTGTAAACACCTGTTGCATCCAATCTAGATAGAGATTGGTGGGGGCGAATCGAACCTAAAGTCTAGTATCCTCACACGCCTTGGAGATTGCGCATTTTCTTTGTCTTCTCTTCTTTGTTGCAGATCCAAACCCCAAATTTCTAACAATCTTTAGGTTCGATTTTTCATCCTATAATAATGGTTGCAACATTGAAGAGAGATGACTTCTGAGTTCGTTGTCAAACTAGAGAGGTTCAATGGTGGCAAATTTCTGCTATGGCATAAGAAGATGGTATTTCTTCTAACAACATTGAAGATGGTGTACGTTCTGAATATAACAAGACCAAAAGAGAAAGAACGGTTGTTTCTCTATCAAAGCCCATTGAGAACGGTACACGTTTCTTTACAAATTATGTGAAAATCATGATGTTCTAGATGTTGCTATTGATGTCTTCATGATAGTTTATTGATGCATAAATTAAGTATTGCTTACATGTGGAATTAAAGCTTTAGATACATGATTTAGAATTTATTCTAATATGTGAGTGTTGATAAGCATGAATATATTTGGTTTATGATACATGCATGTATGTTGCTCTACTTTGATAGAAAGGTCTTATATATGAATGATCATATCAAATGCATGCATTAGTGAAGTTTTTCCATGCCAGAACCAATTGTTTTTAGAGTTGACAATCTTATATTATAAGTGCATGAATATGTAGATATAAGATGATATTGGTGTATTGCTTGTGTATATGTTAGAAATGTTTTTGTTGTGCTTTTTGAATTGTTCTAAGTTGTTACACATGAATGTTAACGGAGGAAAGAGATCATAGTGTTGAGGACTTTCCTTATGGAATTTATTAAATTCACTTTAGAACATGCTTAGACGTAAATCTAAGACATTGAAACAATGAAAATAAGTTTAGATTTGGGTTGAATAGCCAAATGGGCAGTGGGTTGTATGAACCCGGTTCTCAACAAATGGGTTTTGTTGGCCCGATTGGTTGGGGGAGAGGCACCCAAATGTACTTTATCTTTAAGAATTAAATTTTGTTAATAGTTGCATGATACCATGGAGTGTCGCGGTGGTACAACACTCTAATTGAGAGTGCTTGGACACCGGTTCGATTCCGAGTTTAGGGATTTTGAACCTTTTATGACCGTTTTTTTTTTAACAAAACGGATTAAATTGTAAAACTGCATCCGGTGGGATTTGAACTTGCGACGCATGGGAAAGATGACATTGTCTGAACCATCAGACCAATTCCTTGTTTACGGAACTGAATGATCATTAATATATTATTATAAGTCATTGTTATCAGTTGAATCTTATAGTTATGATTTAACTTATATGCCTTGCTAGGCACCACTAAGGAAAATAAATTTTATATCATAAATTTATTTTCAATTACCCAGAAGTTTTTATGCTTATATATGTTATTATATTGTATGGGTAAATTGAAGTTATTTGGTGTAAGACTTTTAATAAGTGCTTTAGAAGAAATAGAATAGGAGAATTTTGTAATCTTAGTTACTTTAAGTCTACTAGAATAATTCACCAATCAACTGCACCTTATTCCCTACAACAAAATGGTATAACTAAAAGGAAAAATAGGGTGTTAAAATCAATGTTAAATGCCATGTTATCCTATTCTGGTCTAGCAAAAAAAAAAAAAATTATTGGGGAAAAGCCTTGTTAACGATTTGTTATATCTTGAATAGAGTTCCAAGGAAAAGGAACAAGATAACCCCGTGGGAGCTCTGAAAAAGTAGAAAGCCCAATCTCAATTATTTCAAAGTTTAGAGTTGTAGAGCAATAGTGAAAGTTCTTAAACCAAAGAGGAAAAATTTAGGTGAAAGGGGAATTGAATGTGTGTTCCTGGGCTATGCTAAAAATAGTAAAGCATATAGATTCATGGTTATAGAATCTAATGACTCATATTCTGTAAATACAGTAATTGAGTCTAGGGATGCATTCTTTCAAGAAGATAGGTTGTAACTCAATTCCAAGTCACAAGGATAATGTTCATAGTAATGCACAGAATCCGGAAATCAATGTATCTAATAACGATACTTTGGAAGGTTTAGAACTTAGAAGAAGTCAAAGAGCTAGGAAAGAGAAAACTTACGGACCAGACCTTTTCATGTTCCTAGTTGAAGGAACAAGAGAGTCCATAGACAGTTATGGACCAATCTGTTATAATATAGAAAGTGATCCAGAAACATTTGAAGAGACAATAAAGTCTCAAGATGCCGCTTTCTGGAAAAAAGTTATACAATAGGAAATAGACTCAATAATGGGGAATAAAACGTGAAAAATAGTAGACCTCCCACCTGGTTCCAAACCAATATGTTATAAATGGATTTTTCAAAAGAAAAATGAAGGTAGATGGAACCATAGAGAAGTTTAAGGCAAGAATAGTTGCATAGGGATTTACACAAAAATTGGGCATTGACTGTTTTGATACATATGCACCTGTGGCAATAATTGCCTCAATTAGAGTGCTATTGGCACTTGCGTCCATCTATATGTTTGTCATTCATGAAATGAATGCGAAAACGGTATTCCTAAATGGGGAATTAGATGAAAAGGTGTATATCACACAACCAAAAGAGTTTGTGGTTAATGGTCAAGAAAAGAAGGTGTGTAAATTAAATAAGTCATTGTAAGGACTTAAACAAGCTCCAAAACAATGGCATCAAAAGTTTGATTAAGTTGTGCTAGTTAATAGATATAAAATAAATGAATCTGACAAGTGTATTTATAGTAAATTCCATAATGGAAAAGGTGTCATGATTTGTTTGTATGTAGATAATATGTTAATTTTTGGTACTGATCTAGATGAGGTAGAAGAAACTAAGAGTTTTCCATCTAGTAATTTTGATATGAAAGACTTAGGGGAACCTGATGTGATTCTAGGAATTAGAATAATAAAAGATGGTGAGAATATAGGTTTGTCCCGATCTCACTATATAGAAAAGGTATTAAATAAATTTGATCACTTTGATTGTCAACATGTTGTTACTCCCTTTGATCATAACACTAATGTAGTACCAAATAAAAGTAGTTCAGTAGCACAACTTGAATACTCAAAATAATTGGATGCTTGATATATGCCACAACATGTACTCGACTAGACATTACATATGTTGTAGGTAGACTAAGTAGGTATACAAGTAATCCAAGTAAACACAATTGGCATGATGTCCCAATAGTATTGAAAATACTTGAAGGGGACAATGAACTATAGTTTAAACTATAATGATTATCCTTTGGTGTTGGAAGGATACACATATGCCAATTGGGTAAAGAAAATCATGCTTTAATAAGCATTTGGATTTTCACACATGGTGGGGGTACTATCTCTTGGGGTTCCAAGAAAGAGACTTACATTGTCGGCTCCACCATGGCTGCAGAATTCGTAGCATTTACTGCAAATAGAAAAGAGGCTAAATGACTTAAAATTTTGTTGTATGAGATATCAATTTGGCCAAAGTCAAGGGCCCCACTATCCATACACGGTGATAGTTAGTTAACACTATCAAAGGCATATTGCCAGGTTTATAATGGAAAGTCCAAGCAGATTGGACTATGACATAACTATGTGAAGGAATAAATTATAAATGGAGTAATATCCATAGTTTCTGTACGAACAGAAAGGAATCTTGCAGATCCTTGACGAAGGAACTGACAAGGGAAATGGTGTTGAAGGCATCATTAGGGATGAGACTCAAGCCCACATCTAAATGATCACCAATGGTGGAAACCCAACTCACACTTGAGTAGCATCAAGTCTTGAGTTCAATGTGGCTAAAGTACACTATTAGAGTGATTGCAAGTACTTGACAATAGATACATCCCAAGGTTTAAAAGTACTTGGACCATAAGGAAATATAGGAGGGAGGATGAGCTTTTGCTCTTAATGGACCTATAGCATATATATGCTGAAGTGCTTTAATTATGGGGGCGCTTCCAATAGAGTCTACCTATGTGAGAGTGAAGTGGGGCCGCTTTTTGGAGTTAAGGGCTTGACTCTTAAAACTCTCATGAAAAGGATACAAGACACAAGGCCTTATCAAAAGTGTCGGCTTTCACGTCGTTCAATGGTACCGAGATTTCATGTGTAAGTTATGCACGCTCCTTCTAATGAATATTTGGTTCAAAGCTTGTCTACCATTTTATTCGGGACGAGTGAAACCCATTTCTTACTAAGCAAAGGTTCAAATCCCCGAGATACCTTTGTCTGAAAGCATGCGATTTCCGGAATAATGGGATTTGGGTTTATTTTGAAAATGGTGGGGGATTGTGAGGGATTTCCAAAATATGGAAGTCCTAAAACACACAAGAGGAAAGGTGTCTCTTCATGAGTTTAAAATCCTTCCTAACAGGTGTGTTATATCATGAGCGTATGTGTCTATACATCAAAGGATACATGCATGAAAGGTTGCATTCCTTCTTTCAATTAATGAAAGGTTGTTTCCATTCACCAAGTAGCATGAGTTGGTCTATAAATAGAACCACTCTGTTTGTAGGAAAGGTTGACGAAATTGTCAAGTCTTATCCATTCCAAATCACCTTCTTTTCTCCCTTATGCGCAGAGAGAGTTAAGGAGACTATTGTTCTGTAAACTGCCATTGACGATACGCTTGGTTTAGGGTGTGCAAACCAAATCAAGGTTGCTCCATTGTATTCTGAAGGGGATTCACTGTAAATACCTGTTGCATCCAATCTAGATAGAGATTGGTGGGGGCGAATCGAACCTAAAGTCTAGTGTCCTCACACACCTTGGAGATTGCGCATTTTCTTTGTCTTCTCTTCTTTGTTGCAGATCCACACCCCAAATTTCTAACAATAAGCTAGAGCAGTTGAGTCGTAACTTTATTTAGGGAGAGGGAAATGAGTCACGTAAGTGTCATACTATTGCATGGGGGAAGATTTGTGCCCCTACTCATACGGGAGGTGTTGCGTTCAAAACACACTTAAGGGCAGTGTATCATGTTGCGGAAGTAATATAGGACAGAAGTCTAGATATCGTACTCAAGAGATTAATTTTGATAATTAAGTGATAAAGTAAGTACTGAAATAGGTAAATCCTTATGGTATTCAGACTAATCAAGAACTTAGGAAATAAATAATAATAGAGCAATGGTAAAAGATGATAAAAGAAGAAAAAAAGAGAGTTTAGAAATCAAGAGTAAAGAGCCTAGGCCGCGGTTTCACTTGTGCTTTCGATACCCCCGAAATCCTAATTCTATTCAATTTCACAGTTGCTTTTTGAATATCAATCCCTCTACGAAAACTACTAATTGTTTGTCAAGCAATTAATATTCTTTTCCCCAGATGAACCCAATAGTTGTCAGGCAAAGAGTTTAAATGATTAGAAAGCATAAAGCACAAAGAAGTCGAATGATTGAAAGGAGTAAATCACGTTTTCTTAAATCTAGATGTTAAATGTAACATCCCCCTTGAGGTGTCACAGTTTGTAACCCAAATTTTCTTTTTCGGTTAATGAAAACCTTTTTCGAAATTACTTATTAGATTTATTGCGGAAATTCTGATACCAATTTAAAAACTTTAACAACAACAGAGGAACAAACACAACTCATCATTTACAAAACTCATTCATTTCACCTTAAGGCATATCTTACGTCACTTTCTTAATACACATCATACTGAGTCACAGTCAATGGACCTGACTTTAAATATCAAAAATCCTAAGAGCTGGTCTAACAAAATTCTAAGAATAATAAAGCATACTACCTAGCATGCATCACCCCAATAATACTAGGCTTCATCATCGACAGTCCATCCGTCTTTGTCGTCAACACCAAGGAACTCAGCTGTAGGGTCCCGCAGTGACACATAGGACCGCTGGAAAGGCATTTGTACATGTGTTCAAAAACACAACAGGGTGTCCAATATGTACAGGCAAGGGTGAGATTACTCTTATACAGTTTATCATAATAGCCGCACAAGTAAAACAGCATACAAATCATGCATCAACACAGTCATGCGACAAAATATCAATGTTCAATATAATATCACAGTGGGATAATTCTATTTTCAAAATGTCATACTCATTCATCAATGCAAATCAAATGAATGCATGAGGCCTTAAATTGACTCTCTAACATCATGTACTCCGGAGATTCCTAACTTCACGTCCTCGAGCGATAGGTCGCAGTAACACCCGTAACACAATTGTTCTTGTGAGTCGGCCTCTCAATTTAGGTCTGAACTCCAATCGTTCTAGGGTACCACGTCATAACCATATCATGAATACTCCAGTCTCCGATTGAGTTCATCCGTGTTGGATAGCCGATTTACCACGGCACGGGGTCGCGAGGCCTCCGGCCACTTGTGGGATCTCCAACACAGGATGTCCTTATAGACCTAGTGGTCTTAACTGGTTGAATTCTCAACTACGTAAGTTGTGGCTCGGTTCGTATGGCACGTCGGCCGACTCATGCATGTATGCAGGAGGTTTTATTTTCTTCTTTTGTTCGTTCTTTCATTTCGTTCAATTCTTTCTTTTAAAGGACATATAGCCCGTTCAACTTCAATTTCAATATACAAAGTACTAGGCCGACGTCGCGGACACTAGACTCGCATATAGGACACTAAGTCCGTTCTTTCTCTAAAACACAGGACACGTAGTCCGAGTGCTCAATCCAGGATGTACTAGGCCGACGTCGCGGACACTAGACTCGCATATAGGACACTAAGTCCGTTCTTCCTCAAAACACAGGACTTGAAGCATGAGTGCTCAATTCACAGGACACTAGCCTGACGTCTCGGTCACTAGGTTCATGTGCTCCACATGCGTAAAAGAGTAATCACCAGTTTCATCAAATCTATTTTCGTAGTTCAAAACTCACAAACAAAACACTGGTTCTTTTTGGTATAAACCAAAACTCATTTTCGCTCTAAAACAGTTTTCCACAAAAACTTTTCTTTACAAAACATACTCAAAGGCTCAAGTTCTAAAGATGCATTTTCCAAGGATTTTGGCTTTAAACGCCTTTTCTAAAGGTTCCACCATTTTAAAACATTTTTCTAAAGATCGTTATCAAAGCAACTTTCATGAAGAGACATTTTTGTTTTCGGAACATCAATTACTTTCAGAAGATCTTTCTTTGACAAACTAAATACTTTTCAAGGTTTTCTTTTCTTTGTTCAACATGTTTAGAAGATAACGATAAAGCAACTTTTCACTATTTTCCTCACCAACACTCAAGTTCCTAAGTCTTATTCAAAATCATTTCAAGTTCTTAATCTTAGTGGCTTTTAAATAAAAACGGCCATCATAACGTTTAGCTTAGAAGATTTTCGTTCCTCAAAATCAAAACATTTCAAAACGTTGATTAAGTCTTTTAGTTAGCTTAATCTTCGTTATTGAGCTATAGCCAGTACTATGTTCTTAACCATTCCAGGATATAAATATGTATAAATATATATATATATATATATATATATATATATATATATATATATATATATATATATATATATATATACACATCAAGTATCAATTCAAGGCATCCATGCCACAATTCATATTTCAAACATCCAAGCATATACTTCATAAAATAAATCAAGTACATACACCACATATAACATGTCTTCAAACACCAAGCAAGCATATAGATCACATAATGCATCAACTAGGCAAAACATCAACTTCACATCATAGTTACAGCATTCAACAAGAAACTCATGAGGCTATCAAACTTATTGGAGCTAATCTCCCCTTACCTTTAGGAGCCATCCTCCGAAGGTAAAATCGCTCGATCGGTCCGCGAATTCTCCCCATTCCTCGTCCGAGTATCCGACAACAACTACGAACATAAAACCAATCCAATCATCAACAATTAACACATAAATTTCCCTAATCCCCTAGAGGCTAAGTTCGGCCAAAAATGATGAAATGGGTTAGGGATCACATTTGGTTCCAATCTTTTGGAAGGTTGTTCTTAAGCTTGATTAACACTAAATGAAGTCCTAATGCTTAAAGATATGAAACAAAATTCAATGTTCTTCACATTGAAGGTCTCAGCCATAAAAGGGAAAACATGTCTAGGGATTGATTTGGTTTTCCATCACTTGGATTCAAAGACAATAGGAAAGACAAGGATGGAATCAAGAGTTAGGGATCAAAAATTGAACAAAACACTATTCATCATCTTCCTCCTAGGGTTCGGCCACTTTTAGAAGAATAGGCTAGGATGAGAGTTGGATTATATGCTCTTGGTTTTAGGTAGAGGATGATGAAGTGAGCTCAAAGAAATTGGTTTCCCATTAAAAGGATTTTTCTATAATTTCCTATGAATTTTTGAAATTTGGATCTTAAAGTTGGAACTCAAGAAATCAAGTTCTTAAATCATTAAATAAGAAGAGATTCAAGAAGATTAGAGATCATAGAAGTGATCTTACCTAAAGAATGGTGAAGATTGATCAAGGAATCAAGCTTTTTTTTTCATGAAAAATGGAGTTTTTTGTCTAAGGAAGGAGATGAAGCTTGGAGCTCCATTTGGGGCTGTTTCCTTTCGTGGATGAGGGGCTGAAATGGGGCTGACCAGCCCTTTAATTAAGTCACTTAAGGGCAAAATGGTCATTTCCTTCAAGGGTAAAATGGTAAAAGTAAAAAAGGTTAAGACTAGGGGTATTTTGGTAATTTCGCGTCCAGATTTTTCCGAACGTCATGACGACTCTGGCATACTCTCCCAAGTGCTCTGGCATGATGTGGTATCAAGATTATTCGTTGGCGGGTCTCGCTGAATCCCTTTACGACTCCAAACGCCTCCCGGTTCGATTATAGGGCCGAATATAATATATTATTATTATTTTTAGGGCGTCAGGACGGATTTTAACAAAGATGTAGAGAGTAAAATCCTGAGACTTACTGTCTCGTTCACGAGTCCAAAATAGGTCTCGATAGTAGAAAAAGGCTACTATCCATTAAAAACGCAGATCGGGCTCGGTTTAAGCTTTCACCCGAAACTTAACAATGGCTTCCTATGGTTGTGTAGAGCATTCCTATCTTCCCAGAATATTTTATTGCCATTTCTAAGACCTCGAATAAAATACGAACTCATTACTGATTAATTAGTATTAGTGAGTTTGGAAAAATCGAGATGTTACATTAAATTTTGCGTTCAAAACACACTTAAGGGCAGTGTACCCTGTCGCATAAGTAATATAGGACGGAAGTCCAAATATCGTACCCAAAAGATTAATTTAGAGATCTACGTGATAAAGCAAGTACTGGAATAGGGAAATCCTTATGCTATTTAGACTAATAAAGAACTTGGAAAATAAATAAAAATAGAGCAGGGTTAAAGATAATCGCAAAAGAGTAAGAAGAGAGTTTAGAGATCAAGAGTAAAGAGCCTAGAGCTGTGGTTTCACTTGTGCTTCCAATACCCCCCAAATCCTAATTCTATTTAGTTTCGCAATTGCTTTTTGAATATCAATCCTTCTACAAAAACTATTAATTGTTTGTCAGGCAATTAATATTCTTTTCCCCAAATAAACCCAATGGTTGTCAGGCAAAGGGCTTAAGTGATTAGAAAGCATTAAGCACAAAGAAGTTGAATGATTGAAAGGAATAAATCACGTTTTCGCAAATCTAGATATTAAACCTTGGTTATCCTATAGGTCTACCAATTTAATTGGGCTTGATAGCCAAAATGTCAATCAATTGATTATAAGCATACAAAGGGTGCGCAATCCTAGTATGGGATGAAGAACGATAGAATAACACTATTCAAATAACAACTTTAAAACCAAATATAATTGAATTAAAGCTAAGACATAGTGAAAGGAGTTTCTACTAACACAAGATCCACCACAACTCTAGTGGTGAAATTAGCTACTCATAGTAATAAAGAAAACTAAAATCAACAAAAGGAAACGCATCCTGAATAGTTGAAGAGGGAGAAGTTGTCTCCAACTTAAACTCCAGGTGCCAAATCCTACTCTAGAAATCAAAACTACAGAATAAAACTAAAACAAGAGTCTAATACTCAAAGAAATAAAGCGATGAAAGAAAGTGCAAAAGATGCAAAGATGAAAAGATGATTTTAGAGTGGCATAGAGGGCCTCTATTTATAACACAAAATGCGGACCGGGCCTTGATTCTGGTCTTCCGTTCCATGGGCACGGGCGTGCTCTTCACTCAGCATGGGCGTGCTTTTCAGTATATCAGAGCTTACTGACTTCGTAAATCAACGTGCTAGTTCACGGGCTGTAGCACGGGTGTGCTCTTCAGTTGGCACGGCTGTGCTCTTTGCGATTGGGGCCGTGCTAGCTTCTGTTAGGCCTTTCTAACTTCGTAAAACAACGTTCTAGTGCACGGGATTCAGCACGGGCGTGCTCTTCATCTAACATGGCCGTGCTCTTTTCGATTGAGGCCATGCTAGCTTATGTCAGGCCTTTCTTCACTGAGTCAGCCCTTTCTTCAATGTGGCACGGGCGTGCTCTCGTGTGGCACGACCATGCTAAGTCTTCAGAGGTCAGTTTTGACTATTTTGTAAGGCTTTGTTTGGATGCACGAATTTGGGCGGTTGGCACGGGCGTGCTCTATCATGGCACAACCGTGCTAACATCAGAACTTCAGTATTCTACCCGTTTTAGCTTTAAAACCTTCTATTTTCTTCAAAAGTCTATCAAACTGCCTCCGAACGTCAATTCTGTCAAAACTTAAGTATACGGAGGAAATACAATAACATTTATCTTTAAAAGCATCAAAATCCGACTCATATACCCCCTATAAAATGCACAGAATTGAGATTCATCAAACTTCCTACACTTAAACATTGCTTGCCTTCAAGCAATTATCTAGCTTAAAATAATTTTCAAAATAAGTTTCAGACTTAAATCAAGGGAATCCAAAACAAACAAAGTTTTTCAAAATTGCGAGGATAGTCAAACAAGTATGATTTTCAAAAGAATGGCAAAAGATTATCCAATTTGAACTTTAAAATTCTTTGAAATCAAACTTTATCAAGAGACCAAAGGTCGCTCTTCTCACAATCTCTCAGTATATTGGGCAAAGATGTAAAGACACTCAAAATTCTCAAATAACTACATTACCATAGGCTTGTTCATCAACCAAATCTCCACAATATGAACCACATGCATGCAGAAGAAGGTTGAGGTCTTTCATGGGTTGTAATGGGGCCGAGGTATTAATGTTAGGTGAGGTAGAGAAAGAAAAGGGATAATCAAATGGTTAAATCAATAAACAAAGTAATAACCCTTAGAAGCATAAAAGAACAAAAAGTGCATTGACACCCTTTTTTTTTTTTTTTTTAAGGATCTACTACTTTTTCTTCAACCTTTCCTTTTTTTCCTTAGCTATAAGCTCTTTTTGCCTTGCTTTCTCTCTAATCTTTTTCTATATTCATTTTTTTTTCTTTTTCTTTTTGAGAAGAAAGAGGCAATATATTTTTCTTTCACTGCCAGTCTATTTTCAATATTTATTTTTGGAAAGGGATCCATCACCGTACAATTCTCCTGCTGCTCCATTATACTTCCAAGGGGTCACCAAAAATAAGTTTAATTTAATTTTTTTCAGAATAGGGACCAAGAAGAGAATTTTCGTAAAAGGCTCAAAATTGGCCAACTAGGGGAGAAGTGTTTTAACAAAATATGTAGGCCGGAAAGAATACCTAAGAGTGTCCCAACCAGAGTTCCACATGCATAAGTCAAATTTGCCTTGAGATGGTCTCAGGACAAGTTCTAGAATATATAATACCTGAGAATCACACTCATCATAGAAAAATGGTTAATATCAGAATATTTAGCAATGTAACTTAACCCCATAAAAGCCCAAATCTCACATTTAGGAGTTAAGTCTAATGAAAAAGTTTTAAATCAAAGAATTTATCTGCTAATTATCAGTTTTCAAAAGACTAACTTTTTTAATCACACTAATGAGACAATCAAGCAATTTTTTCACAAAATCTTTTTTTTTTTTTTTGTTGTAAGGGGTTTCCTTGATTTTAAAAGAAAGTTAAGCCAAATAATTGGATGCAGCAATATAAAAAATATGAACATATTTTCCCTTCCCACACTTAACTTAGGCATTGTCCTCAATGCATACATTTAATCATGAAATACAAGTGGAGTGGGAAAGGAGAAGAGAAATTTTTACAAAATAACCCCTGATACAATAGCACAGACGCTTAAAGTATCATGGCGGGGGTTCACTGGGGTGGAGGCGGATAGTCGAAATGTCTCTGCATCATCTGCAGCAGTTGGTGGTCCTGACTATCAAACCTCTGAAAGACATCCGTTGAAAACCGTTGGAAGGTCTGCTCCTGAGAATCCAACCGAGCATACACCCCCATCTCTAACTGATCAAACCGAACGGAAAGCCTCTGATAGTCATCCTCGTGCACTGGTGGGATAGGTGGAGCAAGTGGGTCCTGGCCTTGATGCTGGTCCTCCTGGTCAGACTCGGAGTTTGAGTCCGCAGCGGCCTCTACTAAGGTAAATCTCAGCTCTCCACGAGGCCCACGTGTCAGTATGCTCATCGAAAGTAGCATCCTCTCGTCAATCACGACCATCGAACTCAGCTATTGGGCTCGTGGGTGTAACTGTTGCATGCTATGGGCTAAATGGGATAGGAAGGAACCCACAAGTATGAATCCCTTCTGCCTCGATCTAGGGTTGTCCCCCAGATGTATGCATGTCTGCATCAAGACATAGCTGGCATTTAGCGGCTAGGCCTGAACCATGCACCATAGAATGAAAAGATCGAATCGGGAGACCCCGCCGGCGGTAGAGTGATGACTGGTGATAGAAAAGGCCAGCCACCGATGCAGAATACGGAGTGGTATCTCATAAAAGGTAGAGGACTTCGCCAAGCGAGGGTTATATGGCTCGGCTCCGCCCCTGGTGATCTCAGCCTAGAATGCCCCATCAGAAAAATCAACGGGCATACCCAACAGTGTTGTCTGATAGCTATCTGAGCGGACTGATTCTGCTGTCTCGAAACCCAGGCGGACATTGAAGTCCGCCAATGACATCGGCCAGATGTGGCTATTCAGCTAAAATGAGACTCTAGGCTTTTCTCCCGCAATGTCAGACTCAAAATAGCGGCAACTAGAGAGGAACTCCAAGGTGGGTTCCCAGTATGCTGGGCATCGAATGGCGGCTACCCGCTCTCATCCAATGTTTTGAATTAGATGGATAGCCCGAGCAGCGAGTCCGTATGTGGACAAGATATCCATATCGAGGTATCTCTAGGCCAGGACCTCGAAAGCACCTAGATGAGAGAATCTGGCCTGATGACCAGCATCTGTGAAAGTCAGCAGCTCGTTCCCCCCAGGCCAGGAAGAACTGCCATACTCTATACGGCTTCTTTTGGGTGCCATAGTCCTGCATAAGTCAAAAATCAATCATTAGTATCATAATAATATGCAAAACATAAGCATGTATCATAAGCATTGGATAGATGGATTTAAATCCAGACAAAATGATTTTGTTTAAGCATTCTGGGAATGGCACAGCCGTGATAAAAATATTTTCCAAAAATTTTAAATTGGCACGGCCATGCTAACAGGGGGCATGGCCGTGTTGATTGCAATTTCTAGATTTTAACAATATATGAACAGCACGGCCGTGCTAGTGCTCGTGCACATATAAAAATCTAGAAATATGAGTAGCACGGCATGTTCTTTAGAACAGCACAGCCGTGCTATTTCCCGTGCCATAAGCAAAACTCAAAATAACCCAAAAATCACAGGCAAAACATGCATAATATCTATACTACCACTAAACTAACAATTCCTAATAGCATTTATCACTAACAAGCAACAAGACAGCAGCTAACATGCATGAATTCAAAAGGGTAATAAAACAACCTTAAACCTAACCCAATATAAACCAAATCAGATAAATTAAAGAGTATAAGGCAAGATTTTTACCTTGGAGAAGTGAATTAAGCAGGGAAGGATGCACAAAATTTGAAGAATCTACACAATAGGGGGAGCACTAGGTGAGCAAGGGCAGTGCTCTGCCCATGCTCTGCTCCCTTCTTATATTTTGAACAGCCGTGCGAGTAGCACAACCGTGCCAACATGGAGCACGGCCGTGCCCTACTAATTTTCCAGATTTTAAATTTAAGTTCAAAAATAGGGGATACTTCAAAATTTTTGAAAGATTTCCCACACTTAATTCTTCCTCCAAATTTTTTTAAAATAAAATATAATAAAATAATGTAATAAAATAAAATACAGGTTGCCTCCTGCGCAGCGCTTGTTTTACGTCACGAGCCTGACGACCTGTTTTAGAGTACTGATCACGGTGGTCTTGGGGAGACCTTGAAGATAGCTTCTTCACCCTTGTGCCTTAAGGTTAGGGTGCCTTGTTTGAACTCTATTTTAGCATCACTGGTAGTTAAGAAAGGTCGTCCTAGGATGATAGGGACCTCCTCATCCTCTTTCATGTCCAATATTACAAAGTCTATTGGGTATGTGAATCTCCCCACCCTTACTAACACGTCTTCTATTGTTCCTTGAGGGTGGGTAATGGTTCTGTCCACTAGCTGCAATGAAACTTTGGTACTCTGAGGTTCTTGTAAACCAAGCCTTTTTGACACAGAATAAGGCATTAGATTTATACTAGCGCCTAAGTCGCATAGTGCTTTATCAAAATGGGCATTCTCAATGGAACAGGGAACAGTAAACTCCCTGGGTCTTTAATTTTACGAGGTAATTAATTCAAAATAATAGCAGAGCATTCCTCATTAATTTGTACTACCCCATATTCTTTTGAAAGATCTTCATTTTTACAGGAGGTGATTTAACATACAATTTCATATTAGTTCTCAAGAATTCATCATTTTGCATGTTATTATCTTCAGTAAAAAGAGTTGGAATAGGCTAGGGTTTGCATATTTCCTTAGGTTTTTTCATGCACGTCCAATGGCGGCTGCTACTTGCTCCACCTCCGTTTGTCCATGGCCTTTCAAGGTACCACTCTCTGATACAACTTCTACATCTCCTATCACCCCTCAACCTGTTTCTCTACCGTCCTCAAAAAGGAAAACCTTTGCACAAGCCCTCAAAAATGCTTGTGATATTCCCTACACCGATCTTCCTAAACCCTGCATTAAAGGTGATGAAGTCTCGGTCAAGATTCCAAAAGACGAGTATAAGGCTGGTCTTGAAAGTTGTAAGCACCATTTACACGGACGTTTGATTCTTGTGAAGGGGATTGCCCCCTTAAAATATCAAGACTTGCGGTCCAAGTTATCGTTATTATGGAAACCCTTATCTAAATGGGGGATGGTTTCTTTGGGGAAGGGTTACTATGTGTTCTCCTTCTCCTCAATTGAAGACCTTCGTGGAGTGCGTTCCTTGAGTTCATGGAACATGAAGCCTGGTATCTTGAGGCTTTTTGCGTGGACGGCAGATTTTAATCCTAGTCTCCCTAGGCAAACCAATGTTCAGTGTTGGGTCGGGCTTGATAGTTTGCCTCAAGAATATTGGCGTTCTAAAATCATGTTTTGCATTGCTGGTAGTTTAGTGTTCCAGTTTGCCTTGATGCTGCTACGAACAAGTGCATGGAAGATAGAACTTATGGTCATTATGCCCGTGTTCTTGTTGAGATAGATATGAATGGGAAATTTTTTAACCAAATTCTTATGGAAAGAGAGGGTTATGGTTTTTTTGCTGGTGTTACTTATGAGGATTTGCCAGAATTTTTCTCTTTATGTCAAAACATGGTCATTCATCGGTTGATTGTCGAAGGAAATCTTCTCCTGCATCTGTTTTACACAAAGATCCCAATGTTATTAGCACTCATAAAATTATAAAGACTGTCCAAAAATTTGTCCCCAAAAGGAAAGGCATGGAAAAGCCTTTGGAAGACATAATTGAAGATTCTTGTAAGCGAATCCTGAAGTTTCTATTCCTTTTAATGAAGGTACGAGTTCTGGTAATGATGGCAATGTTGCAGCAGCTCCTATTCTGTCTTAGCAGGTGGAAAATCAAAAAATGAGCAAGGATGCCTCTCACGAAGCCTCCAAGGAAAAAGTTCTTGATCCTGTTGTCTCGGGTCTTGATACCTCTGATAAGGAAATTCACGAGGGTCATATTCCTGCAATTAATGATGCTTCTTTATTGCGTGAGTCCATTAATGATGATGATTGTCATGATGGCAATGATTCTGAAGACAGAGAACAAGTTGTTGGCAATTGTGGACCTTTCTTGTCTAGCGAGGTTCCTTATGTGTTGGAAGAAATTGATAACCTGCCAGGTGGTTCTCCAGTTGATGGAATTGGTATTGAAGTTAATAGGAGAGGATCTCAATATGGTTCTCCTCTAGAGTCTGGTGATGTGAGGACTATTTCCTCTGGTCTTGAAACTCCTGCAGTTCATCCAAATTCTGTTGTCAATAGAAACCTTCATGCAATAAAAGGTAGATTGTGGGCTGATGAAGTGGATCAAGATAATGATCAATGTCATCTGGCAGAAGATGCTGCTGTTGTAGGTAATGATCAGAATTCTAGCCTTACAAAGGTTACCTCTAAGTCTCAGAAAAAAAAAAAAAAAACAAAAGAAAAGAGACAAACAAGCTGCTAAGGCTGCTAATTTGAATGATAATGATGGTGGCAGGATTACTAGGTCTCGAGCAGGACCACCACAATCTCATCAATGAAGGTAATTTATTGGAATATCAGAGGCATAAGCAACCTTGACTCAAGGTTAGTCCTAAAGAAATTTGTTCATTTGCATAAACTTGATTTTGTTTTTATTGCTGAGCCTTGGATTGCTTCAGCTGCTCTTCCAAAATCCTTTTTAAGTAGTTTAAATCTAAAGTTATTTGCTGAGAATAGTAGGCGTAACTCGATGCCTAACCTCTGGTGCCTATGTGCTGATCATTTGTCTCCTTCACTTATTGCCTCTTCTAAGCAGTCTGTTTCATTGGCTCTTAATATGGGTGGTCAAGATATTTTTATTTCTGCTATCTATGCTTCTACTGATTATATTGTGAGAAAGCAGTTATGGTTGGAGTTGCATCATCTGCAGCAGGATAATCAAGGGCCTTGGTGTTTTATAGGTGATTTTAACAGTGTTTTGGGAGCTCATGAGCATAGGGGTAAATGTCTGCCTCATAAGCAGTCTTGTGAAGATTTTCAAACCTGGACTGATTTGAATCAATTGATTCACATTGATACTAGGGGCAATAAGTTTACTTGGGCTAATGGTCGAAAAAGACAGCATTTTACTGAAAAGCGGCTTGATAGATCTCTTTGTAATGAGGATTGGCTCACTTACTGGCCTTTTGTTGCTTGTTGCTTGTTGCACCTTGACAAGGAGCAAGTCGGATCACTCTCCTCTGTTGCTTAATTGTCAGAAAGAGGTTAGACAGTATGGTTCTTCTTTTAAATTTATGAAAATGTGGGCTAGACATCCCGATTGCAACAAAATTGTTTCTGAAGTTTGGCAGGATAGTGTTCTGGGAAATCCTACTTTTGTTCTTTCTCAGAAGCTCAAACTCCTAAAGGCTAAGCTTAAGGACTGGAATTGGAATGTTTTTGGGGATGTCCATCTTAAAGTCAAGCAGGCATTGGCTACTGTTGATTCTGTTCAAACTGCTATCAGCAATATGGAAGGATCTGATGAACTATTACAGAAGGAAAAAGATGCTCAAGTTCTTCTTCAACATGCTTTACTTTCTGAAGAAGATTTCTGGCTTGAAAGATCCAGATTGAATTGGCATCTCCATGGAGATAGAAATACTGCGTTTTTCCACAAGGTGGCCAAGATTAAATCCAAAACTCAATTAATTGCTTTTCTTAAAAATGGTGGTCAGTTTATTGATAATGCCGCGGATATTGAAGGTCATATTCTCCAATACTATCAGAACTTGTTTGCTTCTGACAATAATTGTATAGATTCTGCTCTTATTGATGCTGTGATCCCTTCTTTAGTATCCAATTCTGACAACAGCATGCTTACAAATCTGCCTTCACAAGAGGAAGTTAGAAATGCTGTTTTTTCCCTTAATGCTAACAGTGCTCCTGGTCTAGATGGCTTTGGGGGTTCTTTTATCATACATATTGGGATATCATTGCTGAGGATGTTTTTAATGCAGTCCTTCATTTCTTTCAGCATAGTTGGTTGCCTCCTAATCTTAACTCTAATATTGTGGTGTTAATTCCTAAGACTAAAGAGGCAAACTCAATTGATCAGTACAGGCCTATTGCTATGGCCAATTTCCAGTTCAAGATTATATCTAAAGTCCTTGCAGACAGGTTAGCAATGGTGGCTTCTAAAATCATTTCTGAGAATCAAAAAGGATTTATAAAAGGTAGGAATATCTCTGACTGTATCTGTTTAGCCTCTGAATCTGTTAACTTGCTCCACAAGAGAGCTTTTGATGGTCATTTGGCAATGAAACTTGATATCAAAAAAGCTTTTGATACCATGGATTGGAATTTTTTACTGAAAGTTCTAGATGCAAAATTCTGATATTGGTCATTCTGCAAAATTATCTATTTCCGTTAATGGTCATGCTGTTGGCTACTTCAACTGCAAGAGAGGAGTTAGGTAAGGAGACCCCTTGTCCCCACTTCTTTTTTGTCTTGCTGAGGAGGTTCTGAGTCGAGGTATTTCCAAACTTGTTCAAGATGGTAAGCTTCAATTAGTGTCAGGTCCTAGAGGGGTTGTTATGACAAGTCACATCTTGTATGCCGATGATGTAATGCTTTTCTGCAGGGCCTCTACCAAAAGTATGCAGAGTCTTGTGAACCTTTTTGAAGCTTATGAGCAGGCTTCTGGTCAGGTTATTAGTAAAGACAAATCGAAATTCTATGTTGGCTCCATTTCAGCAGCCAGGACAACTCATATAGCCAATTTGCTTGGTTTTTCTGAGGGTAGGCTCCCTTTTGTCTATTTAGGTGTGCCTATCTTTAAAGGTAAACCTAAAGCTCTTCATCTTATGCCTATTGCTGACAAGATTAAGTTGAAATTGTCTTCTTGGAAAGGTTCCCTGTTATCTATAATGGGCAGAACTCAGCTGGTGCAGTCTATCATTTATGGAATGCTAATTTACAGCTTTAGAATTTATGCTTGGCCTATCGCTCTTCTAAATAACCTTACTAAGTGGATTAGGAATTTTATTTGGTCTGGTGATGTCACTACTCATAAGGTTGCTACTGTCTCTTGGCATAAGGTTTGTAAACCTAAGCCCGAAGGTGGTCTTGGTTTAAGGTCTATCAAGGATATTAATAAAGCTGGTATGCTTAAGTTAACCTGGGAGTTTATCACTTCCTCCAATCAGTGGTGTACTCTTTTAAGAAGTAGAGTTCTTAAACAGACAAAGCCTATATCTTACCATGTGGTTTCATCTATTTGGCATGGTATAAAGGGATGTGTGTCCATGGTGATGGATAATTCAACTTGGAATGTGGCCAATGGGGCTAACATTAACTTCTGGACTGATAAATGGTTGTCTAAAACTGTAGCTGATTTCTTGTCAATTCCTGAGGATCTATATGATTGTTTGGATGCAAAAGTTATTGATTTCATTGTGGATGGTTGTTGGTCCATTCCTGCTGCTCTTCTGGCTCACTGTCTAGCCTTGCGGACTGAAATTGATTCCATAATCATCACTGACAGTATTTCTAAGGATCAACTGAATTGGACTTCTAGCAGTGATGGTCTGCTCTCTTTTAAGGCTGCTTATCTGCATCATGCTCCTCCTGGGCCTGCTGTTTACTGGTCTAAGTTTCTTTGGAGACAATGCATTCCGCCTTCTAAATCTTTTGTTGTTTGGATAATCCTGCATAACTCTATGCCAACTGATGACATATTGTGGAGGAGAGGTTGCATAATGGTCTCTATGTGCAGCCTGTGTGGATGTGCGGCAGAAACTACTTTACACTTGTTCTTGGAATGTTCCTTTGCTAAACAAATTTGGCAACGGTTGGGCTCTTGCATTGGCTACAGTTTGGATACTACTGACTTTCATAGCCTGCTATCTGTCTGCAAAAGATCTTGGAGTCCTCAACTTTTGGATGTTGTTGTTGCTTGCATTGTTCACTCGATATGCATGATATGGTCTTGTAGGAATAAGTTAAGGTTTGAAGATAAGGGTTGCAGTCTCCATGTAGCTATCTCCCAAATATCTTCTTTTTTTTCTCTTTCAGGCACTTATACTACTAATTGCATGACTAATTCAGTCCAGGATTTGTTGATTTTGAAGAATCTTAAGGTTGTCCCTCATCTTCCTTCTGCTCCTGTCATCAAGGAAGTTAGATGGCATCCTCCTCTTTGTAACACTGTCAAATGCAACATAGATAGAGCTGCAAGAGGATGTACTGGTCTTGCTGCTTGTGGAGGCTTATTCCGAGATAGTAGAGCTACTCTTATGGGATGTTTTGCTGAAAATCTTGAGGTGTCTACTGCTTTTCAAGCAGAACTTATTGCTGCTATGCTAGCCATTGAGTTAGCTTTTAAAAAGGGTTGGCTAAGGTTATGGCTTGAATGTGATTCTCAGTTGGTGGTTTCTGCTTTCAAAAACTCTTGCTTGGTTCCTTGGAGGTTAAGTAACCGATGGCTCAATTGTTTAGCTTTAACTAGGAGATTTCATTGGTTTGGGGTGTCTCATATTTATAGAGGGCAATGCTTGTGCTGATAAGCTTGCTAATTTGGGCTTCTGAATTTCTGGTTTTGGGTGGTGGGAGAATTTTCCTTTTTCCAATACCAGTGATTTTTTTAGGAATCGGTTAGGTCTCCCTACCTATAGGTTTAAATAATTTTTTCTTTCTTTGCATGAGTTTTGGTCTTATGTCCCCTCATGCTTTCCTTGTATCTATTTTTATCTTTTTAATAAAATTGAGGTAGCATTAGGGGTACTCTTTCCTTTTTGGTGCTTTTATCCCTAAGGAGGGTTTTGCACCATAAGGTTTTAATGGGGCCTCTAATGTGTCTTTTGTTTAAAAAAAAAAAAAAAAAAAAAAAAAAGTTGGAATAGAAAATTGTACCTCACTAGTGATGGTTACCTGATTCTAGTTATTGGACAGATGGCACGGTCGTGCCATAAGTACTACACGGCCGTGCTCTCCTTTTGACTTAATTTCTTCAGCAGTGATGTTCTCTTCCATGGAAGTAAAGTTGTCTTTTTCTGCTTGCTGAAGAGAAATCACATTGACATGCTCCCTTGGGTTTGGCTCAGTCTGAGTGGGTAATGATCCTTGAGGCCTTTTTGAGAGCAAATTGGTAAGAGCGGTTATTTGTGATTGAATGGCTTGAAATTTGTTATCAGTCTCCTTTATGTATTCTGCTATCAATTCATGAGGGTCGGGTTTCCTATTTTCTGGTTTTGTACCTTGGTTTTGCAAGTGGGGTGGTCTGTAGGCGTTTGAATTTGAACCTTGACTAATCTGCTAACCTCCCCACGAGTAATTCGGGCGACTCCTCCAACCAAGATTGTAGGAATTATTTTGGTTTTGATTGACATTATTCATGAATTTGGCTTCCTCAATTGGTGGAGAAAAAGAATTGATCAGATGGCAGTCCTTACTCTCATGTCCTGTCAGACCGCAATGATTGTATGGGAATGGAGACACTGGTGCACTAGCTTGTGTCATAATCCGTGCTTGAACTTGCATCAGTGTTTCGATCTGTTTTGTTAGAGCATCAACCTTAGTTTCCATTGTCTCTATGACAGTTACCTTATACACACCGATTGGCTTCTTTATGATCTGTCTGTCCCTGAGCGGCCATTGGTAGTGATTGGCTGCCATCTCTTGAATCAAGGCTTGGGCTTTTTCCGGTGTTTTCTTCAAAATTGAGCCCCGGCAGGCAGCATCTATACTGGATCTGTTTGTTCGTGAAAGTCCATTATAGAACATCTGTACCACAATGGGGATCGTGAAACCATGGTATGGACATATCTGGATTGAATCCTGATAACGCTCCCATGCCTCATAGAGAGATTCCTGGTCATATTGCACAAAATTCGAAATATCAGCTATCAATTTAGAGGATTTAGAAGGTGGAAAATACCTAGCCAAAAATTGGCGTGTTAATTGATCCCAAGTAGTGATATAACCAGATGGCAAAGAAGAAAGCCACTGATTTGCTTTGTCGAACAATGAGAATGGGAACAATCTGAGTCTGATCGCATCTGTTGAAGCTCCATTGTATTTGTTAAGATCGGTGATCCTGAGGAACTTTTTCAGATGGCAGTTGGGGTCCTCAGTTGGCAACCCCCCAAATAATTCAGAGTTTTGGATCATCGAGACCAAGGCAGGCTTGATCTCAAAGTTGTTGGCATCCACCGCAGGGTTGGTGATGCTATCCGTCACCTCAGCAGAGGGGGTAAAATAGTCTAACAACATCATTCTTTCCCCCATGGTGTTCTCCTCTCTTGCTTGCCTCCGCAACCTTTGGAAAGTCTTTTCAACTTCCCTGTCAACAAAACTAGATCTGGATCTTTAGAACGCGTTAGCATACAAAGAGAGAGAATTAAAATAAAAAAAATTAAATGTCTAAAGTAACTAGGATTTCTTTTCTTCCAATATTACTAAAATCACAAAATATCAAAAATTAACCCCCGGCAACGGCGCCAAAAACTTGTTGCGTTCAAAACACACTTAAGGGCAGTGTACCCTGTCGCAGAAGTAATATAGGATGGAAGTCCAGATATCGTACCCACGAGATTAATTTAGATATCTACGTGATAAAGCAAGTACTGGAATAGGAAAATCCTTATGCTATTTAGACTAATAAAGAACTTGGAATATAAATAAGAATAGAGAAGTGATAAGGATAATCGCAAGAGAGTAAAAAGAGAGTTTAGAGATCAAGAGTAAAGATCCTAGAGATGTGGTTTCACTTGTGCTTCCGATACCCCCCAAATCCTAATTCTATTTAGTTTCGCAATTGCTTTCAGGCAATTAATATTCTTTTCCCCAAATAAACCCAATGGTTGTCAGGGAAAGAGCTTAAGTGATTTGAAAGCATTAAGCACAAATAAGTTGAATTATTGAAAGGAATAAATCACGTTTTCTCAAATCTAGATATTAAACCGTGGTTATCCTATAGGTCTACCAATTTAATTGGGCTTGATAGCCAAAATGTCAATCAATTGATTATAAGCATACAAAGGGTGCGCAATCCTAGTATGGGATGAAGAACAATAGAATAACACTATTCAAATAACAACTTTAAAACCAAATAGAATTGAATTAAAGCTAAGACATAGCGAAAGGAGTTTCTACTAACACAAGATCCACCACAACTCTAGTGGTGAAATTAGCTACTCATAGTAATAGAGAAAACTAAAATCAACAAAAGGAAACGCATCCTGAATAGTTGAAGAGGGAGAAGTTGTCTCCAACTTAACCTCCAGGTGCCAAATCCTACTCTAGAAATCAAAACTACAGAATAAAACTAAAACAAGAGTCTAATACTCAAAGAAATAAAGCGATGAAAGAAAGTGCAAAAGATTCAAAGATGAAAAGATGATTTTAGAGTGGCATAGAGGGCCTCTATTTATAACACAAAATGCGGACTGGGCCTTGATTCTGGTCTTCCCTTCCATGGGCACAGGCGTGCTCTTCACTCAGCATGGGCGTGCTCTTTAGTATATCAGAGCGTACTGACTTCGTAAATCAACGTGCTAGTGCACGGGCTATAGCACGAGTGTGCTCTTCAGTTGGCATGACTGTGCTCTTTGCGATTGGGGTCGTGCTAGCTTCTGTCCAGCCTTTCTAACTTCTTAAAACAACATTCTAGTGCACGGGATTCAGCACGGGCGTGCTCTTCATCTGGCATGGTCGTGCTCTTTGCGATTGAGGTCGTGCTAGCTTCTGTCAGGCCTTTCTTTACTGAGTCAGCCCTTTCTTCAATATGGCATGGGCGTGCTCTCGTGTGGCACGGCCGTGCTAAGTCTTCAGAGGTCATTTTTGACTATTTCGTAAGGCTTTGTTTGGATGCACGAATTTGGGCAGTTGGCACGGCCGTGCTAACATCAGAACTTCAGTATTCTGCCCGTTTTAGCTTTAAAACCTTCTCTTTTCTTCAAAAGTCTACCAAACTGCCTCCGAACGTCAATTCTGTCAAAACTTAAGTAAACGGAGGAAATACAATAACGTTTATCTTTAAAAGCATCAAAATTTGACTCAAATAACCCCTATAAAATGCATAGAATTGAGGTTCATTATTAAACCCTGGTTATCCTTTAGGTCTACCAATTTAATTGGGCTTGATAGCCAAAATGTCAATCAATTGATTAAGAGCATACAAAGGGTGCGTAATCCTAGTATGGGATGAAGAACAACAGAATAACACCATTCAGATTGCAACCTTGAAACCAAATAGAATTGACTTAAAGCTAGACATAGCGAAAATTGTTTCTACTAACACAAGATCCACCACAACTCTAGTGTTGAATTTAGCTACTCATAGAAATATAGAAAACCAAGTTCAACATTGGAAAACGCATCCTGGATAATTGAAGAGGGAGAAGTTGTCTTCAACTTAATCTCCAGGTGCCAAATCCTACTCTAGAAATCAAAACTACAAAAACTATAAACTCGAAAGCTAAGAAAAGAGTTCAAAGATAAAAAGATGTAAAGAAGCAAAAGATATCTCTAAAGTGGCACAGAGGGCCTCTATTTATAACAAAATTTGTGAAATGGGCCTTGAATTAGGTTTTCTGCGCCGTCAGCACGGGCGTGCCAATCAGGTGGCATGGGCGTGCTCTTCATCATATCAGGCCGTTGTAACACCCCGATTTTCATGCCTTTTAATATCAGTAAATTATATAATTGATTTTATATTTTTATCTGAGATTTAGAAAATGAATTAAAATAAATTGAGACCATAGTCACGTTCTACGCTATCGTAGGAAGCTACAGTTAAATTTTGGGTCGAAAACTTAGACGGAGCCCGGTCTGTGTTTTTTCACTGACAGTAGTACTTTACTACTCAAAAGACGTAATTTTGACCAGTGAACGAGACAGTTAGTCTTAGAATGGGATTTCCAACGTTTTCGTTAAATTTGAAAAAAAATCAGTTCCTATGCTTTATTCGGGCGAAATCTCCAATCAGGTGACAAACGGAGCTGCATATGGATTTAACGGGACCCGCGAACAAATAATCATGAAGTCACATCAAGTCACATCACCTAGGAATGCGCGCCATGTGTCATGATGATTTTCAAAATATCTAGACGCGAAAAGACCGAAATGCCCTTGGACTTTTAAGGAAAAGACCATTTGGTCCTTAGGAAAAAAGACCATAATGCCCTTAATGAATTTTTTGTGGACATCCTTGTCCCACACCCCATCATATTCGAACCTCCCCCTCCTTCTTCCTCCTTCACTTCTTTGTTCTTCTTCTTCTTCTTCATTTCACCATTTCTCTCCTTATTTCCTCCATTTTCCTTAAGATCTTCAAGCACTTTGAGAAGCAAAGTTGATCCCCTTGCTCACTTTCATCATCTAGGAGGTATGAACTTCATCCTTGAGCTCCTAAAATTTATGTTTCCTCCATTGATTCATGCATTTTCAAGCTTTTCTCAACTTGAAGCTTAAACTTCAAAAATCCATGAAAAATTGTAGAAAAATCCTTTTAATGTCAAACCAATTTCTATGATCTAGTTTCATACTCTTATATCCCTAACTAAGAGCATGAAATCAAATAAGCTTCCTAGCCTATTTAACTTAAAGTGGCCGAACCCTAACATTTTGAGGGAAATGGGTTTTTGTTCAATTTTTGTGAAATGATTCTTGATTTCACCTCTTTCATTCTATGATCATGTAATCCAAGAGGTTAGAAAACCAAATCAAACTCTCACCTATTTCTAACCATGTTGGCCGAAACCCTAGTTTGTTGGTTGAAAGGGTTTTGGTTCAAATCTTTGACAATTAATCATAGATTATGTCTTAGTCATACTTAAGGATCATTGATCCAAGAGTTGGTAGAATTTCAACATCTCTAGCCTATTTAAATAAATAGGGGCAGAACCTTGGTCATAAGTATTAGGGAAATTTTGATTTAACTGTATTGATTTCTGGTTGTGGTTTGTTGTGAAGGATCCGACGATGTTCGAACATTCGAAAGCACGCACGAGTGACAGTTGCAGAGCCGCAGTCGAAGTCGCATGGGAACACTACTAAGGTGGGGGGAAAGAACCACAATATCATCGGGGAGGCAAGATTTAAAATATATATTGATATGCATAGGGCGACCTAAACCCTACTAGAGGTCGATTAGCCGATAGGTTGATTTTCCTGTATGTCGAGGTTGCTTGTTCTGTGATTGGATGTTTATTATAATATATGTGATATGTATGTTATGCCTATCATATGTTTATAATTACTTGAATTTATCTATGAGTTGATATTATCATTGAATCTGTTTCTGGTTGCTTTATGATGTGATGTTGTGACTGCTGATGTCTGAGTAGAGATAGGCAGTAAATTCTGATGAGTTGGTAGAGGAATATGTGGTGAGAAAGTCGAGGATATATATATATATATATATATATATATATATATATATATATATATATATATATATATATATATATATATATATATATATATATGTGTGTGTGTGTGTGTGTGTGTGTATAGTGCTCAACCTAGAGATCCAGTCGGTCTGTTTGCGTTGTGATTTAAAGTTGATACCCGGTTAAGCCGGAGAAAGTTGGTTGTGGTTGTTATAAGTTGTGGTTGAGACACTAAGTGTTGATCCAAGATGAGTTGGTGAGATTCATGTTGCATAGTTGTTGTTCATCACTGCGTTGGCGTACGGGTGATCGATCTTGCTTGCGGGGAGATGATCGTACCCTTTAGTTGTTAACGGACGGGCGAATGTGCCGACCTGGCTTGCGAGCGGGGGGATATGTCGTTACCGTAAGTTGCGTCGTTGACGGGCGAATATTCCGACTTGGCCTGCGGGCGGGGGAATATGTCCTACCCATGAGACGAGTTGAGCCTGCGGGCTGTTGGCCGAACCTTGCACTACGGGGGGTGGCACTGAGATGAACGAGACATCTTGATCTGTTAGGGATGTCGAGTCGTGATCGCGTCCATATAGTCGTTAGTAGCATGAGCGTAAGAGACAGTAGTTAAGAGAATGATTTGGGAGTTGATTGATTGACACTGTTGTGTTGTTGAGTGTTGCTATCTATAAAAATAATTTGTAGTTGTTTTCCCATTTATGATGAGTTGCTGCTTCTTATCCCCTACATTTTCTCTGTGTCGTATTTTATTTATTCTCGACCGCGCGAGAAGATCCTGTTGAGGAATTGCCAGAGGTGATTGATGGTATACCAGTTGAACCCGATGCTGGTGGGAGAGCCTCGAATCCCAATGCTGGGGGACTTTGAGCTGCTCTGTGCAGAGGACGATCGTATTTGGGAGATTGACTACTCTCAGCGAAGAGTAGTGTATACGGCCTCGATTATCGTATACGTTATAGTCTTGTCTGGGTAGACAGTCATAGTTGTTATGGCCAGTACATGGGTTTGAGCGAAATGTATTTTTGGGGCCAGGAGAGGAAGTCATATGTATTTTATTTTGTTACCATGCTTTTAGTTTTTGTTTCAATTGCATACTCTGAAATTAATAGTTGGTTGTGATATCGGTTGTAGGCTCTACTGAGAGAGCTAGTACACTTACTTTTATATTTGTGTATGTTATTATGGTATCAATGTGTTGGTTGTTTTAATATTTCCGCAGTTTTATATAATCACGCTACGCTACGACGTTAAGAGTTACGAGTTCGGGTTACCAATGGGACCTCCGAGGAGGGGCTGTCTCAGTCGTGCTCAAATATGTCAGGGCGTACTAACTTCGTAGAACAACCTTCTAGTGCACGGGTTGCAGCACGGGCATGCTCTCCTGATGGCACGGGCATGCTCTTTGCGATTGGGACCATGCTAACTTCTGTCAGGCCTTTCTTCAATCTGGCATTGGTGTGCTCTCACATGGCACGGTTGTGCTAAGTCTCCAGAGGCCAACTTTAAGTCTTTTTGTAAGGCTTTGTTTGGATGAATGGATTTGGAAGGTTGGCACGAGTGTGCTCTCGCATGGCATGACCGTGCTAGCCTCAGAACTTCAGTATTCTACCCAATTAAGCTCTAAAACCTTCTCTTTTCTTCAAAATTTCATTAAGCTGCCTCTGAACGTCAATTCTGTCAAAACTTAAGTAGAAGGGTGAAATACAATAATATTTATCCTTAAATGCATCGAAATTCGACCAAAATACCCCCTATAAAATGCATGGAATTGAGGTTCATCAGGAGGTTTGGGTTACAAGGATCTTCACACTTTTAACAAGGCGTTGATTATGAAACTTGGCTGGGTATGGTTTATAATCAGAATGCTTTGTGGGTGAGGGTCTTATGCAGCAAGTATAAATGTGGTAATGACACTATCCCTTTGGCTACTAATATACATAATTCGTTTGATGTTTGGAAGGGTATATGCGCTATTTGGGATCGGTTGTTGAGTGGTTTGAGATGGGTTTTAGGTGATGGGAGGTCATTTAAATTTTGGTCACATGCTTGGCTACCTTTAGGTCTCTTGCTTAAGGATGTTTGCTCTGTCCTACTTTCGGAAGTGGATATGTGTAGGACGGTGTCTGAGTTTATGGATCCTAATGGTAACTGGAGGGACTCCTTATTCCAACATTTGGTCCTGGGGTGTGGGAAGAGATTCGTGGATGCATGACTCCATCTGGAGTTCGTGGTGAGGATTATCCTATTTGGGGGGCTACTAGTGATGGTTCTTTTACCGTCAAATCAGCTTATAATCTTCTCTTAGGCTATTCGGTGGTTGTGGGCGACAAAGTTTGGAAGAATGTGTGGAGGTGGGATAGCCCTCAAAGGGTGCGTTTGTTTCTTTGGAAGGCTTTGCATGAGGGGTTGATGACCAATTCTCTTCGTTGGAAGAGGGGCTTTGCTCCTTATGTGGTACTCATGAGGAGATCGTGTTACATATTTGGAGAGATTGTGGGGTGGTCAAAGCCATTCGGAATGGTTACATGCATACAAGCTACAGAGATAATTTTTATGCTTGTGATTTATGGACTTGGATCTCTACCTGCTTGGAGTTGAACTTTGGTCATGATGGTTTGTTCGACTGGATGAGAACTTTTGGTATGGTGATTTGGTCAGTTTGGAATCTTAGAAATGAGGTGGTGTTTGAAAACAAGGCAGCCTTTCATGTGGGTTTTGATGCGGTGATTCACCAGAAAATCTTAGAGCTTCATGGTACTTCAAGTGCAGATACTCTGATGGATAGCTGTAGTGCGAGGTATGGCCAACGGTTAATAGGTTGGTCCTTTCCCTCTCATGGATGGGTTAAATGCAACGTTGATGGGTCTGTGAAACTTGGTGATAAACTTGCAGGCTGTGGTGGTGTTTTCAGAGATGCAACAGGGTCTTGGATGGTGGGTTTTGCGAGAAATATTGGTTTCTCTTCAGTGGTGGTTGCTGAGTTGTGGGGTATTTATTCTGCCTTATCGATAGCTTGGGATAGAGATCTCTCTCATGTGTGCGTGGAAAGTGACTCCTCTATTGCGGTGTTGTTAGTTTATGGTGAGGAATATACGGCTCATCCTTGTGGTTCTCTGATTCTTTCCATTTGGGATTTGGTTGGTAGAACTTGGACAACAAGGATTACTCATGGTCTTTGTGAGGGGAACGGGGTTGCGGACCAGCTTGCGAATTATGCTCATAGTTTACCTCTTGGTAGTCATGTTTTAGATACTCCACCTGTGGGGGTGTGGTGACCTGCTTTTGCATGATCTTGTTGGGGTGTCTTCCCCCCATTTAGTTCCTTTGTAGTTTTGGCCTTCAACCTACCTTGTACAAAAAAAAAAAAAGTATTTTCAGACTTATATTATGAGATTTTCATTTGGAAATTCTAATTTTAATAAATGTTTTAAAGGATTTTCATTACATTTTTGGTATGGTTACTAATGTAACGAAAGACGTTACATGTGGCTACAAATGCCTCAACTTAAATAACTTTTTTTTTATAAAAAAAAAGTAAAATGTTGAGAAGTCAAATGAGTATATTTATAACATTTAATACTTATAACAATCTTCTATATATTACAAACGAGTAAATAAACGGTTTTGACCATGAAATTGGTATCAGTGAACAATTGGGTCCCTGACATTATGAGAGAATAAATTTAGTCTTTGACTTTTCCAACCATTAGTCATTTTAGCTCTTGATGTTAGTGTGAATTACTCAAATATAACAAAGTATCTCATGTGGCATGTTAAGTACCAATTTGGCACCTACGTGAGAAGCCCCAAATGAAAACGACATCGTTTAACCTTTTGGAAAAAATTCAAAGGCAAATGACGTCGTTAGCTACAAAAGAAAATCAACATTGTTGTAACTTTTAGGTACCAAATTGACCTATTGGACCACATTTCACAGACCAAATTGATATTTTACTCAAAGAAAAAACAAAGTTGCAACTTTGGATGCAAATCCATCCTTCATTTTTCAAAAGGGCTACCTTCGTGGCTGCAAGAAGTTGCATCACTTGTCTATTTTTTTATTTCAATATAGTTTCTCAGGTGGTTTTTTGTTTCCATCCTGAGTTTTATCGTTTAGATGCTACTGTTACAAATTTGTGAGTTTCTATGGTTCCCTATTGGATCTTGGAATAAAAGGAGTTGATTTTGGGAAGAATATTCTTTGAATGGGTTTAGGAGAATTAGGGATGAAGGGGGAATCAGGTTTCTCTCTTTGATTTCGATATTTGAATTTATTTTTATCAAAGGTGAAATGACGTATCTAAGATGTGATTTTCCACGTAGGTGTCATGTTGACACTTAACATGTCATGTGATCAGTTCATTAGGTTTAACTGACGCACACTAACGTAGAGACCAAATTGATCTACATTTTTCAAAGTCAATCACTAATTTTTATTTTTCGTATTGTCAAAGACTAATTGATGATTTACTCAATTACAAACTACACAAATAAGTCACATAGTCCAAAATTTATAATAAAATATTTTTTCTTTAAACCATAAATTCGAAATAAATTTGATTTCATTTGTTAATTATGATGTTGAGAAGTTGTTAAACGTTAAACATACAATGTACAAACATCCAAACATAAAAATTAATTGATTACAAAAATATTAGCATATATCAATATTCAAATTATCAAACAAATACAAATTATAAACAATCCGAAGAAGTGCTTAGTTGTAGTTAGGCATGGCAATGGGGCCGGGCGAGTTTTGCCTTCCCCAACCCCGCCCCGACTCCCTAAGACATTCCCGACCCAGCCCCCAATCTCCGCCGGGGATGAAAAATTGATATCCATCCTCGCCTACGATGGGGGTCGGGTTTCCCCGCCCCACCCTTGACCCGTCCCCGCCCCATTATTAACTATACTATATTTAACAAATTATTATGATTATTTAAGTGTTGAAAAAACGAAAGCTATAAAAAAAAAATAATTTGTTGAAAAGATTAATTTTAAGTGAAAGTGATTTTAATCTCTGACTCTTAGGTTTTAGTATTTACTATCACAACTACAAATAAAATAATTCAAAACATCAACATTTTGTTTTGCAGATAGGTTGATTTAGTGTGAAGATGCTGAAACAATGTCAGAACTGAGGTTGTCATATGTCAATATAGTAAGAGTTTACAAACATTTGGAAATGAATAATAAAGTAACATTGATTTGGTACATAATAACAGATACAATACAGATATCAAATAATGAATCAGTTGCAACAACATGTCCATTCGTAAGTAAGAGTGACAGTCAGAGGATGAGACAGAAGGAAAGCTTACAAAACAAAACAGAAGGTGCTGCAAGTGTAAGGGAGAGTCAGACCTTAAAGTACTTACAACCAATGTTCCAAATTATCAAAACAACCACAAAGTTCATTACATACCAACATATCAAAAACAACCAATGTTCCAAATTAGCGTACAAATTCTTATGAAAACAAACATAATAAAATAAAATCAATGTTCCAATCCATCAAATAACAAAATATCTATTAATCATCTCCTAAATAAGAAGTAACACCACTTACCAACATTTCACCTATATTAAGAAAAACAAAAGTTAAAATATAAACATTAAACAAGATAAAATTTAAAGCAAATAAAGTAGGGAATACCTTCATCATCAGACTCCAATTCATTGAGTAAAGTAGCATATTCTTGCCTACTTTAGAAATCAAACCACCTATAAATATCAAATACAATACAATATAAAGAATGATTAATTAAATATATAAAACTATTTGCCATTTCATAAGATATTTGAATGAATAATTTAAAAATTTATCAGTATTCTCAGCACTCCATAACCAACTTCTAGCACACATCAAGGCCTCTAAAGTAGTCCAATGAAGTCGACTGCGATGAGGGCTTAAGATACGACCGCTAGTACTGAATGCAGATTGATTGGAGTGTTGGATACTTGATGCCATTCAACTTCCACCACAATAAAATATCAAAATCTTAACTTCTTGGTAAAACCTCCTCCTCTAAATAATGATTCAACTCTGTTTTAACAAATGAAGTTCTAGCTCTTTTTTCCTCATGATATACGCATCATACTCACTTGAAGCATCATCACTGACATGACTAGCATCCAACATAGGAGAGCCACTACTAGAGTCGTTATTCATTTTCAATTGATAATCAGAAACTAAATCATAACACAACTGTCGAATCATATTAACTTGCTCAAAGGAGTCATGTCTATACAATTTTTCATAATAATATTCAAGCAACTCCATCTTGTATCTAGGATCCAAAACAGTAGCAGCTCCCAATATATCATGAATGACACTCCAATATTTATCAAATTTGTCCAACATATTTTTCGCCATTTTTTTAATCAATTCATTGGAGGAGTCAATCCACTGAGATATTGCCATTTTGATCTCACAGGTCTTAAGAAAATAAATATTGGCAGTTGGATATTTAGTGCCAGAAATCATTTCAGTGATAGAATTGAATAATTTCAATCTTTCACAAACATCCTTTGCAAATCTCCACTGTGAACTAGTTGGCAAAAAAAAATGTATTGAGACTCACGTTGTCTTAACCAACTAAATACGTCCTTGTATGAAATGGCAATTTCAAGCATCTTGTAAGTGGAATTGCATCTAGTCGGACAATCTAACAACAAATTTCTAGTGCAAGGGATTCGTAATTGTTTGGTCGTCTCCTCAAATTTTTCCTTCCTTTTAGGTGTGGCAGTCCAATACGCTACACTATCTTGAATCCTTTCTACCCTATCTTTTACCACTTCCAACCCATCTTTTACTATCAAATTTAATATATGTGCATAACAATGCATGTGAAGTAAGGACCTATCCCTTAACAAATTGCTTAACTGCAACTTATCCTTAATTTGTGAATCATAGCGTCATTTGTGCTACAATTATCTAAAGTGATAGTGGACAATTTCGTATCAATGTTCCAATCCATCAAACATTCAACTCATGCATTATAAAGTCTATCACTTGAATGAGGAGCACAAGCATAAATGAACCTAACTTAATAAGATCCACATTTAATCATTTTATCATATAAACAGTCTAAACAATATGTAATAAAAAAATTATAAATATAAGAATTTTTTATTACCTCTAAATGTGACAGTGTAAAGTCCAAGAACCATCAATGTAATGAGCAGTGACAACCATATACCTTTTTTTTTATTGCCCGAAGTCCACATGTCTGACGTAATGGCGGCTCTTCCTTCAAGACTATCTAATAACTTCAAAGACGTTGATCTCTCAAAATCATACACTTTGAATATCTCCTTTTTGATAGTGTTTCTAGAAGGAACTTGAAATAATGGTTGGAGAGCGGCCAAATATCTCTTAAAACCAAGATGATCCACTATTGAGGGTGGATATTCATGCATAATAATTGCATTTGCAAGCTCTTCCGTTGCATTTTCAGCATCATATGTTCCGGTACCCAACTCTTGCTTACCTTGGAATACCTTATCCATAAGAAATTTTTGCCCTGTTTGCGTTGAATACATATCTCCATGTGTTGGTGCAAGTGCTTCGTTACATTTTTTTTATTTCCACCAAGCAATTTTTTACAATAATTACATTGAGCCTTATCTTTCCCATTAACTTTAGTCTTTGTAAAATGTTGCCATACCACACTTTTAAGCCCCCTACCCCCGGTTGTGTTGTTGCCTCCAAATTATCACTTGCCTCACCCTGAGATGTTTGCACATGTTCATTTCGATTGGGAACATTAGTTGAAGGGTTGAAACTTCCTTCCGAAGTTGGTTGATGTGCATTTTCTTGTGTGATGAGTGTTTAAGAATTACTACCATATGCCATGTCTATATCTTGTTGATGTGCACTTTCTTGTTGCATAAGTGCTTTAACTAACGTAACATTCCAGATATAAGAATACACAACAAAAGCTAAGTCAAGAAAATCATTTTGTTGCCAGCATTATAATATAAAATACAAAACTCCAAATTAACAAAGTAATTAGTACATCAGATATAGTTGCATTAAGTTGAGCATTGTTAATTTATCACAGTACGGAAGCCAATTGACTCTGAACGAATTATTCAAAGACTAAAGTTGAAAATCAATCACTTCTCTATATACCCCTCTGACCACCGAATTACTTTCCCCCAATCAAGCAAAACATATAAATAGCCAAAGGTGTAACACCCTGATTTTCATGCTTTCTAATATCAGTAAATTATATAATTGATTTTATATTTTTATCTGAGATTTAGAAAATGAATTAAAATAAAATGAGACTATAGTCACGTTCTACGCTATCATAGGAAGCTACGGTTAAATTTTGGGTCAAAAACTCAGACGGAGCCCGGCCTGCGTTTTTGCACTAACAGTATGATTTTACTGCTCAGACGACCTAATTTTGACTCATGAACGAAACAGTTAGGCTTAGAATTGGATTTCCAACATTTTCGTTAAATTTGAAAAAAATAGGTTCCAACGCTTTATTCGGGCGAAATCTCAAACTTGGGGGACGAACGGAGTTAATCATGAAGTCACATCACCTTGGGATGCATGCCAAGATCATGATGGATTTCCAAAATATCTGGACGTGAAAAGATCAAAACGCCCTTGACCTTTTTCACAATTACAACTTTGTTCTAGTGTAAAATGACCGTAATACCCTTAAGTGAGATTTTTGACTCATCCTCACCCTTCCTTCCTTCTCCCATTCGGCCATCCCTCCTTTATAACTCCTCCATCACTTGTTCTTCATTTCTTCTTCATTTCTCACCTTTTCTCCTTACTTTCTCCATTTTTCTTAAGCAATTCTTAGAGAAATTTGTGAAGCAAAGTTGACAACCTTGCTCACCTTCATCATCTAAGAGGTATGGACTTCTTCCTTGGTCACTTAATCTCCATATTCTCCATTTCTTGGGATTTTCTCTATGATCAAATTTATGATCCAAAACTTAAAAAATCTCTAGAAAATTGTAGAAAAATCCTTTTAATGTCAAACCAATTTCTATGATCTAGTTTCATCCTCTTCTCTCCCAATCCAAGAGCTTGTAACCAAGAGAGATATCTAACCCATATGGGTATGAGAGGGCCGCACCTAGAAATTTTGGGGGAAAGATGAGTTTTGTCCAATTTTTGTGAAATGATTCTTGATTTCACCTTTTTCATTCTATGATCATGTAATCCAAGTGATTAGAAAATCAAATCAAACTCTAACCTATTTTTACCCATGATGGCCGAAACCCTAACTTGTTGGTTGAACGTGTTTCAGTTCAAATCTTTGACAATTAATCATAGATTATGTCTTAATCATGCTTAAGGATCATTGATCCAAGATTTGATAGAATTTCAACATCCCTAGCCTATTTTAGTAAATAGGGGCTGAACCCTAGTCATGTGGACTAGAGGCTTTTTGATTGGATTTTATTGATTTCTGGTTGTGGTTTGTTGTGAAGGATCCGACGGTATTCGAACATTCGAAAGCGTGCACGATTGACAGTTGCAGAGCGGCAATCGGAGTTGCACGGGAACATTTTTCAGGTGGGGGAAAGAACCACAATATCGTCGGGGAGGCAAGATTTAAAATAATAAATATATTTTTTTTTTGATATGCGTAGGGCGACCTAAACCCTACTAGAGGTCGTTTGACCGATAGCTTGATTTTATCGTATACTGAGGATGTATGTTCTATGATGGGATGTTTAATATAATATTTGTGATATGTATGTTGTGTCTACTATATGTTTATGGTTACTTAATTATTTATCTGTGAGTTGATTTTATTATTGAACCTGTTTCTGGTTGTTTTATGATGTGATGTTGTGACTGCTGATGTCTGAGTAGAGATAGGCAGTAAATTCTGATAAGTTGAGAGATGAATATGTGGTGAGAAAGTCAAGGATATATATATATATATATATATATATATATATATATATATATATATATATATATATATATATATATATATATGTTATAGTGCTCAACCTAGAGATGCAATTGATCTGTTTGCATTGTGATTTAAAGTTGATACCTGGTTATACCGGAGAAAGTTGGTCGTAGTTGCATATGAGTTGTGGTTGAGACACTAAGTATTGATCTGAGATGAGTCGGTGAGGTTTATATTGCATAGTTGTTGTTCATCACTATGTTGGCGTACGGGCGATCGATCTTGCCTGCGGGGAGATGATCGTACCCATTAGTTGTGAATGGGCGAATGTCCCTACCTGGCCTGCGGGCGGGGGGATATGTTGTTACCGTAAGTTGCGTTGTTGACGGGCGAATATTCCGACCTGGCCTGCGAGTGGGGGAATATGTCGTACCCATGAGACGAGTGGAGCCTGCGGGCTGTTGGCCGAACCTTGCATTACGGGGGGTGGCACAGAGATGAATGAGACACCTTGGTCTGTTGGGGATGTCGTGTCATGATCGCGTCCATATAGTCGTTAGTTCAATGAGTGTAAGAGATATTAGTTAAGACTGACACCGCCGTGTTGTTGAGTGTTGCTATCTATATAAATTATTTTATAGCTGTTTTCCCTTTTATGATGAGTTGCTATCTCTTATCCCCTATATTTTCTCTATGACGTATTTTATTTGTTCTCGATCTCCAGAGAAGATCTTGCTGATGCTTTCCAGAGGCGATCCATGTCATACCTGTTGAATCGGATGCTGGCGGGGGAGCCCCGGATCCTAGCACTGGAGGACTATAGAGCGTGGGGGTTTTCACTACCCTTGTAGTAGTCGTATGGGGATTAGTAGTCTTAGTTGTTATGGCCACTACATGGGTTTGAGCGAAATGTATTTTTGGGGCCAGGAAAGGAAGTCACATGTATTTCATTTTGCTACCATGCTTTCATTTTATTTACTAGTTGCGTACTTTGAGACTTTTTAATGCTGGTTGTTGTAGGCTCTACTGATGGAGCCAATACTCTTATGTCTGTATAAATTATTATGGTATATGTCTATTGATTGTTTTAATATTTCCGCATTTTTATATTACCACGCTGCGTTGCAACGTTAAGAATTTGAGTTTAGGTTACCAATGGGACCTCCAAGGAAGGGGTTGTCTCATTTTAGTGGTATCAGAGCAGTTTGATTCTTAATCAAGGACTGCTTGGGTTAAGTTGTGATTTCTGGCCGTGTCTAGTTGAACCCGCATTGGGTATTGACTATGCTTAGAAGTTGTGTAGAGTGTCCGATACGCGAGTTATCATAAGGGGTAACTGTTCGAGCATTTGTGAGGCATATGACGCATGCATATGATAATATGGTCTTGTATGTCTTACAAATGTGAGATAATAATTTCTTCCACAGGAAATTAAATGGCTCGTGGACAAGTTAGAGGACGTGGCGGAAGAGTCACAAAGAATGTCGCTGAACTTGGACATGCTAACGAAGGAAGTTCACACATTGGTGGTAGGATAGAGTCAATTGAAACCTTAAGGACAGTTATGGAGTTGGCAACGGCAATACTGCATCAGACGCAGCAGAATGCTCAACTGTTGCAGTTGACCATACAACAGCAACAGAGACAGAATCAGAGGGGTGAAGTGGTAATGGAAGACACTGGACTGAATACTTTCCTGAAAGGGAAGCTACCGTCGTTCAATGGTGACTTCAATCCGGAGGAAGCGGAACTTTGGATACAGGAACTTGAGAAAATCTTCGTAGCAATGCACTGTCGTGAGGATAGGAAGGTGACTTATGCATCCTTCATGCTGATGGGAGGTGTAGAACTATGGTGGAAAGGCAAGCAGAGGATGCTTGAGGCAGAAAATAGAGTTATCAAGCGGAGGCTGCTTCGGGAATGCTTCCTGGAGAAGTATTTCCCCAGAATGATGAGAAGAGAGAAAGAGAAAGAGTTCATGGGTCTGAAACAAGAGACCATGTTTGTTGGTGAGTATCCTGCGAGGTTCGAAGCGCTACTCAAATTCTCTGAATTTTACCAGAGGTTTCCCGATGAAGAATGGGTGTGCAAGCGTTTTGAAGACGACCTGAAGTATGATCTGCAAAGGGTGATTCCACCGTTGAATATCACCCGACTGCCTGAGATGTTAGAGAGATGTTCAGTCATTGAGAACATTGATAAGAAGAGCGAGCTGCAGCAAGGCAAAACTGGAGGACCTACTCGGAGGTTTGACAAGAGAGATCAAGGAGGAAAAGGAAGGTTTCAGACAGGACGAAAGCCTTATGACCATCAAACAACAAGACCAGCTAAAGGACAACTCCAACCAGGTGGATGCTTTAGGTGTGGAGGATCACATCCAATTCGAGATTGTCCGATCAGGGAGACTCGCCAGTGTTTCCGATGTGGCCAAACAGGTCACATAGCTCCAGAATGTTCACAAGGAGCGAGGTACAATACAGGCGAGCAAGGCCCAGCGACCAGAGCCCAGGGAGCAGGACAGCAAGTAGCGAGACCGCAAGCCACCTTAAGGAGCGCAGGTGTTGTTCGTCAAGAAGAAGGACGAAAGTTCAAGGCTGTGCGTGGATTATCGGCAGCTGAACAAGGTGACGATCAAGAATAAGTATTTGTTACCCAGGATTGAGGATTTGATGGACCAGTTGAAAGGAGCAATAGTGTTTTCGAAGATTGACTTAAGATCTGGTTATCATCAGATTCGAGTCAAGAAGGAGGATATACCGAAGATGGCGTTTAGGAGTCGGTATGGACACTACGAGTATCTAGTTATGCCCTTTGGTGTGACTAATGCTCCAGCGGTGTTTATGGATTACACGAACCGAATTTTTCGACCGTTCTTAGATAAGTTTGTAGTAGTCTTTATCAACGACATTCTTATCTATTCCCTTAATCGGGAAGAACATCAGGAACATCTTAGGATTGTGCTTCAAGTATTAAAGGACCGACAGCTTTATGCAAAGTTGTCTAAGATTGAGTTTTGGTTAGAAGAAGTGCAATTCTTAGGTCATGTGATTAATCGCGATGGGATAGCAATAGATCCAGCGAAGGTTGAAATTGTGGTACAATGGGAAAGTCCTAAGTCGGTAAGTGAGATATGGAGTTTCCTAGGACTAGCTGGATATTACCGAAGGTTCATCGAAGGATTCTCGAAGATCGCATTACCGATGACGCAGCTAACAAGGAAGGGAATATCCTTTGTATGGATGGATGAGTGTGAGAAGAGTTTTCAGGAGTTGAAAAGGAGGTTGACTACATCACCGGTACTGACGTTACAGGATTCTTCAGGACAGTTTGACGTATACTGTGATGCGTCATACCAAGGATTGGGTTGTGTCCTAATGCATAACCAGAGGGTCGTAGCGTATGCTTCGCGGCAGCTAAGAGTTCATGAGAGGAATTATCCAACTCATGATTTGGAGCTGGCAGCTATAGTGTTTGCTTTAAAGAAATGGCGACACTATTTATATGGAGCTAAGTTTATAGTGTATAGTGACCATAAGAGCTTAAGGTATCTGTTTGATCAAAAGGAGTTAAACATGAGACAAAGGAGGAGGATGGAATTCATAAAGGATTATGAATTTGATCTACAATACCATCCACGAAAAGCGAATGTAGTAGTGGATGCGTTAAGCAGGAAATCCTTGCACGTGTCTGCTATGATGGTAAAGGAGCTGGAACTGATTGAACAGTTTAGGGATTTGAATTTAGGTACGGAATTATCTAGAGATAAGATACACGTAGGAATGGTCACAGTGTCTAGTGACTTTTTGAAGACGATCAAGGAGAAGCAAGAAGTTGATCAGTATCTTCAAAAGGTAAAGGGACAAGTAACGGAAAGCAGAACATCTGAGTTTAGGATGATCAAGATGGAGTCTTGAGGTATGGTGATAGGATTTGTGTGCCAGTGGATATAGAGTTAAGAAGGATGATCTTGGAAGAAGCGAACAAGAGTAGGCCGAGTTTTCATCCAGGAGCTACCAAGATGTATCAAGACTTAAAGAAGACGTTTTGGTGGCTCGGAATGAAGAAGGAGGTTGCTGAGTATGTGTTGGCTTGCATGGTTTGTCAGAAGGCAAAAATAGAACACCAAAAGCCAGCAGGACTGTTACAATCTCTGGATATCCCAGAGTGGAAATAGGATGGTATATCCTTGGACTTTGTGGTTGGTTTGCCGAGGATTAACAAGAGGCATGATTCCATTTGGGTAATCGTTGATAGGTTGACGAAGTGTGCTCACTTCTTACCTATTGGTGAAAGTTATACGTTGGAGAAGTTAACCCAAATCTACATCAAGGAAGAAGTAAGGTTGCATGGAGTGCCTTCTAGTATTGTTTCCGACAGAGATCCTAGATTGACATCTAGATTCTGGAAGCAGTTACATAAGGCTTTGGGAAATAAGTTAAGGTTGAGTTCTGCTTATCATCCTCAGACAGATAGTCAGTCGGAACGAACAATTCAATCATTGGAAGATCTCTTAAGAGCCGGTGTTTTGGAACACACAGGAAGTTGGGATGAGTTCTTACCGTTGATTAAGTTCACCTATAACAACAATTTTCATTCAAGCATGGGTATGGCACCTTACGAAGCGTTGTAAGGCAGAAAGTGTAGAACACCATTGTGTTGGTATGAGACGGGAGAAAGTCAAGTGTTAGGATCGGAGGTACTACAATAGATGACGCAACAAAACAAGAGGATATGGGAAAGGATGAAAATCGCACAGGATTGACAAAATAGTTACAGCGATAAAAGGAGAAGACCTTTAGAATACCAGGAAGGAGACGATGTTTTTTCTGAGAGTAACTCCGAGAACTGAGATTGGCAGAGCAATTAAATCGAGAAAGCTTATCCCTAGATTCATTGGACCATTTCAAATTCTTCGTCGAAATGGTCCTGTAGCCTATCATATCGCTTTACCACAAAACCTATCCAATCTTCATGATGTCTTTCATGTTTCACAGTTGAGAAAATATTACCCCGATCCATCACACATCTTAGAACCAGAGTCAATACAATTGAGAGAGAACCTTGAGTATGAGGCCTTGCCTGTAAGGATCGCGTATAGAAGGATTAAGGAACTCCGAGGTAAAAACATTTCGTTGGTCAAGATCGTATGGGATGAAGTTACCGGAGATGCTACCTGGGAACGCGAAGAGGACATGCAGCAGCAATATCCGAGTTTATTTTAAAAAGGTACATCGAATTTTGAGGACGAATTTCATTTTAAGGGGGTAGTAATGTAACACCCCGATTTTCATGCTTTCTAATATCAGTAAATTATGCAATTGATTTTATATTTTTATTTGAGATTTGTAAAATGAATTAAAATAAACTGAGATCATAGTCACGTTCTACGCTATCGTAGGAAGCTACAGTTAAATTTTGGGTCGAAAACTCAGACGGAGCCCGGTCTGTGTTTTTTCACTGACAGTAGTGTTTTACTACTCAAAAGACCTAATTTTGACCCGTGAACGAGACAGTTAGTCTTAGAATTGGATATCCAACGTTTTCGTTAAATTTGAAAAAAATCAGTTCCTACGCTTTATTGGGGCGAAAACTCGAACCGGGAGACAAACGAAGCTGTATATGGATTTAACGGGACCCGCCAACGGATAATCATGAAGTCACAGAAAGTCACATCACCTTGGGATGCATGTCATTGTCATGATGGTTTTCAGAAAATATCTGGATACGAAATGACCGAAATGCCCTTGAACTTCCATGAAATTACCATTAAACCATGGTGAAATGTCCAAATTGCCCTTAATGAAAAATTTAGTGGACATCCTTGTCCCACACTTAGGCCATTCGGCCACCCTTCTTCTCCCCCTTCCTCCCACTTGTTCCCCATTTTTTCCAAGTCTCCTTCATCTTTTCTCTTCACTTTCTTCCATTTTCAAGCTTGAACCTTAATCATTTTTGGTAAAACAAGACTTGATTCTTGGCTCATTTTCACCACTCAAAAGATATAGTTACTTCCATTGATCCATGAGCACCTTGTTCTTCATTCTTTTCTTGTTTTTCCATCCATTGTTTCATGAGTTTCAAGTTTAAGTTTCAAACTTCAAAAATCCATGAAAAAATGTAGAAAAATCCTTTTAATGTCAAACCAATTTCTATGATTTAGTTTCATCCCCTTCTTTCATATTCCAATAGCATGAAATGAAATAAGCTTCCTAGCCTAATTAATTTGAAGAGGCCGAACCTAGGTATAATTTTGGGGGAAATGGGTTTTTGTTCAATTTTTGTGAAATGATTCTTGATTTCACCTCTTTCATTCTATGATCATGTAATCCAAGTGGTTAGAAAACCAAATCAAACTCTCACCTATTTTTAACCATGATGGTCGAAACCCTAGTTTGTTGGTTGAAAGGGTTTGGATTCAAATTTTTGACAATTGATCATATATTATGTCTTAGTCATGCTTAAGGATCATTAATCCAAGAGTTGGTAGAATTTCAACATCCCTAACCTATTTAAATAAATAGGGGCAGAACCTTGGTCATAAGGATTAGGGAAATTTTGATTTAACTGTATTGATTTCTGGTTGTGGTTTGTTGTGAAGGATCCGACGGTGTTCGAACATTCGAAAGCGCGCACGATTGACAGTTACATAGCCGCAGTCAGAGTTGCACGGGAACATTGATCAGGTGGGGGAAAGAACCACAATATCACCGGGGAGGCAAGATTTAAAATAATATATATTGATATGCGTAGGGCGACCTAAACCCTACTAGAGGTCGATTGGCCGATAGGTTGATTTTACTGTACGTCGAGGTTGCTTGTTCTGTGATTGGATGTTTATTATAATATATGTGATATGTATGTTTTGCCTATTATATGTTTATAATTACTTCAATTTATCTATGAGTTGATATTATCATTGAATTCGTTTCTGGTTGCTTTATGATGTGATGTTGTGACTGCTGATGTCCGAGTAGAGATAGGCAGTAAATTTTGATGAGTTGGGAGATGAATATGTTGAAAAAGTCGAGAATATATATATGTTATAGTGCTCAACCTAGAAATCCAGTTGATCCGTTTGCGTTGTGATTTAAAGTTGATACCCGGTTAAGCCGGAAAAAGTTGGTCGTGGTTCTTATAAGTTGTGGTTGAAACATTAAGTGTTGATCCGAGATGGGTCGATGAGATTCATGTTGCATTGTTGTTGTTCATCACTGTGTTGGCGTACGGGCAATCGAACTTGCCTGCGGGGAGATGATCGTACCCATTAGTCGAGTTGTCAACGGACGGGCGAATGTCCTGACCTAGCCTGTGGGCTCGGGATATGTCGTTACCGTGAGTTGAGTTGTTGACGAGCGAATATTCCGACCTGGCCTGCGGGCGGGGGAATATGTCGTACCCATGAGACGAGTTGAGCCTGCGGGCTGTTGGCCGAACCTTGCATTACGGGGGGTGGCACAGAGATGAACAAGACATCTTGATCTGTTGGGGGTGTCACGTCGTGATCGCGTCCATATAGTCGTTAGTTGCATGAGTGTAAGAGACAGTAGTTAAAAGAGAACGATTTGGGAGTTGATTGATTGACACTGGTGTGTTGTTGAGTGTTTCTCTCTATATAAATTATTTTATAGTTGTTTTCCCATTTATGATGAGTTGTTGTTTCTTATCCCCTATATTTTCTCTATGTCGTATTTTATTTATTCTCAATTGCACGAGAAGATCCTGTTGAGGAGTTGCCAGAGGAGATTGATAGCATACCAGTTGAACCTGATGCTGGCGGGAGAGCCTCGGATCCCAATGCTGGGCGACTTTGAGCTGCTCTATGCAGAGGATGACCATCTCTGGAAGACTGACTACTCTCAGTGAAAAGTAGTGTATACGGGCCCGACTACCGTATACGTTAGAGTCGAGGTTGGATAGAGTGTCCGATACACGAGTTTCTGTAAGAGGTAACTGTTAGAACATTTGTGACGGATATGATGCATGCATATGATAATATGGTCTTGTATGTCTTACAAATGTGAGCTGATAATTTCTTCCACAGGAAATTAAATGGCTCGCAGACGACCTAGAGGACGTGGCGGAAGGGTCACAGAGAATGCTGTTGAACTTGGAAATGGTCATGAAGGAAGTTCCCACATTGGTGATGGGATAGAGTCAACTAAAACCATAAGGACAGTTAGGGAGTTGGCAATGGCTATGCTGCATCAGACGCAGCAAAACGCTTAACTGTTGCAGTTGACCATGCAACAACAACAGAGACAGAATCAGCGAGGTGAAGTGGTAATGGAAGACACTGGACTGAATACATTTATGAAGGGGAAGCCGACGCAATTTCATGGTGACTTCAATCCGGAGGGAGCTGAACTCTGGATTCGGGAGCTTGAGATAATCATCACGGCAATGCATTGTCGTGAGGACAGAAATGTAACTTATGCATTCTTCATGCTAATGGGAGGTGCACAACTATGGTGGAAAGGCAAGCAGAGGATGCTTGAAGCGGAAGACAGAATTATTAATTGGGGACTATTTTGGGAATGCTTCCTAGAGAAGTATTTCCCCAGAATGATGAGAAGAGAGAAAGAGAAAGAGTTCATGGGTCTGAAACAAAAGACCATGTCTGTTGGTGAGTACGCTGCGAGGTTCGAAGCGCTACTCAAATTCTCTGAATTTTACCAGAGGTTTCCCGATGAATAGTGGGTGTGCAAGCATTTTGAAGACGGCCTGAATTATGATCTGCAAAGGGTGATTCCACCGTTGAATATCACCCGACTGCCTGAGATGTTAGAGAGATGTTCAATCATTGAGAACATTGACAAGAAGAGCGAGCTGCAGCAAGGCAGAACTGGAGGACCTACTTGGAGGTTTGACAAGAGAGATCAAGGAGGAAAAGGAAGGTTTCAGACAGGACGAAATCCTTATGACCGTCAAACAACAAGACCAGCTAAAGGACAACTCCAACCAGGTGGATGCTTTAGGTGTGGAGGATCACATCCAATTCGAGATTGTCCGATCAGGGAGACTCGCCAGTGTTTCCGATGTGGCCAAACAGGTCACATAGCTCCAGAATGTTCACAAGGAGCGAGGTACAATACAGGCGGGCAGGGCCCAGCGACCAGAGCCCAGGGAGCAGGACAGCATGCAGCGAGACCGCAAGCCACTGGAAGGGTGTTTACCATAAGAGGACGCTGAATCCTCTCAATCCCCTGATCTTATACAAGGTATGTGCCTAGTGTCAGGTAAAATCTTATCAGTATTGTTTGACTCGGGAGCTACGCATTCCTTCGTATCCCAAGAGTCTGTGGATCATTTGAAATTGCCTGTTTCTTTGCTTCCTCATGACTTAACTGTTTCTACTCCTACCAATAATTCTTTGACAGCCGTAACTGTTTGTTTAAATTGTTCTATTATCGTTGAGAATCGAACTTTTCTTGTTGACCTTGTTTGTTTACCTATGCAACAACTCGATATAATTTTAGACATGGATTGGCTTTCGGCTAACCATGTAGTATTAGACTATTCTAAAAAGACCTTGTCATTCCCTGAGCAATCTAGATGGATGCCTGCCAATGATAGTAAGCTAGGTAGTAAATCTCAGAAACACGTGTTGTTATTCTCTATGGAAACTAAGGAATCTCCTAAGTTGGATTCGTTGCCTATAGTGCGAGACTTTCCGGAAGTTTTCCCTGATGATGTTCCGGGTTTACCACCCGAAAGAGAGATAGAGTCCGAGAGATAGAGTTCGCTATAGTTTTCCCTGATGATGTTCCGGGTTTATCATCCTCAGATCGATGGTCAGTCGGAACAAGCGATTCAATCATTGGAAGATCTCTTACAAGCTTGTGTTTTGGAACACACAGGAAGTTGGGATAAGTTCTTATCGTTGATTGAGTTCCTATTACAATAGTTTTCATTCAAGCATAGGTATGGCACCTTACGAAGCGTTGTACGGCAGGAAATGTAGAACACCGTTGTGTTGGTATGAGACCGGAGAAAGTCAAGTGCTAGGACCGGAGTTAATACAACAGACGATGGAACAAATTAAGAGGATAAGGGAAAAGATGAAAATCACACAAGATAGACAGAAGAGTTACAGCAATAAGAGGAAAAGACCTTTAGAATTCCAGGAAGGTGAACATGTTTTTCTAAGAGTAACTCCGAGAACTGGGATTGGCAGAGCAATAAAATCTAGAAAGCTTACCCGAAGATTCATTGGACCATTTCAAATTCATCGTCGAATTAGTCCTGTAGCCTATCATATCGCTTTACCATTATCCAATCTTCATGATGTCTTTCTTGTTTCTCAGTTGAGAAAATATTACCCCTATCCATCACACATCTTAGAACCAGAGTCAATACATTTGAGAGAGAATCTTGAGTATGAGGCCTTGCCTGTAAGGATCGCGGATAGAAGGATTAAGGAACTCCGAGGTAAAAACATTCCGTTGGTCAAGATTGTATGGGATGAAGTTACCGATGATGCTACCTGGGAACGCGAAGAGGACATGCAGCAGCAATATCTGAGTTTATTTTAAAAGGTACGTCGAATTTCAAGGACGAAATTCTTTTTAAGGGGGTAGTAATGTAACACCCCGATTTTCATGCTTTTTAATATCAGTAAATTATATAATTGATTGTATATTTTTATCTGAGATTTAGAAAATAAATTAAAATAACTGAGACCATAGTCACGTTCTGCGCTATCGTAGGAAGCTACAGTTTAATTTTGGGTGGAAAACTCAGACAGAGTCCGGTCTGTGTTTTTTCACTGACAGTAGTGTTTTACTACTCAAAAGACCTAATTTTGACCCATGAACGAGACAGTTAGTCTTAGAATTGGATTTCCAACGTTTTCGTTAAATTTGAAAAAAAATCAGTTCCTACGCTTTATTCAGGCGAAAACTCGAACCGGGAGACAAACGGAGCTGTATACGGATTTAACGGGACCCGACAACAAATAATCATGAAGTCACAGCAAGTCACATCATCTTGGGATACGTGCCAATGTCATGATGGTTTTCAGAAAAATATCTGGACGCAAAATGACCAACATGCCCTTGAACTTCCATGAAATTACCATTAAACCATGGTGAAATGTCCAAATTGCCCTTAATGAAAAATTTAGTGGACATCCTTGTCCCACACTTAGGCCATTCGGCCACCCTTCTTCTCCCCCCTTCCTCCCACTTGTTCCCCATTTTCTCTAAGTGTCCTTCATCTTTTCTCTTCACTTTCTTACATTTTCAAGCTTGAACCTTAATCATTTTTGGTAAAATAAGACTTGATTCTTGGCTCATTTTCACCACTCAAAAGATATAGTTACTTCCCTTGATCCATGAGCACCTTGTTCTTCATTCTTTTCTTGTTTTTCCATCCATTGTTTCATGAGTTTCAAGTTTAAGCTTCAAACATCAAAAATCCATGAAAAATTGTAGAAAAATCCTTTTAATGTCAAACCACTTTCTATGATTTAGTTTCATCCCCTTCTTTCATAATCCAAGAGCATGAAATCAAATAAGCTTCCTAGCCTAATTAATTTGGAGAGGCCGAACCTAGGTATAATTTTAGGGTAAATGGGTTTTTGTTCAATTTTTGTGAAATGATTCTTCATTTCACCTCTTTCATTCTATGATCATGTAATCCAAGTGGTTAGAAAACCAAATTAAACTCTCACCTATTTCTAACCATGATGGCTGAAACCCTAGTTTGTTGGTTGAAAGGGTTTTGATTCAAATCTTTGACAATTAATCATAGATTATGTCTTAGTCATGCTTAAGGATCATTGATCCTAGAGTTGGTAGAATTTCAACATCTCTAACCTATTTAAATAAATAGGGGCAGGACCTTGGTCATAAGGATTAGGGAAATTTTGATTTAACTGTATTGATTTCTGGTTGTGGTTTGTTGTGAAGGATCCGACAGTGTTCGAACATTCGAAAGCGCGCACAATTGACAGTTACATAGCCGCAGTCAGAGTTGCACGGGAACATTAATCAGGTGGGGGAAAGAACCACAATATCTTCGGGGAGGCAAGATTTAAAATAATATATATTGATATGCGTAGGGCGACCTAAACCCTACTAGAGGTCGATTGGCCGATAGGTTGATTTTACTGTACGTCGAGGTTGCTTGTTCTGTGATTGGATGTTTATTATAATATATGTGATATGTATGTTATGCCTATTATATGTTTATAATTACTTCAATTTATCTATGAGTTGATATTATCATTGAATCTGTTTCTGGTTGCTTTATGATGTGATGTTGTGACTGCTGATGTCCGAGTAGATATAGGCAGTAAATTCTGATGAGTTGGGAGATGAATATGTGGTGAAAAAGTCGAGGATATATATATGTTATAGTGCTCAACCTAGAGATCCAATTGATCTGTTTGCGTTGTGATTTAAAGTTGATACCCGATTAAGCCGAAAAAAGTTGGCCGTGGTTATTATAAGTTGTGGTTGAGACACTAAGTGTTGATCCGAGATGAGTCGGTGAGATTCATGTTGCATTGTTGTTGTTCATCACTGTGTTGGCGTACGGGCGATCAATCATGCCTGCAGAGAGATGATCGTACCCATTAATCGAGTCGTCAACGGACGGACGAATGTCCTGACCTAGCCTACGGGCGGGGGGATATGTCGTTACTGTAAGTTGCATTATTGACGGGCGAATATTCCAACCTGGCTTGCGGGCAGGGGAATATGTCATACCCATGAGACGAATTGAGCCTGCGAGCTGTTGGCCGAACCTTGCATTACGGGGGGTGGCATAGAAATGAACGAGACATCTTGATCTGTTAGGGATGTCGCGTCGTGATTGCGTCCATATAATCGTTAGTTGCATGAGTGTAAGAGACAGTAGTTAGGAGAGAACGATTTGGGAGTTGATTGATTGACATTGCTGTGTTGTTGAGTGTTGCTATCTATATAAATTATTTTATAATTGTTTTCTCATTTATGATGAGTTGCTGTTTCTTATCCCCTATATTTTCTCTATATCGTATTTTATTTATTCTCGATCGCACGAGAAGATCCTGTTGAGGAGTTGCCAGAGGAGATTGATGGCATACCGGTTGAACCTGATGTTGGCGGGAGAGCCTCGGATCCCAATGCTGGGCGACTTTGAGCTGCTCTATGCAGAGGACAACCGTCTCTGGGAGACTGACTACTCTCAACGAAAAGTAGTGTATACGGGCCCGACTACCGTATACGTTAGAGTCGTGGTTGCGTAGACAGTCTTAGTTTTGTTATGGCCAGTACATGGGTTTGAGTGAAATGTATTTTTGAGGTCAGGAGAGGAAGTCATATGTATTTTATTTTCCTGCCTTGTTTTCAGTTATATATGTTATTAGTTGCGTACTCTGATATAATTGGTATCAGTTATTATAGGCTCTACTGATGGAGCCAGTACTCTTATGTCTGTATAAATTATTACGGTATCAGTGTACGGATTGTGTTAATATTTTCGCATTTTTATATTACCACGCTGCACTGCAACCTTAAGAATTTGAGTTTGGGTTACCAATGGGACCTCCGAGGACGAGTTTGTCTCAATCCTCGTACAACAGCTCAAAATCTCCCAACACTGGGATTCATGGCTCTCCCGCCAGCATCAGGTTCAGCTGATGTGCCATCGATCTCCTCAGCCAAATCCTCAACAGAGTCTTCTCGCACGATTGAGACAGTAACAGAACACGACATAGAGAAATATGGGAGATAAGAAGCAACAATACATCATAGATATGGAAATAACAATAAAATAAGATATGTAAATAGCAACACCAATAGCACAAAGCGCCAAGCATTCATCTCCTAAGCCACTGTCTCTTAGCTACTGTCTCTCACATTCATGCATCTAACGACTATAAGGATGAGGCTACGACGGGACATCCCCGGCAGATCAAGATGTCCCATCCAACACTGTGTCACCCCCCGTAATTCAGTGTTCGGCCAACAGCCCTCTAGGCTCAACTCAACTCATGGCTACGACATATCCCCCCCGCAGGTCAGGCCAGGATATTCGTCCGTCAATAACTCAACTCGCGATCATGGCCATCTCCCTGCAGGCATGATTGATCGTCCGTCCGCCAACACCGTGATGAATAACAACAATGCGGCATCATCGACTCATCTCGAAATCAACTGCTTAGTGTCTCAACCGCAACTTGTATACAACTACGACCAACACCCCTGACACATTCGGGTATTAACTTTATGTCTCATCATAATTGTATCGTTAGGATCTCTAGGTTGAGCACTACAACATATTTCCTCAATATTCTCACCACACGTTCATCACCCAAATTATCAAGAGTTATTGCTTATCTCTACTCATACAACAGTAATCACGACAATTATATCATAAGCAACAATAATCATGTTCATAATCTCAACTTATAGGCATATACTCAAGTAACCCTAAAGCATGTTACTAAGCATAACCTTCATATCAACATATGCGTCATGTTAGGCACATCAACATAGCAAGCATGCAACCTCGAAGCATCATAAATCATCTTATCGGCGATAAACCTACAATGCCTAAAACTACATTGGTACCACCAACTAGTAGTCACCAACATGAGTTAGGTATTGTCGATTACTCAACCACTAGTAGGGTTTAGGTCATCCTACACATATCAATACATATATACATACATACATATATATATATATATATATATATATATATATATATATATATACATATATAATTTTATTCTTGCCTCCCTGACGAATGATGGTTCTTTCTCCCATCTGATAGTGAATGTAACAGCACTCACGAGCTTCCAAGCTCCCATCACATTTGCGGTCTCTCCTCTCCAAAGGGTCCCGAATGCGACTTCGAACTTGCCCTAATCACGAAAACAACATGTAAATTGTAGCGTTAACCCTAGTACAATAGAAGAACATTGTATAACCACAATGTAGGTAGATACGGAACATCAGCCTACCTTCGATGTATTAAAGAAGTAAACCAGTAGAATCGAAGAAGACGAAGAGCTGATCACGAAAACACCAACGGAACTGAAATCGGATCAACGAATGAACCACAAACTTGAATCAAGAACTTGGAACCTCCTCTGAACCCTCACTCTCGAACTCTCTTTAAAAATGCAGAAGTGTAAAACTTCTCCTCGATGAAAATGATAAGTTATATATAGGAAAGGATTCTTGTGACAACGCCTAAGCATTCCGAAACTCCACGCTTTAGCGCTCCAACGCTTGAGCGCTGGCTTTTTCCATGCTTGAGCGTTGATGTTTCCTCACCACCAAGACACCGCCCCTCACGTGCCAGCTGTAACGCGTAACTGACACATGTCATCTTATGTCCCATCACCACTAGTCACCTTGTCAGAGGGGCCCCACGCCAGAGCGCCATCACGCTTGAGCGTTATCCTACTCCACGCTTGAGCGTCCTGCTCAGAGTCACGCGTTCATCGCACTTCTTTTATCCAATTCAACCCCATCCCTTAACACATTTTCCGCGAATATATCCAATCAAAAAACACTTACCAAGTCAACCACATATACAGCCATATATAAAGTATGGTAATGGAAATGAGGATGTTACATTTCCACCCCCCTTAAAATAAATTTCGTCCTTGAAATTTGACGTACCTTAAAACAAATGTGGATATTGTTGCTGCATATCTTCTTCTCGTTCCCAGGTGGCATGTCCTTTTGCTTCATCCCATATGACCTTGACCAACGAAATACGTTTACCTCGGAGTTCCTTAATCCTTCTATAAGCGATCCTTACTGTTAAGGCCTCATACTCTAGGTACTCTCTTCACTATACTGACTCTGGTTCTAGAATATGTGATGGATCGGGGTAATATTTAATCAATTGTGAAACATGAAAGACATCATGAATATTGGATAGGTTTGGAGGTAAAGCAATATGATAGGCTACAGGATCATTTCAACGAAGAATTTGAAATGGTCCAATGAATGTAGGGTTAAGCTTCCTAGATTTGATTGCTCTGCCGATTCCAGTCCTTGGAGTTACTCTCAGAAAAACGCGGTCTCCTTCCTGGAATTCCAAAGGTCTCCTCCTCTTGTCGCTATAGCTCTTTTGTCTATCTTGTGTGGCTTTCATCTTTTCCCTTATCCTCTTAATCCGTTCCGTCATTTGTTGTACAACCTCCGGTCCTAGCACTTGACTTTCTATTGTCTCATACCAACATAACGGGGTTCTACATTTACTTCTATACAACGCTTCATAAGGTGCCATACCTATGCTCGAATGATAACTATTTTTATAGGTGAACTCAATCAACGGTAAGAACTCATCCCAACTTCTCGTGTGTTCCAACACACAAGCTTTCAAGAGATCTTCCAATGATTGAATCGTTCGTTCCGACTGACCATTCGTCTGAGGATAATAAGCAGAACTCAACCTTAACTTAGTTCCCAAAGCTTTATGTAACTGCTTCCAGAATCTAGATGTAAATCTAGGATCTCTATCGGAAACAATACAAGAAGGCACTCCATGCAACCTTACTACCTCCTTAATGTAGATTTGGGTTAACCTTTCTAACGTATGACTCTCACCAATAGGTAAGAAGTGAGCACACTTCGTCAATTTATCGACGATTACCCAAACTGCACCATGTCTCTTCGTAGTCCTTGGCAAACCAACCACGAAATCCATAGATATACCATCCCATTTCCATTCTAGGATATCCAAAGATTGCAACAGTCCTGCTGGCTTCTAATGTTCTATCTTCGCTTTTTGGCACACCAAACAGGCCAACACATACTCCGCCACTTCCTTTTTCATTCCAGGCCACCAGAACCCTTCTTTAAGTCTTGATACATCTTAGTAGCTCCCGGATGGAAACTCAACCTACTCTTGTGCGCTTCTTCCAAAATCATCCTCCTCAACTCCACATCCATTGGCACACAAACCCTATTACCATATCTTATGACTCCATCTGGATTTATCCTAAACTCAGAAGTTCTGCCATCAGCTACTTGTCCCTTTACTTTTTGGAGATACTGATTAACTTCTTGCTTCTCCTTGATCGTCTTCAAAAAGTCACTCGTCACCGTAACCATTTTTAGGTGTATCTTATCCTCCGACCTTTCCATACCTAGGTTCAGATCTCTAAACTGTTCAATCAGTTCCAACTCTTTCACCATCATGGCAGGCTCGCGTAAAGATTTTCCTACTTAATGCGTCCGCTACTACATTCACTTTTCCTGGATGGTATTGTAGTACAAATTCATAATCCTTTAAGAACTTCATCCACCTCCTATGTCTCATGTTTAACTCTTTCTAATCAAACAGGTACCTTAAGCTCTTGTGGTCACTGTATACTGTAAACTTAGCTCCATAAAGATAGTGTCGCCATATCTTTAAAGTAAACACTATAGCTGCTAGTTCCAAGTCATGAGTTGGATAGCTCCTCTCATGAACCCTCAGATGTCGTGAATCATACACCACTGCTCTCCCTTCTTGCATTAGGACACAGCCCAAACCTTGGTATGACGCATCACAATACACGTCAAACTACCCTAAGGGATCTGGTAACGTCAGCACTGGAGATGTAGTTAACCTCTTCTTCAACTCTTGGAAACTCTTCTCGCATTCCTCCGTCCATACGAAAGACGTTTCCTTTTTCGTCAACTGCGTCATGGGCAACGCATTCTTCGAGAAACCTTCTATAAACCTTCGATAATACCCAGCTAAGCCCAGAAAACTTCGCACTTCACTCACTGTCTTGGGACTTTCCCATTGCACTACCGCTTCAACCTTCGCTGGATCTATCGCTATCCCATCTCGATTAATCACATGACCTAAGAATTGCACTTCTTCTAACCAAAACTCACACTTAGACAACTTCGCGTAAAGCTGTTTGTCCTTTAACACTTGAAGCACAATCCTAAGATGTTCCTGATGTTCCTCCCGATTAAAGGAACAGATAAGAATGTCGTCGATGAACACAAGCACAAACTTATCCAAGAACGGTCGGAAAATCTAGTTCATGTAATCCATAAACACTGCTGGAGCATTAGTCACACCAAAAGGCATAACCAAATACTCATAGTGACCATACCGACTTCGAAACGCTGTCTTCGATATATCTTCCTTCTTGACTCGAATCTGATGATAACCAGATCATAAGTCAATCTTTGAGAATAATGTCACTCTTTTTAGCTGGTCCATCAAGTCGTCAATCTTAGGTAAAAAATACTTATTCTTGATCGTCACCTTGTTCAATTGCCGATAATCCACACAAAGTCTCGAACTTCCATCTTATTTCGTAATGAACAGCATTGGCGCTCCCCAAGGTGAAGCACTTGGCCTTATAAACTCCTTGTTCAACATGTCATCTAACTGCTTCTTCAGCTCCACCAACTTCGCTGGAGACATTCGATAAGGTGCTATCGAATCGGTCCAGTTCCTGTTATGAGATCTATAGCAAACTCTATCTCTCTCTACGGTGTAAACCTGGAACATCATCAGGAAAAACTTCAGGAAACTCTCGCACTATAGGCAAATAATCCAACTTAGGAGATTCCTTAGCTTCCATAGAAAATAACAACACATGTTTCTGAGATTCACTACTTAACACAAGATCTCTATCATTGGCAAGCATCAATCTAGATCGCTCAAGAAATAATAAGGTCTTTTTAGAACAGTCTAACACCACATGGTTAGCCGAAAGCCAATCCATGCCTAAAATAACATCAAGTTGTTGCATTGGTAAGCAAACAAGATCAAAAAGAAAATTTCTATTTTCAAAAACAACAGGACATTTCAAACAAACAGTCATGGTAGTCAAAGAGTTACTGGTAGGAGTAGAAACTATCAAATCATGAGGAAGTAAAGAAACAGGTAGTTTCAAATGATCCACACACTCTTGGGATATGAAAGAATACGTAGCTCCCGAGTCAAACAGTACCGATAAGAGTTACCTGACACTAAGCACATACCTTGTATAAGATTAGACGATTGAGAGGATTCGGCTCCTCTCACAGTAAACACTCTTCCTGTGGCTTGCGGTCTCACCACCTGCTGCCCTATTCCTTGGGCTCTGGTCACTGGGCCTCGCCCACATGTGTTTTACCTTGCTCCTTGCGGACATTCTGGAGCTATATGACCCACCTGGCCACACCGAAAGCATTGACGGGTCTCTCTCACCGGGAAATCCCTAATTAGATGTGATCCCCCACATCTAAAACATCCACTGGGTTGTCTGTGTTTTGTCCCCATACCTTCAACTGGTCTTGCTGTTTCCGAACGGTCATAAGGCTTCCGTCCTGTCTGAAATCTGCCCCTTCCACCTCGACCTTTCTGATCATACCTCCGCGTATGTCCTCCGGTTCTGACTTGTTGGGCTTCTCTCTTCTTGCCGATGTTCTCTATTACCGAACATCGTTCCAACATTTCAGGAACTCGGGTGACATTCAGTGGCACAATCACCCTCTGTAGATCGTACCTCAGACCATCTTCAAAATGCCTGCATACCCATTCTTCCTCAGGAAACCTCTGGTAGAACTCAGAAAATTGAGTAGCGCCTCAAACCTGGCAGCATACTCACCAACAGACATACTTTCCTGCTTCAGACTTATGAATTCTTTTTCCTTCTCTCTTCTCATCAGCCTAGGGAAATACTTCTCTAAGAAACACTCCCTGAACAGCTCTAAATTAATGACTCTACCTTCTGCTTCTAGCATTCTTTGTTTGCCTTTCCACCGTAGCTCTGCACCTCCCATCAGCATGAAGGATGCATAAGTCACCTTCTTATCCTCACGACAGTGCATTGCCGCAAAGATCTTCTCGGGTTCCTGTATCCAGAGTTCTGAACCCTCCGGATTGAAGTCACCATTAAACTGTGGTGGCTTTCCCTTGAGAAAATTACTTAATCCTGCATCTTCAGTTTCCACTTCACCATGCTGGTTCTGCCTCTGCTGCTGCATAGTCATTTGCAACAGTTGAGAGTTTTGTTGCGTCTGCTGCAGCATTGCGGTTGCCAGCTCCCTAACTGTCCTTAGGGTTTCAGTGGACTCTGCCCCACCATCAACGTGGGAAGTCTCTCCATTACCGTTTCTAGGTTCAGGTATGCCTTCTGTGGCTCTTCCGCCACGTCCTCTTCCTCGAGTTCCTCCACCTCTTCCACGAGCCATTTAATTTCTTGTCGAAGAAATTATTAGCTCATATTCGTAAGACTTACAATACTATATTATCACATACGTGCATTATATGCCTTACAAATACACGAGATAGTTATCCCTTTTGATAACTCGCGTACCAGACACTCTACCCAACTTCTAAGCATAGTCAATACCCGTTGTGGGTTCAACTAGACAAGGCCAACAATCACATCCTAACCCAAGCAGTCCTTGATCAAGAATCAAACTGCTCTGATACAACTATAATGAGAAAACCCCTCCTTGGAGGTCCCATTTAACAACTTGAACCAATATTCTTAACGTTACAACGTAGCATGCTTAATCAAAATGCGGAAGAATTAAAACAAACTGAGCAACACTGATACCATAACCACGCATACATATATAAGCATTATAAAAAGTACTGGCTCCATCAGTGAAGCCTACCAACAACATCAACCACTGTCGTCGGATTATGCAACTAACAACATGTACAACAGAAGCATGGAAACAAAAGAAAAGAAAGATACATAGGACTTCCTCTCCTAGCCCCAAAATACATTTCACTCAAACCTGTACTGGCCATAACAAAACTAAGACCATCTACCTGACCCAGACTCTGACGAGGTTAACGAGTGTAACACCCTTAAAATGCAGTTCGGTCTCTATCTGAGTTTTTAACTCGAATTCGGATGACTTATAAATTATAAACATTTAACACTATTTATAATTGATTAGTTGCATTATCAACCAATTTATTCATAGAATTAATTATTAACAGATACAGAGTTTTCAGGGTGTTACAACGAGAACTCCCCGCCGAAGCCCGCTGTCTTCGGCGATAAGTCTGCAGCACCTGTAGTCTGTCTCACTCTCCGACATCACGATCCTGCGTCGGTGATATTCCGTCATCCTCCGCCGCTCTCGACGGTGACAGCCTCAAGCTATGAAACCTCTACACGAAGATGCGTGAGATCTCCAACCAGCATCTGAGTCATGATGATAGTCTCACGGCCTGTTCCACAACCGTTCCACAGCCTCTCCAAGGGTAGCCTCTGTGTAATATGAAAGTCTCCTACAAGATAGCTCCTCGACAATCCCCATGCTCAGAAGAAAATGGTAGTCGGTCCCGTATAAACGACTCGTAGCAGAGAGTAGCCAATCTCCCAGAAGCGGTCGTCATTCTCGTACAGCAGCTCAAAATCCCCCAGCACTGCAATCTGTAGCTCTCCCGCCGGCATCAGGTTCAGCAGGTGTGCCATCGATCTCCTCAGGCAAATCCTCAACTGAGTCTTCTCGCACGATCGAGACAGTAACAGAACACGACATAGAGAAATAGCAATACATCATAGATAGGGAAACAACTATAAAATAAGATATACAGATAGCAACACCAACAGCACAAAGCGCCAAGCATTCATCTCCCAAACCACTCTCTCTTAGCTACTGTCTCTCACACTCATGCATTTAACGACTATATGGACACGACAACGACGCGACATGCCCGGCAGATCAAGATGTCTCATCCATTACTGTGTCATCCCCCGTAATGCAGGGTTCGGCCAACAGCCCTCTTGGCTCAACTCAACTCGCGGCTATGATATATGCAGGTCAGGTCAGGATATTCGTCCGTCAACAACTCAACTCTCGGTCACGACCATCTCCCCGCTGGCAAGATCGATCGCTCATTCGCTACACAGTGATGAATAACAACAATGCGGCATGAACCTCACTGACTCATCTCGGAATCAACTGCTTAGTGTCTCAACCGCAACTTGTATACAACTACGACCAACACTCCCTGACACATTCGGATACCAACTTTATGTCTCAACATAATTGTATCAATATGATCTCTAGGTTGAGCACTACAACATATTTCCTCAATATTCTCACCACACGTCCATCACCCAAATTATCAGGAGTTATTGCTTATCTCTACTCATGCAATAGTAATCACGACAATTATATCATAAGCAACAATAATCATGTTCATAATCTCAACTTAAAGTGATATACTCAAGTAACCCTAAAGCATGTTACTAAGCATAACCTTGATATCAACATATATGTCATGTTAGGCACATCAACATAGCAAGCATGCAACCTCGAAGCATCATAAATCAACCTATCGACGATAAACCTACAATGCCTAAAACTACATTGGTACCACCAACTAGTAGTCGCCAACGTGAGTTAGGTATTGTCGGTTACTCAACCTCTAGTAGGGTTTAGGTCACCCTACGCATATATATATATATATATATATATATATATATATATATATATATATATATATATATATATATATATATAATCTTATTCTTGCTTTTCCGACGAATTGTGGATCTTTCTCCTACCTGATAGTGAATATAGCAACAATCACGAACTCACGAGCTTCCAAGCTCCTTTCACAGCTGCGGTCTCTCCTTCGAAACGTGTCCTAATCACGGAAACAACATGTAAACTATAGCATTAACCCTAGTACGAAGCTAAAATCGTGAATAAAATCTAGAAACAATAAAAGAACATTGTATAACCACAATGTAGGTAGATACGGAACATCGGCCTACCTTCGATGTAACAAAGAAGTAAACTGGTAGAATCAAAGTAGACAAAGAGCTGATCACAAAAACACCAATGGAATTGATATCAGATCAACGACCGAACCACAAACTTGAATCAAGAACTTGGAACCTCCTTTGAACTCTCATTCTCGAACTCTGTTAAAAATGCAGAAGTGTAAAACTTCTCCTCGGTGAAAATGATAAGCTATATATAGGAAAAGATTCTGGTGACAACGCTGAAGCGTTCCGAAACTCCAACTCCACGCTTTAGTGCTGGCTTTTTCCACGCTTGAGCGTTGATGTTTTCTCCCCGCCAAGGCACCGCCCCTCACGTGCCAGCTGCGACGCGTAAATGACACCTGTCACCTTATGTCCCATCACTACCAGTCCACTGGTCAGAGGGGCCACGCTTGAGCATCCCCAACTCTCCACGCCAGAGCGTCAGCAAGCTTGAACGTTCTCCTACTCCATACTTGAGCGTCTTGCTCAGGATCACGTGTTCTTCATACTTCTTTTATCCAATTCAACCCTATCCCTTAACATATTTTCCGAGCATATATCCAAGCATAAAACACTAACCAAGTCAACCACATATACATCCATATATAAAGTAAGGTAATGGAAATGAGGATGTTACACTTAGAAGCTATTATAATGTTGCTTGCATTTATTTGTATCATAGATTTCAATTTATATCAAATGGATGTCAAAAACGCTTTTTATTATCTTTTTTTTCTCTTCTTTTTATTCAATATTCATGTTTTTAATCATGGATTAATTATATTTTATTTATTAAATTTCTTGTGATGACATTATCATATTTTTTATGAGTTTAATTACTTTGGACTGTCAGTGTAAAGTTTTTTATACTGACAACCAATCAGAAATCATGGTGTATGACTTTTAAAGTAGTTAGGATAAGACTCAAACATTTTAGCTTATGTGGCAATCTCTGATTGGTTGTCTGTGTAAAAAATATTTACACCAACAGTGTATACCAATTAAATCGATTTTTTATTCAATGACTACTAAATTTATAAAAATATATCATTATCATTTTATTTTTTATTTCATCTTAATCAATTCATTTTTTATATATTTTGTAACATTGTTTCTTTCAAAAAAAAAAAAAACATTGTTAATGCAACGTTCATAACAACCGTTTATTTTAGAGGACGAGGATTGACAGGGTCCACTCAAAACACTTGTGTGTATTTTAATTGTATTTTATTATTGATTTAATTGGTACATATTATTTGTGTAACGATTTTTTATACGATTAATTAATCATAAATTGTTACGTCATTATAAATGTTTAACTTTTATTCAAATTATCTCATATGATAATTTGTGATTGATTGATAATATATCAAACTTTACACTGACAGTGTATCAAAATTAAACTCTTTTATTTTATATTATTTTAGAGTTTAATTTTTTAGTTTAATTGTTATGAACTATCAATGTAAAATTTTTTATACGGTCAACCAATCAGAAATCTTGGTATGTGTGACTTTTAAGGTAGTTAGGATAATAGTCAAACATTTTAGCTGATGTAGCAAGTTATGATTGGTTGACAGTGTAATTTTTTTTATACTGACAGTATATACCAATTAAATTCTTAATTTTTATACGTATCATCATTATAAAGTTTTTTACATCGTCAATCAATAACAAATCATCACATATGTAACTTTTAAGAGTTATTATAAGAGTCATTCATTTTTAATAACCTGATAATTTATGAATGATTGACGGTGTAAATATTGTTACACCGGTAATGCGTGACAATTAAATTCATAATTTTATATAATATAAAATAGGATAATAGTTATTAATTTCTACAAATAAATTTTATATATATATATCCAGAGTTTAATTTTTCTTCACCGAGTTATTCAATTAATTTTTTTTATAATGTTATTGAGTTTAATTTTGATACATTATCAATGTAAAGTTTTGACACTATCAATCAATCACAATAATCCTATATGTGACATTTAAGATAATTATGATAAAAATCAAACGTTTTATATGATATGATAATTTATAATTGATTTTTTTTTTTTGAACATGACATACTTAAGCCATTTCATTCATAATAATGTCAATAATACAAGTAGAAATAGTAGCATAAACAAAGGGACTAGCATGAAGAACAGATGCCCTAGCTAATACATGAGCAACTAAATTTGTTTGTCTCCAAATAAACTTAACTGGGAAGTTTGGAAATTGGGATAAGATATGCCTACAGTTGGAAACAATGGACCCAAAATCAGTCAAATTGACAGCAAGATTATTGATAGCATCCACAACCCTCTTGCAATCCATTTCAAAACCACATTCTCAGTAACCCATTTTAGAGCATTAAGAAGACCAAGAGCCTCTCCTTCATGGACCAAAAGCTTCGGTTGAACCCATGCAGACCAAGCCTGAATATAAACGTCCCATATGATCCCTCAAACAACATGCAAATCCTATCTTGCTCTCTGCTGGAAAAAAGATCGCATCCACTATGCATGAAAATCTTTCCTCGGATGGCACACACCAGCTTGTAGGATCGAGTGGTTTGCACCATTTGTATGTTGGAGTACCTTCTTCCTAGCTAAAACCCAACCTGCTAAATGATCATTTGCACGGTAGACCACTTGAGAATCATCAACAGCTTTGTTCTCCCATAACTTTTCATTCCTTCTATTCCACAAGCTCCACATAACCATGACAAAAGACATTTTTTCTGAACATCAAGTAACTCGCAAACCTTGAAAAACAAATCAGAAAACCAGGAAGCAGTGTTATAAGGCTGCTCAATAACATCCCAAATATGTGCTAAAGACCAGCAGCTTTGAGCTATACAACAATCAAAGAAATTATGCTAGCTAGAATTCAACGCATTCTCGCAAAGAACACACAACCCAGGGCATTCAATCCCTTTAAATTGAAGCTTTATACGGGTTGGGAGAATATCCTTGCAAGCTCTCCAAGCAAAAACCTTCACTTTTTGAGGAACATGCAACTCCCATAATAACCTCCAATTCCCTTCAACCTTCATAGTAGACAAGTTGCAATGTTATTTATAAGGCATCTATAAGCTGATCTAATAGTATAAATACCATTTGTGCTAAAGGACCATATTTGCTTATCCTCCCTACAAGAGCCCAATAATGGTGTATCCAGAATTTGTCTACAAGCATCGTGATCAAAAAGCTGACTTATTCTAGTCCTGTTCCATGCTTTCACGCTTGGGCACATCAAGTCCCTCACAACTAATCCCCGGGCTTCGCTGGAAATGACATTATGAAGACCAAGACTATTGCCTGATCGCAACCAGACATCAGTAAAAACATTAATATGGCTCCCATCGCCAATTTTCCACCCCAGACCTTCCTTTAACAATACCTGAGAACTCCAGATGCTACGCCAAGAAAAGCTCAGATTGTGACCGAGACTAGAGTCTAAGAACGACCCTCTAGGAAAATATTTGGCTTTGAGAATTCTAGAAATCATAGCTTCTCGAATAGAAATTAATTTCCAACCTTGTTTCCCTAGCATTGAAAAATTAAAAGCTTCAAGTTTTTTAAAGCCTAAGCCACCATGCTCCTTGGTAACTATCATCTTCTCCCAACTCAACCAGTTAACACCTTTATTGCCATTTTTATTAGAACTCCACCAGAAAGAATTCATCATTTTTTCAATTTCCTCACACAACGATGATGGAAGAAGAAAAATACCCATGCAATATGATGGAATAGACTGGAGAACAGATTTGATAAGTACCACTTTACCAGCTCGAGAAAGAGATTTTCCACTCCACTAATTGATCTTTCTCCAAACTCTATCCTTAATATAATTGAACGTATCTATTTTCTTCCTACCAATCATAGAAGGGAGATCCAAATAAGTGCCAGTCCCTAGACATTCACGGACACCAAACAAAGAGGAAGGACCTGGCGTCTATCATGACTAACATTCATGCTATAAAAAATCTTCAATTTATGAAGATTAATCGCTTGACCAGAAGCAACCTCATAATTAGCAAGAATAGATTTAATCACCCCCACACTCCTGCTCATTGGCCCGGAAAAACAGGAAGCTATCATCCGCAAAAAATAAATGACTTACCACAGGAGCACCTCTATAGATTTTAACACCATGAAGATCACCACAAGCCTTGGCCCGTTTAATAAGAGCAGACAGACCCTGAGCACATATAATAAACAGATAAGGCGAAAGAGGATCACCTTGTCTAAGGCCTCTCCCTGGCACAATAGGACCCACCACATCATTATTAACAAGAACAGAATAATTTACCGAGGAAACAAACTACATAATCCAATTGATCCAACGATCATCAAAACCCATTTTAACCATCATGGCTTTAAGAAAACCCCAATCAACTCGATCATAGGCCTTGTTAATATCAATCTTCAAAGCAAAATCACCTTCGCCCCTTTGGTCTTGCACTTCATATGGTGCATAACCTCAAAAGCTACCAACACATTATCCAGGATGGATCTTCCTTGTACAAAAGCGGATTGTTCCTCAGCAATGCAACCCGGCAGCACCTTTTTCAATCTATTAGCCAACACTTTAGCAAGAATCTTATACAAAACATTACAAAGAGATATAGTCCTGAGATCTTTCATAGATGATGTAGACTCTACTTTTGGGATCAAAACAACATTAGTGTCATTTAAGGTAGGAGGAAAGACACCAATATCCAACCAGTACACACAAGCCAAGTAAATATCCTTACCACAAAGATTCCAAAATTGTTGGAAGAAAGCGGGATTAAGACCATCTCGACCCGAGGACTTATCTGGATGCATGTGCAAAATAACACACTTGAATTCTTCTTCTGAAAAACCTACAATCAGACCCTGATTATGCACTATCGAAACACAAGGTTGGACGGTAAAAATAAACAGATCATAAGAGCCATGTTGCTCCTGGAAAAGATCAGTAAAATAACCCTTTGCTATATCACAAAGACCCCGTTGATTAACCACAACCCTATCCTCACCACCAATCAATTTACTGATTTTATTTCTCCTCCTCCTAGCTGTTGCAGTGTTGTGAAAAAATTTAGTGTTAAAGTCCCCATCTCTAAGCCAAAAAGCCTTAGCTTTTTGCTTCTAATATATTTCCTCTTGGACCAAAAGAGTGGTCAGTTTCTCCTTATGAAGTTCAAAAGACTCCATTGCGTCAGCATCATTAAGATTAGGTTCATGCAGCCAGCTGTTTTCAAACCGAAAACCTCTTCTTCTAAAATTGGAGACCTGCTCATGAAGCCGAAGAACCAAGGGTGAGTGGTCTGATATAGGTGCAACCACATTATGCAACCGAACCTCAGGAAACTGTTGGAGCCAAGATTCTGTCCCCATTGCACGATCTAACCTCTCCTCCACCACCCTAACAGAATTTATATTTCTTGCCCAAGTGTAGGGGTAGCCAAGCAAAGGGATATCAACAAGGTTCCATTCACTAATAACACTTTTGAAACCAGAAATAAGAGATGGGGGTGTGACAATCTCCCCCTTTTTTCAACATTAGAAAGCAAGTCATTAAAATCTCTCACTATACACCAAGGAAGAGGGGACATAGAATCCAAACTTCTAAGCATACACCATGAGTCTCGCCGTCTATTCCTCTCTAGAAATCCATAAAAACCTATAAGTCTCCAATTGCCATTTTGCTCATCAGTGACCTCCAAGTTAATGAAATTAGAAGAGTAATTCAACACCTAACATTTAAAATTACTTCTCCACAAAACAGCTACACCACCACCACAGCCAACTCTATCAACCGCAAAACAAAATTCAAAACCCACCTTCATTCTAATCTCCTCAATTTTATTTGCATGAACTAAAGTTTCAAATAAAAAGATAACATCCGGTTTATGAGACTAAATGAGGTCTTTCAAGACAAGAACTCCACGCGAGTTACCTAGGCCTCGGCAGTTCCAACTGATGATACTCTGGTTCCTGGCAGGCCTGGGGAGCAGGACCTGCCAATAAAAATGTTGAGGTACATTTTCAATAGCTTCATAATTCTCTGCGTGCATGGCTTGGTCAGCTTCACTTTGACCCACCTCAACCAAAGGACGTCGCCTTTTCGTCCCACCACATTCTATATCCACGTTGTCCACATGGTCCCCACTCTCCTATATTCCAGAAGTAACCATAACATTAACGCTATCAGTGGCATTAATTGTTGCATGCATAACTGACGTGTTTTGCACTCCTCGCCTAACCGCAACAATAACTCCCCCACTATCACTCCCACTATTCTGTCTTGGTTGGTACTCATTATTACAGTTACCATAACTGCCTTCCTCATGTGCACATTGGGCACTCATTTCTGGCTTACGATAACTACCTCCCGATGCGTCCAATCCGCAAGTGTACGGCTCTATTGTCAAATAATAAAAAGATATCGAGCCCACAGAGATTGGATAAATAAATATCAGTTAATTAATAAACTAATTTAACTAAACAAAAGGGTTTTAAGATTTTGAGAAAAAATGATAGAACCAAGTAACAAATAAAATAATAAAATAAAATAAAAGTTTAAGAAATCAGGATTGGGTTTTCGAAATAGGAAAAGAAATTTCCAGGAATTGGGATACCACAAAACAGTTTATGATACTAAAATAACTACCGCTTTTATTAATTAATAATTACTTTGAAGGTGAATTTATCCTAATAAAGTTAATGTTCCCTCTATAGATACAAAAACCGTGCCCAAATAAATATACTCCTACTCTCGTGGTAATTAAATTTAATTTAAACCCATTATGCTTTGTGACAATTCATGAACCCTCGAAAGACGGCTTCTAACTCTCATAATTTAAGTCCTAAGTTCAACTCCTATAGATTCAATACTTAGGTTTACTTCTCAGTTCATCCCTAGAGTTTCTAACACATGCAAATAAGCGCACGCCAAATTTACAAGTAATCAAAGCAATTGTGTCGAGACCGAAAATCGCGAAGGGAACGGCGAGAAAAAAGAAGGATTTAATAAAAACAGGTAGAATCACCACCAATTTTATTTAATTTAGGAAAAATTGGAAAACTTTTTTTTACAATGGTCTTTGAAACCAAAACTGAATTTGGGAGCCGATTGCGCATAGGGAAGGATGAGGACTTAACCCCACAACACCCCTAATACACCAGTAAAAAAAACGGTTGCCCAAATTAATTGTACAAATAATTAACGAATTTTAACATATTTATTTTTACCCAAAAAGTATTTACGAGAACATAAAAAGAACTATCACTCAATATTTACAAAAATAAAACTAAAGTTTTTGAGAAGAAAATTATTTTTGTTTTGTTATCTTTTTTTAGTTTCTTATTGGTTTTGTATTTTAAAATGTTGACATTGACATCGAAATGATCCCTGGATTAATCAGAAGATCCTTTCAATTGGCTAGAATCCGTTACTTGAATGAAATTAGATCTCGTGGAGTCATATTGAATATTTGATGATACATTCCGTACCTTGCTAAAAAACCGATCCTTGTTTACCAACCACACATTGTCTAACCAAATCCAATTCTCTCTCGATATGTTCCTCAAAAAATCTGATTCGTGCGGATTCTTCCCCCAACTAACGAAGAGATCTTGGCAGAATTGCCACATATGAAGTTGAACATGATACATAAGACCACAGAACAACCTCGAATCTAAAGCATTGAGCATGACAATTTATCATAGAGCAATCCCACAAATTATTTTAACGAGTTTATGAAAATAAAATAAAACATAAGAATTTTAAAAAGAATTTTGTTTTGTAACCTTTCTATTTCCAACTTATTTTACAAGTCCTAAATGAGGTTAAACATGATACATAGGTCCACATAGCAACCCCTAATCAGGGGATTGAACATGGCACCCAAGTTCATAGAACATCCCTAAATAATAAGAAGCGTGTCATGCTTTCAAAAAAGCAAAGAATAGAAATTACTTATTTTCTATGTATGATAAAATGAGTTGATTAATGTTTCTCCTTTCACAACCGAGCGCGAAGATAAACCTTAGCCTAGCTCCACATATTAAAGTTAAATAACTAATGGATTTTCATGTTAAACCCCCCGTAGGCAATCGGATGTTATTGTAAGAAGAATAATCATGTAGGCAAAGTAGCTAGCGCCAGCAAGACCTGCACTTACTAGCTGTTCAACAACTAAATCATATCATCATCCCTTCAAACAAAACATCTGAGCAAAAAGATATTTAGAATTTGTGAAATTTCTATACAAGATGCAAAATGTTCTGTTAAAATCATGTTTGAATGGGATGCGCACATTTAATGGGAACAAATCAGATCTCATTCATTCAGCCTAGCATACGTTGAAAAGGCACTAACATTAAAGAGAAAATTTTATAGAACACCTCAAAATTGCAGGAGCTGGTCAGAACTATAATCTACCCATAATATCCAAAAAAAACTCAAGTATGATATTCAGCCCAATATTTACAAAAAATGGGAGACCACCCAGAACAATTTCCATTTATTCAAAGATCATTAAAGCACAATAACCATCCACGCTAGCAAATTGTCATACGCTGGAATGTCACTAAGCAATGCATATTTGTAGTAAATCCAATCACAAAGATAACTATCACTCATTATCCATTCATTCAGTCATGAGCATGATAAAAGGAACTAAGACAGATTCAAAGACTTGATCTAATAGCTCATGGTGAGCATGCCAAAGATTTTCACCCAACGAAACTCACCCGAAAGCTTCAAACCAATCAAATCAACACTAAGCAAGTTAAGAAATTGGGCCATTCAAATTACTGAATCATCAATATTAATCAGTTATAGCAGTCAAGCACGCCATCATCCTTTTTATCAGCAAACAAGTAAAATAAGAAAAAGGCAAAGATAATTGATCTAAGCATTTGGTCGAGCAGGTAGCATGCAATGAGCAAATTGTGACAAATCCATGGATGTGAGGGATAGAGGTCATAGGCATAAGCCAAAGAGAGAGCATACTCATGAGATAGCATTATGTATTTGATAAAAGATACAAATGATGGATACATGTACAGTATTTATAGAAGAACAAACTAACTGTAATGCCTAACAAACTAACCACTTAGGAGCAAAACTAACTGACTCGTAACAGCCCCCCGCAAGCTGGCAATGGTATCCATAGCCAGCTTGAAGCAAAAAGAAATAAAATGGGTCATGTATTATTTGTTTTTATTTTTTTTTATTTATTTTTTTACTTTTACATGGAAACAGAATCAAAGAGATGCAACAGTAAACAAAGCCCAACAAAGAATAGTACAAGTCCAAACAAAGATATAAGGAAAATGGGCCCAGGCCCAAAAAGAAAGGGAAACGCAGCTAGCTTCTGGAGCAATCCCTAATGGGTTCCAATGCTGCAAAGCTCCAAAGGAGAGGGCATTGCAGAAGCTTCTGGAGGAGGCTGGCACCACCAGAGCAGAAAAGGCCAAAGATGTCGTCGCCGACGACAAGAGTGAGAAAAGGCGCAAAAGAAAACTCGGAGGCACGGTGGCGCTGCAATAGCGAGCTTGACGGAGAATGGCGGTGATTTCCACCGGGATCGAAGATAACGATCCATACGCCCGGGTGACCGAAGGACCAGATGTGGCTTTCGACGGCGAACACGGTATTTATCGGAGCTCCACCGGGATCGAAGACGTTGATAAAGACGCCGTGAAAATTGGAGAACACAAAGCCACTTTCAACTGTGACCACATCAGTCACGATACGCGGTTCCAGTGCCTCCACAGTGGCAATGATGGCTGAATCGCGACTTACCGAATCCAAGCATGACAAAATCAGATACAGATTGTAGTTGACGAAGATGGAGGTGATGCGATTTCTAAAGGCAATGGCTATATCGGGGTGATGCCAGTCGAAAGCAGGGGAATCGTCATTCACCGGTTCTGGATCCACCCGTTGCACTTCCGTGAAGATTTCGATGACCTCCTTCGGATTGTCGATGGTCTCAGAGACCAGATCGACAATGGCGGAGGGGTTGCTTGCGTCGGCTATGAGCTCTTCTTTAACCTTCACTACTGGATCGAAGAACAATGGGGCATAATCATTGTCTAGGGAGAAGAGAGCATCATCTTCAAGCTTGAAACGCTTGAAAAATGAAGAACGCTTCTTCGTAGATGATCTGTGACAGCGAACGAAGCTTACATGGTGCTCTGCTCGGTGAATTCGATCCTTGTAATGGAGGTGACAGTTCTGATCGGTGAAATTTTTGTTCTGCACAGTGGATGGATCCATGGCAGCGGAAGCATCGGAATCATCATCTTCATCAGTGTCTGAATCATCTTCATCTTCATCACTATCTGAAGCATTAGCGGAAGCCGCATGGTATCGCTCTGATACCATGTGACAAATCCATGGATGTGAGGGATAGAGGTCATAGGCATAAGCCAAAGAGAGAGCATACTCATGAGATAGCATTATGTATTTGATAAAAGATACAAATGATGGACACATGTACAGTATTTATAGAAGAAAAACTAACTGTAATGCCTAACAAACTAACCACTTAGGAGCAAAACTAACTGACTTGTAACACAAATTTCTAATTTCATTCAAAATTATTCCCCAAAAATATATGTTTTCCTTCATCAATGGGAGCATAAAAACCACTCACTGATTACATAAGAAAATTAGAACAGAATGGCCTTTGCCAAGAGCCCAACGTTGTTTGCTTTTTGCTCCTCCCAACCTCAACCGTTCTGCTAGTGGACAGCTTGACGTCGTTCCTCTCGATTCTTGCTCCTCTATATCGCTTTTCTGCTCATGTGTGTCTCTCGGCCCTTCTTCCTAGTGTTGCTCACAGATTTGTTCACTCTTGAAATTTAGAAATATCACGCTCTCCGTCTCTCTCTCAGTGGATGTCTCTTATGTGTATCAATTCGTAGTCTCCCCCCATGCTTGTTGTGCCTTCTAATTTATATAGGCAAAACCTAAAAAACCCTCGCGTCCCTTTCCTGCGAATCAAAGAAAAACGAGATCAATCCCCATGATTTGAAATTAAAATGGAAAGGAACATCACTTACCTGATTTTCGCAACCAGTGGACGCGGGATTGGAATCACAATCTCGCTATTGAGTACCAAAAGGGAAAGAAAATCTCAACCTTTGTAAAGCATGCGTGCTATCGTAGAGAACGCGAGATCTACGGGTTAGGGATGGATGTGGTGCGCATGTGGCTAAGAAAGGAAGGAATGAATTTGACTTTGATGTTGATGGTAGGTGAGGCGAAATTGCCGCGGAGAAGTAGGTGAAAGTAATAGTTGAGTGGCTGCTAGGGTTACCAAGGGGGAGGGCTGCGTTTCTGATGAGGAAGAAAGGGAAAATGGATCCAGGTCAAGGGTTCAAGGTAATGTGTCTGGGTTTGGTTTTTGGCCCAATGAATTTATTTTTTATTTTTTTCTTTATTAACATGAACAAACAAAACATGATTAGACAATCTGGAAAACTAAAACGAAACTCTCCATAATACCCATTGCGATGGAAGGAAACTTTGTTTTCTCTGCGTCTGCGAACCAAGGCGATGAAAGTCAGATGAAAGAACCACCTGATGGTGGTGGTGGGGTAAAGAATATGAATGAAGACAAGAAGGCTAAAGCATCCTTCAAGGATATGGTGATTGGTTCGAAGATAGTGCCTGCTCCTAGACCTGTGGCTGACTTATACAAGGAAAAGCTTACTAAGAATATCTATGAGGATGGAAACCCGCAAAAACCAATGGTGCACATTGATGAATCAGTATTTGATGGTCTCTATGCCCCTTGGCAAGATGCTTTAGTTATTAGCCTCCTGGATAAGACTATTGGTTATAATATTATGAAAGACAGATTGACAAGGCGATGGAAACTCTCAGTAGGGTTTGATATTATGGATATTGGTAGTGGTTTCTACATGGTTAAGTTTGAGGAGGAAGTTGATCGTATGAAGGTGATGAACCAGGGACCGTGGATGATCTTTGATCATTACCTTACTGTTCAAACATGGTCACCAGATTTCATCTCTCCTAAAGCCAAGATTGAAAGAACGATGGTATGGGTTCGCTTTCCGGGTTTGAATCTGTTTTTCTATGATGAAAGCATTCTAATGGCCTTGGCATCGGCTGTTGGCAAATCGGTGAAGGTGGATAAGAATACTTTGGAAGTTATAAGAGGTCGTTTTGCTAGAGTGTGTGTGGAAGTGGATCTACACAAACTTGTTATAGGTAAGGTGTGGTTGAAGGGCCATTGGTATAATGTAGAGTATGAAGGTTTGCACTGGATTTGCACCAATTGCGGGTGTTATGGCCACTTTGCGAGAGATTGTAAGAAGGCTCCGTTTAATGCAGCAACTGTCAACAAGGCAACACCTCCTCCAACTTCGGTGGCGGCTCATGCTGCACCACCTCCTTCAACAGAGCCTAGCTGAATTTTTCAAAATCATACGATCATTAACTCGGAGATCAGGGTTGAGAATAATCAGGCAGATTCTGTGGGAAACACATGTGGAGAGATTGCAGCCGAAAATAATGGAGAACCGTTTCTTGCAGATTGGGTGATGGTGCAAAAGAAACCCCGCAAAGTCAGCCATAATAAACATAATAATGTCATGCATAATCAAAAAGGGAAGGCCATGAATTATAATAATGGTAAAAAAGAATTAGGCAGGGGAGAGAAATCCCATGCAGTGAGGGATACGTACGAGATTCATGCAATTTCCAGTATGTCTTCTAAATCTCAACGGGGCCCACCTCCTGCCAAAAAGGAGAACATAACAAATGCTATTAATGCCAAGAACAAGAGGCAAAGACAGGATTTGGAGGCTTCTATGTAGCATAAGCATCTGCCCACTAATCTAGCAGCTTTGAAAATTAAAGAAACCTCACGCCCAAGCAAGAAAAAATCTATGGAACATAAAGTTATCAATAGTCAAGCTTCATATGATATTGGTAATGGTGCAAGGTCAGCCTTTAATCTGCAGGCGATTTCTGATTCAAGGTATTTGTTAGTCTATGAGGAAGAAATGAATGCCAAGAATAAGCACATGGGAATGGTGAAACAGGATAGTGCTTCTTCACAGCACGACATGGTTCAGGATGTGGTTCCAGAGACCCAACTCCTCATGGAAATGTAGACATGGGGCTGTTTGTTCTTCCAATTTTCCTAATTTTTATTTTTATGGATTTATTTCAAGATATTTCTTTGATTTCTTGGAATATTCGAGGCGCCTTTGGCAGTTCCAAAAAGCGTCATGTTAGGGAAATTGTGAATTTACACCATCCGTCTCTTTTTTTGATTTATGAGACTCATGGTCCGTTTATTAGAGTGGAGCCCTTTTGGACGATGTTGGGCTATAGTTTGGTGTATGTTCAAGAAGCTCGGGGTCACTCCGGTGGAATTTGGATTTTATCTTGCAAAGATGATCTTAATTTCTCTCTGATTGATAGCACTAGTCAAGTTATTTACTTTTCGATTAGTAGAAGAAATGTGTGTTGGTATTGTTCAGCAGTTTATGCTTCACCTATCTTTTCTGTTAGAAGCACTCCCTGGGACCATCTTATTGCCTTGAGAAGCAGAACTAATGGGCCCTGGATGGTGATTGGTGGTATGAATGAGATTCTTAGTCCTTATGAGGTCATGGGGGGAAACTTTTGTGCCTCTCGTGCAAATATTCTTGCCAATGTTATGACTCAATGCGATTTGATGGATCTTGAAACAGTTGGGGCAATTTATACTTGGAGAAGAAATGTTCACAGTAGTGGTCACATTAGGAAAAAACTTGATAGATGCATGGTGGATGTCGACTAGCGGCTTCTTTGTCCTTATGCACTTGTCGAGTTGCTTCCTACTCACAATTCAGACCACAATCCCATTCTCCTTATTTGCAAGAAAGCTCAGAGCAAAAAGGCCAAATTTTTTCACTTCCAGGCAGTTTGGATTTCTCCCCCAGATTATGGGAAATTGGTGGAGGATACTTGGAAAGAGACTCAAGGTAATGCAGTTCATAAGATGACTAAAGTCCAAGATAAATCCGTTATTTTCAATAGAGATGTCTTTGGTAATATTTTTAAGAAAAAGAGACAGTTGGAGGCTCGGATTAAAGGTAAGCACAGTCAACTTGAAGCCTTTCCTTATCCTGATATGATTAGATTGGAGAAACATATTTAGTATGAGTATAATCAGGTTCTTGCTCAGGAGGAACTTCTTTGGTATCAAAAGTCTAGAGAGAATTGGGTCCGGCTTAGTAATCGTAATACAAAATTCTTCCACACACAAGCTGTTATTAGGAGGAGGAGAAATAGAATTTCTGGCCTTAATATTGATGGCTTTTGGTGCTCTAATGAAGAAGTCCTAAAATCTGCAACCCAGTCTTATTTTAAGGATCTCTTCCAATCTTCCACCAATTGTAATCCTCAGGCCTTGGTTTTGAGATATATCCCTCAGATAGATGCTGCCCTCTATGATTGTCTTGTGAAAGCTGTGACTTTGGAGGAGGTTAAAGAAGCTCTTTTCTCTATGCATTCTTATAAGGCCTCGGGGCCCGATGGCTTCCAACCAATTTTCTATAAGACTTATTGGAATATTGTTGGAGGTGATATTTATTCTCTGGTCTCCAAAGCCTTCAATACTAGTAGAGTTGATCCTGGTTTAGTGGAAACACTTATTGTCCCTATTCCGAAAGTTGACAATCTAGTTAGCTTGAAGGATTTCAGGCCAATCAGTCTCTACAATGTCCTTTTGAAGTTAATTTTCAAAGTGTTAGTTAGAAGAATTAGACCCTTCCTGAATAGTTTCATTGGTCCTTTACAAAGTAGCTTCATTCCAAATAGAGGCATTGCAAATAATGCCATCATTACTCAGGAAGTGGTGCACCATATGCATAAGAAAAAAGGTAAATTAGGCTACCTCTTATTCAAAATTGATTTTGAGAAAGCTTATGATAAGGTAGATTGGAATTTTTTGAAACTCCCCTTAGAAGAGTTTGGCTTTCCTTCTCCAATTATTACCCTTATCATGAATTGCATCACTGCCTCTTCCTTAGCTATTAAGTGGAATGGAGAAAAGCTGGAGAATTTTGCTCCTAACAGAGGCTTGAGACAACGTGACCCTATGTCTCCCTACCTCTTTGTCCTTTGCATGGAAAAACTTGCTATGCTTATTCAAGAAAAAGTTCAAGATGGGAAATGGAAACCTGTTAAAATTTCCAAAAATGGGCCAGCTATTTCTCACTTGTTCTTTGCTGATGATTGTATCCTTTTCACTCAAGCAAAGGCATCTCAAGCCAAAATTGTGAAGGAGGTGTTGGACACCTTCTGCTTAGCTTCAGGGCTGAAGGTTAATGTCTCAAAAACAAGGTTCCTTGCCTCTAAGAACGTAACCAGGACCAAGATCAATAAGTTTGCTTCCATCACAAACTTTCATCACACCTCTAATCTGAGTAAGTACCTGGGCTTTCCTATGATCTCTGGGAGAGCAAAGAAGAGTGATTTCAATTTTATTGTTGATAAAATTAATGGCAGACTAGCAGGTTGGAAGACTAGACTTCTCAATAGGGTAGGAAGGGTAACTTTGGCCAAGTCTGTGATTGCTTCAATCCCTATTTACTCTATGCAGAATAATTGGCTCCCCTCAGGAACTTGTGATAAGATTGATACCTATGTGAGACAATTTATTTGGGGTGGTAGATCTTCTCACTTGGTGAACTGGAATATAGTTACAAGACCTAGAAACTTGGGAGGACTAGGCTTGCATACCGCAAGAGAAACTAATGTTTCTCTTATTGGAAAACATGTTTGGGATTTATTATATCATCAACAGAAACTGTGGGTCCAGATGTTGTCTGCAAAGTATCTCAAGGACTCCAATGTTTTATCTGCTGTGCCTATAACTGGTATGTCTCCCATATGGAGTGCTATTGTGAAAACTGTGAAGATTATTAGACCAGGCTTCAGGTTCAATTTGGGGAAGGGAGTTGTTTCCCTTTGGTATGATAAATGGATGCATGAAGACTACCTTTGTCATTTAGTCCAGTATGTGCATATCCAAGATACTCAGCTTCAGGTCAAGGACATTTTCTTTGATGGTCATTGGCACTAGAACTTGTTAGCAACAGATATTCCTATTGATGTTAAGCACAAGATGCAAAGCATTATGCCTGATAGCATTTCAGATGATGTCTTAATTTGGGGGAATGCTGATTCAGTTCATTATTCTGCTAGTTCTGCCTGCAATTGGATAACTAAGGATCAATCTCTCCAGTTAATTCCTGATCATGGTTGGTCTAGAATTTGGAAGCTTGCCTTGCCTGAGAATTTAAGGCACTTCTTATGGCTAAATGTGCATGTTAGTCTTCCTTCTAATGTGTTTCAGGTTTTAAACATGTCTCCACTGATGCATCTTGTCATAGATGTGGCTCTCCCTATGAGTCTATAATTCATATTCTCAAAGAATGTGTCTTATCTAAGAGGGTTTGGAACTTTATGCAGCTAGATCATGATCAGAATTTTTATACCATGGGCTACATCTCTTGGTTGAACAGGCACATCTATAGTGAGATTGGTTCCCTTTTTATAGTCACTTGCTGGATGATATGGAAGGCTAGAAATTCTGAAAGCTTTAATGATAAAAGATGGACTGACCGGTACATTTCAAACCAGATTTACTCTTTCCATGATCTGATTGTTCACTCTCTTGGTCAAAAGGTGAAGCAGCAGGTTATGAGGGAAGTTTCTTGGCTTCATCCTAGAGACAATTGGATTAAAATCAATGCAGATGGTAGTTCTTTTGGTAACCCAGGCAAGTCAGGTTTTGGTGGCCTCATCCGCAACAGCATTGGAGAATGGCTTAAAGGCTTTTCTGGATTTTGTGGATTTTCATCCAACCTTTATGTAGAGTTACAAGCTATCTTGCAGGGTCTGCGGTTAGCTTGGAATGATGGGCATAATAGGGTCATTTGTGAATCAGATTCTCAACAAGCAATCAACTTAATCTCTAAGGGTGTGGATTCCTTTCATCCTTATGCTTCTGTCATCAAACAGATAAGGAACTTCATGTCCTTGTCTTGGAATCTTTCATTCAATCCTACTCTCAGGGAAGGCAATGAGTGTGCAGATTGGTTGGCCAAGTATGGGGCAACTCATGAAGACAATCTCAAGATTTGGGAGCATTGTCCTGCTGATCTCCATCATGCTATTTTGGCAGATGCAATAGGTCATATTAGGCTTAGGCCTTAATTTTGTTTGTTAGTTGCTGTTTATTTTCCCCCTGATAAAAAAAAAAAACATGATTAGATGAATAAATAAAATATTTCTAATTTTTATTTTGCTAAGACAAGCTGCAATAATAAAACGTTTTTGCGATTTTCATTTTTTCTAATAAAACTAAAAAAAAAACTCTACTTTTTAAAAAAAAAAAATTCTCAAAATTGACATTTTTATGATTTTGACTCTTTTTTCATTTTTTTTTTTTTGGATTTTTTTCTAAATTTAAGTGAAAAACAAAAGGGACTCGGTCAAAATGGGATGTTCACAAATTGAAATCAATAAAAGGGGAAACACCAAATTCATTCACATAAACATGTCTGGGCATAGCCCCAATCCTAAAAATAAAAAGACTACTCAAGCATTGCCACAAGTATGACAAGTTTGATGGAAGAAAATATAATTAAAATCAAAGAGAAAAAGGGGAAGAAGAGAAATCCTAGTTTCTAAACCCAAAGCACCAATTAAACAATTGTATGGCAACCAAACCCCCTCATTTCGTGCCTAATGCACTCTATTTATAGATTGGGGCATCATTGAGTCCTAATCAAATATAAACTGATCACAAATCTAATCAGAAATCCCAAAAATATCGCGTCATGGCCATGATGTGTATCACGGCTAGGCCGTGACAGCTTTTGGCTTCAGAATCTTTATCTTCATTTATGGATCACGACCGTGATAGCCTTCATAGCTAGGCCGTGATCTCTTATGTTTGTCTAGTCTTCATTATCTTCAAGCTCTCTCTTGTCACGGCCGTGATGATCATCATGGCTAGGCCATGATAATCATCATGGCTAGGCCGTGACAGCTTCTGTCTTGCTCTTTTTCTCTCTTTTTCTTCTCTTCTTCATTCTTGCTTCATATATGCTTTGATCCAAGCTCTTTTTTTAATCAATTCCTGCACATTCTCACCACAACACAGCATTATCCAATTCTAAAGAAAATCTAACATATTCCTAAACTAAATGCCTAATTAACCATGAGAATGCATACAAAATGATAATGAAATGTGAGGTGAAATCACACTCATCAAATTACCCCAAGCTTAAGATTTTGCTTGTCCTCAACTAATCACTAAGGCCAGACAAAACTAATCAATCAAAACATTGATAGTGAATAAGGAACCCGAGAAACAACAAATCCAAGCAATAGGCATGCTGACAATTAATCAAGAGATAATCAATTTCAAGTCCAATTTGTGGCTTTGGTTCCTTAAGTTCATGTCTCTCATCAATTTGGGGACACTCTCCTTACCTTACTCAAGTGTTTCAAAGGTGTATGACAATTCACTCAAGTTCCTCAAAGAAAGTATCCTACCATAAGCTTGACTATCAACCAAAATCTCTACTTTATTTATTGAAAACACACAAGAATCATAAGGTCTTTCTTTGGGTTGTAACGAGGCCATGGGACTACATTCGGTGGGGAAACCAAGGAAGGGAATTTCAAAAGGCTATGCAAAATATCAAACAAGCATAAGCATGACAACCTTCTTAAATACCCTTTGGGCTTTTCTAAGTTTATTTTCCACCTTTCAACTTTTTAATTCAATTTTCTCATTCTCTTTTTCTCTTTCTCTTCTCCATTTTTTTCTTTTCCTTCACTCTTTTTTTTCAACTATTAGGAGAAGAGAAAAAAATTTAGCACAAGAGAAAATATTTCATTTTTCTTCCCAATTTTTTTTCTTTTTCAAACTCCACATTGCCCTTTCCCATACTCTAAAAGGTGCCATATCATGCATCATTTATCAAAAACCAATAAAGCACCAAGAAAAGCATTTAATTTTAACAGGTTCAAGATGGGCAACTAAGGGGGTAGCATATAAATATTCAAAGCTCAGAAAGCCAAAAAAATACCTATTGCCTCAATCATTTTCAAATATGTTTACAAAAAATTTAAGTTTCAAAATGGTTGCAAGTCAAGTTCTAGAGAGCATAATCAATGAGGAAAAATATCATTCAATCACAAGAAAAATGGCGCAAATCGCAAGGCTCAAAATCTCACTTTTATAAGTTCAAAATCAGTGCAAAACACAAATCAAAGAACCACATGCTAGATATTAACAATCAAGAGATCATCTTAAACCAAAAATGTCTATCACAAGAATATAACAATTGGGTTTCAAAATTTACCAACTCAAAAAATTTTGGCACAAATTTCTCACAATAAGATTGCAAACTCAAGTCAAGGGGCAATCTAATGGTATGATCATGCAAAAAATTGAAAAAAAAAATGCAAGCTAAAATAAACTAATCTATATGAATGCAACATGAAAAATGCAAAAATGTATGCAATGCAAAATAAAAACCCTGCCCCAAGCTTAAATATTTACATTGTCCCCAATGTAAAAATTCAAGTTTGAGGAGGAGAAGAAAGGATAGATCTCACTGTGGTGGTGGAAACTGCTGGCCCAGATGCCAATCATAGAGCTGATGAATCATAGCTCTCTGTTCAGCCTGTTCCTGTTGCATACGATCCTAAGTAGCCATCATCTCATGAAGAACGTCGCCCCCCTTGGCGAGAACTTTGGTCTGGGCCACTTCTTGTTCTTTTGCTAGCTATATTATCTCAGCAATTTCAGAATGTAACTAAATCCCCCTTCAAATTTTGAAAATTTCGAATTTGGGGGTTTAGGGTTCCTAGCAATTTGGGGCTTTTTCTTGTGGTTTGATTTGGGTGAAATTGGTGAGTGGGTTGTGTTTATGGTGTGGTAGGGAGTAGGAATTTGAGGTTGGTCTATGGTTATTAGGTTGGAGGAGGGAGATCAAAGCTATGGAAATATGGGTATGGTGGTTTGGGTGAATGGAGATGGTGATAGTGGGTTTGTGGAGGGGTAATGTATGGTGGTTTTGATGGAGGAATAATGATGAGTGATGGAGCTTGAGAGCTTTGGCTTTGGAGGAGATGAGAGGGGTTGAAGAAGAAGAGTGGTAGAGGACTTACGTGAAATGCAATAGAAAAGGGGGGAGAAGGTTTTAAATTTCGTGCACAGACCACTCGTCACAGCCGTGATGGCCGTCACAGCCGAGTCGTGAAGGCTTCTGTCTTCCCCTTAAATGCCTTGTCGTGCCCGTGAATCTGGTCACGGAAGGGGCGTGAAGCCCTCTGTCTCTTAGCATCTTTTTTTTTCTGGGAAATGATCACAATCGTGATTATGGTCACAGGCTGGCCGTGACAGCTTCCAGAGGTCTGGTAGTCTTTCTTCATGGGCCATGATGCCTGTCATATTGATGGGCATTGGATCACGATCGTGATGCCTGTCACGGCATGGCCGTGATCTCCTCTATAGCTTCTTATTTTTCTGTGATTGTTATCACGGGAGTGACCACTGTCACGATCACCCCATGATCGCCTCTGTCTATCCAATTATGGCCCATCACGACCGTGATGTTCAATACGGCTAGGGCGTGATCAACTCTGAATTTCCAATTGTCTTCCTTTTTGCTCCTCAAAACTCGTCCAACCTAAAATGCAAACCTTGAACACCCATCAGTAGGTGATCTTTCCCTATCAAAACATTTTTATTAAAAACTAAATAAATAAATAAATAAAAACAAAAACTACTAAAAATGAAAGAAAACTTGGGTTGCCTCCCAAGAAGCGCTTATTTTGGGCCCTTAGCTTGACCATACTCCCTCTAAATCAGTCGGGATCATCGAGGCTATCGAACCCGTTTGTTGCTATCTTCCAAGGAAGTCCTCCACTATAATCCTCAGGTTGCCAAATGTGTTTCCACTAGGCTCTTTTTGCCTTTAATCTCATGGATTTGCCAACCTTAGTCGTAGGCTTTGACTTTATGCTTTTGGCAACCCAAACCTTATCTTCCTTAGATATATCTATGTTCATGCAAGATATGGGGGTTGCTTCCATCTTATGTTCTTCCTTTGCCTTTGGAGGCAATTCCTCAATCCTGCATACATAATTCTCAATAGAAAAGTTAGAAGAATTTGCAAAATTAAACACAACCTTTTCTTTTCCCACATTCAAGGATAGCTTACCATGTTTAACATCTATCAGAGCTCCAGCTGTGGCCAAGAATGGCCTTCCAAGAATGAATGGGAATTGAGAATCCCCATTCATATCCAACACCATGACATTGGTGGGGATTATAAGTTTTCCAATTTTAACCAGGGCATTCTCTAGTATGACTAAAGGTTTCTTAGCGAAGCCATCCGCAAATTGTAAAGAGAACTTCGATGGTCTCAACTCATAAAGCTCTAACCTCTCATAAATGGAAGAGGGCATTAAACTCGCACTAGCCCCCAGATCGCACAATGCATGATCAATGTTTAACTTTTCAATCGATCAAGCAATAGAGGAACTACCCGGATCTTTAAGCTTAATAAGGCATTGTGTTGTTGCTCTCCATGGTTACTGGATTAGTTTCTACTTCTACTTGCTTTCTCTTTATTAGCCTTTGAGGGAAAGGGATTGGGGGTTGGTAAGGTGGAGGAGCGATGTTGCTTCCAAAACACACTTAAGGGCAAGTGTACCTTGTCACAGAAGTAATATAGGACGGAAGTTCAGATATCATACCCAAGAGATTAATTGTGATATGCAGGTGATAGAGTAAGTACTAGAATAGAGAAATCCTTGTCCTATTAAGACTAAAGAAATAATAATAATAATAATAATAATAATAATAATAATAATAATAATAATAATAATAATAATAATAATAATAAGATGATGATGATGTAGGCAATAAGAAGAGATAGTAAAAGAGAAATAAAAGAGTTGAGAAATCGAGAGTAAAAGAGCCTAGAGTCGTGGTTTCACTTGTACTTTCGATATCCCCAAATCCTAGTTCTATTCAATTTCGCAGTTGCTTTTCGAATATCAATCCCTCTAGTAATACTATTAATTGTTTGTCAGGCAATCAATATTCTTTCCCTAGATGAACCCAATGTTTGTCAGGCAAAAAGTTTAAATGATTAGAAAGTATAAAGAGCAAAGAGGTTGAATGACTGAAAGGAGTAAATCACGTTTGGTCATGCTATAATTTAAACCTTGGTTATCCTATAGATCTACCAATTTAATTGGGCTTGATAGCCAAAATATCAATCAATTGATTATGAGCATACAAAGGGTGCGTAATCCTAGTATGGGATGAAGAACAATAGAATAACACTATTCAAATCGCAACCTTAAAACCAAATAGAATTCGAATTAAAGCTAAGATATAGCAAAAAGGGTTTCTACTAGTACAAGATCCACCACAACTCTAGTGGTGAATTTAGCTACCCATAATAATTGATAAAACCAAGTTCAACATAGGAAAATGCATCCTGAAGAGTTAGAAGAAGAAGTGTCTCCAACTTAACCCCCAGGTACAAATCCTACTCTAGAAATCTAAACTACTAAAAGCTATAAACTATAGAAAGCTATTACAAAGGGCTATAAGAGTATTGAAAAGATTAAGAGATGACAGATGTCTAAAAGATGCTTCATAGTGGTACAGAAGGCCTCTATTTATAGGAAAATATCAGAACATGGCCCAAAATTAGGTCTTCTGCGTAGCCAGCACGGGCATGCTCTTCAGTCAGCGCAGTTGTGCCCTTGATTATGTCAGATTGTGCGCAATTTTGAACGGACGTACCAACTTCGTAAAACAACGTTCTAATGCACGGGCATGCTCAACCATCTACACGGCCGTGCTCTTCGGTTGTAAGGTCGTGCTTGCTTCATTCAGGCCTTGCTTCTCTGAGTCAGGCCTTGCTACACTTTGGCACAGGCGTGCTGGTGTTTGGCACGGTCGTGCTTCATCTTCAGAGGTCAGCTTTAAGTCATTATTCTAAGGCTTTGTTTGGATAGTTGAGCTGGAGGACTTGCACGGGCGTGCTCATGTCTAGCACGGCCGTGCTCGAGCTCAAAACTTTAGTATTCTCTTCATTTTAGCTCAAAAACCTTCATCTTTTGTCATAAGTTCATCAAAATGCCTCTAAACGTCAATTCTGTCAAAACTTAAGTAAAATGGTGAAATATAACAATAATCATCATGAAATACATCAAAATTCAACCCAAATACCCCCTATAAAATACACAAAATTGAGGTTTATCAAGCGACATATGGTGGTTCAATGTCCTCCTTACACTCTTCATTCTCCTCGACCACCCCAAGCTCATCATCCCTCAAGTATATAGCATGACATTGCTCATCGGGATTCACTTCGGGTTGGCCAAGAAATTTTTCCTAGGTCCTATTTGGTGTACTAGCTTGTTGAGCAATTCAAGTTTCTAGCATCTTATTATGTGTAGCTAAGTTGTTTACCTTAGATGCTAGCTCCTTAACAGCTTCGCCCAAAGCCCTACCATGTTGCCTAAATTCTACATTTTGCTTGGTTTGGGCTACCACAAACTTTCTAAAAGTGACTCAAGTTTCGATGTTATTACCTGAGGTGCTCCCGGGGAGGTTTGAACATTACCTTGTCCTTCTTGGTATTGATGATTCGGAGTATTGTTGTTCCAATAGGACAAGTAGTTCGGCTTTCTCCCTTGGTTGTATTGATTTTGGGGGACAAAGTTAGGCATCTTTGGGTTTGTATCATAGAAATTGTGGCATGACTCCACTTGTTCCCTTGATGTCCCCTTGCATTGCATGTTATTGTGTCCCTGCATACCACAACACTCACAAACAATATCAGTAGCACCGATTGCATTCACATTGGCTCTTCTTAATTTATCAAAGCATTGATTTAATGAATCAAATTTAGCAATGATTAATTCTAAATCACCAACGTCATACTTACCACCCGCGAGCTTTTTCGAATTATTACCTCTTTCGCCGGCCCATTGGTGATGGTTGGTAGCAACGCTTTCAATTATGTTGAATGCCTCTGTCATTGGGTTGTTCATCAATGCTCTGTCAGATGCAGAATCTAGCGACACCTTGGAAGAATATTCCAATCCATTGTAGAAGGTGTGCACTAACAACCAATTTTCTTTCCCACGGTGTGGGAAAGACTCTATTAATCCCTTGTAGCGATCCCATGCTTCGAATAAGGATTCTCCATCCTTTTGAAAGAAGCCAGTGATTTGAATTCGTAAAGAAGCAGTCTTGGATGGTGGGAAGAATTTTTCCAAGAACCCCTGCTCAAGTTGGTCCCATGATGTAGAACTGTTGGCGGGCACCAACTTCAACCACTTCTTTGCTTTGCCAATTAGAGAGGAAGGGAATAATCGTAAGCAAATAGCATCAGCGGAAGCGCCTTGGACTATAGTATTGTCACAAAGTTCCAAGAACGTCTCCACATGGTCGCTTGGGTCTTCTGAAGGTAGGCCACCAAACTGACGTTGCATTATCATATTGATCAATTGAGGTGGAATGGTGAAGTGCTCCACCTCAATCTCAGGCCTAGCAATCCCGGAATGCAAACCCCTAGCATTTGGGGTTGCATAGTCTTTCAAAGGTCGGTTGTCCGGTGGATTAGTCATGAATGGAATGGGAACCAAGTTCTCTCTCGCTCTCTGCCTTTGTTGTCTTCTCCGTATACGGAAAGTCCTTTCGATCTCCCGATCTGCTTCACGAAGAGTTCCAAGATTTCAGAATCTTAGCATACAGGAGCAAAATCACATGCAGAGAGAAAAAGAGAACAAAAACAAAAAAGAAATTTTACAGAAGAAAAATAAAATAAAAAGAATAAAATAAAAGTTCAGAAAAATTAATTTAAAAATTAAACAGAAATTCAATTAATGCCAGTCCCTGACAACAGCGCCAAAAATTTGATGCGTCAAATCCACAAGTGTACGACTTTATCGTCAAGTAATGAAAAGATGTCGAACTCACAGAGACTGGATAATTAAATATCAGTTAATTAATAAACTAATTTAAATAAACAAAAAGGTTTTAAGAATTTGAGATAAATGATAGAACCAAGTAACAAATAAAATAATAAAATAAAGGAAAAGTTTGAGAAATCAGGATTGGGTTTTTGAAATAGGAAATTTTTTTTCTTCAGGAATTGGGATACAGCAAAACAGTTTATGATACTAAATTGACTACCCCTTTTATTAATTAACAATTACTTTGAAGGTGAATTTATCTTAATAAAGTTAATGTTCTCTATCGAGATACAAAAATCGTGACCAAATAAATCAACTCCTACTCTCGTGGTAATTGAATTTAATTTGAACCCATTACGCTTTGTGACAATTCATGAACCCTCGAAGGACCGCTTCTAACTCTCGTGATTTAAGTCCTAAGTTCAATTCCTATATATCCAATACTTAGGTTCACTTCTCAGTTCATCCTTAGAGTATCTAACACATGCAAATAAGCGTGTGCCAAATTTACAAGTAATTAAAGCAATAAAAATTGAATCGAAAGCAATTGAAATCAATAAAAGGGGAATCACCAAATTCATTCACATAAACATGTTTTGGGCATAGCCCCAATCCCTAGAAATAAAAAGACTACTCAAGCATTGCCACAAGTATGACAAGCTTGATAGAAGAAAACTTAATTAAAATCAAAGAGAAAAGGGAGAAGAAGAGAAATCCAAGTTTCTAAACCCAAAGCACCAATTAAACAATTATATAGCGGCTAAGCCCCCTCATTTCGTGTCCAATGCACTCTATTTATAGATTGGGGCATCATTGAGTCCTAATCAAATACAAACTGATCACAAATCTAATCAGAAATCCCAAAAATATCGCGTCACGGCCGTGATGTGTATCACAGCTAGGCTGTGACAGCTTCTGGCTTTAGAATCTTTATCTTCACTTATGGATCACGGCTGTGATAGCCTTCACGGCTAGGTCATGATCTCTTCTATTTGTCCAGTCTTCATTATCTTTAAGCTCTCTCTTGTCACAGCCGTGATGATCATCATGGCTAGGCCGTGACAACTTCTGTCTTGCTCTTTTTCTTCTCTTCTTCATTCTTGCTTCATAAATGCTTTGATCCAAGCTATTTCTAATCAATTTTTGCACATTCTCACCATAACACAGCATCATCCAATTCTAAAGAAAATCTAACAAATTCCTAAACTAAATGCCTAATTAACCATGAGAATGCATGCAAAATGATAATGAAATATGAGGTGAAATTACACTCATCACCTCTGTTGCGTTCAAAACACACTTAAGGGCAGTGTACCCTGTCGCAGAAGTAATATAGGACAGAAGTCCAGATATCGTACCCAAGAAATTAATTTAGATAAGTAAGTGATAAAACAAGGACTGGAATAGGAAAATCCTTATGCTATTTAGACTAATTAAGAACTTAGAAAATAAATAATGATAGATCAATAGTAAAAGATAATGAAAGAAGAATAAAAAGAGAGTTTAGAAATCAAGAGTAAAGAGCCTAGAGCAGTGGTTTCACTTGTGCTTTCGATACCCCCCAAATCCTAATTCTATTCAATTTCGCGGTTGCTTTTCGAATATCAATCCCTCTACAAAAACTATTAATTGTTTGTCAAGCAATTAATATTCTTTTCCCCAAATAAACCCAATGGTTGTCAGGCTAAGAGTTTAAATGATTAGAAAACATAAAACATAAAGCATAAAGAAGTTGAATGATTGAAATGAATAAATCACGTTTTCACAAATCTAGATATTAAACCACGGTTATCCTATAGGTCTACCAATTTAATTGGGTTTGATAGCTAAAATGTCAATCAATTGATTGAGAGCATACAAAGGGTGCGCAATCCTAGGATGGAATGAAGAACGACAGAATAACACTATTCAAATTGTAACCTTGAAACCAAATAGAATTGAATTAAAGCTAAAACATAGCGAAAATGATTTCTACTAACACAAGATCCAACACAACTCTAGTGGAGAATTAGCTACTCATAGTAATAGAGAAAACCAAAATCAACAAAGTGAAACACATCCTGAATAGTTGAAGAGGGAGAAGTGTCTCCAACTTAACCTCCAGGCGCCAAATCCTAATCTAGAAATCAAAACTACAAACTAAAACTAAAACAAGAGTATAGTACTCAAAGAAAATAAAGAGATGAAAGAAAGAGCAAAAGATGTTTTTAGAGTGGCACAGAGGGCCTCTATTTATAACACAAAATGTGAACCGGGCCTTGATTCTGGTCTTCTGTTTCTTTGGCACGGGCGTGCTCTTCAGCATATCGGGCCGTGCTCAAATATGTCAGGGCTTACTGACTTCGTAAATCAACGTTCTAGTGCACGGGCTGTAGCACGAGCGTGCTCTTCAGTTGGCACGGCCGTGCTCTTTGCGATTGGGGCCGTGCTAGCTTCTGTCAGGCCTTTCTTTACTGAGTCAGCCCTTTCTTCAATATGGCACAGGCGTGTTCTCGTGTGGCACGGTCGTCCTACGTCTTCATAGGTCAACTTTAAGCTTTTTCGTAAGGCATTGTTTGGATGGATAGCTTTGGGAGGTTGGCACGGGTGTGCTCTCGCATGGCACGGTCGTCCTAACATCAGAACTTCAATATTTTTCCCAATTTAGCTCTAAAACCTTCTCTTTTCTTCAAAAGTCCATTAAACTGCCTCCGAACGTCAATTCTGTCAAAACTTAAGTAAAATGGTGAAATATAATAATATTGATCCTGAAATGCATCCAAATTCTACCCAAATACCCTCTATAAAATGCACAGAATTGAGGTTCATCAACCTCCCTCCTCCCTTAACAAAGGGTTACCACCACTTCCTCCCCCTATCCTCTGGTGATCCGCCCTGAGTTCAAACCCCCAACCCCTAACACCATCATCAACCTCAAGATCTAGCAGCTTTTCATAATACTGCTCAGAATGTCCCATAATTCCACACATATAGCAGAAAATGCCAAGCCTCTCATACTTAAAATGCAACATTCTCCACTCTCCTCCTTTCTTCTTAACCTTTTTCTCTTTTATCAAAGGGTGACGAACATCAATCTTCACTCTAATCCTCATATACGAATGCCATACACCAGTGTTATTTTTTGAATCAAACTCCATGAAACTTCCAATAAAATCCCCAAGGGACTTACCAACCGCCAGTGACATGAAACCCATAGGAAGGTCATGCACTTGCACCCATATCGCAATATGGAATAGAGGAATCTAATTCATAACATCACCCGTTTGCATACACTCCAGGCACATCATATAGTTGTCAAACGACCAGGGACCACCCTCCAATACCCTCTGCATATCAAGTTTGTGGTAGAATTGGAACAGGAACGTGCCATGATCACCCTCCTTAATCGTTACTCCTCTTGCAGGCTTCCAAATCTCTGCCATCCTTTCTTTCATAATTTGAACACGAATATATTTATCTGTGAGAAACCTTCCTACCAAGCATAAGTTCAGATTCTCCTCTTGATCCACTAGACCCTCTTCATCAAAAGCCAGCCCATCATCTTCCTCCACCCCTAGAGATAGTCCTTGCAAAGATGCTTCCATTAATGTCGACATAACAAAGCTAAAAACTCCCACAAAGAGAGAAGATAGAGAACTCTCACTCGGAGAGAAGATAGAGAACTCTCCCCTTACCCTCCATTTGTTTCCGACGATTTTGAGAAGAGAGAAGTGGGGGAGAGAGAAGTGGAGGAGAAAAGTGTCACTTCTCTTGTTTGGAAAGGTGAGAAAATAGGGAGGAGCGGAAATTTAGTGGGGGACACACACCAAAAAATAATCTCCCCAAACCAGCGGAGAGAAAATGGGGAAAAGTGGTCTGACAACTATGCCCTTATGTTTTATATTGTGCAAAATATGTTTTTAGGGGCAAATATGTCTCTAAAATAAAATTCAACTTTTCTTTCTTTCCTCATTTTTTCAATCCAAACAACTTAAAAATCTACTCATTTTCTACCTATTCTCTTTTCTCTGCTAATTCTTTCTTCTCTACTTCTTTCCTCCCTACTCCTTTCTTTATCCAAACAATGCATTAGTGTTTTTTAAGGTTAATTTTGATCTATTTAATTTTAGAAAAAAATTTATAATTGATTGACGATGTAAAAAATCTTTATATTTATTGTGAATACTAATTAAATTAGGATTTAATTGATATGCACTGTCAGTGTAAAAGTTTTTGTACAATTAGTTAATCAGAAATTGTCAGATAAGTTAAAATATTTTACTCTTATTCTAACTGCCTACCTTAAAAGTTATTCATATCATGATTTTTTAATTGATTGATAATGTAAAAAACTTTATCGTGACGGTGCATACAAATTAAACTCTTAAATTAATGTTTATTTATCATTATTATCAATTATCAATATATTCATGAGTGGGGAATGGGAATTGCTGGATGTGAAGGGTTTTGAATCTACACATACACCTCATAACAGTTTGCCTCAAACTCCGTCCAACGCTTTGAACCCAATCAACCAACGAGGTTCGAAGGTTCAACCCTTTTCGCTCTTTCGTATATTATTACTATTATCTTCTCCTCTTCAACTTTCCGCATCACAAATTCAGACTTCGATTTTCTTGCTGGATTATTTATTTTTCTCGATCATCATATTCTATTTGTAATCTGAATATTTCTGTGCGTGCGTTTGTCTCAGCTATTTCTGCTCTCATGGCTTCAAATTCGCAAAAGGACTCTCCTGCTGGTATGCTGCGATATTCATATTTTACTTTATTTCTTCTTCTTTTTGTTTGTGGCCATGCATTTGTTATTTGCTTTTTGTACTAAGTAGATTTCTGGATTGCTTGATTTAATAATAATTTATAATAATTAATATGGAAGATGAAAGCTTATAATATGTTTTTGCAACTTAGAGCAATCTATTCAGATTTGAACATTGTTCAACTGATGCAATATTTGGGTATATAAGCCTTTATGGTTCTTGCATATTAAGATAAGAAGTTGAGTTTGATACTTTTCGAGTTACATAATTCATAATTGTCCTGACATAGTAAGAGTTATAGCTGTATTTATGTGGATACCCTTTACTTTTGGTGTAATGCAAGCAACTACAGCTGTGTTTGGTTTGGCGTCACAGCTGATGCGAATGCCTGCACGCCTGCACGGAATTCTCACTTTCATGTTTGACCGCAGAAATTTACGAAATTACCACTGCAGACGTGATTTTGCCACCCGAGCCGTCATACGTTTTGGAGACTGGGCCTGGGTACCAGTTGAGCTACAAGCTCGTTCACAATCTAAAAATAAAGTTATATATGTTAAACTTTGCTATTTTCATTTGTTCCATATAGTAAACCCCATTAGGTGGGGTTTACTATATGGACCAAACGGTACCATTGGGTTCTATTAAAGTTAGAGATCCCACCGTCATGTTGTGTCTTCTGGCCTACTGCGACGCGGTTGCGTTTTACTGGAGTGGCCCATCGCAGCCTGTCGTGGGCGCTATCGCAGCTGCTATGTGATGCGGCTGCTGTTTTGTGCGGCTTCTCTCCCTTTTATCAGTTGTTGCCTTCACAAAGTCCTCCAACAAGGCTTTTCCACCGCCACATTCAACCGTGATGGCCTCCATTCAACTCCTCCCAATAGCTGTTTGGCTCTATAATTTGTTACTCTTCTACTCCCATGGTGCTCTGTTTCTTCTCCATCAGGATGAATGAAAAATGTTGCTTTTTTTCCAACAAAGGGGCCTAACCCTAAACCCAAGAAAGAAAAATAACACTGTTTTTAAAACCCCCAAGGTGTGGTAGTAATAGTTTAGATAATAGAAAACATAATAAATTGGATGCCTGAAAAAACATAATAAATTATTTAGAGGTTTAAATTCACTAATAAGTAATAAGTTAATAACAAATAACACATAAAACCAGCCCATGGGACCACATAGCACCTCGGTGTAGCGGTCATCTCGCTATAGCATTTTTGGGGTTGGCTGCCACACGCCGCGATCCACTATCAATAACAACGGTTCTTTAAAAATCAAACTCAATAAATCCATTTAGAGCCAGGTCTTTTTTAATGGTTTATCCTCAAGTTATCTTCAGTATTCCAGTATTCCACTACCTCTTTTAGTTGGATTATCTTCTATTTGATCCATTTTGCACACTGGAGCCTTTGTTGGTCTTCTTCTCACATGAACAAGCCACTCAAGGTGAGTTTTTGTCACCAAAACAGTAAGGGCAAAATTAGTGTTACCTTCTGGTTCCTTCTGTTTCCTTCCCCTCCTCTTTTTCTTTTGAATTATGATGTAGGCATGACAAGGAGTCAGCAGCATAATGTCTGGAAGTTTGAAGGTTGGGGATATAATTTATTCAAAATAAATGCCAATTAGATATTGCATGATCTGTGTGTGTGATGCCAAAATTATTTGAAACCTAAAATTCAAAGCATTTGTATGAGAGTCTTATATAAGTGAAAATTTAACTCAAAACCCAACTCGCTATAGCAGTTTAGCGGTGTGGAGCGGCAGGTAGTCGCGATTTGGACTGCCATCGCGGAGCAGATCTCCGGAGCAGAGAATGTGGCCACGAATTGTGCCAATCGCGATGCAAATTGCTGGAGTAGCGGCCGCCACTGTGTAGGATAGTTGAAAACCCTATTTTGCCCCCAAAATACTGTCGCTCCCTCTCTGTTTTTAGGTTTTTAGGTCATTTATCAAAACCCTTTTAGTTTTAGGGTGAGAGGTCTGTTCACCCAAAAAGACTGCTCACCCAAAAACGTTCAAACCTTCGTACGCAACACTACCGTCGTTCGCCCATATCTCTCTCGCCCATTCCCTCTGTTTCGGTGACTTGCAGTGATTTCCGGCTCCTCTGTCATCACTTATGTTGTTTTCTTCTTCTCTCTTACTCTCTGTTGCTCACCCATATTGTTTCCCTAATCTTCGTTGTAGCAGCCATCCCGCTATCCGCTATCCGCTATCCCGCTTTAGCGGTTTTGGGGTCGGCCACTACGTGCCGCTATCCGCTATTGACCACCTAGGAGGCATTGTGTTTTTTTTTTTTACAATAATAATAATTATTATTATTTGGGTACAAATAATTGATGTTGTTATTGTTGTTCTTAACATTATAGAGTACCGTACAGGTTGAAGAGAACTTAAATGCCATTGATTTCAGTAAAATACACTCTTTTGGAGACAAATTAAATGCAGATTTAAAAAACAAGACACATGTCAATACTCAAATCTGCTTTTGATTATGAATACTTTTTTAAATAATACTGAAAATAATTTTTCATTTATAAATCCTATGCATTTAATATACAAAAATTATTACCTATTCCTTAACATGTACCCTAAATGAATCCTTACAAAAAAAATGTGCTTAATGTCATAAGTAAAGTCAAATTTTTCTAGAATATAGGTGTTGATTACTTTGAGGTCTTTGACTACTATTCCTTTTGACTACTATTCCTTGTAGAGGCCTTACACGGATCCGGATTCCCTGGCGTAGCAAATTCATGCATTTGCCACAGTTGTGCAATCAACCACCATTGGATTTACTTCTCTCACACTCTCGACCCTTGATTTGCTTTGTCTAAAAAAATAACAAAAAAATACAAGTGGAGAGAGATATAAATGGGCTACTGCAGGGAATCCTAATCCGCCTTACACGGGGAGAGGGATAGGAGAGAAGGGGAAAGGAAAGGGGCGGATCCCATTGCGGGGGTTTGAACCCGCATACTCATAATTCATGTCCCGCAGCTTAACGAACTGAGCTGACACAAGGGGACTTGAAGGTTCTATTTTGTTTTGCTTATTAGTGCTTTCTTTCTTTGATTCACCCTAGTTTGTTTTCTAATTTTCTCCTGATCAATTATATGGTTTCTTACATGTAATCTTAGCATAGTTGCTTTAGGTTCTTGAATCTTGAAAGTGCCTTAGCTTCACACATGTTAATATTTTTTTTAGATGACAAAGTTGGTACAGCTGAGAATAAAAATCCCCAGGATGAAACATCCTCTGCAGATCCGTCGAGAGGACAAAGTGACGCTTCTGCAACTGCTACTGGGTTTCCAGCCAACCCTTTTGATTTCTCAGCAATGTCTGGTCTGCTCAATGTATATCATCTTGTCTCCGTATTTTTATATTTGTATTGTATGTATTATGTATTATTTATGCTGTATTTATTGATTATTAGGCCTTGTTAATGATGGTGAATGTGTTTGCATGGTCTTTGTGAGCATGTGCAGTCTTACAGAGAATATTGTTTTTCTACATTTTTCTATTTTTCCAAGTCTTGGTGGTGCATTCAATTTGGAGCCTATGGTTGGACAGTGATGCCAGTATTTTTTAGGAATAAGAAATCTCTATTATTTCAGAGATCTTCACTGTTGGCAGTGAGCCTTCTGCCTTTACCTTTTGAGCTTTCCAGAGTATGAGAGTAGAAGAGTGAGCCTTTCTTAGTTGTTGCCAATGTGGATTAGATTGCGGCAGATAGTTTAATTTCTTTCCTGTAGCTGTTGTCTTATTAATCTTTAAAGGCCTGTCAATGATTGAAATCCATTGAATTTTTTTAAATAAGAAGCATTTGATGGCCCCTGAAGTTTTCATATGGTTTCACCTAACTCTTCCCTTTTTTTTTTTTCACTCACAGGGAAATGTTGTTTGTCAGATGTTTGAGTTGATTATGAATTTATAATCTATATTGAATTTTGTTGATATAAGCTTGCTAATGCCTTAAATGTGAAATGCATAGGATCCAAGTATCAAGGAATTGGCTGAACAGATCGCAAAAGATCCTTCATTCAATCAGATGGCTGAACAGCTTCAGAAAACTTTTCAAGATGCAACTCAGGATGGCATCCCTAACTTTGATAATCAGCAATATTATCAAACCATGCAACAGGTTATGCAGAATCCTAATTTTATGACCATGGCTGAGCGCCTTGGTAATTCATTGATGCAGGTATTTATAAAATTTTCCCTTCTACGTACTGTTACATGAGATTTTGACCGTTTGATAAAACGTTTGTGCTCTCTATCTCAGGATCCATCTATGTCTGCCATGCTTGAAAGTTTTACTAATCCATCAAATAAAGATCAGCTTGAAGAGAGAATGGCACGCATCAAGGAAGATCCATCTTTGAAACATATTTTAGATGAGATTGAGACTGGTGGTCCTGCTGCTATGATGAGGTTTAGCGGCTGCAACATGCTCTTAAATTATCGTTAACAGTTTTGACATTTCCAAATTTCCATCATAATATAAGTTGTATTAAATTGGTAAATGGTTGCTTAAATGATTCTTTTCATACAGATACTGGAATGATGAGGAGGTTTTGCGGAAGTTGGGAGAAGCCATGGGCCATGCAAATTCAGGTGATGCAGCTGCTTCTGCTGAAAATTCTGTGCCAGATGAAACAGATGATGTGGGAAATGAAGATGAATCAATTGTTCATCATACTGCTAGTGTTGGTGATGTAGAGGTATGGCATAGTGCTTTTTGTGAACATACGTATGCTTTTAAACGTTTTTGCCTTTTGAAGAAATCATGAATATTTAGGTTATGGTTATGTTATTGAGATGAAACTGAGAAAGTAGAAATTTATAGTTATGCTTGCACAGTGAACTTTTTGAGGTAGAATGATAGGAATCTATTCCTATGACTATTGGGCAGTGGGCCACGAAGGAGAAGCCACTTCTGGTCCACACCCGGAGGCTCACATAATCCAGACTCTTAGCTCTCTTAGGCAGGAATTAGCGAGGGAAAGGAGATTTAGTTACGGAGAGAGAGGATAGGTGAAAGTCCGTTAAATAGGGAGGGGGAATCATGGAGTGTATGCTGAATGTAATTTGGGTTCTTGGAGCTTAGAGGATATTCTATAGCTTCGGAGCTGCTACTATTTTCTTTTATTTTCTTCTTCTTAATGCAGAATTCAGTTTACTGATAGGAGTTCCTATCAATTGGTGTTTTCATTGAGAGATCCCGACGGAGAGGACGACTATCGCAGTTTATGCGCACAAGAATGACAACACAATGTTTGGATGCCATGGACGCTTAAGTGGCCGTTGTCGAGTCAAGTCTCAGAAACCAGAAAGCAATGCTGTGGGGACAGGACCAGGTGCGATCTCATGACGTAACACTGAAGGAACACACAACTCAGCTAGGTTCCTTGATGACAAGTGTCGGCGAGATCACCAAGTCCCTCCAAGCATTGCATGCGGAGGTGCGAGACGGATTCCAGCAATTGCAACAACCCCCACCGCCGCCGTTCACGGCACTGGGAGCACCGGGTGCATCCACATCAACTTTTACTGTTCAGGATGAGCTTCAGCTTTCCGCGAAACGTGTCGAATCACCGTCGTTTAACGATGACGACCTGGACGGATGGGTTGCGAAGGCTGAAACAAATTTCGCGGTGCATGAGACCCCAACGGAAGTGCAGGTACAGCTCACACAAATCTGTATGGAGGGTATGACTTGGCATTGGTTCAAAATTATGTGGGATTCTAACCCGCAACTAAGTTTGGAAACATTCAAGCGTTCGCTCATGGACCATTATGGCTATCATCACACAAGGAACCCGTTCTCACAGCTCAAGTTGCTCTAGCAAACTGGCACAATTGATAAATACGAGGAGGCATTTGAAATCCTCATGGCATAGATACCACTAATGGCAGAGGAACAATACATGAGATTTTTTTTGGGCGGGATGAAGGAGGATATTCGCAAGGAGGTTTTGGCTTCAAGTCTCCAAATTGCAGTAGGCTAATCTTTGTGGCACGATTGATTGAACTGAGACTTACTCACTCAACTTCCTTGGGCACTTCTACTGGATGGCGTGGTTCGCATCAAGCCTGAAATACGTTTCCCTCGGCCATCTCAGCCTCTAGTGGCACGAGAAACTACAAGTTACTCAAAGTAATTCTATCCAATGCTCTGGTTCCACTGGATGCAGTGAGACGAGGCCACAATCTTGGCAAGCTCAGAGCTCGAATCTCAGCCTCGTGGTGGCATGCAGAATTTGTCATACCAAGAGTTTAGGGAACGAAGGAATAAAGGGCTTTGCTTCAGGTGCGGGCGACATTATAGGCCCACTCATTAGTACCCCGATAAGCACTTACGACTTTTGATTTGGGAGGGCAAAGAAGACCCATATCAATTATTAGATTTGGGCCTAACTCAATCCCAAAAGCTAGCTCAAGAGGTGAGGATTGCCCAAGCTTTATAAGCTCTTACGAGGCTCTATCTCTAGTCAATGTGGGTCTTGGGTTTTTCCCAATATCACTCTTGACGGTGAAAGAGAAGAATGAGGATGTAGAAAGTGAAATGGTGTGCCAAGTTCTGGACTATAGAGGAATTGATTCCCGAGAGTTGTCTCACTCTAGAACCATTAGGCTTGAGGGTCATTTTGCTTCTAGTTGATAGTGGTGTGAGCCATAACTTCATTGCAAGGGAGTTGGTGGCTTCCTTGGGGTTAGATGTAACCAGCACAAAAACTTTGGAGTGAAGTGGGAAAATGGCAGTACATGTGTTTCTCAAGGCGTTTGCCCAACACTTGAAATGAAGGTAGGAAGGTACGATATCGTGGTGGATGCCTATGTGCTGGATTTGGGAGGAGTGGATCTCATACTAGGGATGGAATGGCTAGAGGCAGTGGGGACAACTATTGTGGATTGGCGGAAGAAAACAATGAGTTTCGAAAAGGATTGTCGAGTTATTACGCTTAAGGGGTATCACATCCGAGACAACAAGCATACTACTGCGTGGCAGGGTATAATACAAGGTGTAGCAGCAGCTGGGGAGACAACCTTGCAAATCGTAGAACGCCAAGAAGATTTACTCCTGGGCCGGTAGAGTGCTCGGGGATCAAATTGATGAAGAGGTAGTGTAGATTTTGTTCAAATATGACTCAAATTTTCGAGAAAGGAAGGGGCTGCCACCTACTTGTAGGATAAACCCCAAGCTGTCTCCTGCAGCAACAACTCTACCTCATGAGTTGGTGGTTGAGGGACCTGAGCCTGTTGAGGGATCTGAGGGCTTTGATACCCCAATGGATCTAGGATAGGCTTTAATACCATCTTAAAATTTGGGCTTGGGCCTAACTCAACCCCACAAGATCGGCTTTTAAGGTGAGGACTGTCCAAGCCTTATAAGCACTCCTTAGGCAATATCGCTAGGTGATGTGAGACTAAGCACATCCCCTCACACCCAACATAATGAAGGTGTTGGAGGTTGCAATGAAGGCTTCCCAAAGTTGCCGCAATTAAAGCAGTTGGGGGCAAACAATAATTAAGGCGGCTTCCCAACAACCTCCATCCTCTTTTTATCCCCATGCAAGATCAAAGTGATTCTCTGAATATTTAACTTCATTCCCATCTTACTCCAGTCCATTCCAACCTCTCCTAATGTTCTCAGCCAAGATACCCCCAAGACCAATCCAGTTTTCCCTATTTCCAGCAGACAGGCATCATCTACGAAGTCCAGGGGCTTTACAGTTACTCTTAGAGCTGCACATTTCCCTCTAGAGACCACCTGATGGCCATCCACCAATCAAATCCCAAGAGGCAGTGTCTCCTCCACTGGGAATCCCTACGCCTTCACCAAGCTCTTGTATATAAAATTATGGCTGGCTCTGCTGTCTATCAAGATAAGTGCTGGAAAACCCAAGAACCTTTCCGTTAGTTTTATGGTGTTCCCCTCGTTCCCGTTGATCCCAAACAACTCGGCTGCATGACAAGTGGCTTCCTCTTATCCTGTTTGGGTTCATCTAGCATTTGCCCATTCTTCCTCTTTCCTTCCCCCTTCATCTTCTGCACCCATTATTAATCTCAGCAGTTTGTTTGGGCATTGGTGCATTCGAGAGTAACGCTGTCCACATTTATAACATATCCCCTTTGCATGCCTTTCATGCAATTCCTAGTGGGTCAAGATTCTAGTACCCCTGTTCCCTATCGTCTCATATTTCCATTCTGGTTGGTTTCCTTCCAATTCTTTCACTCCCTCTTTGCTCAGCCCTTTAGCTGGAAAAAAGGACCCTGTCCACCCTCCAGAGCTGCCTCCTTTCGCTTGTCCAGAATTTGAAGGTATAGTGCTGCCCCGAATCACTCCGTCGCCCATTAAAGCTTCTTCGACATCATGAGCCACTTCAATGGTCGTCATCCGATTCGATGGCTGGTGGATGTACGCCCACCTGTGAATTTCCTCCCAGAGCCCTCCTGTAAAATATCCCAGGTACTGTTCTTCTGGTAAGTGAGGGATCGTAGAACCGAAAGCTGAGGGATTTTGGGCCTTCCGCCCACTATAGCTCACGATCAAGGCTTCCTCCAACTTGTCCCAAGTCATCGTTGTGTCGGATGGTTGAAGTAATGCACTGTACCTCCCTTCATGCAGGTTTGCACCATCCTCACCTTTGTCTCTGGTTTTGTACCCATGATTTGAAAATATGTCTTCGCACGGGAGACCTGTGTCCCTCTGGGTCCTCTCCATCAAAAACCGGTTGCTTTAGCCTACTAGCAGTGACCTGGGGGTCGTTCAAAAGCGTCGAACGCTGATAACTGGCGTGTGTCAGCTGCTCTGTTTTTGGATAATTCTTGTCAACCTTGGCATCCCGCTGACCAGAAGCATTCCTGCCTAGATGCTCTGAAATTTTGCTCCTTTCTTTCTCCGTCGATTCTAAGCTTCAATGGAAACTTGTAACTCAGTTATCATGGCCTCCAGCTTTGAGTTCACCTTGGCATTCATCTGTCTCAGAGTTTTCGATAGCCGAAAACCTGCTATATGTGGTGTCGTTCTTGGGTGGCACTGCTACTGGTTCCTTGTCTCATCGTCAATGGGTGGTATCCGGAGGTCGGGCCAAATTGATGCAGTCTAAATATAACAGTAACCAGAAAAGGACACCAAATATGAGACACTGTATTCTGGAATTCAAAACAGAAGTAGGAAGATAAAGATATAAGGATCCCCCAAAGGGGCCTCCTCCCGTGAGCTAAGGCTCTACCCACAGATGGAGAAAAGGTCTCCTGTCCAAACACAAAACAGCAAGAAACAATCTGAATGCCTTCACTCCTCCCTCCCTCAAAACATAATCGTCGTGGCCTAACTAATTATTTGGTTGAATTTACATCTTTACCCTTCCCTCATTACCCCCCATTTTTGTTCTAAATGCCTATTGGACCCCTTGCCTGCACTCTCACACCTGTGAGCCCATTATTGTTAGGTAAGCTGACTTGCTCGTCTATTTGGGCCAGAGCTTCATGGTCTCTATCAAAATCTATTCCTCAACCATTCATATGTGGTTGTGTTTTAAGGTGGGTTCCTTAATTGATATGCCAAGGAATTAGGTACCTTTTCTCCGTTGATGTTTTCTCTTTATCTCAGTTATTCCCCCCCCCCCCATTTTTCACTATGGGGGAACCCTTATCCTCCAAACTCCTACTTTTCTTCTCTTCCCCTTAATGAATTGATTCTTTATTAATACAAGAAATAAACTTCTTCACATGTGAGATTTTGGAGTGGAAGAAGCTAAGTGCAAATTTTGGAAATCATTTATCGAATCTGGATGCTTAAAATCTTTCGGTTAGTGACACCGATGAACAATTATTTTTCAAACTAAAGGAAATATACCATTTATTATGGCTGTTGCATGTTCTATATAGGGGTATTGCATGCTTTATACAACGGATTGTATGCTTATCTTTCTTTTGTTATCTTTGAAGGAATAAAAAACCAAAACAGAATGGATATTTGTTCATTTGTCAAGTGTTAGTTTGATTGTTAATCTTCATGTATGTAGTTCTGCTTTTGTTAAATTCAGCCACTGTCTTTATTATTTCTGGGTATGATTTGAAGAAATATTTGCGAGCTAAAATTTCAACAACTATCAATTAGGACTTGAAAAGTGCACTAGCTGCTGGTGCGGACAAGGATGAAGAAGATTCAGAGGGAAGAACTGCTTTGCATTTTTCTTGTGGATATGGAGAGGTATGCTAATATTCTGAATGAATTCATTCTCTTTTCTACGATCATGCTTCTTTGTTTCTGTGAATTTCTACTTTTGTTAGTTATTGGGTGGTGGACTTTGGGCCCGTTTGGCTAAACAGCTTATTTAAGCGCTTATACAAAAAGAGCTTAGGTGAAAAGCTTTTATGTCATAAGCTCCTTTTAAATTAAGTTATTTAGTGTTTGGATGCATACTTGAAGAAACGCTTTTAAAATCTATAAGCTCTTTCTAAAGCGTTTGGATGAACAACTGTATAAGTGCTTATAATTTTGGAAATTACTGAAAAGGACATTAATAAGCACTTATTAAAGATTGTGTTTGGATAAATAAGCACTTTGTTATAATTTGAAAAAAATAAATAATAAATAAATAATAATAGCATATTTCATATCAGTGCTATAATTATTATATTTTGATTGAATCAAAGTCATTCTATTTCTAAACTTATTTGATATGCGTTTCTTATTTTTTTTGTTAGATTATTATTATTTTTTGATACGTGTTTCTATACTTATTTGATGAGTTTCTTATTATTATTATCATCATCATCAGAAGCTCTCCATTGATACATGCATGCTGCTCAAAATGAAAGGCTTCCATTAACGGTAGTGGTGCAAGTTCCATTTCATTTATGTATTTAGGACCCTCCTCCCTAAATTTTTCCACATCAGGAATTGCCTGTGAAAGGTTAAGAATTAATTAAGAGCCTTTGTAATTAAAATTTAAAACTAATATATGGCAAATTTATTACCAACTTTCACATACCTGAATCTTAGCTTCCCACCAAGCATCATCTGCTTTAACTGTCTTTTTAACAGGATCCCAACCAATGCTCGTCTCCTTTCCAATAAGTTTTACCCACAACCCCCACTCCTTTTTCATTGACTCCCATTTGTTTTTTAATTGCTTGTATTCATAAGGCAATCCTGTTGCCTTAAGAAACTTTGCCTTCAAATTTTCCCAGCCCGTTTTATTAAAATGTGAGGTCTATTTCCAGCATGCACCTCCTCAACACATATTTTCACAAATACATCAGTGTTTTTCTCATTCCAATCAGCCTTTAATTTTTTTTCACTACCACTGGATTTTCCACTTCCGTAAGCTTGCTTAGGAAGAATATTTGGAGCCACTCTAATACATATAAATAAACAAGTCAATATTCAACAACTAGGCAATAAACAAACAGGTGACAAAGCTGGTCCTTATGAACCAAAGTTTGACACATCATCTCTTTTACACATTCTAGGTTTGTTTGCTTTTCTTTGTACTGTGACTATTTTTTGTGGAACCTAAAATAAGGATAAAAATTGCTTAATTAGAAAGAAAAACAAGAGTAGAAAAACAAAGTGCAAAGAGCAGTAATATCATACCTAGAGAAGAAAAACAACGTGCAAAGAAACATGGAGAATAAAAAGGAAATAGAAGATAAAACAAGAGTAGAAACAGAGAGGGAAAGTGCAGAAGAAAAAAAGATGCAGAAGCAAAAAAAAAGAGCAGAGCAAAATCTCATACTTGTTAGGTGCAACAGAAGCTATGAATGCAGAGGGAGAAGCCATGGGTGTCTCAAAATAACTATGGAATAAGCTACAGAGATAAATGTTAATGGAAGACATTGGGACGCGGACGAGGAGGCAAGGAATATAATGGGGAGATGAAAGTGAAGATGAATGATGAGTGGGAGATATAGACAATCGAGAAAGGAAGCTGGAGGGGTTGCAATTTCAAAATATTACGAGGGCATACTTGTCCTATAAAACTTACAGGACAACTTCCCGAATAAGCTGTTCGCACAGGTTTTTCCAGAAGCTAAAAAAATTGACTTCTCAAAATAAGCTAAAAACAGCTTTTGTGGGGTTAATAAGTTACTTTTATAAGCTTATCCAAACAGTGTTCTTTTAATATAAAAGCACTTATTGGAGCAGAGAAGCATTAATAAGCTGTAAGCTGTGATATCCAAATGGGACCTTTGTTTTACTCCGTGATGGGAAGGAAACTGCCAATGATTGTTTCTACCTCTGTTGGGAACCCAAACAATATTTTTAATGAGGGGTTGTTAAACATCTTATAGTGGGAGAGCCATGGCTAAATGATTCCTTAAAGTAGCGGTGAGTATGGGTTGGGCTTGGTGAATCATGTTGGATGTACCCAAAATTTCCAACTCTCTGACTTCTTTTTCAGCAATGAAGGTTCCTGCAATTGATCATTGTTCTTAGAATTTGGGCTTTTTGCCTAACTCAACCCCAAAAGCTAGCTCATGAGGTGAGGGTTGCCCCCTACTTATAACCATTATTCATGTCATATCACTATCCAATATGGGACTATCAACACCCCTCACGCCCAGAACTAGACATCTGGAGCGTGAAGTTTGCACGACTGGACATCTGCGGGTGGCCCAACAGATATTGAATAGTCTTTGATACCATATTAGAATTTGGGTTTTAAGCCTAACTCAACCCCAAAAGCTAGCTCGAGATATGAGGATTTCCCAAGCCTTATAAGGATTACTTTGGCCATATTTCTAGTCGATGTGGGATCTCCACACACATCCTCACGCCCAGGTCTGGACATCTTAAGTGGACAAATGCAGGTGGAATAACTGACCCAATAAAAGATTTAGGATAGGCTTTGATACCATCTTAGAATTTTGGGTTTTAAGCCCAAATTCTAATATGGTATCAAAGCCTATCCGAGATCCGTTGGGTCACCCGCAGATATCCAGTCCTGCAAACTTCATGCTTCAGATGTCTAATTCTGGGCGTGAGGAGTGTGTGTTGAGAGTCCTACATTGGATAGTGATATGGCCTGAATAGTGGTTATTAGTGGGGGGCAACCCTCATCCCACAAGCTAGCTTTTGGGGTTGAGTTAGGCAAAAAACCCAAATTCTAAGAATTGTTATTACAAAAAACCGACAAATCACCATCACGGATTGGATGGGTTGCAGTTTGGAGAAGAAAGCACGAGAGCTAAGAGGGATGCAGTTAGAATGTGGAGTTGAAGTGAAACCTGATGATGTTATGTGTAAGTGTTGGAATTCCCTCCTAATTAATGGAGCACTACATTCAAGTGATCTTGATTATATCAAATGACTATTCCAAAGTCTTGGTATTTAACTATGACTCTTGTTGAAAACCACCACCATCATAAATAAGTTGGACGGTGGAGGATGTATTTACGCACACTCATAGAATGAAGACTTCTTGGAAAGGTGGAACAATTAATGTCTACTATCTCATGTTCATGAATGGAGCCACACTTCTCCATTATAAATAGGAGGACTTGTGAAGGGTAAAAGGATTCCATCCTAGAGTGAGATCCCATCCATTGTGTGAGTGTGAGAGTTCTTGTATTCCTCTTTGAGAGAAAGAGTGTGTTTCCATCATAGTTTTGGTGAGAGTTGAGAGATATTGTAAACCATCCTAGTTGGGTTAAATAGAAAGATCCTCTTGTATCGAGAGACATTGTAATCCTACTTTTCTATAGTGGAGATCTTTTGCTGGACTAGGTCTTGTGGTTTTTCCTTGCTCACATTGAGGTTTTTCAGTTTAAAATTCTGGTGTTATTCTTCTACTCTCTAGTCTACACTTATTTTATTTCTCGTTTCCGCTTAAGTGCCTATTTTGAGTTCATAGAGGAGGGAAATTGTGCTGATATTTCCCAACAGTGGTATCAAAGCTACAGGTTGGGGGAGCTAAAGCCTGTGTAATTCAAGATGGAAGGAGCTGTCGCACATGATGGAGATATGTTCAAGCTAACTGCAGATAATTACTCCTATTGGAAGCCGATGATGGAAGATCATCTATACTGCAAGGATATGCATGAGCCAATCACCAATGAGAATAAGCCAGAGGGAAAGACTGACAAAGAATGGGAGTTTTTGAATCGTAAAGCAGTTGCTACGATTCGAAAATATATCGATCGAAGTTTGTTCAAGCACGTATCGACTTCTACCAATGCGTATGAGTTATGGACGAAACTTGAATCTTTGATTCAAAAGAAGACTCCCAAGAATAAAGCTCATCTTGTCAGAAGGTTGGTGAAATTGGAGTACTCGGACAGTCATAATATGATCGAGCATTTGAGCACCTTCAAAGGAATTGTGAATCAATTACTGAAGGCAGAAATGAAGATAGACGACGAGTTACAAACTCTTCTACTCTAGCTCTCTACCTGATAGTTGGGACACTTTGGTTGTCACTCTCAGCAACTCCGCGCCAGATGGAAGGCTTAGTATGGATACTGTTACAGACAACCTGCTAAATGAAGAATCAAGACGGAAGGAGAGAGGCTTGAGCAGCCATTCAGAAGCCAATGTTGCTGAAAACAGAGGTAGGAGTGAGAATCGAGGTAAAGAAAGCTGTGGTAAATCACGAGGGAGATCTCAGTCTCGCACCAAAGATATGACTTGTTTTTACTGTGGCAAATCTGGTCACAAGAAGCCAGAGTGCAGATTCTTGAAGAGAGATCAAAAGGCTGGAACAGTTCATCCTGATCAAATTGAACCCACAAAGAAGAAGGGAGACAAAACTACTACGGCGGTGGCCTCAGACTATGAGAATGTGTTTCTTATTGGTGAGGAAAGTTATTTAAATGTTGCGTCTGATGATTGCATTTGGATAATTGATTCCATAGCGTCCTTCCACGTTACTCCTCATGAAGGATTTTTCTCAACATACCAAAGAGGAGACTTTGGTACAATTAAGATTGGCAACCATGTCACAAGCAAGATTGTTGGCATAGGGGAAGTGACTCTGATGACCGAGAATGGCAACAAGCTTGTGATGAAGGAGGTAAGACATGTACCTGAGATGCGTCTGAACCTTGTCTCAGTAGGTAAGCTAGATGAAGCCGGAATGACGAACCAGTTTGGTGCTGGCAAATGGAAACTTAGCCGAGGAAGTATGACTGTTGCTCGCGGTAGAAAGGCCTTCTCTGTATATCATGCAGGGAAAGATATGCAAGGGAGAGACAAATGTTGCTCAAGACGCAAGCAAAGAATTGTGGCATAGACGATTGGGCCACATGAGCAATAAGGGTTTAGAGATCCTCGCAAAAGATCATCTCTCAAGCATAAATGGGCAGACACTTGAATCCTGCGAAGATTGCCTAGCAGGCAAACAACGCAGAGTATCCTTCTAAAGGTCAGACAATGGAAGAAGAAGAAATCAGATTTTGGATCTTGTTCACTCAAATGTTTGCTCAACGTCTGAAAGATCTCTTTACGGTGTCCAATATTTTGTCACCTTCATTGATGATCATTCCAGGAAAGTGTGGGTGTATCCATTGAAGAGAAAAGATCAGGTTCTTCAAACTTTCAAGGAGTTCCATGCTTCTGTTGAACGAGCAACTGGCAAAAAGCTAAAATGCTTAAGTGACAATGGTGGAGAGTACAGAGGTCCATTTGAAGATTCCTGCAAAACTCATGGGATAAGACATGAGAAGGTACCTCCCAAGACACCTCAAATGAATGGACTAGCTGAAATGATGAATAGAACGATTGCAGAGAAAGTCGGAAACACGCTTTCTCATGCAAAACTTCCCAAGCCATTCTGGGGATTTGATCAACTTGTCACCCTCAAGACCTTTAAATGGAGAGACTCCAGATGAAGTATGGTATGGAAAGAAAGCCTCTTATGGTCACTTGAGAGTCTTCGGGTGCAAGGCCTTTGTTCACATTCCAAGAGATGAGAGAGCAAAGCTTGATGCTAAAGCGAAGGAGTGCATGTACCTTGGTTCACCAAGAGATGAACTTGGCTTCAGATTATGGGACCCTGCAAAGAAGATTGTTCGAAGCAGAGATGTGATATTCTTTGAAGATCGGACGATCCAAGATATCAAGAAGATAGAGAAGTCCAAAGTAATTCTTGATCGGACGGACTAACCTGATCGGGCGGACCAACCTGATCGGACAGACCACCAACTTGATCAGACGCAAGGAAGTCAGACGATACATCAAACGACGAAAACTGATCGGACGGACCACGAACCTCAAGTAAGACGATCCACGAGGGTCAAACAACCTTCAAGAAGGTACTTCTCGGACGAATATGTCAACCTTACTAATGAAGGGGAACCTCAAAGTTTCGAGGAAGCTATTGAGACAGACGATAAGAAGAAATGGACGCAAGCCATGAATGAAGAAATTCAGTCCTTGAAGGAAAATCGGACGTATGACTTGGTGAGATTACCAGATGGAAGAAAGGCACTGAAAAATAATGGGTGTTCAAGCTCAAGACTGAAGAGAACAACCCAAACCCCAGATACAAAGCAAGACTTGTTGTGAAAGGATGCAACCAAAAGAAAGGAATAGACTTTGAAGAAATATTCTCACCAGTGGTGAAGATGACATCCATTAGAGCAATCATTGGTCTAGCTGCAAAACTGGACTTAGAGATAGAACAACTTGATGTCAAAACAACATCCTTACATGGAGACCTAGTGGAAGAAATCTATATGGAGCAACCAGAAAGCTTCATAGAGCCAGGCAAAGAACAACTAGCGTGTCGTCTGAAGAAAAGTTTTTATGGTCTGAAGCAAGCTCCAAGACAATGGTACAAGAAGTTTGATCTCTTCATGGCCCAACACAACTTCAAAAAGACCTCCGCAAACCATTGTGTGTTTGTTAAGAACTATGAGAATGGTGAGTCCATCATACTGTTGTTATATGTTGATGCAATGTTGATTGTTGGGGAAGACAAGACCAAGATAGCTACTCTCAAGAAGGCATTGAACAAATCTTTTGCCATGAAATATCTGGGTGCAGTAAAGAAGATTCTTGGAATGAAGACCACTAGAGATCGTCCTAGAACAATGTTGTGGATGTCATAAAAAGATTATATTGGGAAAGTTCTTCAAAGGTTTAACATGCATAATGCCAGACCTGTGCGTGTTCCATTAGCTGGGCATTTCGAATTGAGCAAATCTCGATGTCCAAAGAATGAAGAAGATAAAGAAGAAATGAGCAGGGTGCCCTATTCGTCTACTATCGGGAGCCTTATGTATGCAATGGTCTGTACAAAACCAGATATTGCTTATGCTGTAAGAGTTGTGACCAGATTCCTATCAAATCCAGGAAAGGCGCATTGGGATGGTGTGAAATGGATACTAAGGTATCTGAGAGGAACTGCCAAAAGGTGCTTGTGCTTTGGCAATGGAAATTTAATACTTCTAGGATACTCAGATGCAGATATGGCTGGAGATGTGGATTCAAGGAAGTCTACATCGGGATATCTAATTACTGTTGCAGGGGGAGCTGTGTCTGTGTCTTGGCAGTCAAAACTTCAGAAGTGTGTTGCACTGTCAACCACGGGAGCAGAATATACTGCAGCAGCTGAAGCTTGCAAAGAAATGCTATGGATGAAGAACTTCTTAAAGGAATTAGGACATGATCAAGATGATTATGTGATAAACTGTGATAATCAAAGTATCATCCACTTAGCCAAGAACCCCATGTTCCATTCACACTCTAAACACATAGACATCCGTTATCATTGGATACGCTGGATGAGAAGAAATTGAAGATAGAGAAAACCCATATAGACTTTAATTGGTCTGATATGATGACCAAGTCAATACCAACAAAGAAGGTTGAAGATTGCTGCCAAGGTGTCGGTTTAGTGTGCCCATCAATTAAGTCGTGAAGGGGGAGTTTGTTGGAATTCCCTCCTAATTAATGGAGCACTACGTTCAAGTGATCTTGATTATATCAAATGACTATTCCAAAGTCTTGGTTTTTAACCATGACTGTTGAAGACCACCACCATCATAAATAAGTTGGACGGTGGAGGATGTATTTACCCACACTCATAGAATGAAGACTTCTTGGAAAGGTGGAACAATTAATGTCCACTACCTCATGTTCATGAATGGAGCCACACTTCTCCATTATAAATAGGAGGACTTGTGAGGGGTTAGAGGATTCCATCCTAGAGTGAGATCCCATCCATTGTGTGAATGTGAGAGTTCTTGTATTCCTCTTTGAGAGAAAGAGAGTGTTTCCATCATAGTTTTGGTGAGAGTTGAGAGATATTGTAAACCATCCTAGTTGGGTGAGATAGAGAGATCTTCTTGTATCAAGAGAGACATTGTAATCCTACTTTTCTATAGTGGAGATCTTTTGTTGGACTAGGTCTCGTGGTTTTTCCTTACTCACATTGAGGAGGTTTTCCACGTTAAAATTCTGGTGTTAGTCTTCTGCTCTCTACACTTATTTTATTTCTCGTTTCCGCTTAAGTGCCTATTTTGAGTTCATAGAGGAGGGAAATTATGCCGATATTTCCCAACAGTAAGGTTAGCTTAACGATTCACGATTTGAGTCGCGATTTGACAACCTTGGCCCCGGAGTGAAGGCAGAGGCAGCAACCACACTTGTGGTGGTAGTGGTGGCGGCAGTGGGGAGTTGCTATGATGGTCGTGGTGGTGGAGAGTGTAATAGTGGCAGTGGAGAGTGAACAGTCCTATATTATGTACTAGGTTTCTCGAGCCCCAACTCCCTTCTAGAATGCGCAAGAAGAAAAAGGAAAGCTCATCAGCAATTAGAATTTAGGATTCTAGATAGGCTATTTCTATACATGGCTGAACAAATGTGCTTGATATCATTCCAGGTAAAGTGTGCACAAGTTCTCCTTGAGGCCGGTGCAAAAGTGGATGCTTTGGATAAGAATAAGAACACAGCTCTTCATTATGCAGCTGGTTACGGCAGGAAGGAATGTGTGGCCCTTCTACTTGAAAATGGAGCTGCAGTGTAAGTAGCAATTTCAGATTGCATTTTGAATTTGTTATCGTATTCATGCGATTTTACATCGTTTATTCTATTTGTTTCCCGTTTTGTTCAATTGCAGTACTCTGCAGAATATGGATGGGAAAACTCCTATAGATGTTGCTAAGCTAAACAATCAACATGAAGTCCTAAAGCTGCTTGAGAAAGATGCTTTCCTGTAGTTGTCAAGGCATGATGGCATGGTGTCAACAAGGAGAAAAAGGGGGAAAGAGGCTTAATGACTTCTTTTGGTTTCTTTCAAGGGTCTGGTGTGTTGAACTAAATTCTTTTTCTGATGTTGGATGTTGTCACCAAAATCTGTTATCTATGTAACTTATAATATGTGGATTGATACATTACATGATTTTCGATATCAGTACCAAAATCATTTCATTACAGGCTCCAATTTTACAATCACCGCATGGTTTCATCGCAATTTTTTTTGTTCTAGTCTGAAAAAAAGTCAAAAACTTGGTCCGACGTTGGAAGATTTTGATCTAGTAGACCAATTATTAAAATTTATTCGCGTAAATGCTCCTTAGAACTTGTGTGAGAAAAGTTATGAAACGAGTTTGTTTGTTTTCCCTCGTTTTATCTGCGTCACAAAAAAGGCTTGTTCTAGAAATGCATCTTTCTAAATAAGGTGTAGTCATGCATCGTCAATGGTCACCGTTGATTTTGAAGCAATTTAGATGGAGGGTAAAGATTGCAAATAGCAATCAGCAAAACTGGTTTCCCCAATAATTGCATAATGGTCCTTGTTCCATCTCCCTCACCTTAGCATCGATAACATCCCATTGTTCACCACCCCATCGTAATTGACTACTCTACCATAATAACATAGCCACTGCGGGCAATACTGGAGCCAACACAAACCACACTCAGTTGAACCTCCATCATCCAAGCCCCAACCATTTTAGATCACGAAACACTCCTCAACGAGCTTGAGTTGAACCACTGCACCAAAATCCCTTAACCGCGTCATCGACAACCGTTGCTGTTAGACGCCTCCTCAAAAGTTCTAAGCTCCAGGTCTAAGCTCCAACATTGCCCATATCTGTGCCTCATCTGTCTCGACCTAGAAGCCTGCCCGTCTGATTGATTTACCTTGAGGATTGGATGAGGGAAGATCACAAAGGTCTAGAGATCTGAAAAAGATTGGGAATTTAGGTTTGTTGGTGTTGGTTAAGGTTGATTCTTGTGCATAATGAACAATGAATGGAAATGGGCGTGAAAAACATGAGGAGGAGAAAGAAGGAAGGAAGTGGTGGGTCTGAGGGGACTCGCCAACGATTTTAGGAACTCCAATTTTCGTTCTTAATCGAAGATGTTGCAGCGGTGAAAGATGCAATGGAGTTGGGGTAAGTGAGATTAAATAGTTGAGCCTTTTTTTAATTATGATCTGTTAAGAGTTTATTTTATAAATTCAAAAAATTGGTTATTTATTATTATTTTATTGGTTAACCCGTAAAATGAAAGGCGGATAATTTAGGGTGTATCATAGAATCACCCCCACAAACAATTAGGCCCTCACCTAATGTAACCGTTACTACAATTCCCCCCACTTCCGGTCCCATTTTCCCGAAGTCGAATGGCTTACATCCCACTCAGCGGGTAGGATTTTGAGTAAAGGTCCAAATTGATCCTCGACAAAAAAACACGGTGACATTTTGATCCCTGAGAAATGAAAAATATCAATTTGGTCCTCAAGAATGTAAAATGCGGATCAAAATAGTCCATGACAAAGACTAAAATGTCTCTAAAAAGGACTAATTTGATCCGTATTTTACATTCTTAAAGATCAAATTGATATTTTCATTTCTTAGGGATCAAAATGTCACCGTATTTTTTTTGTCGATGACTAATTTGGATCTTTACTCATTTTGTTTTGTTGCAAATCAAGAAGCAAGGGGTCAAATATTGGGAACTAGAGCTATGTTCAGACTATTTAATGGAGCTTTCAAAATGGGATAACTCAACTTATCTGGGTTGGTTTAGTAGGGACTGTTAGAAAGGTTGGTTAGGATGGGTTGGATCACTTTATTGGTGAGGTAAAAAATGACCCAACTTGCCTTAACCCACCCGAGTTGGTAGTTTAAACGGGTTGGTTGCCAAAAATTTAAAAAGAGTGAAAAAGTAAAAAGAAAATTTATAGATTTTCTCTTCTACAACTATGGTCCACAATAGAACTATAGTTACAAGAAGCAATTGATGCGACATAAATAAAGAGGGGGAGTGGACTTGATGGCAATGCGGCGAAAATGTTCCTTGGATACTTCTAGAAAACGATAATCGTAACTTGGAACGGGAACAAGTATGATAGACGGATTCAGTGCTAGTATACCAGAAGGTGACGACACTTTTGGGATTTATTTGGTGACAACCATATTGCAATGTGTTCTATGTGTTTGACTCTAGTCTGTTGTTCATGAAGGCGGTGTCGCAGTGGCTAGCGAACAACTGTCGGCGATGGTCGATGCTCATGGAGGTGGCTAGAGATGTCAGATCCGTAATATTGGTTGTGGACTAGTGTGTTTGAGAGACGAACCCAAATCCCGAAATGAGAAACATTAAAATAAATCTACAACTTTGAGGATGAGGATTTGCTATCCCATTTTGTTGTATCATACCCTTTCACATCAATAATATTTTGTCACATATTCTATCTTTTTTAAATTACAAGAAATTTCAACTTATGTGACAAGATTTTATTGGTGGAGACAGGATGTGGTACACAAAAATGGGACAACAGGTCTTCATCCCAACTTTGAAATGAAGAAATAGGAAACTCAATTTTTTTTAATTTCTTTAACCAATCTTGCGTAGACTTGCTTAACCCGTGGTTTAAATGAGACAAATCAGGGCCAACCCAAATTTAAGTTTGTTAGCAAAATCCCAACCCAACCTGGTTTAAACTAGTGGTGAGGCATGTTGGCTCACTGGTTATTGCTCATTTGAACAACTCTATGTTTAAAGAATATAATTAGGATAAACTTTTTCCTTTAAAGATGGCTTTATGTACTACCCCGGCTAATTTGCCTTATGTACGATATTGTAAGTTTCTTTTTTTGTTTAATAAACAGTTGAAGGGTGGAGAGTGTCCTTTCCAAGGTTATATGTCTCATCAAGGTTTTATAGTGGTGCTCATAGATGACTTATTGATGAATCAACTATATGAATTGAACCAAAGATATCGATATCTTTGTATATAAAAGTAGGTGGCTTCTATCGTGTACCAAACATGAGTGGGTTGTATGAAACACCCCGATTTTTACCTGTAATAACAAGTTTTTACATATTTGCTAAAGCAAGACCTCAAATTATAATATTTATAAATGAGTCCCTATGAACATAAATCATCCAATTAGAAGATGAAGCAGAAACCCAGGCACTGTCTGCTGCCTATCGAGCCTTCCTCCTTGCTAACACTAGGAGCATCTTGAAAAAGCAGAGAAATTTTATAAGAGGAGAGCTATTTTCTGGTTGTTTCAAACCCACTATCTTTCTCAGTTTTCGGTCCTCATCTTCCCTTTCTTTTACAATTTTATTTTTCCTTTCCCTGATACCAAACCACTTCCAGAAAACAAAAACAACAGCAACAGAGACACCATTGCCTAAACTAGAGCACCCTCCCCTTCGAAATCAACCCCAACCTGTTGCAACACCACCATGAACGCACGATCCCAGCCACTGCCTCAAGTGTAATGGCTACAACATTCTGTTGTTCAGGTTCAAGTCAGAGCTCTGCTGCGTTGTCACGGTCCCGCAACCGTGAGCAGCTTCCCACTCGCCAGCAGATTCGAGAACCATCTCCCAGCGACGCCTTATGTCGCCACCACGCGACCATCATCCAACCGTCGTGAACACCGCTAGATCTAGGACGGTGAGCTCCACCCAACCACCGCATGCGACATAAACCATTGTTCCTGTCCCGTTCCGACGCGCGAGCCATCATGCCGCGCCCAGGCGCAGTCCTCTACTTCCGTGCACCTCCAGACAGAAAATGCAAATCGCTTTCGCCGACAAAGTCGCCGGCGACATCACCGTCGACCTTGCCACTGACATCACTGTTACCACCTGAGCCTCCTCCTCGATCTTCTTTGCGTGATTCAGAAACGTTCAATACAAAAACGTAACCAAAAGCTTTTCTGATGTTAAGGGTTTGAGTTTGAGTTTGATGTTTTAGCGGCGGTGGTGACAGTGGTAGGCTTTCAATCGAGAATGGAAGTGGGGTGGAGGGTGAGCTGGGAAGAGGAAGAGAGGTGGAGAGGAAGAGACATTTTTGCAAATACCAACATTTCCAATAAACTTGGTCAATCGGTAATCAATTAACCCATGATTAATGTTATGACAATCCAATGGTGAGCAACACAACATAAAACGTGGAGCACTAGTACACCCCGTTTTTGGGGGTGTATAGCAGATGGCACCATAAGAGTAATATTCGCTAGGGGATCTAAGGGGTATTTTTTTTCCGTCGAAAGCAATGCATTTCTGTTAAATTATCTATAATTTCTATAAATTAATGATATTGCTAATCAGTTAATTATCTTATCTCCCATATCTTCTCTATTTAATTGTATCGATTTTTTTCTCTCACCTTCTATGAACGTGATTATTTGTGAGAATTAGTTATTACATAATGAAATTGGAACAATCTGTTAATTCTTGGGACAATCAATAGAAATCAATTCTTGCTAATTGTTTCTTCTGTCAAAACATATGAATTAATTGCAATTAATAAAGCATAATCGTTGCCTCTTAATTGTAATTTCCAACATATGAATTATTTTAATACATTAAGTTGTTATTATTATTATTTATTTTCTTTCAATACGATAAATTATGTTATTTAAATTTTGAATAGTATAAACGTGCAGATTTCATATTCATTCAATGCAATAGAAAATAATGATGGATTAATGGTATTCAAATTTTGAACCATTTGAGCGAACCTGATTTGTTTCTTTTATTAGGCATTTAGTGGGTTTTACTTGATACTTCCCACACAAAGATTTCCCAGAAATTAATGATATTGCTAAGCAGCTAATTATCTTCTCTCTCATATCTTCTCTATCTAATTGTACCGATTTTTCTCTCTCCATAGCTTCCACGATTTCCCGCACTTTAAAATATCAAAGGGCACCACTTTCTTCTTAAATTGGACTTCTTTTCTGCAAAATCTTTGTAAATCATTATTTTTTGGTAAAGCTTTGTTCCTACTCTCTTTGCAGGATGGCACCCAAATTTACTTTGATTGAAAGTACGACTCTTGGAAAGATAGACTGGAAAATCAGGGTGCGAGTCATTCGACTTTGTAAAACTATTGACTTTAAGAATGCAACAGTAACAGATAGCATTCAAATGTTGTTATTGGATGAAAACGTAAGTCCTATGAAATTTTAAAGTTAACTATATATGATGCGTTTGAGTTTTAAATTTACATTGTTTTCTCATTGTTAGTGTGGAAAGATACGTGCAACCGTCAAGCGCAATCTCATTTCTAAATTCGAAGCAAGACTAGATGAAAGTTCTTCATATGTCATAGACAGTTTTCTGGTTGCTCAGAATGATCCGAAGTTTAGGACAACAACACATAAGTTTAAGTTGAACTTTATTGGAAACACAGACTGTAAAAAAATTGATGCAGAGGATATACCAAGAAATTCTTTCAATTTTGTGCATTTTCAAAAGATTCTTTCTGGAACTGACGATGGGATGTTGTTTGGTTAGTTATTTAAACTTTAGTGTTCTCATGCTTTGTCATTTCTTTATTGATCTGTGATTTCACTTCTTCAATTTTTTCTGGATGTTATTGGACATGTGGTTGAGAGAGGTGACATGAAGGAGTGTGATAAAAATGGAAAGATAAGTAAACTCATGGACATCAAGTTGGAAGATTTGGAGTATGTCACTAAGCATTGTTATATGAACAAATGTTTCCTCATGGAATAAATGTTTTGATATCTAATTTGTCGAATTTAAATAGGAACAATAGGGTTAGTTGTACCGTTTGGGGAGATTTTTCTACATAGATTCATGAGTATGTCACTAAGGAGGAGAATAAGAACATTTCGTGGATTGTTATTCTTCAACTTTGCAAGTTGAAGACCTTTAATGGTTCATTTTGTTTTTTAATTGTAACATTTTGCATAACTGTTTTGTCCATTTTATTAGACGACAAAGTTGAAGACCTTTAATGGTTCATTTTGTTTTTTAATTGTAACATTTTGCATAACTGTTTTGTCCATTTTATTAGACGATACTGATTAAAAATATCATATTTCTTTCCTAGGCAAAACCGGTATATCCAATGCGTATAATGGATGAAGACAACAAATGCAAAGAAAAGTATGTAGTTTTTAATTAAAACTGAAATCTGAAATTTTTCTTGGATATTAATTTACCATTTTTACATCGAATATAATAGGCTGGAAAATGTACATCCTTCTCTAAGTCAGTCGGTTACCCATGTCTCTGCCCAAAATATTGTTTTTCTGACTGATGACATTCTTCAATCAGAGAGAATGACTATTTCATGTTAGAACCAAAACAGTAATGACTAATGACCCCTAAAAGTTTTAATGATTGACAAAGTTATTATATGTTTATTGAAAATACTCGAAGTCAAGTTTATGCTAATCCATAAGGTCAAAAGACCTTTGTATGTTTCTGACTTCAGATAGTTCTCCAAAAACCAAAGTTTCATCTAGCTCTTAAAGGACAACTCACTGCAATATCTTCGTCCAAAGAAACTAAGTGGTAAAGATTTACGTCCAAATGTTTTCACTGCTTTATCGTCCAATTGTTCATAATTATTGTGCGTCCAATTGTCTTCAATGCGTATGCGTCCAATTGTCTTCAATGCTTATGCGTCCAATTGTCTTCAAATGCGTATGTGTCCAATTGTATAAAACACTTGTGCGTCCAATTATATATTTGCTCTGCGTCCACTAACTTCTTTTTGTAGATGACGTGGCACGCTCTTATTCAAAAGTCTTAAATGGTTTTAAGGAAATATCTTTTTCACATAAAGACAAAAGAAGGTACGAACGTCGTACAAAGCAAATCACGTAGAGCAAAGAATCACGTAGAGCAAAACGCTTGTCGGCCATCAAAGAAAAATCAGTCTGCTACCATTCAAGCTGCTACTACCTCCTCATTCTGAAAAGACAATTACACAACAGAAAACAACTGGCAAATGATCTGTGCCTAACGGATATTTGATTGAGTCTAAATGGAAAAGATTCTTCCTATATTTTGAAATCAGAAGGTCAAGACAAGCTATAAGAAGACCCTCCCCTGAAGAAGCAAAAAAAAAAAAAAAAAAAGGGAATACACGAGCAAGAAAATATTCAAGAGATTTCATTATGCAAAAAGCCAAAAAGCTTCCACTCTCAGTTTTTGATCTGTAAACCTTCTCGTACTTTGATTGTAAATTTGTAAACAAATTGTCAAGAGATATATCGTGTAATACTCTCACTATTGTGAATTTGTAAAAAGCTCATAAAAACCCCTCTCAAAACTTAGGATTTGTTGAGCCTGAAGAGGCTTGTCTGTAAAAGAATACTTGTTGCCTGGAGAGGTGCAGAATACTTGGAGTTGTAGTCTTGGAGAGACTTGGAAACAACTTGTATTAAGTGCTAAGAGTTTTAGTGGAAAAACCTTCTGGAGGAAGGGACTGGATGTAGCTCTTTGTTTTGAAAGAGTGAACCAGGATATATCTTTGTGTGAATCTCTCTTTCTCTATCTCGTTAAGTGTTTTTTATTACTAACTTGGGGATTGAAAACAAAGTATCTTAATCACCTATAATCGTTTTAGTGTGTTCTTTCATCTTCCTGCTTTAAACGTTTGTTTTAAAAAGAAAGGGTTTTCGAAAATTGGTTAAGAAACACAATTCAACCCCCCTTCTTGTGTTTCCCTGTTTCACTTTCAGTTGGTATCAAAGCTCAGCCTCTGGGTTGAGCATTTATCCGTGCTTGAGGAAAAGATCCAAAGCTCGATGGTAGGACAAGGGATGCCCAGTGGGAGTCAACCTATTCTTGAAGGTACCTCCTTGACCAGATCGCCTTTTTTCAGTGGCACTCATTACCTCTACTGGAAGGAAAGATTCAAAGGATTCATCTTGAGTACCAGCTCTGCGCTCTGGCATTTGATCATGAACGATCCTCACATCGTCAACAATCCTGATGGCACTGAGAAAGATGAGTCTCAGTAGACTGATGATGAGAGAAGAAGGATGGAGCAGAACTACAAAGCTAGATACACACTGATGTGTGCTCTTAGTCCAGACGAGTTACAAAAAATTCATGCATGTGAATCAGCAAAACAAATCTGGGATACTCTATCCAATGTTCATGAAGGAACTTCCAAGGTAAAGGACTCAAAGATCATTATTCTTATGAGTCAATATGAAATGTTCACTATGGAAAATGGAGAAACCATCATTGATATCATTGGTCGTTTCCAAACTATTATCAACAATCTCAAGTCTCTTGGAAAGGTCTACACTACAAAAGAGAATATTACGAAGATCCTCAGGAGCTTACATAAGGAATGGAGACCACTCATCACTGCAATCACACAAGCTAAGGATTTGTCAACCTTGACCTTAGACGATCTTGTGGGAACCCTCTAAGTTCATGAGCAGGAGCTCAACCAAGACAATCCTACAAAGAAAGGCAAGACTATTGCCTTGAAAAGTCAAAAATCTAGCAAAGCTGATGATTCTAGCGATGACAATGATCAAGATGAAGAAGAAGAATCCGATGATGAACTGTCTCTCATATCAAAGAAACTTGAACGTATTCTGAAAAAGAAAAATATGAGAAGAAGACCTTTTACAAAGAAAATTGTCAAAGACCATGGTGAAACCAAGGATAAAAATCCAATGGTTTGCTATGAGTGCAAGAAACTAGGCCATTTCAAAGCTGAGTGCCCTCAGCTGATAGATAAGAAAAGGTTTTTCAAAAAGAAAAGCAAGAATCTCATGGCAACATGGGAAGATCTTGACTCCTCTGAAGAAGAGGAAAACGAAGAAGAAGCCAACCTATGTCTTTGGTCTGAAAATCATCTCCCTGAAGATTCTTCAGAAGAAGAGGAACAGTCTACCTCTTCAAATCCTGAGTCATTGAGAGAATTCAATAACCTCTCTATAAATGCACCACCTATGTTCTATATAACTGGTGACTATGCCATGTGGAGAGAACTATTCATGATATTCAGCTTGGAACAAAATGTTGATGACCTATGGAGAGCTTACACCGATGATAACTTTTGTCCTACCATTGTTATCAATGGTGAACGTATAGTCAAACCAAGAGCTGAATGTTCTGAAGAAGAACAAAGAAGATTGAGAATTAATGCTAGTGCTGTCTACATTCTTAAATGTGCCTTGGACACAAGAACTGTTAACATGGTGATGCATTGTGATATCACTAAAAGAGTGCTTGACATGCTAGATGCCCTTTTTATGAGAAGGAGACCTGCTCATTCTGAAGGACCACCTATTTATCAATCTTCAGAATCAGAATATGAAGCTTGGAAAGAGAACTTCAGATCCTTTGTTGTAACCCAAGGATCAGAAGAACACTAGAAAAATCTCACTGATGAAACCTTCTGTCCCATCATCATCATCAATGGAGAATACATGATGAAACCTCTAGATCACTGCACCTTTGAGGAAAGAAGAAGAGTTGATCTTGACTATGAGGCAAGGGCCTTTCTGTTTCGGAGTATACATGGAGCAAGGAGAGATGTTCTGGCTGAAGAGACAACTGCTTGGGGAATGATGAATCTAATGGATATTCTTGAAAGATCTCCACCTGCATCCCCAACAGCAGATATGTGTCTCATGGCAAGTATTTCCTCTGAGACAGACATAGAACAAGATGAGGTAAATATATCTGACTACTCAAAAGATGCATATGAAGAGCTATTAAATGAATCATGCACTATTTATTCTGAATATAAAGCCCTTAAAAGAAAATTTGCCAAACTCAATAAAGACTTTAACAAAGTCAAAGTTGAGAATGGAGAACTAAAAGATAAGATAATCAGTCTAACTGAAATCTCAAGCTCTAAGTCCAGTACATCCTGTGAAGTTGAGAAACTTGAGCATCAAATTACTTACTTAACTGATAGCTTGTCAAAATTCACTGATGGATCTAAAAATCTTAATTTAATTCTTCGATATAGATCTTCTTATGATAAATCTGGCATTGGGTATGAAAAAGAAAACCCAAAATTTTCTGAGACAAAAAAAGTAATGTATTGCTCTATCTGTGGTAAAAATGGACACTCTGCGTCCAGATGCTTACACAACAGAAAAACTTATAAGTTACCTGCAACTAACCAAAAAGGACCCAAGTCTATCTGGGTACCTAAAAGTAAAATAATCTCTGTTGTAGACTTGCTTGACAACAGAAAGAAAACACCAATCTTGGTACCTGGACAGTGGATGCTCACGACACATGACGGGCGAAAAGTCTATGTTCCTAGACCTAAAGCCAAAGTCCGAAGGATCGGTTGTTTTCGGTGGCAATCAAAAGGGAAATATTGTAGGTATTGGTAAGATTGGTAAGAATAATTCTCCCTCTATAAATAATGTGTTACTAGTTGAAGGGCTAAAACACAATCTGCTTAGCATAAGCCAATTATGTGATAGTGGGTTTGTAGTGTCTTTCAACAAAGATAAGTGTATAGTCAAATATGCTGATGAGTCCACTCTATTTACTGGTAAGAGGCAAAACAATGTTTATAAAATTGACTTGGAGGACCTCTCTAATCAAAATGTATCATGTCTAATGTCTGTGAATGATGAGCAATGGATTTGGCATAAGAAACTTGGTCATGCAAGCCTGAGATTAATCTCAAAGCTACAAAAGCATAACCTCGTAAGAGGATTACCAAAGCTGCCCTATAAATCGGATGCTCTCTGTGATGCCTGTCAAAAGGGGAAACAAGTCAAAAATTCTTTTAATTCAAAGAATATTGTTTCAACATCCAGACCTTTATAATTGCTACATTTAGATTTGTTTGGTCCAACAAGGACTGCCTCCATAAGTGGAAAGAAATATGGACTTGTCATTATTGATTATTACTCTAGATAGACATGGGTAATGTTCCTAGCTCACAAAGATGAGTCTTTTGAGGTGTTCTCAATATTCTGTAAAAAGATTGAAAATGAGAAAGGTATATGTATCAATTCAATCCGAAGTGATCATGGAGGAGAGTTTGAGAATGTAAACTTCCAACTATTCTGTGAAGAAAATGGCATTGTTCATAATTTCTCTGCCCCTAGAACACCTCAACAAAATGGGGTTGTTGAGAGAAAGAATAGGTCTCTTCAAAAGATGGCAAGAACATTACTCAATGATAACTCTGTCTCTAAGAACTTTTGGGCTGAGGCTGTTAACACAGCATGCTATATTCAAAATAGAGTATACATAAGACCAATACTGAAAAAGACCCATATGAATTGTGGAAAGGACGAAAACCCAACATATCATATTTTCATACTTTTGGATGTGCCTGTTTTATCTTGAACACTAAAGACAATCTAGGAAAATTTGATGCCAAAGTTGATAATGGTATTTTCTTAGGATATTTTGAAACATCTAAAGCCTTTAGAATTTATAATTGTAGATCATTAATTGTCGAAGAATCCATTCATGTTAAATTTGATAACAAGAAGCCTGATAAAACACTATCAGAGCTGGACGAATCTCTTGCAGATCTGGATCTGAATGATCATCGTCCAACCAACAATGAAAGGAAAATCTTCCATGATGTCAAAACTGCTGATCCACACTTGTCTAGTGATAGCCAGAAATCTTGGCAATTTAAAGTTTACCATCCTGAAGATCAAATCCTTGGTCAACCAAGTGACAAAGTAAGAACAAGGTCAACCTTCAGAAATCAAGCTGATTCAGCTATCATCTCTGAGTTAGAACCAAAAACTGTGGATGAAGCTCTCTCGGACGATGGATGGATCTTGGCCATGCAAGAAGAACTAAATCAGTTCGAGAGAAACAAAGTTTGGACCTTATTTCAAGAACCCAAAGATAAATCCATTATTGGAACTAAGTGGGTATTTAAAAACAAGATGGATGAAAATGGAAAGGCTGTGAGAAACAAAGCAAGGTTAGTCGCACAAGGTTATTCTCAAGAAGAAGGTATTGATTACACTGAAACCTTCACTCCTGTTGCTAGAATAGAAGCTATACGTATCTTACTATCCTTTGCTGCTCATCATAACATAACCTTATATCAAATGGATGTTAAAAGTGCTTTTCTGAATGGACTAATTAACGAAGATGTCTATGTAATGCAACCCCCTGGGTTTGAGGATCATTCCCATCCTGAGTATGTATACAAGCTTCAGAAAGCTTTATATGGACTCAAACAAGCTCCTAGAGCTTGGTATGAGAAACTCAGCTCCTTCCTCATGGAAAATGGTTTTTGTATGGGAAAGGTAGATACGAATTTGTTTAAGAAAACTAATAAAGATAATTTTATAATAATTCAAATCTATGTTGATGACATTATTTTTGGATCTACTAATGATTCTCTTTGTAAGGAATTTTCTGATCTTATGACAAAAGAATTCGAAATGAGCATGATGGGAGAGCTCAAATTCTTTCTGGGTCTGCAAGGAAGACAAACCTCAAAAGGTGTGTACATTCACCAGACCAAGTACACTAAAGATCTCTTGAAGAAATTTCAAATGGACGATAGCAAGCCAATGAGTACACCTATGCATCCAACGTCCATTCTGACCAAAGACAACAAAGATAAAAAGGTAGATCAAAAGGTTTATAGAGGTATGATCGGATCCCTTTTATATCTCACAGCATCTACCAGATATTATGTTTAGTGTATGTCTTTGTGCACGTTTTCAAGCTGATCCATGTGAAAATCATTTAACTGCTGTCAAGAGAATTTTTAGATATCTTAAAGGTACTTCTAATTTGGGTTTATTTTATGAGAAAACCATTGAGTACTGATTAATGGGATATTGTGATGCTGGCTATGCTGGAGACAGAATTGAACGAAAAATTACAAATGGTGGTTGTCATTTTCTTGGATCAAATCTTATCTCATGGTCTAGTAAAAGACAAAGCACCATAGCCTTATCAACTGCTGAAGCTGAATATATCTCTGCAGCTAGTTGTTGCTCACAACTTTTATGGATTAAACATCAACTGGAAGACTACAATATTCATGAAAGTAAGATTCCAATTTATTGTGATAATACTGCTGCAATTAATTTATCGAAAAATCCTATATTGCACTCGAGGGCTAAGCATATAGAAATCAAACATCACTTTATTAGAGATTACATTCAAAAAGGTGTGTTTGATGTAAAATTTGTGGATACTGACCACCAGTGGGCAGATATCTTCACAAAACCTCTTGCAGAGGATAGATTTTCTTTAATAAGAAAACAGCTCAACATGCTTTGTGTTGAATGACCTTGCGTCCAATAAACGCTTGTGTCAGAAAAGCATGTGCATAAAATTATTGCGTCCATTTTCTGCTAACGTCGTTATCCCTTGATATTTATTTGTTGTCTTCTAAAAAAAAAATCTGCATCTGTCCTCCACATAAATACTATGCTGAGTCAGCACTCTCAGGTCACGTCAAGCGGCGTGCGTCTGCTACTTCACTCTTAAGTAGCCTCCCTCGGTAACCGCTAGTCATCATTTTTTTTAACCACGGTTACTTTCTCTGACGCTTCGGTTATTTTTCGCCTATCTATAGAAAACCTCAACCCGTGAGCTCAAACCTCACCAAACGTCCTCTCTTTGAAATCTTCTCTCTCTCTCTCAACTGTTCATCTTCTCTATCTTCTCTCTCTTCACTCTTATGAAACATGGGAAGAAATCTGCGATCAACTGGAGAAGGAATCAGCATTCCACAGGAGACCACTTCACCGCTCGATCATCCCTCTCGTGAGATTCCTGATAACTGTCAGATCAATATTGAGCATCAGATTGACTTGAATATGCTAGCGAGATTGGGAGCAGACGTCCGGGTCTACATCATCGGGCCTGGATGGGATCATTTCTTTATCAACTATCCAGAAGTCTATCCAAGACTTCTCACTGAGTTCTGGAAGACAGCTCACCTTGAAAAAGAAGGTCTTATTTCTGGGTTTGTTCTGGGGACACACAAAGTTGAAGTCTCCAAAGTCTCTATAGCCTCTGCTATTGGGTGTCTATCTCTCGGTGCCACCTATTTCAAATCTTGCCACCACAAGTTTGGAGGAAAAGACAATGTCTTTAACTTCCTCAGAAATCCCGATGCTCAGCCAAATGCACTGTTCTGTGCTGCTATCATGAAGGATGAAGCTAGGGTTGTTAATCAAATCTGGAACAAAGCCGTTCTGCACAAAGCTGGATCCAAAGACTCCATCTCTGAGGTGCATTCCTTCCTGCTCACCCATCTGCTGTATGGTATAAAGGCCAATCTTCCCTCTCTTCTCTTTGACCGTTTCAAAGAAAACTGCATTGATGTCGTCTCTGTGAAGACCATTAGATATGCAATCCTTCTCTCCCGCATCTTTGAAAATCAAGGGGTTTATCGGATGCTACAAAAAGTTCATCCTAGCATCAAAACCTCCTATCAAACAGTGAGCTGCCCTGTGTTTGGAAAGGCAAACCTCTCCAAAATGCAACTCAAAACTGTGCTGGCTTTTGATCAAGCTCAGACCTCTTTTGCTCAAGCTCCACGCATGGACGATCTTCAAAGTCTTAAGAGAAGGAAGCATCAAACTCAAAACGTTGCAAACCCTCCTCTTTTCTCCCCTGATCCATCCACTCAGGCTTCATCTCAAAATGTGTTCGAAGAATTTGAGGAAAAGCCGAGCCTAGAGTTCGCCTCAATGATAGAAGGAATTGCTTACACCATCTGTGGAGAAAAGTTCATCAAGCTCAATGGTGTGGTACTACCATTTGTTGAAGAGATTCATGGACCTTTGCTTAAGGCTGATTTAGGCTCAAAGCAGCAGGCTCATGTTTCCTCTCAAGAGGATCTAGAAGCTGGTTCCTCCAAACATCAATACAGAAAGAGAAAACTTCTGGTGGATGAAGACGACGAAGAAGATGATGAGGACAATGTTCCGATTGCTCTTCTTCTTACAAAGAAAAGTAAAGTCTCTCCTTCACCCTTACCCAACCCTTCTGTACTATCCACTCCTTCTGAAGAACCATCTTCTATCCCTCACCCCAATCCTAAACTCTCTGCGTTCATCTCTCTTCCACCAAAACCAAAGCGCATCAAAACCGTAGCCCAACGACCACCTTGACCCAAAATCCTCATATCAGACTCTTCAACCTTTACTCCCTCCCCACAAAAATCCACTTCCCCATCCCCATCTCCACCTTTCTCACCTTCAGATGCCCCACCCTCGTACCTCCATCACCAGTCCCGGAATCATCTTCTCCTCCTCCTATTCTTCTGCTTCCATGGTACTCTCATGAAGAAGCCACATCTTCAGAGGTTCCAGTGGGTAATTCTCCTGATTCAGTTGTTGTTCCTTTTTCCCAAATGGAAGCCCGCTCGGTTTAGCACACTGAACGTCTTGATGCTGCTTCCACCCCGTCTGGAAACACGGTGGAACTACATCTTGATGAGGAAGATGTCAACTCTTCTACAGCCGAAGAAGCTCGCCCTACTCCGTCTTCGGCTCCTTCTCTACCTCCTGGTCTGACTCCCGAAGTTGCTGACTACTTAGTAGATCGGATCTCAGCTAGGGTCACTGAAGAGTTAGATCGAAAGATGGCTCAGTTGTTCTCTTATCTTCATCGCGTCTTCCCTGACTTTCCGCCTCCATCTCCTTAGAATCTTTTCATTTCTTTTTGCTGACAATGATGTTGTATTCTCCCTTTATTCCTTTTGTCTGATGACAAACAGGGGGAGAAAATATATGAAATGAAATGTGTAAAGTTGTTATATATATGAAATGAATTGAACGTTTGGTTATATATCCTGTCTTTTATACTTTCATAATCTAAGTTATGTCTTCAATATGTAAAGGCATGATCTCAGGGGGAGCCTTTTTTACGATATACTGTCTATATTGTTTCAAAAACATGCTTCATAATAATGTTTGTCATCATAAAAAAGGGGGAGATTGTTAGAACCAAAACAGTAATGACTAATGACCCCTAAAAGTTCTAATGATTAACAAAGTTATTATATGTTTATTGAAAATACTCGAAGTCAAGTTTATGCTAATCCATAAAGTCAAAAGACCTTTGTATGTTTCTGACTTCAGATAGTTCTCCAAAAACCAAAGTTTCACATAGCTCTTAAAGGACAACTCACTGCAATATCTTCGTCCAAAGAAACTAAGTGATAAAGGTTTGCGTCCAAATGTTCTCACTGCTTTATCGTCCAATTGTTTATAATTATTGTGCGTCCAATTGTCTTCAATGCGTATGCGTCCAATTGTCTTCAATGCTTATGTATCCAATTGTCTTCAAATGCGTATGTGTCCAATTGTCTACAACACTTGTGCGTCCAATTATATATTTGCCTGTGCGTCCACTAACTTCTTTTTGTAGATGATGTGGCACGCTCTTATTCAAAAGTCTTAAATGGTTTTAAGGAAATATCTTTTTCACATAAAGACAAAAGAAGGTACGAACGTCATACAAAGCAAATCACGTAGAGCAAAGAATCACGTAGAGCAAAACGCTTGTCGGCCATCAAAGCAAAATCAGTCTGCTACCATTCAAGCTGCTACTACCTCCTCATTTGGAAAGGACAATTACACAACGGAAAACAACTTGCAAATGATCTGTGCCTAACGGATATTTGATTGAGTCTAAATGGAAAAGATTCTCCCTATATTTTGAAATCAGAAGGTCAAGACAAGCTATAAGAAGACCCTCCCCTGAAGAAGCAAAAAAAAAAAAAAAAAAAAAAGAGAATACACGAGCAAGAAAATATTCAAGAGATTTCATTGTGCAAAAAGCCAAAAAGCTTCCACTCTCAGTTTTTGATCTGTAAACCTTCTCGTACTTTCATTGTAAAGTTGTAAATAGATTGTCAAGAGCTATATCGTGTAATACTCTCACTGTTGTGAGTTTGTAAAAAGCTCAGAAAAACCCCTCTCAAATCGTAGGATTTGTTGAGCCTGAAGAGGCTTGTCTGTAAAAGAATACTTGTTACCTGAAGAGATGCAGAATACTTGGAGTTGTAGTCTTGGAGAGACTTGGAAACAGCTTGTATTAAGTGCTAAGAGTTTTAGTGGAAAAACCTTCTGGAGGAAGGGACTGGACGTAGCTCTTTGTTTTGAAAGAGTGAACCAGGATATATCTTTGTGTGAATCTCTCTTTCTCTATCTCGTTAAGTGTTTTTTATTACTAACTTGGGGATTGAAAACAAATTATCTTAATCACCTATAATCGTTTTTAGTGTGTTCTTTCATCTTCCTGCTTTAAACGTTTGTTTTAAAAAAGAAAGGGTTTTCGAAAATCGGTTAAGAAACACAATTCAACCCCCCTTCTTGTGTTTCCCTGTTTCACTTTCATTTCAGACGTCATTGATGCTACCCAGGTATTTAACTATCTAATCTAATTGGTTAATTTTCAATCATTGCGATATGCATAATGGAATTGTGTAATTCTAATACTAAAATGGGTTATCATAAATTCAGATTGGTTTTGCTTCTCTTCTTGCAACTGTGATTGAGATTGATACCCTTGGAAGTTGGTGGTATCAAGCATAAGTGTGCGAAAAGGTGTGAGCAAGTTGATGCTAAATTCTACTGTGAGAATTGTGGCAAAATGATGGTTGCAGTTCCTAGGTACTGAATAAAATCTCTTCATACGTTTTCTTTGTTCTAATAGTCTTGGATTGTAATAATTTTTCAGTTTTATTAACAAAAGATATAGATTTTACCTGAAAGTAATTGATGATACGTGTTCTACATCTTTCGTCATCTTTGATCGTGTTGCTACTGATATTGTTGGAAAGACTGCAACAGATATGATTGGGTGGATGCATAAGGTTTTTTTTTTTTTTTTTTTGACAAAAGATGCATAAGGTTATACCTTTCATTTTAAGTAGTTGACATATTATTTGTGAGAATTACATTATTTTCTTTTAACTCTTTATTCGAATATGTCTTTTATTTTCTGTAGGAAAAGATAATTGATTATGTTCCTCCACAAATTGTTGAGCTGCTAAACAATGACTACTTATTTAAAATAGAAATTCGTCAGTCAAACATGGAACGCATTTGGGAGAGCTATGTTTGTGAAAAGGATTTCTGGTGACAAAATTGGTTGACCAATTAAAGTTACAGATTAAGATGGTTTTTTAAACTTTGTTTTTTATCAATACTTTGATTCATTGTAAACCTAACATTTGGTCTTTACTTTTGACAGGACAATGATGTAGATGAAGAAAATGAGTTTAAGAATGCTATTTCAGCAGAAGATGGTGACAATCTCAAGGTATGCAATAATATAACTACTGCTATAGTTGAATGTTTAAAAAAGCAGTGAGTAATTTCTTTTTCTGTATTCTTTTTTTTGCAGAATTCAATTTCTAAAGATGTAACACCCATTTCAAATAAAACTTTTTCTACAAAAAGAGTTGGTGGCAATATTGACAATCTGAAGGTATGCAATAATATAAACGCACCATATGTTTTTGTAGTACTTTATCTGAATTTCGCTTTTAAATGTATGTTTGTTTTAAAGTAGTTGAGTAGTTGATTCCACTACTATAGTTGAATGTGTATTTTTTTTTTTTTTTTTTTTTTTTTTTTGCAGAATTCAATTTCTGAAGATGTAACACCCATTTCAAATAAAGCTTCTGCTGCAAAAAGAGTTGGTGGCAATATTGATATATCTGCTGTGACTGATGATCCACAGACTCAAAAGGAGTTAACGAGGGATTTTAATCTGCTTCGACATTTTTGGAGGAACGGTTCTTTTCTATTTGATGAGGGATTTTACTTGCTTCGGCATTTTTGGAGAGCCATTGTTGTTGAACGTCATCTATTCTCCATAATTTCGTTAGGTGAGTATAAATTTGGTGTTTCTAATGTTAGATTATCCTGTAGATTTGGTATTTAATTCTGACAAGGGTTAATGTACGATTTCCGGTGTTGTGCTTCTTATCTATTGTTAATTTGTTTCTTGATTAACCCGGGGTTTGGGTTTGATTAACTTTTGGCAAATTGTTTAGTTACTTGCAAATTGTTTTATGCTGCTATAGGAGGTAGCCCGCTTCATCAAATTTCGGTGATAATTTTTTTCATTTATTAAGACTCTTATATGTAAGCTTATTTTTTTCTTTTATTGTTTTTTTTTTAAATTATAATTTTATAATCAGGTTGGCCAATGTTGATTATGTTTTTGAGAAGTCTTCTTTTGAGAGCTAAGTATAGAAGGCAAGAAATATTATATTCAAGGCTACATTACTAAAACCTGGGCATAATGAAGATTTGAGGTCTAGCAACGTCTCTACGAGTAGAAAAAGTTAGCTTAAAATAAACTTACTTACCAAGACCTAGAAGAATATGGCATGTCAAGGGAACCAAGTCTTATCAGAAAAGAATATGTATAAGCTTTTTATCCAAGTTATAACTTAATGTATTTTAATGGCCATTTTTCATTCTTCTAACTGAAAAAGATGACAAGAATTATTGGAGAGGCCTTTTAGCTTGATGACCATTTCCTCCCCTTTATTGGCATTTATAATTTATTGGCCTTTATTTAAGATAATTTATCATTTTTATTGACCCATTTTATTTCTCTACTGACAAAGTTGTAGCATCAAGTTGTCTTTTTAATTGCCATTTTGATTGGTCCTTTCTAATAAAATCGACAAAACTTTTTGCAGTATAAATTGGTGAGCATGTAGACATAACAATTGATGTAGCTCATGCAATTTCCTTCCTTCATATATGTACACAGGCATGCCCATAGAACTGAATTACAAAGGTACAAATCAATAACAACATACTTTTGAGTTTATAATTGTAATGTATCTAACTGTAGTGTTAGGAAAGGCTATTTGCAATATCTGTTCAAGTAACCCTATAAATTTATTGTCTTTCAAAATGATAAATATTTATACTCCCCACACATTTTTGGTCACAGGTCCATCATCTAGTTGCATTTAGTTTCTGACTTTCTTATTTGTTTATTTATTTATTTCTTGTCTCTTGAAATTCTCGTTTGCCAATTAGTCCCTTATGTTATAAAACCATGCTTTAGTTTTTTATAAAATATGCACAATCATAATTGAGGTTATAAAATAATGCTTTGGTTTTGTTATAAAACTAGCTAGTATCGGTACTCGTGCGATTTACGGAATATTCATGAGGTATGAATAATATTATTTATAATCTATATTTTTAAATTCAAAATATATGCGTAATAAACAGAGTCTCGACTTTATTATGAGTTCTATTTGAATTAGGAAATATAGAATAAAATCGAGTTCCTTGTATTAAATTAGTTGTTATGACTAAAAAAGACAACATTTGGCAATATCTGCGAAGATTTTGAACCTCCTTGGAGGTTTAAAACAATGGTCAAAGCAAACTGATAACTAAAATGATTTATTTGGAAATAAATTCAGATTATATAGGGTATGTACTGTTTTAATTCTCAGAATTTTGAAGATTTAGAAATTTAATAAAAAGTATCCTAACATCTAAACACAATTATACAGTCAAACATGTTTATGAAAAAATATAACATCATATTTATTTGCTTCCAATGATGTTGAATGGTATATTTGAGAGTCTCGACCATTGAAATTTTTTTTTTTTGCATGTTCGAAAGTTGTGAATACAATCAGAACATTAAAGAAAATATTAGAGAAGTAAGTTGTAATAAAGAGAGAATTTAGAATATTTTAAAGACAAATTTTAAAATGAATTCTTTGAAATAATTTTTTTGTGTGTGGAAAATCTTTGCAAAGAAATTGCAATAATAGTTAAAAAAAATAATAAAATTCTTAATGTTTGCCTTTTAAAAAAAGTTGTAATAAAGAGATAATTTAAATTATATTTACACATTTAACAGGTATTGATGTGGTTTAAAATATTTGTGACAAAACTGAAGTAATCATTATCACATGTTCCTGTACTTTCATAACTCTATTGAGGTAATAAAAAATATATAAATAAAAATGAAGAGAGTAAACATGTAGATTACTTCTATATATACATAAAAAAACAATCAACATATAAACATTAAACATAATCGTCATGAACACAATTCAAATTTGGAAATATAAATAAAAAGACTGAACATAAAATTAAAAACCCGAGCCATGCACAAAGTCACTCCAACATAAATTGCGTACCAATTCCAAAGTACAACTGAGATAATCAATCACTTGGTTCTTTTTTTAACTTCCACAATCTTTGGCAACTTGGCGTTGGATGTCTAAGTTCCATATTCATTATAAAGAGAACATATATCATTGTTGTGACCTATTTTTTTCCGACTTAACTTACTCAAGGGAGTACATTCCACATCATCATCGTACAAATTTATATTTTAAAATATATTAAAATCAGACTACCTACATGTTAAAATTTCACCAACGTTGTTCATATTTGTTAAAATATTTATTGCAGAATTATGTTTTTCATGACTAATCACATTTAACAATGGAGTCACCATCTTCAGGGCAGATCTACACACAATATGATATTAATTGTCCATAATAACATTGAACACATGAAATATACACCATTGATGGTAACATTGCTTACTTCAAATAGATATTACAGTATCTAAATACATAAGCAAACAACCAAGGTAAATCATTACCTTCATATTGTCATCTACTTAAGGAGAAAGAGTAGTTTTGAAGTCGACTTCATCATCTTCCTCATAATTAACCCTACCAAATTTATAATGATAATCATACGAAGATAAAAAATAATAATAAAACATGTAATAAAGCAATTAATTTGCCGAATAACCTTAATGGAATGTCGTCTCTTAAACAGTTCAACCAAGTCGTAGTCATTAGACATTTTTTTTTACTGTATAATTAAGTTTGCCAATTTTGTCAACGTTTACTTGACTGATTTTAACTTTGAATAAGATAATTTTATCCGACAACAAGTCAAATTCATAAGGAGAATTAGTGGAAGCATTGCCCTATAAAAAAATATCACACCACTAATGATGTAAAATAACAAAAATTGGTGCTTTAGAATTATAAAGTCTATGCAAAAAAATAATAATAAAACAATTAATTCACTGAATAACCTTAACGGAATATTGTTTCTTAAACTGTTCAACCAAGTCCTGGTCATCAGACATTTTTTTTACTGTATAAGTTTGTCAGTTTTGGTCAATGTTTGTTTGACTGATTTTAACCTTGAATAAGATAACTTTGTTCGACAATGAGTCAAATTCAGAAGGAAAATTAGTTGAAACATTTCCCTACAAAAAAAAAAACATCACACCACTAATGATGTAAAATAACAAAAATTGGTGCTTTAGAATTATAAAACCTTTACAAAAAATTTTAAATTATAACCTTAACAATTGTGTCCACCAGATATGATGCAGACTTTCCTAACTATTGGGATAGAACTCGATCGAACAATACAAAAATATTTGACCCATTATCATCACTAATTTTTTTTTTTTGATAAAAATTGTCACTAACTTTTATCTGTAACTTATACCTACAGAAAAATATGTTTTGTAAAGCTATAATTCGGATTGTATCTTTTTTTTTCAGTCAATTCTTCCAGGGATAATGTCATTAACCAATGTAATCCTTGGTGTTATTATTTAGTTGGCTTAAAAACAAACATATCATATTAGATAAGATAACTAAATTATATAAAATTGAAAAAACGGATATGGATTCAAAATTCATCCGTTTTTTGAGTCATAAAAATGGTTATAGAATAAATAAAACAACGGGACAATTGAAATTAATATTTTCTTGGAAAATTCGATATTTTTTCTTAAAATTTAAATAAAACTCTCAGAAAATTATAAATATATAAAGAATATGGAGAAGTCAATTTAAATTAATATGTTAAAGATTTGACGATTAACTAAAATAATATTTTTTGATACATAAGAGAATAAACTAACTAAAATAATATACGGCAACGATCTTTTATTATCATTTGTTAATATCTAATAATATTAGTGCTTCTCCAAGATAATTTAATAATATAGGAAAACTAACATCGGAATATACTATTTAATAGAATTCTAATTCAATGCCTTTCAAAAAAAAAAAAAAAAAAGAATTCTTATTCAATGAAAATGTAGCAACGGAAATTCAACTTTTTTCTAAAGAAGAATAAGTTATTAATAATAAATGTTAATCAATTTACCAAATTATTACCCCTAGGCTAATTTATCAAATTACCGATAGGGCAACTCTAGCCTAACCCTATACTACCTTACTTTAAAATAAAGATAAAGATAAGCGCAGTCAAAATTAGATATGGTCAATTGCAAATTCTAAATTCGAACATATATCTTGTATTAAAATTTGGATAGAAAAACTACATGGTAATAATCTACTTATAAAAGAAACCAAATGGGATAATGCATAGACAAAGTGATTTGGACTAAAATTTATCCTAAATTAAATAATAATATTTATCAAAGTATATTAAGGTGTTAATAAGGGAGATGTGACGTCGTTGCATAGGATAGGATAATATGCTGAAAGGATACAAATTATGCTTAACAGATGTTAGGAACAAAATATTAACTTTGTTTCAACCTAAGAATTATGTCAAAATCAAGGGGTCAGAGATAAAAAAGTATTCACTCGATCTTCAATGACACTTTTTATAAGTGGACTGTTTGACAAAGAGATCTTTAGAGCAAGTGGAGTTGATACCCTCTAGAGAGAAGTTTTGACAAAAGAAATCCGACCAAGTCTTGATAGAGTGTGAGATGAGAAATGGCCAAAAGTTGGAGTATGAACATTTCGACAAGAATGAATGTTAAGCTTTATGGCTAGCGTTTCAGAAGTCATTTACAGATAAGAATTCTCATGTCAGAGAGACCAATGAGAGGTCAAATTGTTATCTTCAACAATCATGAGTTCAACGAAAAAAGTTCTCAATTTGCCAAAGAAATTCATGTGCCAGAATGAAGCTTGTGTGGATAATGGGTAAGTCGTGGGAAAATCATTCGACATGAAGAAATGATCAAAGGAATACAAAAAGAAATCCATTTTACTGTTTTGACGAAAAGGGGTTTCAACAAAGAGTTGATATGTCAAGAAACAACAAATGAGCTGATGAAACTCATAGCAAAAAGGAGTCATTCTTACTCATGAATTGTCAATAGCCTGTTTATCAAAGAAATGGCTTCACATGGCAGTTATTAGAATATGAAGTGGAGCCGTTACTAGAAATCATGCAAGGACTTAAATTCAAGATTAAAAGAGGGAACACTACAAAGCAGTTCGTGGGTGTTGCAAAGACAGATAATTAAGAGTGCGTAAATAAGCATGTGTTTAATTGTGTTAGTAGGACATGTGGATAGGAACTAGGAAATTATTTTCTTTGCCTATACATAGTAGTAGTTTCAATATACAGAGGGTCGATTTTCATGATCAAGATCCTTTATGTCCTAAGTCACTCGGACGCCAAACGGACTGGCGAGTTCCCATAATGTATGCCTTCTATCTTTAAATTCTAGTCCTTTTAATTTCAATGCAAATCCTCTTTTCAGTTTCTTTACTTTTCATGTTCTTTACTTTCTGCATCCACATTTCTGTAATTTCCCTTTCTCTTGCTTTCTCTCCTTTTCCCCTAACTTCTCTTTCAGTTTCTACACTTTTAACTGCTTTCTTTACATTTCTGCACTTTTAATTTTTCAAGTCTTTTAAGTTTCTGCACATTAACTCTTAGGTTGGTTTAAATTTCTACTGTTTAATCATCTGCACTTTTAATTTTTCTGCACATTTGCTTTCCTGCCACTATACTTTCTGTCGAATTTAACATTCCAGTACCTTTAATTTCTTGTCATTTATGTTGCTGTTGAAAATCACTTTTAACACTTTTTATTGAAATCTATTTATTTCCCTACACTTTGAAGGAACCTGTTTGAAACACAAGAAGGGGGGTTGAATTGTGTTTCTTAAATTTTTTAAAACTTTTCGCAAGCAGATATAAGTTTTCGCAAAGGTTGGACATTTAAAACGATAACGGACGCAAGGAGCGTTTCCAAACACCAGCTGGATGCTTACTCAGAAGAGATAAGATAAAGAAAACAAACGCAATAAGAAAACAATTCAATCCCAAGGAGTTAGATAGAAAATAATCTAAAGCAAAGATAAGGGAGAGAAAGACACACAAAGATGTTATCCTGGTTCACTCTTCACCAAAGAGCTACGTCCAGTCCTCTCTAATTGAAAGCTTTATCCACTATAACAAAAACCCTTTATTACAAGTATTCAACACCTCTTCAGGCAAGTATTCTAAACCTCTTCAGGTAAGTATTCCAAACCACTTCAGGCTCACTAAGTATTCTTTCTATACAAGCCTCTTCAGGCTTAACCAACTAGGTTTTGAAAAGAGTTTTGTTCTACTCACTCACTAAGTGTGAGAGTTTGAAAATAAAGCTTAGAACTCTTGAACAATACTCTACGCAGAGAGTGATATGAAAATAAAGTTCAGAGTTAGCTTTTCAAGCTTTGATGTGTTTCTCTTGATTGCTTTGTGTGCTTGACTATTTTTCAATTCTTTGAATCAGTTGTGCAACACTTCGCTTCTTGTTGTATATTTGCATCTTCAAGACCAGAGGTATTTATAGCAGACTTGATTTGATCAACTTTAGTCTTCGACGGATGAAAAAGGATCCGTTCTGATTGAGCATTAAATACGTTAGTCCGTTGAGTCTGATAACTTCCTTGATGCTTTTGATCAGCAAAGTAGACTATCAGGCTTGATAGCTAGAAATGGGACTGACATCTTTTCTTTGTACTCGAAAGTTGCCTTTTGTCTTTCTTATTGGAGAAGGTCAACTTTTTTTTGTGTCAGGGACAGTCTGGCTTCAGCTTTTGACGGTACGAAGATTACAAGGAATATTCGTCCAAAGGATATAAGCTTTTTACATATAGAATTATAAATTTAAAAGCCTTACATATGAATTCGCGCTAAAACAAATAAAGCTTATTGGACTATAAAGGTTACATTGCAATAACAGGAAGAGTCTTTGGACTCAAGATTCTATGTTGAAAATACTTATTAGCGTCTGGACTTAGCGAGAGCTAATCCACTAGGATTTTGGACGAGCGAAAGTCTTTAGACTTAGATATATTTTTATTCCTGTACACTTAAGATAAAGCGTTAGTCCATAACTAATCTTTGTTCTTCTAAAATTAATCCTTTGTTAACATCAAAACTTAAGGGATCAATGGACCATAACCACTTTGGTTCCAACAATCTCCCCCTTTTTGATGATGATAAAACATACTAATTTGATTGAACAAAGTTTCCTAAAGAGCTGAGCAGCTCCTCCTAAGACAAATATCCTAAGCATATAAAGCATGTAAGAGAGAGTGCGAGCAATCAAGCAGGTTATAACAAAACATATTATGAATATGGATCCTATGAATTAACGTTCTTATTTCAATCAAACCCTTTCTCCCACTTTTTGTCATCAGGCAAAGGAGAGAGAACCACATCATAGTCAGTTTAAAAAGAAACTAAACAACAAAAAAGATTTTAAAAAGGAGGAGGAGGAGGTGGTTTGGGTAAGAAATTCTGAAACATAGCCGCAATCTGTTGAAGAAGAACGGCATTGTTGGCTTTTATAGAACTCTGAACGAACTCCTGAAATTCCGGAGGAATAGCAGAGACAGAACTTTCAGTTGTGGCCTTTGTTGCTTCAGCATTTCTCTGATCAGGAACTACACTGAGAGCCTGAGAGGGAGATGGATCAGCAGGATGGACCACTGAAAGGGGAATAGGTTGAGACTTAGAAGGAGTTGAGTCTGCAACTTGTTCCACTTCCTCTGCATTCTTTTCAGAGCAAGAGTCCTCATAGAAGATCTTTGTGTCCCCAGTTTCTTCATAAACAACCAGTATTGGTGCAGGTGGGGGTGCAGCAGAGTTAGGATCATTTTGAATGACTGGTTTGGGTGGAGATGGAAGTACATCAAGAATGATCTCAGCATCATCATACTTATTTTCTCTCCATCTGGGTGCAGGGGTTGGAAGCACATCTCTTGGATACAGCGGTATACCAAATATGTCATCCACTATCAGGAAGTCAGCATCAGATATTCTGTATCGTCTGGGAAATACACGAATCTTCTATTTTTCCCCGATAGATAGACCAGAGGAGGACACTTCTTGAGAGCATCTCCAAATGAAGTTCTCCCAGTAGGTTCGAGCGTCTGGATCATACCTCTTGAGAGGATCCTTCTGCCCAATGTGGGCCAGCTCTACTGAATCATCTCTTGGTCTTTTCCAGAAGAGAGGTTCAAAGGCATTTTTAGAGGACAACGTCCACGTTTCAAGCCTTTTGCGTCCATCTTTGTTTTTATTTGGATCCAGAATAAGAATTCTTGGACAGGCTCGAGGAGGAACAACGCATATTCTTGTTTCAGAGCTTCTGCCCCAAAATTCCGTTGGCAGATTGTGATGGATCTTGGCTTCTCGTGACATGTCGCATTCTTTTCTGACAGCGTAGTAAGGAAGGAAGTCTCTGACATCAGAGTATTCTTTCCAGGCTGAGGGATAGCTTGGAATGAACTTGACGTCTTGATCAAGGAAGATGTTGGTCAGACCATACGTCCTTGATCTTCTTTCGTCTGTGGTTTTGCAACCTTTCTTTTCTTCGTTGAGAATTACTACGTGTCTTTTGACATTGTAGTGGCACCATTAGAACGCCTTGTCCTTGATGAGATTTGGATAAATTTTCCTTAGAGGGAACTTTTTCCTTTCAAGGCAGACGACCAAGGATCCAAGAGCATTGTACATTTGAGTTGCCAAAGGACCGGTGGGTGAGTAAGGAATGGGAAAGCAGCTGTGAATACTAAATTTTGTCCTCCCTTTTTCTTAATTTATTTTAATTTAATTTTTTGCCTTGCAGGAGTAAAATAAATGAAGAAATAAGAAGAAATGAGGAAAAGAGATAAAAGGGAGAAAAATTGGGTTTCAGCCCAATTCCCACCAAGAAAAAAAAAAAAGAAAAAAAGAAGAAAAGGCTCCCCAAAAGAAAAATAATAGCCCAAACCCACACCTCCTGAACCGGGTCGCGCTTGACCCGGTTCGCGACCCGCACCCGTTTCCCTCTTCACTTCACCGACCCGGCCCAACCTTTCTTTTCTCTCTTCTTTCTCTCTTCTCCCCCAACCCTAGTCGCCCCACTCTTTTCTTCCCCATCTCACCGCCTCTTCTCTCTTCTCTCTCGCCCTCCATGACCGAACCAAGCCCTTCCTTCATCTTCATCATTGCTTTTCATCATTACTTCTCTGCCTTATCTTCTACCTCCACCGCCCCTCTGTCTCTTGCTTCCTCACACCGCACGAAAGCCTCATCCACCCACCGCTTCACCACAGCTCTGCACGCCTACCTCGCCCACCATAGCCATCCCATCATCTCAGATTTTGTCTCCAACCCAGGCTCAACCCATCTAACATCTCAACCCGCAAAGCCCTTTGCATGTGGCTTCATCATTTCGGTTCTGACAGCAGCTTGAAGAAGAGGTCCGAGATTGCGGTTTGAGACACGTGCCAACCGTAGAAGACGAAGAACATCCTTCTCCTCTGAGCAAAATCGAAGAAGGTGTCAGAAAAGCTTCCCTGAGTTGGCCGAAAATCACTTGAGAATTTGCAATCCCTGTTCAGAGATCTCAAGAACATTTAATGGCATTAAATTTGCCATCATGAAGAAGGCAATTGGATGAGAGAGAGAGCTGCGAAATTTATGCTATAAAAGGCATGAAGATGGAGATCGTAAGGGGGTCGGAAAAATTGAAGGAGGAGGTTCGGCCGAAATTTTTTATCTCTGTGCTCTGTAATTTTGCTTCTATGCAACCTTAGTTCTCTGATGTCTGAGATTTAGGAGAATTTTTAGAGAGGGTTTAAATCGTTTCTGGGCACCCTGCTGTGGCATTTTGTGTCCTGGAATTTGCTTTTGTAATTTCTGATAGCATTGGATCAGTAAGCATAGGGAAGAATCGTGTAGAACACTGTTGTTGTTTGCAGCCAATAGGTAAAATCCCTGTCTGATGTTCATCTACTGGCTATCCTGATTATGAGGCAAACTTTGTTATGATCGAATCAAATGCTAAATTTTTACTATTGCATTGCCTACTGCACTTAATCTACTTGATAGAAAAAATTGATTATGTTGTTTGTGCTTGGGTTGTTGTACTCATATTATTGTGCTGGAAGTTCACTGTGATGAGCCTGATGATCTAAAATTAATTCTATCATGCTCTGATTCTGTTTGATGAAATGCACGTAATAAATTGTACGTTCACATGCTGTGAATTTTAATCAAATAAAACTGAGTTGTATGTATTGAAGCCGCTTGCTTGCCTTAGCTTGGTTTGTTCAAACATCAAAGCTCAAAGCTTATTCATTTTTAGAAGTAAATTTATCTTGATTATAGAACTCTGAAGCACGCAAGTCCTTGTCTTTGTTGGGTAATTTTTGTTGCTAGATTGCAGGCATTTGTTCTGATATAGTGAGAACTATGACAGTGTTTTTTTTTTTGTTGAATTTTAATGGTTTATATGTACATCCGATTTAGAATTGAATAGCTAAGTTGATTCTAGAACAAGCTTAGATGTGAGAATGGTTTGAAGCATTTCCTTTGAGTTGATAAAAAATATGTAAAGCACCATATTTCCTGTGAGCTAGTCTAATTCATTTTTCTTTCCTCTCATATACTTCATCATTCTGTTCATGCTTGGCACCATACTTTCATCCATCATATTAGCTTTGGTAGCAAAATAGGTAGGTTGACAAATCTTTTAACAGGGCTAGTGTTCATTGTGAGCTTATATTAATTTGCAAAAGTTGTTTGTTGTTCCTTGGGCTGCATGGTTATGACAACAATCAAGTCATGAAAATTTACTCCTGGCAGGTTTAATGGGTGATGTAAAGCTTGATAGAAATTTGTTTGTGTTTTATGGTCCAGTGTATTGATTTTATTGTGGTAACTCTAAATCCTTTTGTGAAGCTGGGCACATTTAATCTAATACCCAAGTTGAATGAAATCTTTGATAGTAAAGATGAGTTGGAAAGTTAATCATGTTTTATATGGTTTGAACTTCTTTTTAAAAGTGGTTTTTTTCATAAATATTGCTTCATGCCCTTTTATTCCTTTTTTTTTTATTTTTTTTTTTTATGTGTCTGTTATGAAGTTTCCCTTTTTTTTGGTGATGTCTCCGGTTATGCGTTAAGCTTCACTTGTGTGGTAAAAATGACCAATTTGATTCTAATAATTTGATGTTTCTTTTCTTATGTGAGCAATTAATTCTTTTTTATAATAGAATTCAAAAAGTTATAATCTGTTTTTATGATATTACCCTTCAATAAGTAAATAAATAAAAGGGATCAATTTGGTTGTACAACTTGTTGATTCCTCAACCGTTTCTAAGTTTTTTTTGCAACTTGGCCTCTTAACATTCCTTTTCATAAATATGTTTTTATTTCTTTTACACTAAAGTACAGCTTATTAAAACCTTTTTTTTTAAAAAAAAATACTTTACTTCCTAAAATAATACGTAACGAAAGGAAATCAACTTAGTTTTACGACTTATTAATTTCCTAATCATTCAAGAGAAATTTAAGCTTTTACAGCTTGATTCCTCAAAATTTATTCTAAGGATAAAAATTTGCTCTTAAAAAATATAAGACTGTGAAAATCTCTTTTTTTAAAAAAAAACAATAGTGGTGAGAATCAATTTAGTTGCAACAGCTTGTTGATTTTACTGCTTGAGTCATTTTAACTGAAACAGTTCAATAATTTATTTTCAAATACAAATATTTCAAAAGCACATTTTTAAACGAAAAGGGGTTAAAATAATAATTTGCATAATCAAAAGGGTAACCATTATGAACAATGGATGTTCCAGGGTGCCGTGGGGTAAACCCCCATGCCTTCCCTAGACATAATCGACTCCCGAACCCTAAAATTTCTATTTCAAAATGAGACCATTTGCCTTTCAATATAAAAAGGGTTTTCCAACGTTTTTCCCTAGAATAAAATTTTGGTGGCGACTCTCGAAAGCAAGAAAAAAAAAGAAGGCGAACCCTCCTTCCCGTCGCGCCGGTTGCAACAGCTGGCGACTCCACTGGGGATTTGGTAAAGGAGAGTCAAGCCCAATTAAATAGATTGTGCATTCGTTTCTTTATTATGCTTTGTCACTAACCCCTTTTTGAACTTTAGGGTAGACAACATTACTTGTTATGTGTCTTTTTGTCTTCTCTGCAGATTTTTATGATAAGGGTGGTGAAAGGTAAGTTTGCCCCCGCACACACAATATTCACACACCAAGTATGACCCCATACCCGGGTCCGAGAGATAAACCTAGGATTAGATTCGAGATTATGTAGTGGTAGGCCTTTGGATGTACTTCCTTTGGTTTATCATGAAAATCTCAGCTAGGACGAGCTCCTCCTCGAAGGATGACCCACATCTGATAAATCCCTATTGTTGTGGTGACATCTTAGAATGGAGATTGAGTCCTAGTGGCCTAAATTCTTTAGGACATAGATTGACCACCTTTGTGAGGATGCACATTAAAAGAAACATAGATCCCCTAGGTGATCCAAAGTTTAGGACACGGTGGGGGCATTCTTATCCTTCATACCTCTATTATGTTTTCATTTAATATAATTATCATCATCTTTGTGCATACATACAGGTCGGGAAATCTATCTTGATAAGCCAATATCTTTGGGAGATGGAGATGGGACCAATCTTCAAGGCCAAAGGAACCGTTTCAATCAAAGCCAAGAATGTAGACGCAGTTGGCATCAAAGCACTTAGTCAGATGTTAAACCTATCTCAACGCCTCACCTTTGCAAAGCAATATGGGAAGATCTTAGACTTGTTAGATGTGAATGTTCAAGCTGAAGCTCTCACAGCTCTGACCCAGTTTTATGATCCGCCTCTCAGAGTCTTCACATTCCAAGATTTCCAGTTGGCACCTACTTTGGAAGAATTCGAGCACATTATGGGTCTGCCTATTGGACATTCAAGACCTTACCAGTATCATGGACACTCTCCTTCTATTAGCACTATAGCTGGTTTGTCGAAAGTACACCCGATGGAAATGCAAGCAGCAGAGGTTAATGTTCATGGTCGCAGGGCATTCCCAAGGGAATTTTTTGAGACCCGCTTACAGCAGTTGGTACAAACAGGAGATTGGGACACTTTCAAAGACATACTAGCACTCACCATTTATGGCCTAGTCCTCTTCCCTTGCATGGAGGGTTACATTTCTTATCAGGCCATTGATGTGTTCTTAGCATGCTACCTACGGATGGAGAGTCCGATTCCAGCTCTGTTAGCTGATGTTTACTACAGCATGAATTACTGTCATGAGAGGAGAGGCAAAAAACTTATGTGTTGCTTACCTTTGCTCTACATTTGGCTCACAGCTCATGTATTCAAAATACCTCGCAGGACCAATTGCCCGATGACTGACTTTCGGATGTATCAATTGGGAATGAAAAACAGCAAAGAGTGGGCTGAGTATTTGGTAAATTTGCAAGAAGGAAGGCTGCAATGGTGCATTATGGGATGGCAAGACATAACGACTGTGCTTTTCAATTGTGGCATTTTTCCTAATGTGATCCTCATAGGGACTCACGGCTGCATCAACTACAATCCTTCTTTAGCTTTGAGACAGCTTGGGTACCCCATGATGGGCCCCCCCACTACTGAGTCAATAACACCATTCATCTGTTACTATTTGGATGGCACCTTTCCCAACGTTGCTCACTCCGTCCACAGAGCTTGGGGTGGAGTTGTTCGAAAAGGCAGGGAACTGGGAGTCAGAAGCTGAGGTGCAAAAGACACTTACAGACAGTGGGTTAGGGATCGAGTAGCAACTATTGGTCTACCCTTTATTTCTCTACTGGTTAAAAAGGAAATTCCCACACTGCCACAAGAGAATGAAGATCCTCATGAGGTCAGGGCAAAACTTTTGGAGATCAAAAAGGGGAAAAGAATTGCTGATGAAGAGCTAGTGGAAACTCGAAGAGCGTTTGAGACTCTTAAGAAAGTGCATAACGAACTGAAAGGTGCTTTAGATACAAATGAACAAAGGCTGAAAGACAAGCATGAATGTTTGGTCAAAACCAAGAGGTGTCTTGAAGCGGCTAACCAAGAGTTGGGGTTTAGAAGGAGAGAAAGAGATGAAGCGCGCACAGATGTTCAGAAGCTCAAGACTTTGTTGTCCAGATCCGTACAGGCTGAGAAAGACGCTTTTGGAAAAATGAACGGCTTGGAAGAACAACTTGCTTATGTGAATCAAGCTTTAGCAGAAGAGGAACAGAAGAAAAATAGAATTGCTCTCTATGCAGCAGAGCAAGATGAGACCGCCGGGAAATGGGCAATGCGTTTCGCACAATTGGCTAACTTGACTAATAGTGCAATTGCGGACTTTCCATCCTACTTAAAGGCTGCAGAAGCTATGGTCGATCCCTTCAATACTCCGGTAGAAATTAAAGAGTTCGTTGAGTATTGCAAAATTGCGCTAGAGACGATGAAAGACTACGTTACTAAACACCAACAGATGTAATACAAGAAATGTACTACCTTTTGAGTGCAGAAGTGTTCCTTTTGTGATTCCAACAAGTGTAATACAAGAAATGCACTATCTTTTGAGTGAATGAGTGAAGAAGTGTTGCTTTTGTGGTCCCAACAAATGTAATACAAGCAATGTACTACCTTTTGAATTAATGAATGAAGAAGTGTTTTTTTGTGGTTCATTGGCTCCTTTTAACTTCACAACTTAGTACTGTTGAATGTACTTTCTAACGTACGGTTGACAAAGATATTGGCTTATCATCAAGAAATTTCTCGACCAATTCATGCATACATAATTATCACATTTTACTAATACACATGTCATCATGCTTTTGTAAATAACAATAGGTTTTCAAAATAGCCTATAAAAAGCCTCGTCGTCATCCCTACAGAACTCGATTGCAAACAAGATCCATGGATGACCTAGAGCAAAGCGAGTTAAGGGAAGAAGTTTCTCAAATCAAAGAACAAATGGCGAAAATGATGCAAATGCTAATCGCAATGGAAAAAAGAGCTACTGAAGCAAATCCTTCCAGTTCCGGAGGACGAACACCGAGCCAAACAACTCAGCCACACGACCACATACCTGCCAGCAACCAAGAAATCCAACAGCCTCCTCCGCCATACGGCCTTCCTCCTAATTATACACCGCCAATTATGGAAAAGCAAGAATATCATTCCAACCCTGCTGACACCTCGCAAGTCCACCATAACCACACCACTGAAATCTCTCCGATAGTAGCACCAGTACACGAAAAGACACCTGGTGCTAATGTTCATGCATCCAACGCTTCCATTCCTCTTCATACATCTGCACCTACTCCCAAAGTAGGTGAAGGGGTACGGTCAAATATCATCATCAAAGACCACCATTCAAAGGAAAAGATGGAAATTCTTGAAGAAAGACTTAGAGCAATCGAGGGGGTGAACAGCTTCAGTCTCCGCGACGCTGCTGAACTCTGCCTAGTGCCTGATGTAGTAATTCCCCCCAAATTTAAAGTTCCCGAGTTTGACAAGTACACGGGGACTACTTGCCCAAAGAGCCATTTAACCATGTACGTTCGGAAAATGGCCTCATGTGCTCACAATGATAAACTCCTCATCCATTTTTTTCAAGACAGTCTGACCGGGGCAGCGCTAAACTGGTATATGCATCTGGAGCCATTCCAAATCCGTTGTTTTCGAGATTTAGCTGAAGCATTCGTTAAACAGTACAAGTACAATGTGGATATGGCCCCTGACAGACTACAGCTTCAAAACATGTCCAAAAGAAATGATGAAACTTTCAAAGTCTATGCTCAACGATGGAGGGGAATAGCAGCACAGGTAGAACCGCCTTTAACAGAAAAGGAAATGGTGGCCATGTTCATCGAAACGCTCCAAGCTCCCTTTTACGGCCGTATCATTGGAAGTGTATCCTCCAACTTCTCAGATATCGTAATTGTTGGGGAGAGGATCGAGGTTGGATTGAGAAGCGGAAGAGTTGAGGCCCCTCTTAACCCAAGGAAAGCTTCTGTCACCAAAAAAAAGGAGGAAGAAACAAATGCCGTCTCTGACGGACCCAAAAGATTCAGTAAGAGGGAGGCCAATCCTGGGGCATCATCACGCCCTCAGCTCCATATGTAGCGTCTATCCCATCACAATCCACACAATCGCCAAATCAAAATAACGAGGCCAACCAAAGAAGGCCATTTGGTGGTACGGAAAGAAAGATAGTTCAATTTGACCCAATCCCCATGAGTTACTCTGAACTTTTAACTCAGCTATTTAGCGAATCAATGTTGGCACCAGTGCCAATGAAGCCTGTGGAACCTCCGTACCCAGCATGGTATGACCCAAACGCCACGTGTGAGTACCACGCCGGAGCAGTAGGATATTCCACGGAAAATTGTCGAACCCTAAAATATAAAGTGCAAGACTTAATCAATGCAAAATGGCTTAGCTTCAATAAGAAAGCTCCCAATGTGGGAAATAACCCGTTGCCGAACCATGGGACCCAAGGAGTAAACTGCATCGAGATCGAAGAAAAGGGCGTGAACACATTAGATGAAAGCACATCAATAGGAGTGCAATGCGGAAAGAATGGCGGCACTCGCCCGACTGCAAGAATACCAAAACCCTTGGTGATATACTATGACGAGAAGCCATCACCCACCAGCGGTCCAAAGCCTATCACCATTCAAGTTCCGAGCCCATTCCCATACAAAAGCAACAGGGCCGTACCTTGGAAGTATGAGGCAAAAATTTGTCGCCCGACAGCAGCAATCGTCAACATCTCTGATGTCGGAGGTATGACACGAAGTGGACGTATCTACACTCCCGTCGACCAAGGAAAAGAGCCGCTTGAAGCCCGAGAGCAAAATATTTCTGAAAAAGGAAAAGCTAGTGAAGGCTCGACCAAAGACGAGGAGACTAGACAAAAGGAATACAAAAAAGAGGTATCAGTTGAGGAAGCTTGTGAATTTCTAAAGTATATTAAGCAGAGTGAATATCAGGTGGTTGATCAATTGAGACGCACACCTGCTAAGATCTCCCTCTTGTCGCTGTTGTTAAATTCAGAACCTCATAGAAATGTGCTCATGAAAGTGCTCAATCGCGCCCATGTCACACAGGATATCTCGGTAGATAAACTCGACGGGATTGTAAGTAACATCGTTGCTGACAATTACATCACTTTCACTGATGACGAAATCCCAGTCGAAGGCACAGGACATAACAAAGCACTCCATATCTCAGTCAAGTGTCACGACTTCATCATAGCTCGCGTACTAATTGACAACGGCTCTTCATTGAATGTAATGCCAAAATCCACACTTGCAAAACTTCCGATTGATGAAAGTCATGTCAGACCCAGCTCCATGGTGGTAAGAGCTTTTGACGGTACTCGAAGAGGAGTGGTCGGAGAAGTAGAATTACCGATGCAAATTGGTCCATGCACTTTTGCTGTTATATTTCAAGTAATGGATATCGTGCCTTCCTATAGCTGCTTGTTAGGAAGACCATGGATCCATTCATCTGGGGCTGTCCCTTCTACTCTCCATCAAAAGGTAAAATTTATCATCGATATAAAGTTAATAATCGTCTCAGGAGAAGAGGATATGCTAGTAAGTAAGCCTTCATCAACTCCCTACATCGAAGCAGCCGACGAGGCATTGGAAACCGCCTTCCAAACCTTGGAAATCGCCAATGCTACTTATATAAAAGAAGGGCTACCAATACCAGAACCTCATATGTCCGAAGCCTCTCTAATGGTTGCAAAAACCATGATTAGGGGTGGATACCAGCCCGGTAGTGGTTTGGGGAAGAATCGGCAAGGTCTCCCGAATATCCTACTAGTCCTGGACAACAAAGACAAGTTTGGTCTAGGCTACAGACCAACCAAAGCTGATCGAAGTAGAATTTTGGCAGAGAAGAAAAAGAAGAGGTTAGCCCGACTAGAAGGCCTAGAATCCGAAATAGAGAGAATTCCCCTGTGCAGCCTCGGACAGAGCTTCATAAGCGCGGGATTTGTGTTCACTAATCAGGCTAATGCTATTGAGACTGATCCTCTGAAGAATGCTGAGCTCGTGTATCCCAGTTCATCAGACGTTGCAGAACTGAACAACTGGGAAATTGTCGAGTTTCCTGTGACGTTTGAAAAAGTCTCAATGTAAACTTCGTAATGCTTTCCCTTTAAGCCCAGCTCGAAGCTTAGAGTTGAACAATCTCTTTTGTAAACGAGCGCACATGCTTTGTTTTCGAATAATATCAATGAATGCATGCATCTTTCTTCTTTCCCATACTCTCAAATCATAAATTACCTTTTTATTCTGTCACCTTCATACCTATCAATAATCAACCGTGCAGGTCTGAAAGTGGCCCTCTCAAAAGTGACAACACTAGCCATCTGGTGTACAATTTTGAGTGTCCCATTAACCATACTGATGAAGAATTTGAGGAAGATTCGGGAATCCCACCAGAACTGCTACGATTAATGGAAGAAGAGGCAAAAGAAATCCAACCCCATGAAGAGCCAGTGGAAATAATTAACTTGGGGACAGATGAAAATAGGAAGGAAGTTAAGATTGGCATCTCCATGGATGGCATAGAACGTCGCAAGATGATCGAACTTTTGGTTGACTACAAGGATGTATTCGCTTGGTCTTATCAGGATATGCCAGGATTGGATACCAGCATTGTAGAGCACAAGCTACCTTTAAGACCGGACTGTCCTCCGGTGAAACAGAAACTTAGGAGGATGAAACCCGATCTATCTTTAAAAATCAAAGAAGAAGTCAAAAAGCAATTCGATGCAGGCTTCTTGGCAGTATCAAAATATCCTCAATGGGTTGCCAATATCGTCCCAGTCATGAAGAAGAACGGAAAAGTTCGTGTGTGCGTTGACTACCGAGACTTGAACAGAGCCAGTCCCAAAGATGATTTTCCATTACCTCACATTGATGTGTTAGTTGACAATACGGCTCAACACTCAATGTTTTCTTTCATGGATGGCTTTTCCGGGTATAATCAGATTAAGATGGCTCCCCAAGATATGGAAAAAACCACGTTCATTACCCCTTGGGGCACCTTCTGTTACAAAGTAATGCCGTTTGGATTAAAGAATGCTGGGGCAACTTACCAAAGGGCGATGGTCACTTTGTTCCATGACATGATGCATAAGGAAATAGAGGTGTACGTAGATGACATGATTGCCAAATCCAAGCCAAATGAAGATCACGTCACCATCTTAAAGAAACTCTTTGACCGGTTGAGGAAGTTTCAACTCCGGCTTAACCCTGCCAAATGTACCTTCGGAGTGAGATCGGGAAAATTACTAGGTTTCGTGGTTAGCAAAAAGGGGATAGAAGTTGATCCCGACAAAGTTAAGGCCATAATCGAAATGCCAGCCCCTCAGACAGAGAAAGAAGTCCGCGGGTTTTTGGGAAGGATGAATTATATAGCAAGATTCATATCTCAATTGGCCGCCACCTGTGAGCCAATTTTCAAATTATTGCGGAAGAATCAACCATCAGAGTGGAATAACGATTGTCAGCTGGCGTTTGACAAGATCAAGCAGTACTTACAAAGTCCGCCAGTGTTGATACCGCCCGCGCCAGGGAAGCCCCTCATCCTATACATGACGATATTGGAGAAATCCATGGGGTGTGTGCTAGGACAGCAAGATGAGTTTGGTCGAAAGGAGCATGCTATCTACACTTAAGCAAGAAATTTACCGACTGTGAGACGAAATATTCGGCAATTGAACGCACTTGTTGTGCTTTGGCATGGGCAGCTCGTCGTTTAAGGCAGTACCTACTATCTCACACTACTTGGTTGGTGTCTCGTCTGGACCCGATTAAGTATATCTTTAGCAAGCCAGCCCTCACAGGTCGAATCGCGCGATGGCAAGTTCTTTTATCAGAATACGACATCATATATGTCACCCAAAAGGCGATAAAAGGAAGTGCCCTTGCTGATTATCTTGCTGACCAGCCAATCAAGGATTATCAGACAATAAAATTTGATTTTCCCGATGAAGACATCTTAGTTCTGTCCAAAGAAGAGGTTCAAGCTAATACAAGAAAGTGGACCCTATGGTTCGACGGGGCCTCCAACGCACTAGGACATGGAATAGGGGTCGTCCTGATCTCACCGGATAATGACTTCATTCCGATCACAGCCAGACTTTGCTTCGACTGCACGAATAATGTGGCCGAATATGAAGCCTGTGTGTTAGGAATTCAAACGGCCATCGATGCTGGGGCAAAGGTCCTTGATGTCTATGGAGATTCTGCCTTAGTCATTCACCAATTAAGAGGCGAATGGGAGACGCGAGACTCCAAATTAATCCCCTATCATCAATACATTCAAGATCTAGCAGAGCATTTTGAAGAACTTTCATTCCATCATGTCCCTAGAGAAGATAATCGGCTGGCTGATGCCTTGTCCATTTTAGCTTCAATGTTTAAGGTAGACGCCGAAGGATGCCTTCCGCTCGTCAAAATAGAAAGCCATAGTCGCCCGGCATATTGTCAAATAGTGGAAGAAGAGCCGGACGGGAAGCCTTGGTACCATGATATCAAGCAATACATCAAACACAGGGAATATCCTCCAAACACCTCAGAGAATGACAAAAGAACCCTCAGAAGGCTGGCAATGGGTTTCTTTTTGAATGGAGAAACCCTGTATAAGAGAAACCATGACATGGTATTACTAAGGTGCGTAGATGCAGCAGAGGCAGAAACAATAGTCAAAGAAGTGCACGAAGGTTCTTTCGGGACTCATGCTAATGGACATGCCATGACAAGAAAGATCTTGAGAGCCGGCTATTATTGGTTAACGATGGAGGCTGACTGTTGCAATTATGTTAGAAAATGCCACAAGTGTCAGACATATGCAGATCAAATCCATGCGCCGTCTACTTCATTAAATGTGTTGACGGCTCCTTGGCCATTTTCTATGTGGGGAATGGATGTCATTGGTCCCATCGAACCAAAAGCTTCCAACGGCCATCGTTTCATTCTTGTTGCTATCGACTACTTCACAAAGTGGGTTGAAGCTGCTTCTTACGCTAATGTCACCAGAAATGTGGTAATCAAGTTTGTTAAGAAAGATCTAATATGTCGTTATGGATTGCCGAGTCAAATCATAACTGACAATGCCACTAACCTTAAAAACAAAATGATGAAAGAAATGTGTGAGAACTTCAAAATCAAACACCACAATTCCTCACCCTATCGCCCAAAGATGAATGGAGCGGTCGAAGCAGCCAACAAAAACATTAAGAAGATCGTGCAGAAGATGGTTGTGACATACAAAGACTGGCACGAAATGCTTCCTTTCGCACTACACGGTTACCGCACCTCAGTTCGCACCTCGACTGGGGCAACTCCTTATTCTTTGGTATATGGAATGGAAGCGGTCCTTCCCATTGAAGTTGAGATCCCTTCATTACGCGTGTTGATGGAGGCCAAGCTAGAAGAGGCCGAATGGGTCTAAGCCCGCCTAGACCAGTTAAATCTTGTTGAAGGCAAGAGGCTAGCTGCATTGTGCCATAGACAACTTTATCAAAAGAGAATGATTAGAGCTCATAACAAGAAAATGCGCCCTCGACCCTTCCAAGAAGGTGACCTTGTGCTTAGGAAGATCTTGCCCATGCAAAAAGATCACCGCGGAAAATGGTCCCCAAACTATGAGGGTCCCTATGTTGTAAAAAAGGCATTCTCAGGAGGAGCATTGATCCTCACCAATATGGACGGCGAAGACTTACCTCTTCCGGTCAATTCAGACGCTGTAAAGAAATATTATTGCTTAGAAAGGCTCAAAAAGAAAAATGTTTGCTAAGCTGAAAACCCGAAAGAGTAATTTGAGCGACCCAGTTGGTTGAAAACTCGAAAAGAGAGACCTAAGCAAAGTTAGGATCAAAGAACAAAAGCCTTCTTAAGCAGACAAATGAGAAAAAGTAGTCCAATGGTTGGGATGCAAAACAGAGAAAATGGCAGAAGTTCATGATAAAAGCACCAAACGCTTGGAGACTGAAACAAATCTTCAGAGATTGGGCGATGGGCATCCAAGATCACGCTCAAAAGGCTGGTGTTGGTCAATATAAAGAGTGTTACTCAATGACATGTGTACCTCTTGTCTTATATTCACAATCCCAAATTCCCACCACTGTGTTTCATTATCGCAATAAAACCACCTTTGAATAAATACTATCCAGTATTATTTTGTCGCCCCCTCATTCTCGCATTTCATTGATGTGCACTAAAAACAAAGCATGTGTCTGATAATATGGAAGCATTTAAAAGTTTCTTTGATAATTTCGAAAGCTTTGCAGGAACCCGACAACATTTTCAGTTGAGCGTCAATGGAAAAAGCTCCATTCAACTTTTTCTATCAAATCTCAGGAATTCATCAAAAGGTCCTTCATACGACATACCTCAAAATCTATCAGCACAGATCACAGCATCCCCAGTGAAAATCGTTATATCCGCAAAGGAGCCTGGTCAGGATATCCGGCTCGCCGTAAAAGCTCCAACAGAATCACTCCAGACAAGATTTATCAAAATGAGACAGACAAGTTTCGTTCTAGTTCATCTTTGGATCAATCAAGCAATCCAGGTCTTAGGGAATTAAGGATTGTAGGACATCATGCATCATGCAAGCATCATTCATCTCCATCATTTACCATCAACCCATTTCTCCATCACTTAATGGGTTAATTCCCAATGGAAGCGCCATGTCTTCACACCCATCTTCTTCCCCAGTGGACCGTCTTAGGTTCTTTACACATATTGCACACACCTTTCAAAATTCCTAGTGATTTATGTCAGGTTCTTACACCTGTCACTCACATTTTCTGTCTATATCAAGATTCGACGGATACATCAGCTCCATAAGCTTTCATCTTTCCTTTCACGCTTCGGCGGATAATCGGCTCCGCAAGCTTGATTAAATCTCCATGTCAGACTCCGGCGGATAATCGACTCCGCAAGTTTTTCATGTCAAGCTTCAGTAGATAATCGACTCTGCAAGCTTTTACCTTTCTTTTCAAGCTTCCGCGGATACAGTTCTCCGTAAGCTTCTTACCTTTCTTGTCAAGCTTCTGCGGATACAGTTCTCCGTAAGCTTCTTACCTTTCTTGTCAAGCTTCTGCGGATACAGTTCTCCGTAAGCTTCTTACCTTTCTTGTCAAGCTTCTGCGGACACAACTCTCCGTAAGCTTCTTGCTTTTCTTGTCAAGCTTCCGCGGATACAGTTCTCCGTAAGCTTCTTGCTTTTCTTGTCAAGCTTCTGCGGATACAATTCTCCGTAAACTTTCTTACGTTTCAGGTCAAGTTTCGGCGGATATTCGGCTCCGCAAACTTTTTATCCTTTCATGTTTAAACTCTGGCGAATATTCAGCTCTGCAAGCTTCTTTCTCATATCCTCGGACAAAATTAGAATTCACGTCTTTACTCGTTACTTACAACGGTAATATGCAAATTTTGGTTATGCCTACTACCTAGTAAGAAACAAGTAAAGAGGGGCAGCTGTGAATACTAAATTTTGTCCTCCCTTTTTCTTAATTTATTTTAATTTAATTTTTTGCCTTGCAGGAGTAAAATAAATGAAGAAATAAGAAGAAATGAGGAAAAGAGATAAAAGGGAGAAAAATTGGGTTTCAGCCCAATTCCCACCAAGAAAAAAAAAAAAAGAAAAAAAGAAGAAAAGGCTCCCCAAAAGAAAAATAATAGCCCAAACCCACACCTCCTGAACCGGGTCGCGCTTGACCCGGTTCGCGACCCGCACCCGTTTCCCTCTTCACTTCACCGACCCGGCCCAACCTTTCTTTTCTCTCTTCTCCCCCAACCCTAGCCGCCCCACTCTTTTCTTCCCCATCTCACCGCCTCTTCTCTCTTCTCTCTCGCCCTCCATGACCGAACCAAGCCCTTCCTTCATCTTCATCATTGCTTTTCATCATTACTTCTCTGCCTTATCTTCTACCTCCACCGCCCCTCTGTCTCTTGCTTCCTCACACCGCACGAAAGCCTCATCCACCCACCGCTTCACCACAGCTCTGCACGCCTACCTCGCCCACCATAGCCATCCCATCATCTCAGATTTTGTCTCCAACCCAGGCTCAACCCATCTAACATCTCAACCCGCAAAGCCCTTTGCATGTGGCTTCATCATTTCGGTTCTGACAGCAGCTTGAAGAAGAGGTCCGAGATTGCGGTTTGAGACACGTGCCAACCGTAGAAGACGAAGAACATCCTTCTCCTCTGAGCAAAATCGAAGAAGGTGTCAGAAAAGCTTCCCTGAGTTGGCCGAAAATCACTTGAGAATTTGCAATCCCTGTTCAGAGATCTCAAGAACATTTAATGGCATTAAATTTGCCATCATGAAGAAGGCAATTGGATGAGAGAGAGAGCTGCGAAATTTATGCTATAAAAGGCATGAAGATGGAGATCGTAAGGGGGTCGGAAAAATTGAAGGAGGAGGTTCGGCCGAAATTTTTTATCTCTGTGCTCTGTAATTTTGCTTCTATGCAACCTTAGTTCTCTGATGTCTGAGATTTAGGAGAATTTTTAGAGAGGGTTTAAATCGTTTCTGGGCACCCTGCTGTGGCATTTTGTGTCCTGGAATTTGCTTTTGTAATTTCTGATAGCATTGGATCAGTAAGCATAGGGAAGAATCGTGTAGAACACTGTTGTTGTTTGCAGCCAATAGGTAAAATCCCTGTCTGATGTTCATCTACTGGCTATCCTGATTATGAGGCAAACTTTGTTATGATCGAATCAAATGCTAAATTTTTACTATTGCATTGCCTACTGCACTTAATCTACTTGATAGAAAAAATTGATTATGTTGTTTGTGCTTGGGTTGTTGTACTCATATTATTGTGCTGGAAGTTCACTGTGATGAGCCTGATGATCTAAAATTAATTCTATCATGCTCTGAATCTGTTTGATGAAATGCACGTAATAAATTGTACGTTCACATGCTGTGAATTTTAATCAAATAAAACTGAGTTGTATGTATTGAAGCCGCTTGCTTGCCTTAGCTTGGTTTGTTCAAACATCAAAGCTCAAAGCTTATTCATTTTTAGAAGTAAATTTATCTTGATTATAGAACTCTGAAGCACGCAAGTCCTTGTCTTTGTTGGGTAATTTTTGTTGCTAGATTGCAGGCATTTGTTCTGATATAGTGAGAACTATGACAGTGTTTTTTTTTGTTGAATTTTAATGGTTTATATGTACATCCGATTTAGAATTGAATAGCTAAGTTGATTCTAGAACAAGCTTAGATGTGAGAATGGTTTGAAGCATTTCCTTTGAGTTGATAAAAAATATGTAAAGCACCATATTTCCTGTGAGCTAGTCTAATTCATTTTTCTTTCCTCTCATATACTTCATCATTCTGTTCATGCTTGGCACCATACTTTCATCCATCATATTAGCTTTGGTAGCAAAATAGGTAGGTTGACAAATCTTTTAACAGGGCTAGTGTTCATTGTGAGCTTATATTAATTTGCAAAAGTTGTTTGTTGTTCCTTGGGCTGCATGGTTATGGCAACAATCAAGTCATGAAAATTTACTCCTGGCAGGTTTAATGGGTGATGTAAAGCTTGATAGAAATTTGTTTGTGTTTTATGGTCCAGTGTATTGATTTTATTGTGGTAACTCTAAATCCTTTTGTGAAGCTGGGCACATTTAATCTAATACCCAAGTTGAATGAAATCTTTGATAGTAAAGATGAGTTGGAAAGTTAATCATGTTTTATATGGTTTGAACTTCTTTTTAAAAGTGGTTTTTTTCATAAATATTGCTTCATGCCCTTTTATTCCTTTTTTTTTTATTTTTTTTTTTATGTGTCTGTTATGAAGTTTCCCTTTTTTTTGGTGATGTCTCCGGTTATGCGTTAAGCTTCACTTGTGTGGTAAAAATGACCAATTTGATTCTAATAATTTGATGTTTCTTTTCTTATGTGAGCAATTAATTCTTTTTTATAATAGAATTCAAAAAGTTATAATCTGTTTTTATGATATTACCCTTCAATAAGTAAATAAATAAAAGGGATCAATTTGGTTGTACAACTTGTTGATTCCTCAACCGTTTCTAAGTTTTTTTTGCAACTTGGCCTCTTAACATTCCTTTTCATAAATATGTTTTTATTTCTTTTACACTAAAGTACAGCTTATTAAAACCTTTTTTTTTAAAAAAAAATACTTTACTTCCTAAAATAATACGTAACGAAAGGAAATCAACTTAGTTTTACGACTTATTAATTTCCTAATCATTCAAGAGAAATTTAAGCTTTTACAGCTTGATTCCTCAAAATTTATTCTAAGGATAAAAATTTGCTCTTAAAAAATATAAGACTGTGAAAATCTCTTTTTTTAAAAAAAAAAACAATAGTGGTGAGAATCAATTTAGTTGCAACAGCTTGTTGATTTTACTGCTTGAGTCATTTTAACTGAAACAGTTCAATAATTTATTTTCAAATACAAATATTTCAAAAGCACATTTTTAAACGAAAAGGGGTTAAAATAATAATTTGCATAATCAAAAGGGTAACCATTATGAACAATGGATGTTCCAGGGTGCCGTGGGGTAAACCCCCATGCCTTCCCTAGACATAATCGACTCCCGAACCCTAAAATCTCTATTTCAAAATGAGACCATTTGCCTTTCAATATAAAAAGGGTTTTCCAACGTTTTTCCCTAGAATAAAATTTTGGTGGCGACTCTCGAAAGCAAGAAAAAAAAAGGAGGCGAAACCTCCTTCCCGTCGCGCCGGTTGCGACAGCAGCCATGTTCAGGGGGTGGACCATAGGGTTTTTGAGGTGGAGGGGAAGGTATTTCGTATTGGTATTCTAGTGGAGGAATAGGGCTTTTGGGATGTTGAGAGGTAGAGGGAGGTGAGTGTTTGTGGAAAAGAACAGGGAACCTTCTTTGAACGTCAACCCAGTTGGAGCTTTCATTTTTTAAGGTAATTCTGGGTAAGCGTTTGTATTTCCTTTTTGGGTAAATCATTTTGGGGTAAGGAGCACCATAGGGTTGAAAGGGGTGGTCTCCCCATGGTGTGAACCAGTCTTGAGGTTCAGATGGTAAGGGAAAGGTTTGTATGTAAGGTAAGGTGGAGGGTGAGAAGGTTATGGATGGTTGAGACTCCGGGGTCAGGTCTTCAACCGCAAGGGATTGCTCAACAATGGGAGTAATAACTAAATTAGTTTGAGGTTCAGTATTACCGTTGGATTTGGATCTAGTGATTCTCGCCCTTGTTGCAGCAGGTTTAGGCCGGGAGGCTTCAGAAGAGGACTCCCTTATAGGACCTTTGATCACCATGGAGATAGGTTGATCGTCCTCATCTTCCTCATCAACAGAAGCTAGAACCAGCTTCCTTTTTCTTGAGGGTTGGACGGTAGGTTTTGGACGAGCAGAAGAAGTCTTAGTTGTTGGACGAGCATGCTCTGTTGAGCGCCCAGCTGAGACTTGTTGATCAGACGCTTCATCAGAACCTTGCGTCTGCGCACCTTTCAGCTTTCCTTCTTGCTTGGACTTCTTGTGACAATCCAGTTGCATCATCACCAAGCTTTGTTTGCTGAACTTTGGTTGATGCACACGATCGATTCCATGAACACCGTAATATTTTTATCTTTGTTCTGGAGTCAGATTAATGAGGTCATCATAGACCAGGTGTTTCTCAAATATTTTTGAGAGAAGAGCAGCATAGATGATGGAGGTGTTCTTCCCAGAGCCTTCAATGGCGTATTTGAAGAAGGCAAACAGAAGGTGTGGAAGATTTATCCGCCTCTCTAGAATTGGATGAACTAGGCAGAATTGATGTGCCTTCGAACCAGCTTTGTGAAAGATGGATTTATTCAAAATCTGATGAAGAACCCTAGCCTTGTCAGTCATTCTTGAGGCTATCAGCTTGTCAGAAAGATTCTTCAAGAGACATTCTTTGATGATGTCAGAACCACCAAGTTCTTCTTCCCATTTATCCTCACAAGTGATTCCAGATTGAGCACACCCAATGGCGCTGGAAATTATTCCTTCAGAGAGAATGACTTCAGTATCAATCACCTTGTTCCGTATTTCCCTTGCGGAGATGGTAGGGTTTGTCCAGAACTCCCTAACAGGAACAGGGTAGATGACAGGAGAATCTTCAAAGAAGCTTGACCATCCAGTAGCATGAATATTTGGGAAGACATCTATCCCATTATTAGCAAGAAACTGTAGGTTGAACTTGAAGTCCACCAGAACTTCAGCGGTCTTAACATCGAAAGCCTTTCCTTTTCCTTTAGCAGCAGCGGTGATGGAGAATGAAGTTGCCATTCTTTCAGAGAAGGGGATTTTTCGCAATAGAGGTTTTCAGAAAGAGAGAGAGGTTGAAGATAAAAGGTTTGTAAATGTTGTTCCTTTAAAGAGAGAGTTTTTATAGACTAAAAAAACAGTTCGTATTTTCAAAGAAGAGAGAAGGTGGTGAGGCGACGTGCATTAAATGACTGACACACGTTCCAGACCTTGAAACCGTAAAAAGCATTTTTGAAATTTATGGAAAACAAAATTGACTCAGTTAAGGGAATGAGAATTAATTTTTCATTCGACAAAGATTTAGTTCAATTAATGCATTGGACGAGCATGTATTGGACTAAGCCAATTATTGGACGCATGCATTGGACTCACAATTAATCAATGAAATGCATGTTCAGATATTTGCTTATAAATGTGAACCTATCTTCAGCTAAAGTTTTGGTGAAGATATCTGCCCATTGATGGTCAGTGTCAACAAATTGCATATCAATTATACCTTTTTGCACATAATCTCTAATGAAATGATGCTTGATTTCTATATGCTTTGCTCTAGAGTGCAATATGGGATTTTTAGACAAATTGATAGCAGCAGTGTTATCACACATTATTGGAATGTTACTTACAAACACGTTGTAGTCTTCCAACTGATGTTTAATCCAAAGCAGTTGTGAGCAGCAACTTGCGGCAGCAATGTACTCAGCTTCAGCAGTTGATAGAGTAACTGTGCTTTGCCTTTTGCTTGACCACGAGACTAGATTGGCTCCAATGAAGTGACAGCCTCCACTGGTACTTTTTCTTTATATTCTGTCTCCAGCATAGTCAGCATCACAGAATCCAACTAATCTGTATTCATCAAATTTCTTATACAAAAGACCTAGATTAGTGGAACCTTTGAGATATCTAAAGATTCTCTTTACTAATGAGAGATGAGACTCTCTTGGATCAGATTGAAATCGAGCACATAGACAGACACTAAACATGATATTTGGTCTAGACGCGGTTAGATATAAGAGGGAACCAATCATACTTCTATATACCTTTTGGTCTACTTTTTTATCTTTATCATCTTTGTTTAGCATGGAAGTTGAATGCATCGGGGTATTCATTGGTTTGCAATCATCCAACTTGAAGCGTTTCAGAAGCTCCTTGGTGTATTTCATCTGATGAATGTACACTTCGTCCGGTGTTTGCTTTACTTGAAGTCCGAGGAAGAATTTCAATTCTCCCATCATACTCATTTCAAATTCTTTCTGCATTAGCTCAGAAAACTCTTGACAAAGAGATTCATCAGTTGCACCAAATATTATATCATTAACGTAGATTTGTGCAACAATAAAATCCTTTTTATTTGTTTTTCTAAAAAGACTTGTATCCACTTTTCTTCTTGAGAAACCATTCTCCATTAGTAATGTGCTGAGTCTCTCATACCAAGCTCTAGGAGCAGAGTTATGGATACAGGAGGTGGAGAAGATCTTTGTCACTATGCGCTGTAGAGAAGATCGGAAGGTCACCTACGCGTCTTTTATGTTGGTAGGAGGAGCGGATTCCTGGTGGAAGAATAGACTGAGAATTCTGGAAGCAGAAGGAAGAGTAATTACTTGGGAGATATTCAGAACCTGCTTCATGCAAAAGTATTTCTCAGAAACTCTCAGACACGAGAAGGAAACAGAATTTCTTAGCCTGAAGCAAGGGAATCTGTCAGTGGGCGAATACGCGATGAAGTTTGAGTCCTTACTCAAATTTTCCAAGTTTTATCAAGTGCGTCCGGACGAGGACTGGGTATGCAAAAGGTTTGAGGATGGGCTAAGACATGAGCTGCAAAGGGCGGTGTTACCTTTGGGAATTACCAGGGTCCCAGAGATGCTCGAAAGAAGCGTTGTCGTCGAAAATCTCGATAAAAGAATGGAAGCTAGTCAGCAAAAGAAGAACAAACGACCAATGAGAAATCATCAGGAGGAATGAGAGGAGAAGCCTCAGCAAGAGCATAAACCATATGATCGTCCCAAGCCACCAGCTGTGGCAACTGGAGAAGGAGGGCAGAGAAGGTTCGGATGTTTTAGATGTGGAGGAGCACACTTGATCAGGGACTGCCGAGCAAGAGACTCAGTGTGTTTCCGATGTGGGAAGTCAGGGCACATAGCTCAAGAATGCAGACAGAGAGCAACAGCGGGGCCTAACGCTGGTGCGAAACCAGAAGAAAGGACAGAGAGGCCTCCAACGATGGGCCGCGTGTTTGCGATATGTGGAGCTAGGACTTCTCAACCTTGAGCAGAAGCGACAAGTGTATCTTTTTGGAAGCAGTCTGTAACATCCTTTTCAGGATGATCTTTTGTTTGGATGTACTGAAAGAACAGTAGTTTTGGAATGATAAGTGTAGTGACTACATCACCGTTTGTATATATGTCTCGAACTGATGTGACAAGCATATGTTTCAAGAAAGTCTGTATAGTTTGTTTACTCTATCTTGGATGAAGTCTAACATATCTGTATGCTATCTGATACCGAATTTCAAGGACGAAATTCTTTTAAGGGGGTTGGTAATGTAACATCCCTGTTTTCGGTAACCCTAATTAAGATGAATAATCTTAATCAGGTTTTCGCTTAGGTGTGTGTTAGGTTGTGTGTTGGTTATAAGTCTAGTTGGATGTTTAGAACTAGGCTAGCATCGAGTTGAAAGTGCCTAAGGTGTAACATGAGAAACTGGGAAGTCAGGATGCTGGAGTTCTTCTCTCGCTGAGCTTGACGCTCAAGCGTGGGAGAGCGCCACGCTCAAGCGTTGCGACGCATAGGCGTGGGAAGAGACGGACGCCTCAGCGTGCTGAGTGCGCTGTATAGCTGTTCTGAATTTGGACACATGTGAGACACGTGTCAGGCCAGGGAGCAGGCGGAGTGGATGAGGTTTGATGCTCAAGCGTGGAGAGAGCCCACGCTAGAGCGTGACAACGCTCAAGCGTGCAAAGTGATCCACGCTTAAGCGTGGACAACGGGAGCCATAAGTGGAGTTTCCACTTTCACTCTCACACTTGCACGAATTTTGGGTGAATTTCTGCAACTAGAGAGAAGCTCTGAGTTTTTAGAGAGGGAAAGCTTGAGGTTAGAGGTGATCAAGCCGCCGGAATGCGATTCCGACTACACCGTTGTGATCGCGGCGAAGTTATCTCCGACTCTGGCGGATTAGTTTCTCGATTTGCCACAGGTAAACTCAAATCCCTAACACGTGTTCTTCGTGTTCTTGGCGTTCTTCAAGTCTTTACCTTTTCTTTGATCTTTTGGGCTTACCCCAGGGCTAACACTATTGTGTATGTGTTGCGCTCGTGATTAGGGTAAAGTCCGCGCTCGTGATTGCTCGTGATTCTGAGCTTGAGGCCGAGGCTATGAGGAGGTGGTGGCAGCTGCGAGCTCGTGGTGGTGGTGTTGTGCTCATGGTGGTCGTAGGCGTGTTCGGGTTGTTCGTGAGATCGAGGGTCAAGGCTGTCCGTTGGTACAGCAGCATTTTGAGACGAATCACCAAGTGAGGAGGAAGAAACCACATATATCTGGGAATCTTAGGCGTAGTATATAATTGTTAACATGTGTAGGGCTCTTCCAACCCTACTAGTGGCTGAGCCTTGATAAAGTACCTAAACCCTAGGTTTAGCTTACTTTGGGCTATCGCCATAGGATCGATCTGTGATATCTGTTGATTGAGGATGTATGTCTATATGTGGTAATTGATAACATGAGTAAATGATGTCGTACATAATAACATGTTAGGTGAGATACTAGTTGTGATAACATGCTTAATTGCTAGTCGGTATGCCTGCAATGATGTTATGCTGCTATACTATGATATGTTGATGTGATTGTGATTGATGTGATCTTGATTGACTGTGGAAACGGTTGGTATGTTGTTAGAAGATAGAGTGGTTGGTGTGATTAGATTCGTAGTCGATGTTGTAAGCCATTTGATCTAAGTTGAAGCTGGATCTCATATAATTGGAGAGCGACATCCTCATCGTTGGAGATGTGGAACTTGAGACGTTGGATAAGTTGTTGTTAAGACGTTGTTGAGATGATTGGTGCATAATCATAGCATTTGCATTGTTGTGATGGAAAGCCGTGGGATTTACTGCAACATCCGTTTGAGCAGTTATCACACGAGGTCGGAACTTGTGAACAACTACAATAGCCGTTTGAGTGGTTGTCACGAGGGGCTGTATGATTAGCTGCAACAGCAGTTTGAGTGGCTATCATATAAGCTAGTACCTGTATACAGCTGCAACAGTAGTTTGAGTGGTTGTATACAGGGAGCCGTGTGTACGGTTGCAACAGCAGTTTGAGTAACTGTCACACGAGGTTGAGGAGCCATTCTTACTTGGTGAACATCCACCCTCGCAGTTGGAGATTGGATTGTCATTCCTCACAGTTGGAGGTTGACTGTTGTATTCCCATGATAAGAGTGTGCGCTGTAGAATTGGCTAATCATGTAGATTCAGTTGTGCATGTAGAGTAGACGGTGATCCCTAGCTGTGATAACTTGGAGGTTGACTGTTGTGAGGAACTTGAGAGATGAATGTGCTTGCCGGTTGTGCTGTTGTCGTGTGTGTTGATGTGTTATATGCTACGTGATATCCATTTACATGATATTGTAGCGTTTCTTACCTCCTGCGCATGCTTCCCTATGTGTTACATGTATGTCGTTGTTCGGGTCACGATTCGAAGGCGGAGGTGTTGATTGGTTGATGAGAGAGCTGCAGCGGGTGAAGCTGAGTAGAGACAAGACTCCCATCGTGAACAAGTTTGATGTCAACGCTCATTAAGCAGAGAGAGACCCTTGAGGTATCGTTGAGTCTCTTGTGAGTTGTACCACGGCCAGTGGGGTGTCTGTTTTGTTGTTGATGTTTTTGCGCCATGGCTTCCAGGCGAAACTTTGATGTGTAATTGGACTGTATTAACTGTTTATTTGCTTAAGTTTCTTTTAAGCTTCATCTGCATGCTTAAGGTATCAGAGAGAGTGAGGTTAAGTTTTAGGGGCGTCACACATATCTGCAAAAGAATCATCTAGCTCTGACAATCTCTTATCAGGCTGTTTGTCATCAAACTTAACATGGATGGATTCTTCAACAACCAATGTTCTAGAGTTATAGACTTTAAAAGTTTTGGACGTTTCAGAGTAACCTAACAATATTCCATTATCTACTTTGGCGTCAAACTTACCAAGTTGATCCTTAGTATTTAAAATAAAACATTGACATCCGAAGGGGTGGAAATAAGAAATGTTGGGTTTGCATCCTTTCCACAATTCATAAGGAGTCTTATTCAAGATAGGTCTTATGTATATTCTGTTTTGAATGTAGCAACCAGTATTTACAGCTTCAGTCCAGAAGTGTTTAGGAACAGAATTATCACTGAGCATTGCCCTAGCCATCTCTTGAAGAGATCGATTCTTTCTCTCAACAACACCATTATGTTGTGGTGTTCTAGGGGCAGAGAAATTATGATGAATACCGCTTTCATCACAGAACCTTTGGAAAAGCTCATTTTCAAATTCGCCTCCATGGTCACTTCTGATTGAGCTTATACATATGCCTTTTTTCATTCTGGACGCGCTTACAGAATATAGTAAAGACCTTGATAGACTCATCCTTGTGAGCAAGGAACTTAACCCATGTCCATCTAGTATAGTCGTCTACTATGACAAACCCATATTTCTTACCACTGACAGAAGCAGTCCTTGTTGGACCAAACAAATCAAGATGCAACAGCTCTAGTGGTCTTGAAGTACTAACAATGTTCTTGGACTCAAAAGAGTTCGTAACTTGTTTTCCTTTCTGACACGCGTCACAGAGAGCGTCCAATCTATACACAATCTTTGGTAGACCTCTTACGAGGTTATGCTTGTTTAGTCTTGAGATTAATGTCAGACTTGCATGACCAAGTCTTTTGTGCCATATCCATCGCTCATCTTCAACAGACACTAGGCATGATACACTTTGATTTGAGAGTTCCCCCAAGTTAATCTTATAAAGATTATTGTGCCTCTTGGCAGTGAATAAGATGGACCCATCAGGGTTCTTGATCATACATTCACCTTTATTGAAGGAAACATCAGATTCACTATCACATAATTGACTTATGCTAAGCAAGTTGTGTTTTAATCCTTCAACCAGAAGAACATTATCAATAGAGGGAAAAGGATGCTTACCAATCTTACCAAACCCAACTATCTTTCCTTTCTGGTTGCCTCCAAAGGTAACCCATCCACCAGTCTTTTTACATAGTTCTTGGAACAGACATTTTTCTCCCGTCATGTGACGTGAGCATCCACTATCCAAGTACCAGGAATGGGGTTTTATTTGTGTTGCTAAGCAGATCTACAACAGGGATTATCATATTCTTAGGTACCCAGATAGACTTGGGTCCTTTTTGGTTAGTTTGTGGTCTTCGTCTATGCACATTGTTTTTCTTTTTGTTTATGCATTTCGAAAAGATATGACCACTCTTTCCACATAAATTGCAATAAGTATTGGATGCATGTAGTTTGCTTTCTTTTTGCTTTCCATGAGATTGAAAAGCCTTATGATATTGATTGGTCCTTGATACTTTCTGAGAAGCTTCTTGTTTCTCAGAGTAATAGCCTAGGCCAAACTTATCGTGAGGTGATCTTGAATACCTCAATATCAAGTTTAGCTTCTCTGAACCTCCAACAAGCTTTGATATGCTTTTGGTTAGGTCAGATACCTTTGTTTTAGTCTGGTTACCTCGTGAGGTTCACTAGATCCAAAGGTTAGTTTGTCAGTTAGACCAACATTCTCAGCATTCAGCTTATTGTTTTCTTCAATGAGCTGCTTATTTTGCTTGTTGGTATCTTCCAACTCTTTATTTACTTTTGAAAATTTTATTTTAAGCATAATATATTGATGATGCAATAAAGAGGAATCATTAAGCAGTTCATCATATGCTTCTTGAAGAGAATCAGAAACAGATACCTCATCTTCTTCCGATTCAGCGTCTGATGAAGTTTTCACCATTAGACAGAAGTTTGAGGCAAGCGGACTCCTTAGAATGAACAGTTTTTCTAAGGCGTCCAACTTCTCCTTAGCAGTTTGGAATTGCAAGACCATCTCCAGTCTTGATCGATCAAGAGCGTTGATGAGACACCAGTTGGCATAGCATTTAGCAAATACCGTCTGATATCCTCATTCATCCAGTCAGCTTCAGGTTTGGACGTTGTTGATCCATCCTCAAGAGTGATTGTTAGACGATGATCTCCATTGGTGAATATATTCCACAACTCATAATTTTGAGCTTGGACGTATATTTGAAAAACTGATTTCCAATAAGGATAGTTCGTTCCTTTGAAGACGGGTGGAACATTTCATCATCTTTCAGAGATAGCTTCCTGAGTTCTTTCTTCGGGAATAACAAGTTATTCATCATCCGAAGAGTCTTCGTTTTGGACGTTGGACCAAAGACAGAGATTAGCCTCCTCATTTGTTTCCTCTTCTTCTTCTTCAGACGAGTTAAGATCCTCCCATGTTGCCATGAAGTTCTTTTTCTTCATTTGGAAAAACTTCTTCTTGTCTTTTAACATGGGAGAGTCAGCCTTGAAGTGACTTGGCTTGCTGCAATCGAAGCAGACCAACTGACTTTTGTCTTTGGGCTCAGCATGATCTTTGAAGTTTTTCTTTTGAAATGGCATTCTTTTCATCCCATTTTTCTTTCTCCACATGTTTTGAATCTTTCTGGAGATGAAGGATAACTTGTCATCGTCTGATACTTCATTATTAGATTGATCAGCATCATCACTGGACTCATCAGCTTTTAGAGCTTTTGAGTTGTTGGACTTCTGAGCTTTCAAGGCAATCCTTTTATTTTTCTTTCCAGGATTATCAAGATCAAGCTCCTGCTCATGAACTTGAAGCGTTCCAACCAGATCATCCAGAGTCAAAGTAGAGAGATCTTTGGCCTGGGTGATTGCAGTAACAAGTGGTCTCCATTTCTTAGGCAGGCTCCTAAGAATTTTAGTGACATTTTCCTTAGTAGTGTAGACTTTCCCAAGGGACTTTAGATTGTTGATGATCGTCTGAAAGCGACCCATCATGTCTAAGATAGACTCTCCTTTGGCCATGGTGAACAATTCATACTGGCCAACCATCATGATGATTTTTGAATCTTTTACCTTGGTGGTCCCCTCATGGAGATTTGACAAAGTATCCCAGATTTGCTTTGCTGATTCACATGCTTGAATCTTCTGAAATTCATTAGGACTGAGAGCACACATTAAAGCATATCTGGCTTTATGATTTTGTTCCATCCTTGCTCTTTCAGCATCAGTCCAGTCATCTTCTGCTTTGTCTGTCCCATCAGAGTTGGGACACATATTTAGACCATTCATGATTCTAGCCCAAAGAGTTGAGTTTGTACTCAAGATGAAGCCTTTGAATCTCTCCTTCCAGTATAGGTAATGGGTTTCGTTGAAGAACGGAGGTCTGGTCATGGAAGTGCCTTCCATAACAGGTTGACTCCCGCTTGGCATACATTGTCTTGCCATATCTGCTGTAGGATCTTTTCCTCTACATGGCTAAGTGCTCAACCCAGAGGCTGAGCTCTGATACCAATTGACGGAACCTGTTTGAAACACAAGAAGGGGGGTTGAATTGTGTTTCTAAAGTTTTTTAAAACTTTTCGCAAGCAAATATAAGTTTTCGCAAAGGTTGGACGTTTAAAACGATAACGGATGCAATGAGCGTTTCCAAACACCAGTTGGACGCTTACTCAGAAGAGATAAGATAAAGAAAACAAGCACAATAAGAAAACAATTCAATCCCAAGGAGTTAGATAGAAAATAATCTAAAGCAAAGATAAGGGAGAGAAAGGAACACAAAGATGTTATCCTGGATCACTCTTCACCAAAGAGCTACGTTCAGTCCTCTCTACTTGAGAGTTTTATCCACTATAACAAAAACCCTTTGTTACAAGTATTCAACACCTCTTCAGGCAAGTATTCTAAACCTCTTCAGGTAAGTATTCTAAACCTCTTCAGGCTCACTAAGTATTCTTTCTATACAAGCCTCTTCAGGCTTAACCAACTAGGTTTTGAAAAGAGTTTTATTCTACTCACTCACTAAGTGTGAGAGTTTGAAACTGAAGCTTAGAACTCTTGAACAATACTCCACGCAGAGAGTGATATGAAAATAAAGATCAGAGTTAGCTTTTCAAGCTTTGATGTGTTTCTCTTGATTGCTTTGTGTGCTTGACTATTTTTCAATTCTTTGAATCAGTTGTGCAACACTTCACTTGTTGTATATTTGCATCTTCAAGACCAGAGGTATTTATAGCAGACTTGATTTGATCAACTTTAGTCTTCAACGGATGAAAAAGGATCCGTTCTGATTGAGCATTAAATGCGTTAGTCCGTTGAGTCTAGTAACTTCCTTGAAGCTTCTGATCAGCAAAGTAGACTATCAGGATAGCTAGAAATGGGACCGACATCTTTTCTTTGTAATCGAAAGTTGCCTTTTGTCTTTCTTATTGGAGAAGGTCAACTTCTTTTTGTGTCAGGGACAGTCTGGTTTCAGATTTTGATGGTACGAAGATTACAAGGAATATTTTTCCAAAGGATATAAGCTTTTTACATATAGAATTATAAATTCAAAAGCCTTACATATGAATTCGCGCTAAAACAAATAAAGCTTATTGGACTATAAGGGTTACATTACAATAACAGGAAGAGTCTTTAGACTCAAGGTTCTATGTTGAAAAGACTTATTAGCGTCTGGACTTAGCGAGAGCAAATCCACTAGGAGTTTGGACGAGCGAAAGTCTTTGGACTTAGATATATTTTTATTCCTGCACACTTAAGATAAAGCGTTAGTCCATAACTAATCTTTGTTCTTCTGAAATTAGTCCTTTGTTAACATCAAAACTTAAGGGATTAATGGACCATAACCACTTTGGTTCCAACACACTTTACTTTCCATTTATGTCAAAAATCACTTCTTTTCTGGCAAGTTTTAAACAAGATTACCATAGTAACTTCATAATCCCACACCACACTTGAATGAGTTATGATATTTGGACAATAAAATTGTTATCCAACACCGTATTTTTATACTGTGCGTATTTGGTTATTAATTTACTCTCTCTCTTCTTGTAATCTATCATTTCAGAGCATCACACAAAGTTATACGGTGTCCCGTATGTTGTCTAATGTTGGATGTCAAAATGTCATTTCTGCACTTGAATACTTGCAAATCCAAATTCCACCACCAACAAATTGGCATACCCGGTGGGACTTGACAACTTGTTAAGAGCAACTTGTGTAAATCCTACGTGTCATACTCACTGACAAAAGTTAAGTGAGGTATTGTACAGGCAATTAAGAAGTGGTACAATGTTACCCTTTGTGTCAAGAAACGTCGATTTTGACAATAGTTCTGAAAGCACATCGAACATGAATAACCAAACCAATAGCGCCTCGGTTAACTCACCAGTTAAAGACGTCATACAAGAATGATACTCGTGACCCTGTGATTGCTTTTTAATCTGCCTCACGACCCTGTTTTGGAGGAGCTTCCTGTTGCAAACCAGCAGTCGAACCAAGAAATTGGCCAAAGTGTCAGGACCTCTAATTTTAGGTTACCACCACTTCATGATTTGCCACCAGGGTACACACCACCCATAATGGCTCAAACCAGAATTGGAAATGCACTTATTAATGCAACAAATCAAGTTATGCCTACTGTAAGTAAGTCAAGCATTAATACATCTACTCTAGTACTTGCTCAACAACCAGCGCCACTTGTGGGTGTTAGTGTTGCTAGCCAGGGTAGCCAGGGAAATGGCCAAAGTGCACCGAGCACAAATAATCTGCCTCCCCTACAAGAAAGGCTAAATGTGGGAGCCCGAATGTGTTATACCTACTAACTTTAATAAATTATTTATAAGTTTTAAATTGGAAATTTTGCCCTATAATTTATGGGAAAGCCACATCAGGTGCGTGTGAAGTGGGAGAGTGGAGGTCTATAATGAAAATCCTTAGGGATGTAGTTTCGTGCACAGTCCACAATGGCCAAGACTAGCTACCTTGAGTCGTGGCATTATTGCTCTACCGCGGGGTTATCCTATCTAGTCACTGACTGTTTTCAAGCCAGTTGAGAATGTTCAGACTTGTTGATTGTGCAAGCGCAAGTGGATTTTGGTAGCATCTTGGCTGGGCATGGGCGTTGGCTTCAATACTCCCTTATGGAGTTGGAGTATGCATCCTCCGTGCATCTAAACCGTCTATTTATTATTAAATTAAAGGGATGGTTGAGATCAAAAATCTGCAACCGGGAGAAACAGTTTTCTTTCCCTATCTCTGACCATTCAAGCTAATACCTCTTCTCCACCGCCTCCACCCTCTCTTCTCCGCCCCTCTTCTCCGCTGCCACCTTTTATTGCTTCTATAAATCTCGCCACCTAAGATACAGATACCTCAAACTTTCCCTCTCTAACCCTAAACCCACTGCCACACCCAATATCCTCTTCCTTTCGACACCCTTCCTTTCTCGGACCGGTACGTCGTCTTCGACCGCCACCGATTATTTCCATACACTGTTACTGTGGCTTTGCTTGCATGCTAGAACACAGCTAACGAGCCAACGAGGTGACTCAGGCATCGCTAACACTCCCACCGCCACCGATTTTAGAGGAGGAAGGATTGGTCATCAGGGCAAGCATTTTACAATAGATTTGCAGATTTAGTGGGAAATCCCAATAGCCCCTATTTTACTGATTATGGTTTTTGTCAACTTCCAACTTTTTAGGATTAATTTCAATTTCTTGTTTTTTTTTTTTGTTGATGGAATTGGTCTGCACTTCTAGGGTTTCACCAAATTCACTTTGGTTCTGTTTATTGTTTTTTTGTTGTTGATGGAGTTGGTTCTATATTGTTAAATGATGCCAGTGACTAATTCTGTTTTTTTTTTTTTTTTTGTTGATGGAGTTGGTTCTATATTGTTAAATGATGCCAGTGACTAATTCTGTCTATTCTTCCTCCTCAATGATTGAGTTGCCGGCAAGCATAGCAAATTTTCACTGAGTTGCCGGCATCGCCCTTCCTCTCTATTCTTCCTCCTTGACGGTGACTCTTGCTCCTTTTCTTTTTTTAAAAAAAATAAAAAATGACTGGTTGAGCTTGAAAAAAAAAAAACAAACAAACAAACAAACAGGACCGGTTGCAACCCATCAAAATGGAGTGAGTATGCATACTCAACTCGAAGGTTGGAGTATGGTAGAATTTGGCCCTGGACATGGAGCATGCTCCTCATGAGATGGATCTGCATTGAGATGGATCGGTTTAGGCCCACATGTATTTGTATACATTTGCATCATATATAGGTTGGAGAATCATTTGAATTTGGTTGACGTTTTATTTCTTTATTACTGTTTTTGTAAATTAATGTTTTGCGTCTATATCTAAGCTGTTTATTCTTGAGTGTTAGATACCTACCTCTTGTTTGTTTTGATATATAAAACTAAAACTCGTGATTAGATTAAGTATGGCGTCGGAAGCCAGTCTGCCATGTAGAGATATAAATCCTCAATAAAAATTGCAACATAACTTAACTTGGAAAGATACTCTCCTCACTGTCATTTCCATTTTTTTAAAGGTAACTTGCATACTTAAGGCAAATTTCATCTGTTGGTGTGGTATATAAGATGTTGAAAGGGAAAGCCCTATTCCAAATTTGTTCTACTATTCTTCAAAAAGCAGGAATACAGCTCAAGTTCTCAATATCCGAACCTTTGCTCCTGGTTTTGCAACACAACTGCATTAACCAAAAATAATTATTAAAAAAAAAAAAAAAACGAATACAACCGGTTCAGTGCGGGATGCAGAGCCATTCGACGTCTACAAATAGGAAGGGAAGGAAAAATTGAAGGGGCACGTTGGGCGAGTGGCCAATTCTTTGTGGGAACCAATATTCAAAGGAGGAAAAAACAAACCGAAAACTTGTTCACATAAAACTTATTTCTCAGACAAGTTTTAAGGATCATTTATGCAACTAAATCTTAGTCTACTAGGTCAAAATCTTCAACCGTCGGATCAAGTTTTTGGCTCTTTTTTTTCAGACTACAACCAAAATTGCACTTAAACCTTGCGCTGACTCTAAAATTTTGAGCATTCAATGAAATCAATATGGCACTAATCTCGAAAACCATGTAGTGTAACAATCCATATATTAAAAGTTACATAGATAACAAATTTAGTGGTGACAACATCCAACTCAGAATTTGGTTCAACAAAACAGACGCTTGGAATGAACCAAAAGAAATCATTAAGCATATTTTCCCCCCAGTTTCTCCTTTTTCTCCTTGTTGACACCATGCCATCATGCCTTGCCTTGACAACTAGAGGAAAGCATCTTTCTCAAGCAGCTTTAGGACTTCATGTTGATTGTTTAGCTTAGCAACATCTATAGGAGTTTTCCCATCCATATTCTGCAGAGTACTGCAATTGAACAAAATGGGAAACAAATAGAATAAACGATGTAAAATCGCATGAATACGATAACAAATTCAAAATGCAATCTGAAATTGCTACTTACACTGCAGCTCCATTTTCAAGTAGAAGGGCCACACATTCCTTCCTGCCGTAACCAGCTGCATAATGAAGAGCTGTGTTCTTATTCTTATCCAAAGCATCCACTTTTGCCCCAGCCTCAAGGAGAACTTGTGCACACTTTACCTGGAATGATATCAAGCACACTTGTTCAGCCATGTATAGAAATAGCCTACCTAGAATCCTAAAATTCTAATTGCGCATGAGCTTTACTTTTTCTTCTTGCTCATCCTAGAAGAATTGGGGCTGGAGAGACATAGTACATAATATACCACTATTCACTCTCCACTGCCACCCTTCCACTCCATCACTACGGCATCATAGCCAATCCCCACTGCTACCAGTACTACCACCAATATAAGCAAAGGATTGACACAGATAAAAGGCAATCGGTATATTACTAAAGGATTCACGAATAATAAAGGATTTTTATTATAAACTATAATAAATTATTTTTATTATAAATTATAACTTATCAAAATCCTAAAAGATTGACAGAGTATAACTTATCAGTTATCAATATTAAAGTCCTAAAAGATTGACACATAGGCAAAAGGCAATCCTAAAAGATACTATATGTTAAAATCAAAACTTCAAACTCACCTTATCTAGTTGTTAAATAGCGGCCATGGCAGAATGGTGTGGCAGATTTTGTGCCAGCCACCATAGGCAATTTGTGAAGTGCCACCCGCCATGGCAGCGCCATAGGTCGAATCCCATGGAATTTTGGACATCCACCATAAACCGACATCCTCCATTTACCGTATCACTAAAACAATCAGCAGTACATGCACTGTCTCCTTAAAATCAAAACTTCAAAACTCATGGTATCACTAAGACAATTAGCACTACATGCACTATCTCTTTAAAACATTGCGTATCACTTAAACCAGTATGTGCATTAATCAGAAAAGGACGAAATGCAGCAAAATGCCAGACGCATTGAACGCAGCATAGACCGTGTCATATCAGATCAGTGAAGCTTTGTTGCAGACCTCGGATTCGGTTTTTAGACCCGTGAATCCGTTGCAAGACCCGAAAAATTGGAGCACCTGGAATCACGATTTCACTGGTGATTCACGAATCGCTCCGGATCGCACCATTCCGACGATTCACAGGGCAATTCCGGGGCATTTCCAGTTCGCCATATCAATCTGTATCACTGCATCGTCATATCGTATCGTATCGTATAGTCTCATACGATTCAAACCGAGAATCGTGCAATTTCGATTACCATGACTATTGCTAGGAATGTAGTTACACCACTGCCGTTGCCAACCACAACTGCCACTGGTGCCTCCACAACCACCCATTGTGATAGGGAAATATCCTATCAGAAGTATAAGTCAATTTTAATAATGGAACTGTATGGAAATACAAGAAGGAAAGTAAGAGCAAGAAGCTCCTAGCTATTATGGAGCATCTCTCCAAGCCCAGCTTTAACAGCTCAAGGAAAATACCAAAATGAGTGAATGACCCCTATGTAAACCAACCCTGCACTTTTTACACGAATTCTCTTTTCTATCTCCTCTAACTAACTCCATCTCTCTCACACACCCCTAACTAATTCCCCTTTTTAGGTCTCCGTGTGTAAAACTTTAGGGCCTTAGTGTTGGGCTTAGTTGAAAGCAAGTCCCCAATACTATCAATGCCTCCCCCGGTAAGAGTTGCCTTGTCCTCGAGGCAAAAGCTAGAAAATTGGCCGCTGATAAAACTATGCTCCTACCAAGTAGCTTCATCAACTGGTTTGGACTTCCAAAGGATTAGTCACCATGACCCCAGGTCGAGTAACCTCAGGAGTGGACAATACAACTTTAGGCTCTATAGGTACAACATCTCCTTCCACCTCCAATCCAGTAGGGAACACAGCCTCCATCGGGTGATTGCCATTGGCTTTCTTTAATTGGGAAATGTGGAAAACCGGATGTATATGAGCTGTCTTCGGTAGTTGAACCTTGTAAGCCACCTTCCCAACACGCGCTATAATCTGCAAAGGTCCATAATACTGAGCTGATATTTTTGGATTAATCCTTCTAGCAAGAAACAGATGCCTATGCGAATGAAGTTTAACATAAACCCATTCTCCTAAATTGAAAATAACATGTCTGTGATGCAGGTCAGCAACATTCTTCATCTGTTGCCAAGCTCGGGTCAGAGTCTAAGTGCCTCGTCGTGCCACTGAATCCACATAATTTTCACCAGTAAGAAAGTGAGTAATTGTATGTCGAGGGTGTCCTTACACACAGCTTAAAATGGTGTAGCACCAATAGACGTATGGAAAGAGGTATTGTACCAAAATTCCGCCCAAGTTAACCACAAGGACCAGTTCTTTGGCCGCTCTGAAGCAAAACACCTCAAATAAGTTTCGAGGCAACGATTAACCACCTCCGTCTAGCCATCCGTTTGGGGGTGGTAAGATGTAGTCTGATAGAAACTAATTATGCAATACATGAAAAATACAATAGATAGTACAATAATTCCCCAAGTATTCGAGAGACTTGGGACTCTCCCTAACCTCCCTTCCCAATACCAGAAAATACAACAGAAAATGAATGCATTTTTCCCTTCTCTACTTCTATTTATAAATTCCTAACCCAACAACTAACTCTAACTGCCATTAACTAACTCTCATTGAATTACTACATGACTAACCCATTACAATTAACCACTACTAAAATGCCTACTAACATAACAGAGCCCATTAAGGCCCATATCTAACAATACTCCCCCCCTAAACTATCACCTTGTCCTCAAGGTGAACAACAAGTGACCTCTTGAGATAATTTTTTCCTAGGTCCCATTGTTTGAAGCCTGACGACCAATGCAGCTGTCCACCGGGGTCCCATTGTCGCTCTTCTTCAATTCCCATGGAAAAAACCAACATATCCTCCTTTTGTTTCCATTGAACCAATGCTGCCTTGATGTCCCCAATAATTCCGTTAGCATCCTTCAATGTTTTGGGTTGTAACCCGATAGATTTTAAGAGTTGGGCCTTTGTTAAGTGAGCCCCTACTCTTTTTCTTTCTAATCTAACAGTGCCCTTCCTCTCTGTTGTAAAGAGATGGGCTTGGCCCATTCGGTCACAGATCAGGCTCCATTTGCAAGATTCCCATTCTGCCCATCTTGGATTTCCTTTCTCCTCTATGGTGGTTATATGCAGAAACATAACCGCTTTGCGATACGATGCACCTCTCGTCGGCACCCCCTGCCGGCTCCTCTGCGAACTTCCCAACAGCCGCCGCGTGTGGGCTCAAGGCGGGTATCTCCTGTGATGGAAGCTTAGCCACCCTCCATGGGAGGCCGGACTTCTTCATCACTCCACCGGTCTCCACGAACAAGTCGGGGTCAGGGGATTTGTTCTTGACTTGACCACTTATGACGAGGCTGATTGTTGTGGCCATGGCGGAGCAGTTAGTCTCCGCAACCTCTTTTGCCAATGTCTTGCTATCCGTCATACAAGGGTTAAAGGCCAGCAATGGAGGTTCGACCAACATGTGCAAACTCCCAAAAACCAAAGCCACTAATGATCTAACTACCTCTGTCGTCGTCTTCTCCGTCATGACCCACTCTCGTTTGCTTCCTCTTTTGATGTATTTTTTTCCTCCTCAAGATTCTTCTTGATCCTCAAACCTTCATCTTCATTTCCATTTCTTGGCTCTAATGAAACCTTCGTATCACGGCGGATCGGAACTCCTCCCATTTGGGGTTCAAAGCACACATTTCCCACCATTTGAACCACCACAAAGCTTCACCTTCCATCACGACCATGGCTGCATGAAGCCTTTCTGGGTTTGAAATCCCCTTCAAATCGAAATAGCATTCGATCTTGTTCACCCACCCAAACGCATCTTCACCCGAGAACAAAGGAATTTCGAGTTTCCTCCATTTGCCTCCTCTTCGACTTGACTCTTCTCCAACCATCGAACGTCCGTTGTCGCTGGTATTGTTTCCACCAGAATTCTGATTGTGATGACCACTATTGTGAATTTTTGTTCAGAATTTCCAGGATCTCGGTGAACCGCCTACGGTTTTTCACCCTATTTTCCTCGAGGATTTGCTTCTGATTCTCGAACCCACGCTCAAGTGCCTCGATCCTTGCTTCCATTCTTCGAGTTTGTACCATGAAACACTCCCAGAACCTAGTGCTTTGATACCAGTTGATAGAAACTAATTATGCAATAAAGAAAAATACAATAGATAGTATAATAATTCCCCAAGTATTTGAGAGACTTGGGACTCTCCCTAACCTCCCTTCCCAATACCAGAAAATACAACAGAAAATGAATGCATTTTTCCATTCTCTACTTCTATTTATAAATTCTTAACCCAGTAACTAACTCTAACTGCCACTAACTAACTCTAACTGAATTACTACATGACTAACCCATTACAATTAACCACTACTAACAAGCCTACTAACATAACAGAGCCCATTAAGGCCCATATCTAACATAGTCATCTTCAAAAAAGTCCCTTGAACACAAAACAATTCCTTCCAAAAATTACTTCGGTACAAAGGATCCCTATCACTACCAATAGAACTTGGAAAACCATGCACTCACACCACTTTCTTTAATAAAAAGCTCAGCAACCATCTTGGAAGTAAAAGGGTGTTTTACTGCTTTACCATAATAAAATGAGCATAATTAGATAAGCGATCCACATTAAGTGTTGTTTGAGAGTCTCAAAAGCCCCTTGTGCCTCTACATTCCATGAAAATCCTTCCTTTGTAGTCAATTCAGTAAGCAGTTTGGCAATCTTGCCATAATATTTGATGAACCACCTATAATATCCAGTAAGTCCCAAGAATCCACGTACTTCTTCACATTATTAGGTACTGGCCAATTACTAATACATTGTACCTTGGATGGATCCATTTCCACCCCATTGGAAGTAATGATGTGGCCTAAGTACTCTATTGATTGCTGATGGACATATCTATCCTCGTAGGCTAAAAAATCAAACAAAGTTATCCAATCCCTACAATTTGAAACTGCGAGAATTCTACACCAACCATATGCACCGGATTATAGCGTAAACAGAACATTATCAAAGTTTTGGACTAATCACTTTATAAAACTGTAGAAACATATAATGAGGAACAGCTCCAAGGTGGAAGGACACACCAGTATTCAAAGCAGATTATTCCCTAGGAAGGTAACTGCCCGAAAATGCAATAAAAAATGGGTGCTTGTTTCCCAACTAACCTTTCACATAACATCATCATGTTACACTTTAAAACCACATTCCAAATGAATACCTATTAGCACTTGTGTTTTCTTCTCCAATCTGCAACCCGCTCAAACCATCCAATCTGTGATTGTCAGTTTTTTATGCTTTTTTGGTAACTACAATGATCAGCTGCAGGTAGCTTCTTTATCATGCAAAGGGAAATCAGACAGTTGGAAATTGTGGGTACATTCAACACGTGTCGCCAAATCCAACCATACTCACCCCTACTTTAAGCAAAGATTTAAACATTGATTCTCACACTATGAAATGTTTAATAACCCTGCATTAAAAATATTGTATGGATTCACCACAGAAGAAGAAACAATCATGGCTAACAGATTTCTTGTAACGAATGACATCGTGAGCTTTAACACATTCTTAGTTTCCTTCCCATCATGGTACCAAACAAAGTCCACTACCCAATAACTTACAAAAGAAGAAATTCAAAGAAACAAAGAAGCATGTAGGTAGAAAAGATGCGAAAGAATTTACTCAGAATATTAGCATACCTCTCCGTATCCACAGGAAAAATGCAAAGCAGTTCTTCCCTCTGAATCATCTTCATCCTTGTCAGCACCAGAGGCTAATGCACTTTTCAAACCCTAATTAACAGATGCAAATTTTTATCTCTCAAATATTTCTTCAAATCATACTCAGAAATAATAAAGATAATGGCTGAATTTAACAAAAGGAGAACTACATACATGAAGTTAACAATCAACTAATACTTAGCAAATGAACAAATGTCCAGTCTCTTTTGATTTTCTATTCCTCGAACAATAACAAAAGAAAATTAAGCATACAACTCTTTGTATAAGGCATATGATACGCCTGTCAGTAACATGCCACTGCCATAATAGATGTTTTGTTTCCTTTAGTTTGAACCTATGTTGTCAATACCAAATAGCGGCGCGGAACGGCCGAGCCCAAAAACGCTATAGCGGGATAGCGGTAGCGGGATGGCCGCTATTGCGAAGAGGGGGACGAAGGAAGAGAGGGGGAGAAGAAGGAGAGGCGGGGGAGGAGGCAGAAGAAAAAATGAAACCTAACAGAAAAATGAGGATTTAATGTGGTGTTTAAAAAGAAAAAAGAAGAAACCCTAGAAGTAAAAGTAAAATATTTACTGTGTTTAAGTGAAGGTAAATAAGGCTTTTTAACGATAGGTTTAATTTTTTCTTTGGGCTTAGAGTTAGGCCCCATTGTTTTAGAAGATTATTTTTTCTTTCTTTGGGATTTAGGTTAGGCACTTTTGCTTCAGAAGAGGGAGAGACTTAGGGTTAGTTTCTGGTTTCTCAAAATCTGGTAGCCACCGTCAGAACGAGAGAGAAGAAGCTCAAACCCGCCGCCAGCACAGAACCGCGGCCAAGGAGCGCGTGAAATGGGGCGATTCCGGCCTCGACGGCAGCACCCGTAAAGCATGACGCACCAGGGGTTAGAGTCGCAGCAAAGGTCCACTCCGCTCCGCCTTTCCGCGATAGCGGCGCGATTGACAACATAGGTTTGAACAACGATTCTTCATTCTTGTGTCACTAACCAAAAGGTTATAAGCATCCTGATTCGATAAATGATTTCCAAAGTTTGTACTCAGCATCTTTCACTCCAAAACCTTATATGTGAAGAAGTTTTCTTTTTAATAAAAATAAATTCATTAAGGGGAAGAGAAGAAAAGTAGAAGGAATTTGGAGAATAAGAGATCCCCTATTGCAAAAAATGGGAAAATAAAATAATAGAGATAAATAGAAATGAGGCCTAAATTGGCAGCACTGGACAGACCGACCGATGGTAGACAATTCCGATGGTCGGCTCGCCAAACGAAAAGGTCATCGGAGTGGCAACGGACGGCGATGGACAGTGGAGAAGGAGACTAAAAGGACGGCGTGACAGAGAGGTGACTAATCAGAGTACCGGATTTTTGGAAACTTGGCAACGGAATGAGAGAGCGTGAGGGAGCATGTGCCGTCGAATGAGGTCTAAATCGGCAGCACTGGACAGACCGATGGCAGACAACTCCGATGGTCGAGTAGCAAGACGAAAAGGTCATCGCGGTGACAACAGACGATGACGGACAGTGGAGAAGGAGACCAAAAGGACAGCGCGACAAAGAGGTGACTAATCGGAGTACCGGATTTTTGGGAACTTGGCAACAGAATAGTGACGGGACAAGTCACGAAGGATGGTACTGCACTGATACCATGTTGAATTGAAAGGTTTTAGGTAGGGAAGGAGGAAATGAAATAATAGACTCATAATAATATGAAATTGATATCAATACTAATACAACGATAATGTAATGATCATGTATTGAGGTGATTACAGAAGACAACCCTAATAGTCCAAATTAAATAAGAAAACAAATCAGCAAAGATAAATATAAAATAAATACTAAGAGATCAACTAGGATACTCTATACTGTTCTAAGATATAAAAAACATATTATCAGATATTTTTCAGATTTTCTAATAAGTTCCAATTCCAATTGTTAGACAATCCAATACACTCCAAGTCTTGTTTCATTTCATTAAATTCACTATGAACTCAATCTAATACATGTGTTCAAGATCTGCACCTTCTACCGAAAAAAGTTCCATGTGCGAGCATAACTATAAATATCCACTTTCTGTTTCATCTCAATAACATCAACCACAACCTAACTATTCATGATTTCTTCAAAAGGCAGAAAGGTTTAAAAGCATATGAATGTCCACAAAAAATATTATGATGTACCTCTACATCACCAACACTAGCAGTATGATGAACAATTGATTCGTCTTCATTTCCCACATCATCTGTTTCATCTGGCACAGAATTTTCAGCAGATGCAGATGCATCACCAGAATTTGGAAGGCCCATGGCTAGTCCCAACTTCCGCAAAACCTCCTCATCATTCCAGTATCTGTACAAAAAGAATCATTTAAGCAACCATTTACCAATTTAATACAACATATATTATAATAGAAATCTGGAAATGTCTGTAAAGATAATTTAAGACATTGTTGCAACCACTAAACCTCATCATAGCAGCAGGACCACCAGTTTCTATCTCATCTAAAATATGTTTCAAAGATGGATCTTCCTTGATGCGTGCCATTCTCTCTTCAAGCTGATCTTTATTTGACGGATTAGTAAAACTTTCAAGCATGGAAGACATAGATGGATCCTAGGATAAAGAGCACATACATTTTTCAAACAGTCGAAATCTCATGTAACAAAACGTAGAAGGGGAAAATTTTATAAATACCTGCATCAATGCATTACCAAGGCGCTCGGCCATGGTCATAAAATTAGGATTCTGCATAACCTGTTGCATGGTTTGATAATATTGCTGATTATCAAAGTTAGGGATACCTTCCGGGGTTGCACCTTGGAAAGTTTTCTGAAGCTGTTCAGCCATCTGATTGAATGAAGGATCTTTTGCTATCTGTTCAGCCAACTCCTTGATACTTGGATCCTATGCATTTCACATTTAAGGCATTAGCAAGCCTATATCAACAAAATTCAATATAGATTATAAATTCATAATCAACTCAAACATCTGACAAACAACATTCCCTTGTGAGTGAAAAAAAAGGATGAGTTAGTTCAAACAGTTCAAACCATATGACGACTTCAGAGACCATCCAATGCTTCTTATTTAAAAAAGATCAATGGATTTCAATTATTGACAGGCCTTTAAAAATTAATAAGACAGCAGCTACGAGAAAGAAATTGAACTATTCGCCACAATCTAATCCACATTGGCAACAACTAAGAAAGGTTCAGTCCTATACTCTCATACTCTAGAAAGCTCCAAAGGAGAAGGCAGATATTGGAGGCTAACTGCGAACAGTGAAGATATCGGAAATAATTAATATTTTTTTATTCCTCACAAATACTTGCATCACTGTCCAACCATAGGCTCCAAATTCAGTGCACCACCAAGACTTAGATTAACAGTGTTATCGAAAAGCCGCCATGGCGGCGCCATGGCGGAAGGCGGTGGCGGGTTTTGAAGGAACCGCCATACTATGCCGGTAGCGATGCGGATTTCACATGGCGGTCCGTGGCAGCCGCATGGCGGGTGGTGGGCATGGCGGATGCGCTGGCCATGGTGGAAAAGGCGGAAAACTTACCAAAAAAAAGTGGAACAGAGGCTTGGGTCGTGCGACCCGACCCGGATTTTCAGCCCAAAATGGGTAAAAACCCTAATGAATGGCAGAAAGAAAGTCTCTTACCTTTTGCTTCTTCTCTTTTTTCGTGAAACCACAGCTGTCCGGGGACCACCGTCCGTCCGACGACCTTGCTCTGACCGGAGACCACCGTCCGCCGACCACCGACCTCCAGCGACCAGCCTTTGTCCGGCGACCGGCCTACTCTTGTATTTATTCTCTTTCTGATTTTTCAGTTTCGTGACTTTTCACTTTTCTACCACTAATACTAATAATACATGTTTCTAAATGTTGGAAACATCAAGATTATGTATATGTATGTTTTCTCATTGGAAATAGGAGGAGCACTTTTAAGTCTTAGGCTCATTTATGTTTAGATTCATGTACTTAGGGAGTTTAGGAAGCTGTACTTGTATTTATTTCTCCTTGTAAACATAACATGTAATTAATTATGAAGTGTATATACTTAGGGAGTTTAGGAAGTTGTACTTGCATTTATTTCTCCTTCTAAACATAACATGTAATTGATTATGAAATGTATCTACTTAGGGAGTTTAGGAAGTTGTACTTGCATTTATTTCTCCTTGTAAACATAACATGTAATTAGTTAATTAATTATAAATACCAAGGCTGCCTATGATATGAGACTTATATTTATTTCTGCAGTTATATATATATATATATATATATATATATATATATATATATATATATATATTTATTTTGTCCGCCATGACATCCGCCATATGACCGCATCGCCATCCACCATATTGTATGGCGGATTTTTGGCCGGCCGCCGTAGGCAGCCATCCGCCATCGATAACACTGACTTAGAAAAATACACACATGTAGACAAACAATATTCTCTGTAAGACAGGCACATGCTCACAAAGAGCACAGAAACACATTCACCATCATTAACAAGGCCTAATTATCAATAAATACAGCAGAAATAATACTTAAAATACAAATATATAAAAAATGGAGACAAGATGATATACATTGAGCAGACCAGACATTGCTGAGAAATCAAAAGGATTGGCTGGAATCCCAGTAGCAGTTGCAGAAGCAGCTCTTTGTCCTCTCGGAGTATCTGCAGAGGATGCTTCTTCCTTGGGATTTTTATTCTCAGCCATACCAACTTTGTCATCTAAGAACATATTAACATGTGTGAAACTACGTCACTTTCAATATTCAAAAACCTGAAGCAGCTAAGATAACATGTACGAAACCATATTATTGATAAGGAGAAAATTAGAAAACAAACTACGAGTGAATCAAAGAAAGAAAGCACTAATAACCAGAACAAAAAAGAACCTTAAAATAATGGCTTCTTCTACTTCTACAAGGAATAGTAGTCAAAGACACCAAAGTAATGAGCACCTATATTATAGAAAAATGTGACTTTACTTGACAATTTTTACAGACACTTGTTACGGAATAGGTAATGCTTTTTTGTATATTAAATGCATAGGCTTTATAAATGAAAAATTATTTTGCAGACTGATTGCCATGCTTGGTTGTTGTTATTATGGTTTGTGTTGCTGTTGAATTGTTTTGATTATAAAAAAGAACAAATTAAAAAAGAGAAAAAGTAGCGAAGTTTAACATATATAACTTTATTTTTAAATTACGAACCACCTTGTAGCTCAACTAAACGTCTTGCATTACACCCAATGTAAAGGGTATCCACATAAATACAGCTATAAGTCTTATGTCGGGACAATTATGAATTAGTGTGTGTTTGGTTTCACGGTGAAAAGTACCATAAATGATTTTGCCTCCTGTCAAACGTGATTTTAGTAAAAATAGAGATGTTTAATTACGGTCAGACAAAACTGATTTTGCATTCAAACCTCGGTTTGACTAAAAGCAACAGATTGTAGCTTATGCATTGGGTTGTAAAATTTACACTAAGTTGTACATCAAACTTGCTTTCAAAATAAAACATCCAAACATAAATCAATTCACTTCAAACTCAATTGTAACCAAATCAATTTTACAAAATCAATTTCATTCAAAATCAATATTACCAAGCGCTCATGCAAAGACACACATAGATGTAACTCGAAAAGTGCCAAACTCAACTTCTAATTTTAATATACAAGAACCATAAGGCTTATAAAACCCAAATATTGCATCGGATGAACAAAGTTCACATCTGAATAGATTCCTCTAAGCTGCATAAACATATTCTAAGCTTTCATCTTTCATATTAATTATCATTGATTGTTATTATTAAATCAACTAATCTAAAAATCTACTTGGCATAAAAAGCAAAAAAAAAAACAAAAAACAAATGCATGGCCGCAAACAAAAAGAAGAAAAAATAAAAAAGAATATCGCAACATACCAGCAGGAGAGTCCTTTGGCGAATTTGAAGCCATGAGAGCAGAAATAGCTGAGACAAACGCACGCACAGGAATATTCAGATTACAAATCGAATATGAGAATCGAGAAAATTAAAAAACCAGCAAGAAAATCAATCGAAGTTTGAATTATGATGCAGAAAGTTGAAGAGGAGAAGATAATAATATTAATATAAGAAAGAGTAAAAGGGGCCGAACCTTCGAACCTCGTTGGTTGATTGGGGTTCAAAGCGGTGGATTGAGTTTGCGACGCACTGCTGTTAGGTGTGTGTATGGGTAGATTCAAAACCCTTCAAATTCAGTAATCCACATTCACGATAATATAATATAAAATAAATAAATTATTTATTTTTAGAAATTATAACTAATATTTATCATTCTTACTATTATCGTATATTATATTATATTTTTATTTTTATTTATTTATAGTATATATGTTATAAAATAAAATTATTATAAAAAAAAGAATAAAATACAATAAAAATACGCACAAGTGTCTTCAGTGGACCCTTGCAATGCTTATCCTCCAAAATGAACGGTTGTTATCAACTTTGCATTCTCCTTCATTTTGCAAAAAAATAAAATACAAGATTTTTTATTGTTTTTGTATTTTTTAGAATTTTAATTTTAATGAGATTTAAATTTATCACCTCATAAAATTATGAATTTAGTTGATATGTACGATCGTTATAATAATTTTTTAAATTACATATAAAATAATTTATGATTATTTGATTATGTAAAATACTTTACACTTATAATGTATAAAAATTAAACTCTAAATTTATAATGCTCTCAAATCTAATGGATCCAACTTTTCACATAGATTGCCTTCATAAAACTTTATCAAAAAAGGTGAATTCTTTAGTACCACCCTAAATTTGAGGGTAACTTTTACTCCGCATATGTGGCTCAACCAAGTCTCGGCAACTAATGCCACATCATTTAAAATTTGACAAATCATCCATTTCTTGGTCAAACCTCCTAGAGGGCATAATTGTAAAAACAAAACAAGATATCTTTGTTTCTTGCTTCATGTTCTTGAGAACCCTTCCTCCCCTACCTAGGGTTGGCAACTTGTATCCGTGCGTGGGGATCCCCGCGGGCGGGGAATTTTTCCCCGCGAGGACGGGGATGGGGGAGAAAATCCCCCCGAAGGCACTTTAGGTACGGGGACGGGGAACATGCTCCCCACCCCGTGAGGTCCCCGATCCCGAAAATATTACTAAAATATCCTTAAAAATATGTATATATATATATATATATATATTGTAGATATATTTTATTAATTTTAAATATTTATTATTTTATTAAATAAATAATATATTAAACATATATGTGTATTATTTAAGGTTGAACTTATTAAAATGTCTTGGAGATTGCTTTAACTTTAAATATTTAAGATTTTTAGTGTTGTTATATTTTATTGGATTTTAGTTAGTTACCTATTATTATTATTTTATGAATTTTCAAGGTCTTCGAACTCCCCGCGGGAATCGACGGGATCCGTGGGGAATGGGGAGCGGGGAGCCCCCGCCCCCACCCTGCCCCATTGCCATCCCTACCCCCACTGTCACCACCCTCATCCAACCTTCCACCGTCCTTGAGAGAGTTGAATAATAGAAAACGTTCAACACGAAGCGGATAAATGTCCCCATATAACATTCCAGTTGAAGAACTTGCACCACTGATTTGCATCGCACCACCAAGTCCAGATATCCCATCGCAAGAACACGGTCTACCCACCGTCATCCACCAGTTGTCGTTGTCCTGTTCTATCAATCGCGACATACTTTCTCTGTTTCCATGCATCAGAGATGATGTCGTTGTTCAAAGTTGCTTTTGCTGGGTTTCTTCAAAGGTGGGTGCAACGGGATTGAAGCTTCCTTTTCTCGGTATTATGCGAGTACTATACTGAAAAATCAAAGAATTTGGTGGCCTGAACTGAGAGATATATCTGGGTCGTTTTCGCGGGTCGTAAGACCCGTTTTTCTGTAAACGGGTGAGGAAGATGAAGTGTCTTCGCAAACATTTTTTTCATACTTTAAATTTAATAAGTGTCTCAAAATGACACTAGTTGGTTGCGTAGCGTGATGGTTCACTCTTCTGGTTATTTACCGAGCATCCTCAAATGAACCTCACCTTTGATAAATTTTTGTTATCGTTTTTATAAACAAACAAGGTTGGTTGTGAAAATAATAACGCAAAAGTAAGAGACTCGAACCCGCAACCCAACATAATTTAATGGAAGCACAAACCAACAAGCCAATAATTAAGTTTATGATTGTTTATCTTTTAAATATACTTAAGTTAACTGTACGTGTTACATTTACAATTTTAATTCATATCCTAAATGCTTTGTAACTCATGGTTATGAAAAGTAAATTTCAAATTATAAAATTGTTTTTAATTTTATAGTAATTTTCATACATATATGATATATACTATGTGGATAAATTGATGTTATTTATTATAAGACATTCATTAAATGTGTTAAGATAGTTCACTTTCCAAGTACCTCAATCTAATTAACATAGTTAATATGAGGTTCCTGATTACTCTAATAACCTTTAACCCTAGCTTTGGAGTGAAAAATAATAAATCAAAATATCATCTTGGAACATCTTGGCCTACGGAGGACTTAGTTGGATCATCCGCTATAATAGTGTTTTCGAGACATAACTATGTTGTCTTCGAAAAAAACTTAAAAATTAGACTAAGCTTAGAAATACCATAACTCAACCCTAATAACTTTTAATCTTAGCTTTTTGGAGTGAAAATAATTAATCAAAAAAACTCGTCTTGTGACATCTTAGCCTATGGAGGAGTTAGTTGGGTCATCCACTATAGTAGTGCTCGGAAGACATAACCATGTTGTCTTCTAAAAAAAAATTAAAACATTAGAGTGAGCTTATAAATACCCCAACTTAACCCTAATAATCTTTAACCCTAACTTTTTGGAGTGAAAAATAATAAATCAAAAAATCATCTTGGGATATCTTAGCCTATGGAAGACTTAGTTGGGTCATCCACTATACCAATGCTTTCGAGACATAACCATGTTGTCTTCTGAAAAAAATTATAAATTACAGTGAGCTTAGAAATAACTTAACTCAACCCTAATAATCTTTAACCCTAGCTTTGGAGTGAAAATAATAAATCAAAAAATCACCTTTAACTCTCGGTAATGACTAATTTTTGTTGTAGCCTTAATATTGAGTGGCCCAATATGTCTGTAATAAAGTGAGATCTTTAATGGAATTGAGTCCAACATTTTTGGTCAATATCTGAATAAATGAAATTAAAATATATTATATTATCCCACCAAAAAAATTATATATTATATTAGAGTTAGGTTAGGGTTGATCTACTTAATTTCTAAATATTTTAATTCGGTCATGCAAATTGGCAACGTCTCTCTTGATATATTTTTATAATTTGACATTTATTTCCTTTGACAAAGCATTCACCATATGACTACTAAGAGAAATGACTACATAGGGTCATTCTTCAAAAAAAGTCTTCACAAAAGATCCTCTACTGCTGCAAACCTTTACTTATGGCAGTGGTAGAAAAACAGTGTAGCCTCCAAGAGTCACTAGGGGAGGCAATTCTGGTATAGGGTCTTAATGGATTAAAACCGTAGTTGTTCCATTGAGACATAGCAATGGAGAGTCTGGTTATACTGAATATGCACGTCCAAAAGGTACCATTCGAATGAGAAGTTGAAATCAGTCATCTTAATGATATTTATATTTGATTTCCGGGAACAAACAAAAGAAAAGGGGTAAGATGTCTAATGCTCAAGATAATAAAGCTAGAAATAGATTTAAATTCATATAACAGTAATAACACCATATAGTAGAAATTATCATTCATATTAATAATACTCATGCAACATATGGGCCCAAAACCAACTCCATGGAGGGTACCTGTTCACACCAACCAAGAGTCACTTGCTTATTACATCAACAAGATGTATAACGTCAGCAAGATGTTTTTCTTAACATCAACAAGATGTTTAATTTATTATCATATTACAACAATACAAGCATAACTCACAAATTCCTTAAAATAATTATATATAAACCTTAGTGTAGTAACTTTCCGAGTGTGAATCACTAATCTTGAAAGGAAATTTTATTTATAGAATAATGATAACAGAATATATTTTTAATCTTCATAAAAATCATGATTCACAATTCCTGTATGACTATATATATATATATATATATATATATATATATATATATATATATATTACTATTCAAACTTTATAAAATCAGTTCCAAACCCCAACTCCTGATTAAAATAAAATACAAAGAGGATGAATAGTAGATACAACACTTTATATCTAAAAGAGACTACTAATATTATTCAATTAAACTTGATTTAATGTGAAGAAATTTAGTGGAAACTTATTACCATTACAAAATATAGTCATTATTTCTACTGCAACCATGAGAAAGGGGACACCATACGTTGTCCCAAATTTGATGTCCAAGAATCATTTCTCATATACTTAAGTTCTAAGAAAAAAGATTTATCAAGCATATCCTCTTATACTACAAGCAATATAAGTGCATTCAAACTATAATAGCAACATGTATCAAGTTCTATGACTACCAAACAGCAACCATTCATGACTTTGAAGATCTAAATTTCACATGCATGTCAAATCTAACACAATAATCCACGCATACAACCATCAACCCAGCATCTAAGGCTATTTCCCACCACAAAAACGCAGCAACCAAATCACGCACGGGGAGGGGGTCGTTATTTCCATTACATCAGAGTACAACAAAACTAAAACTTTTACAACCCCACTGACTTTTTCTGAAAACAAAAAAAAAAGGTGTAGAAGAAGAAGGGTAAGGCCGTAGGGTTTCCTTAGGGTTTTGGGGTAGGGAGTGTCCAAATCCCAAGATTTTTCTTGGACTATAACATGCAATCCATTTCCAGGCTTCATGAGCAAAGATCACCTTCCCCCTACCTGAGCAGTCACGGTCTTGAACAGTAGCGAGGTTTTGCTTGCTTTTCTTGGTATGCTCCTCCTTCCCGAAATGAAACAAGTTTAAAAAAATATTAGAAGTGGAAACCATTAGAATAGTGAGGAAGGGTGTGACACCCCCGTCGGGGGCATCACATGGTAACCCGTTGCGGAAAATAAAATTTCATTAAACCTTGCTGGTTACTTTCAAAAAATAAGATTTTCTAAGTATTTGACTTAATTCGAAAATCCGTGATAATTTTTTTTTCTTAACTTTACAATACCATCCACGTAGTTGAACATACATTAATAGATGCATCAAGTACTTCAAACATTCCAAGTCATTATAAGTTCATATATAAGGCCTTCATACAAACGGCCATTCGCAAAAGTCATGGCTTTCAGTAGCCAGAGCAAACTGATGAAATTGTTATCCAAATTAACAGGACTTCTCCTATAGCTGGTCCCACCTCTAATGTGGCCGTGACTCCTCGTACGTCACCCTTCTCCGCATACTCAAGCGTCAGGGAATGGATCCCTGAATGTTTCAGTGGCATCTTGGAACTCATTTGATGGTGCAAGAGTGAGATACCAATATATGAATTCAAGCACGATAACTACATGTGCGACACACCAACAACATATATATAATCATGATGTATAAAATTCTACTGAATAAACAAGTAGTTTATCATAGGGTTTCATACCCGACAGTCATCGTCATTTATAAAAATGCATGACACTTCAATGTTCAACGTCTATTTATTTACTTAATCTCCGAAGATCCCAACACCGTATAAAATGAGTTGATCAAACTCGATTGCCAAAAAGACGCACCGTTGTTAAAACCATTGCACACTGTCCAACACAAGGTATAGGTGATCACCGTTTATGGTTTTCATTGTCCATCAAGGCACAATGATATATACACCGTTTGAATATCCTGACCACCAAGATATCCAGATAAACAACATTGGCACGTCTGCCAATGTAATGCATGCAAAAACATTTCATGTCTTATCACTTTTCTTTGTGTTCTTTCTTTCCTTGTCGTAGCTCAACGGCTCTCGACCATTCATAATTTACACCGTTTTAAAACTTTTCATCGTTAACACAGGACGAAACGTCCGAGTGCTCAATCGCAGAGCCCTAAACCGATGCACCAGCCCAAGGTCCGTGGTGATAGAAAACAATATTCACCTTTAATCATGTTTCCTCATAACGAGTGGAGGACACACATTTCATAGGACACACAGTCCATAACACCGTAACACAGATTCTCATATCTATGTGCTATTTCATAGAACACCAGTATCCCGACGTCTCGTATACTAAGTTCACGTTTCAACGTTTTCATCGTTTTTCGTTCTGTGAAACACAAATCCAAAACGAAATCTCCGCAACTCATCCAAGTTGTCGGATTTTAATCCGTTGGGAAAAACTCGTTTACAGAAAAACTTTTCGGTTTGAAAACATATTTGTAAACCATCGAATTACTGATAAAACTTATATTTTACATGAAAGCCCCTTTCCAAAAAAAAAACGTTTTTGAAAAGAAACAGCTAAGACCCAAAACGTTGTCCCAAAACAGGATTACTATTTTTCGAAAACGTTTTCTATAAATCTTTTCGGAATTAAACATTGTTTAGCGTAAAACATCCTAAGTTAAAATCTTGACTTTTTCCTCTTAAGTTAATTTCTCCACTTAATAGTTAATCCATTCTTCAAAATCTCACCTTTTCTACTAACTTTAAAATTTACTTTAGGATCCCTTTTTGTAAAACTCGCGTCATTGAAAATTTTTCAACGTTTCCCAAATAATGATATGGCATTTCTTACAAAGCTTTTTCAAGACTTTTATCCCCGTTAATTAATTGAGCACTGACCACTGTTAGGCTTCTCAATCAACAATCAACATCCACAGTATTGATACCACATGGTTTTAGCAGATAATACAGTTAAAACACATATTAAAACACTATAACATATAACAGCAGATAATTATCACCAGGTAAAACAACCACTGAAAGTAAATCAACCAAGCACCACACAGCTCAAATAAATATATACAGACCAACACAGACAACACATAGTTATAGAGAGATTCCCTCAGGCAATTCTCCCCTTCCCTCTTGGAGTTTCCCGTTTAGCGAAAAGTCGCCCGACCGATCCGAAAGTCGCCCGATTTCCCGTCTGATTACTCGACAATAACTACACACATACAATCAATCAAGGCATCAATTTTAAATCACAAAATTTCCATAATCTTTTTCACCTGGGGTTCGGCCATATCTAGGAAAAATAGCTAGGGAAATCCAAAAATTCCTATCTCTTGGATTCAATACTAACTAGATGTGATAAGACTAGATTCAAGCTTAGAACACCAAAATTTCAACCAAAACTCTACTCACCCAAAGGGGGTAAGGTTCGACCCTTCATACCCATTGGAGCTAGAGAGCTCCTTTGGTTTCAACCTCTTGAATTATGATAGAAGACCATGAATCTAGTTCAAAGAAAGTGATTTGACATTAAAAGGATTTTTCTACAATTTTTCATGGATTTTTGAAGTTTATGCTTCAAAACCTAACCTTCCATGAATCATGAAATTGAATGGAGAAATAGAGGGATTAAGAGATCAAGGATGGAGTTTATACCTCCTTGATGACAAAGCTTGAGAAGAAATCAACTGGATCGTCCTCTCGGACTGTCCATCCGTCTGTGGGTGATATGCTGAACTCAATCCGAGTTTCGTTCCTCGTGACTCATGTAAACTTTTCCAGAACCTTGAAGTAAACCTCGGATCACAATCCGAAATAATACTCGAAGGTACACCATGTAATCTGACAATTTCCCCGATGTATAACTGAGTCAATCTCTCCTTTGAATACTTTATGTTGATAGGCAAAAAATGAGCCGACTTGGCCAGTCGATCAATTATTAGCCATATGGCATCATGTCCCTTCCGGGTCCTTGGCAAACTTGTCACAAAATCCATCGCAATACCATCCCATTTCCATTCCGGGACGTCCAAAGATTGTAGCATTCCTGCTGGTCTTTGATGTTCAATCTTAGCTTTTTGACAGACTAAACATGTGGAGACATATTCCATTACGTCTCTCTTCATCCCATACCACCAATACAACAGTTTAAGATCTTGATACATCTTTGTGGCTCCTATATGTAAACTCAATTTACTCTTATGAGCTTCCTCCAGAATTAGCTTCCTAAGCTCGGAATCGTTCGGTACACAAATCCTTTCACCGAACCGTAAGATTCCATCTGTTTCCTCTTTGAATTCTGATACTGCTCCTTGTCGCACTAATTCTCTTTCTCCTTGTAGGTACTGATAACTTTCTTGTTTCTCTCGTATTTTGGTCCATTAATCCATTGGAAACAATAATCATACCTAAACAAAGTATTCCCGGTGACATCTTGATTGTCAACCGCATGTCTCGAAATTGTTCTATCAACTCTTGCTCCTTGACCATCATTGCAAATGCATGCATTGATTTTCTACTCAGGGCATCTGCTACCGCATTCGCCTTTCCAGGGTGGTACTGCAATTGGAAGTCGTAGTCCTTTAAAAATTCCAACCAGCGTCTCTGCCGCATGTTGAGTTCCTTTTGATCAAACAGGTATTTCAAACTTTTGTGATCGCTGAAAACATTGAATGTTGCTCCATACAAATGTTGCTCCATACTGCCGCTGGTTCTAGCTCATGCATAGGGTAATTCCTCTCATGATTCTTTAATTGCCTGAAAGCATAAGCTACTATATTGTGGTATTGCATCAATACGCAACCCAACCGTTGATGTGAAGCATCACAGTATACCTCAAAATGCTCTTTGGGATTAGGCAATACTAACACAGGCGAAGTAGTCAACCTCCTCTTTAATTCTTGAAAACTTTCCTCGCATGCTTCGGTCCAGGTAAACGCTTGATCCTTTGAGTTAGTTGGGTAAGAGGTCCCACTATTTTGGAGAATCCCTCAATGAATCTCCTATAGTATCCAGCTAAACCCACGAAACTATGGATTTAGCTTCAACTTTTGATGGATCCACTGCAATTCCTTCGCTCGAGATAACGTGTCCTAAAAACTGAACTTGGTCTAACCAAAATTCACACTTTTCGGGTTTCGCGTATAACTTTTCTCCTTTAATATTTGAAAAACCACACTGAGATGTTCAGCATGCTTCTCTTCATCAGGAGAATAGATTAGAATGTCGTCTATAAAGACAACGACAAACTTATCTTGATAAGGACAAAAAATCCTATTCATGTAATCCATGAATATAGCAGGAGCATTCGTCACTCCGAATGGCATAACAAGATATTCATAATGCCCATAGCGTGTTCGAACGTTGTTTTCGGGATATCCTCCGCCTTCAAACGAATCTTATGATAGCCCGATCGTAGGTCTATCTTCAAGAAAACGCCCGCTCCACGTAACTGGTTCATTAAGTCATCGATTCTTGGTAGTGAATACTTGTTCTTGATCGTCACTTTGTTTAACTGACGGAAATCCACACATAAGTGATAAGTCCCGTGTTTCTTCTTCACCAGTAAAACTGGAGCTTCCCGCGATGATACACTAGGTCTAATGAATTCCTTTTCCATCAATTCCACCAGTTGCTTTTTCAAGTCCTCCAGCTCTGATGGCGACATACGTTATGGTGCCATGGATATCAGTCTAGTGCCCGGTACCGGATCAATCGCGAACTTAATGTCTCGAATAGGCGGTAACTCCGGTACATCTTCAGGAAACACTTCCGGAAACTCATTGAAGATAGGTATGGAATGTAGATCTAACTTACTTTCTACATCTAAAGAAAACAATAACATGTATCCTTGTGCTCCTTCTTTAAAAGAAGCCCTTACTTGGTTAGTAGATAAAAATCCAGAAATCTCATCCTTAGGAAAGACTAAGGTTTTGTGAGCACAGTCTATGAGAATATAGTTGGAAGATAACCAATCCATGCCTAAAATTACATCTAATTGTATTAAAGGAAAGCATATCAGATCAACAAGAAAATGTCTATCCTGAATAATGATAGGACAGTTCAAGCATATAGAATTGGCAATAACTGGTTTAGCAGTTAGGGTTGAAACAATTAGACTATAAGACAACGAAGAGACAGACAATTTCAACAGTTTCATACAATCCATCGAAATAAAGGAATGAGTCGCACCCGAATCGAAAAGTACAGTCAAGAGTTTACCCGCTATGTCGCAACTACGTACCTTGTACGAGATCGTCAGAGTTCAAAGCTTCAGCACCGCTCATAGTGTAAACTCTCCCCGTTGTTGTCGGTTTATTGGTCCTCATGTGGTTGACAGCAGATCCACATTTTGGCACATTGCAGTCCATCGCTAAGTGTCCCATTTGAAACACTTAACTATCCTCAGTGGACAGGTATCAACCATATGGTTTGGATTCCCACATTTGTAACACTTCCTTACTTGGCCTTGGCTTTGGCTCTGTTGGCCTCCACTCCCTGATGCAGCAACATTTGGACGGTGTGGTTGTTGACTCGGATTATCCCCCTGGGGTCGGAAATACGATTTCCTCTGATGTTGCTTCCCCTTTTGACTCTGAGCTTGGAATTGGTTCTTGAACCGAGAGGGTCCTCCAGCATTCCCTCGATTATCTCTTCCTTTTCTCATCTGCTCCACCTTGCGACACATCTCGGCTAAAGCTTGAAAGTTTCTAATCTTCAAGGGTAGCACAGATTCTTTGATCTCGAACCTCAAGCCTGATTCAAACCTTTCACACTTCTAGCTTTCATTAGGTTGAGTATGAAAGAAACGGAAGTACTTGGCGAGCGATTAAAACTTCGCTGCATACTCCCCAACAGAAAAGTCTCTTTGTAGTAGGTAGAGAAATTCTCGTTCCTTCTCGACTATCACACTTTGAGGAAAATACTTATCCAAAAATGTGTTTCGAAACACATCCCAAGTAATTTCCTGATGATCAGCTTCTAACAGTTGTCTGGTGCCTTTCCACCGATACTCTGCGTCTCCTATCAGTAGGAAGATAGCATATTGAACCTTCACTCCTTCTCGACTCAGAATAAGCTCGAAGATCTTCTCCAGTTCTTGCATCCACAAGTCAGCTTTCTCAGGTTCAGCATCCCTGTGGAACTGTGGAGGATTCTGACGTCGAAATGCAGTCAGACCTCTACCTTCAGCAGCTTGCTGGTTCTGATCAGCCATAGCAGCTGTCTGTAGGGCAATAGTAGCCGCAACATTCTCCATTACTTGTGCAGTATAATCCACTGCACCCTCATAGTACTCATCAACATGATCATGGTCATCGACAGGACCACTGTGACACCCTCAAACCCAGTGCCACTTTCGTAACTCAAAACCCTTAATGAAACGATAAATAAAATTTCGCTGGTTTTACTTTCGGAAAATATATCTTTTGTGTAAGCAGATTCTGGAAATCGTGACAAAAATTTTTCTCATTAATACATAAACTCACCACTTCGGATAACAGAACTACTCATATGCAATAATTAGAACAAGATATATATATATACATATATATAATGGACAACAAGCCCCTTTACAAAAGAACGAATGATTACTAAACTTTCTAAAAAGCTATAAAACTAGGCAGCGGCAGTCTGGAACCATATCTTTAAAACCTATGGCCATCAGTAGCCGTTAACAGACTACCCAAAAACCACTGCCTCAAAAAAGGGGTCTACACCCTAAGCTGGTCCGACTAATGGAAACCATTGGACAATCCCCCGGAGGGAAGTCCAATGCTGGAACCAGAGGAAGAACTCTAGGAACCTACATTCCCGTTCCCCTGTGGATGGGGATCGGAAGCATCCGAAGAATGATCCTCCGGGTCTTCCTGAGGATCCTCCTCAGGGTCTTCCTCCTCCTCCTCCTCTTCCTCCACATCTTCCACGACGTGCTCGCCCGCTACCAAAACAAAAGGCGGGGGAGGCGTCTGGGGTAGCTGTTGCTGTGGGGACTGTGCAGCGGGGGCGACCGACTCGATCACACCCTGCTCCATAAGGGCCTGCAGCATCAGCCCGATGGGAGGAAGAGGCACCTGGATGGTCTCCACTGTCCGAGTACTCTTCCGCGGTCCCGTCTCCGTCGTTCCGCTTACAGTGCAAACTGGTCCAGTATACGCCGCACTTTCCACCCCTGGGTGGATAACCCACGCGGCTGGGTCTGTCCTTCGATCAAACGCTAGGACGCGCATCCCGGAGTGCGCTAGGTGATCCGGCTCTGGCTCCATCTGTAAACACGATACAATATATATCCAAGGACAACCCGTCCAAAAACATGCAAGGGTGAGAAACCAATATATAAATCCATAAACAACAACTATATGCCCAATCCACACAACAGACCCAAATCATCATATAACATGGCATATATTATTAAATACAAAAGGCAGTAAATGCACAAGGGTTTCGTACCCCACAATCAACGTTATCTCCTAAACGTATGCATGGCACTTCCATATATCTCGACTAATATTCACACTAGATTACTAGATTTCCGGAAATCCCATCACCATTCGAAATGAGCTGATCAGGCTCCAATATTTGGCCCAAAAACGAGTACTTTGAATCCCATGACACTACGCGATTCTCACATGGGGGCGCAATCAGAAGTACTCCACAAGAAAACGGTCATACTGCATTGTCCAACTCAAGGCACAATACGTTCCCAGAACACGTATGACACCATTGTCCATCAAGGCACAATGTTATGACAAACAAGTCATCTCAGGTTCTCCCTGTTTATCAAGGTCCCCCGTATCACGGCACGTCTGCCCCGCATTTAATGCATGAGAAACCTATCTAGTTTCCGATAATGGATCTTTGTCGCATCAATATTTCCTCGTTGTAGCATCAACGCTAACAACCACCATAATGTCTTAGACTCTTTAAGCCTCAAGAACACATTTTCTCAAAACAGGACACTTAGCCCAAAAACAACTTAAATCCCAACACCCCTAACCGATGCACCAGTCAAGGACGTCGGATTCAAGATCATAAAAACATCCTCAAGCTTACAGGACCACAAAGATTGTCCCTAAGCCGACAGGACCATAACTAACACGGATCCTTGATCCCCGTGTTCTGCAGAACCCTAGAACCCCGACGTCTCGGTTTCTAGTTTCTAAGCTTTAAGCTTTAAAACCACTTTCCTTGAAAACTCGAAAACCAAAAACCCAAAATCTCCGATACTTACACAAAGTCATCGGGATCGGTTTTCCTTAAAACAAAACTTGGTCCAGAGACCATTTCTTTTTTCTTTCGTTGTTTTTCGGTAAAATACGAACTGAAAACAAAACTTGCACAAACTCATTTTTTTTTTTCTTGAATAAACTCAGTATGACTTCGGAAACCACATTACTCAAAAGGATTTTCTTATCAAATTAAGACATATTGAAGGTTTCTAATGCCCTATTTGCTTTTAAACTTCACTTTTCCTTATCAAAACACATTTCAGACTTTTAAAGCTTTTAAGTTACACGATGTCGGATCCTAATCAAAATTAGGTCCTCTAATGCCTAGATCCCACAGCAGGGCACACATTACATCCATATAACCATTCAGCAAGTATAACATGCATTCAACTATATCAACAATTACATCAATACATCAGCACATCAATGCATATTCCAATCAACAACAGTCAATCAAGAAATCAACTAACATCATGATATAACTATTTAAATACAATACAAATACAATACAAACACCGATGCAGCACATAGCTGTCGGAAATGGAATTCCTCAGGTTTATCCCCTTACCTCTTGTAGCTTCCAGCTCAACTCGGAACACCCGATCAACTTGTTCCTCTTCTCAACACGCTGCCGATCACTACATACACGTAAAACATATCGGCATTAACTTACAAAACGAAGATTTCTCCTAATGCACCACCCCTAGGGTTCAGCCCTATTACACTAAAAATAGCTAGGGAGCTCCAAAATTTCTCATTTTCTGGATAACACCCTAACTAAGTGTGACAGCCCTAGATATCAGATCAGATCATCAAAAACCAACCAAAACCCTACCCTACACCCATAGGGGGGTTTCGGCCCCTATCTAGAAAACATAGCTATAGGGATTTCTTGGCTCTAAGCTCTTGGATCATACAAGTATGTCATGAACCTAGGCCATAGACACTGGTTTGGTACAGATACGATTTTCCTACAATTTTTCATGGATTTTCAAAGATTTTAGGGACAAAACCCTAACATCCTTGATCATGAAAATATAAGGAGAGAAAAGAGAGATTGAGAGAGATAGAGTTGAACTACTACCTCCTATGAAGCTTTCCTCCAAGATTGGTGAAGATTACTCCACAAAAACTCAAGCTTTTGGCCTTCAACAATGGTGGTTTTGAGAAGAAAAGAGAAAGAAGAGAAAGGAAGAGAAAAGAAGAAGATGAAGTAACTTTGGGGGAGGGGGCTGCCGAAAATGAGAGAAGAAAAGTGAGAGGTTGAGAGTAAAAGTGGTTAGATATTTAGGTTTTATTAGTTTAATAATAGGAAAGGTAAATTGGTAATAAAATTAACCAAGGGCACTTTGGTCAATTCACATCCCGATATTTGGAATCGTCCCGACACTCGTATGAATTCCTCAAATTACTTGATACAATTTTGGTATGAAAAACATCTGATCGTGGGTCTCGAAAAACCCTAAGACAGCTCGAATCGTCTCCTCGATCGATTATCGGTCCGAATATAAAATATTATTTATATTTTGGACGTCAGGACACATTTTAGGAAAAAGATAGAGGAATATATTCTAAGACTAATGGTTTCGTTCGTTAGTCCAGATCAGGTCGTGATAGTAGAAAATACTATCATCTGAAAAACGTAGATCGGTTTTCGTTCGAGTTTTCGACCCAAAACTTAACCGAAAGATCCTACGATTTTATAAAACAAGACTGTGATCTTAGTTTTTCCAAAATCATTTTCTAAAGCACAGATAAAAATATAAACTCATTAATTGAGTTTATCGTCCTTAGAAAGCATGAAAAATCGGGGTGTTACATTACTATCCCCCTTAAAATAATTTCGTCCTCGAAATTACATACCTGTGAACAGATAAGGATATTGTTCTCTGATGTTGTCCTCAGTTTCCCAAGTTGCTTCTCCAGTTGTATCATCCCAAATAACCTTTACTAAAGAGATTTGTTTTCCCCTCAGTTGTCTGACTCTCTTGTCCTCAATCCTTACAGGTGCGGTCTCATAAGACAGATTCTCTTTCAAGGGTACTTGATCAGGTTCAATTACATGAGATGGATCAGGAATATACTTCCTCAATTGTGAAACGTGAAAGACATTATGTAAATTTGAAAGAAAAGGAGGTAAAGCAATTTGGTACGCTACTGGACCAATACGCCGAAGAATTTGGTATGGTCCAATGAATTTAGGAGTGAGTTTTCTGGATTTCATTACCCGACCTACCCCAGTCGTTGGATTGACTCTCAGAAACACATGATCGCCTTCTTGAAATTCGAGAGGTCGTCTTCGCTTATCCGAATAACTCTTCTGTCTGCTTTGAGATGTCCTCATTCTTTCCCGAATCTGTTTGACTTTATCAGTCGTCTCTTGCACAACCTCGGGTCCTAGAATTGTACTCTCTCCATCCTGATACCAACAAAGAGGAGTTTGACACTTCCTCCCATACAGAGCCTCATAGGGTGCCATCCCTATGCTTGAGTGATAACTGTTATTATACGTGAATTCAATCAGAGGTAACAGTTCATCCCAACTTCCTCGATTATCCAACACACAAGCTCTTAGCAAATCTTCTAACGATTGAATCGTTCGTTCTGTTTGTCCATCTGTCTGGGGATGGTATGCTGAACTTAGACGTAACTTAGTCCCCAAAGCTTGATGTAAGCTTTCCCAAAAACGCGATGTAAACTTCGGATCTCGGTCCGAAACAATACTCGAGGGTATCCCGTGTAATCTAATTACTTCTCTTATGTACACTTCAGTCAACTTTGCTACTGTGTAGTTTGTCTTCACAGGTAAGAAATGTGCCGATTTCGTCAACCTATCCACGATTACCCAAATCGAATCAAAGTTCCTTGGTGTTCGGGGTAAACTCACTACGAAATCCATAGAGATACTCTCCCATTTCCATTCCGGTACATCTAGGGATTGCAACATCCCTCCAGGTCTCTGATGTTCTACTTTTGCTTTTTGACAAGTTAGACATGATGCAACGTATTCTGCAACTTGTTTCTTCATACCTGGCCACCAAAATCTTTGTTTCATGTCCTGATACATCTCGGTTGCACCAGGATGCATACTCAATCCACTCTTATGGGATTCTTCGAGAATCATCTTTCTCATCTCCGGGTTGTTGGGTATACAAACTCGTCCATTACACCTTAAGATTCCATCTGCTCCCAAACTAAACTCACTAGCTCTCCCTTGTTCCACCAACACCCTTTTCTCTTGAAGAGATTCATCATTAGCTTGTTGCTCACGTATCTCTTCCATCAAACCATTAGAGATCTTAAGCATTCCAAAGCTTAGTTTCTTAGGACTTATTTCTAATCCCAAGTTCAGATCACGGAACTCTTCAATCAGTTTCAATTCTCTCACCATCATAGTTGAAATATGAACGGCTTTCCGGCTCAAAGCATCTGCCACGACGTTCGCCTTCCCTGGATGGTATTGCAACGTGAAGTCGTAATCTTTTAAAAACTCCATCCATCGTCTTTGCCTCATATTGAGCTCCTTCTGGTCGAACAGATATTTCAAACTCTTGTGATCACTGAAGACATCGAATTTTGCACCATACAGATGGTGTCTCCATATCTTTAGTGCAAAAACCACTGCAGCTAATTCTAGATCATGGGTGGGATAATTCTTTTCATGAATCTTTAACTGTCGTGATGCATAAGCCACCACTTTGCGGTGTTGCATCAGCACACAACCTAGACCTTGATGTGAAGCATCACAATATACTTCATAAGGTTCACTCGGTTCTGGAAGTATCAGCACTGGTGAAGTAGTCAGAAGTTCCTTAATCTTTTGAAAACTTTCTTCACACTGATCAGTCCAAACAAAAGGTTGATCTTTCCTCGTCAATTGAGTCAATGGTGACACAATCTTAGAGAATCCTTCAATAAACCTTCGGTAGTAACCGGCTAATCCAACAAAACTTCTTATCTCGGTTACAGTCTTTGGTTTTTCCCAAGAAAGTACGGCTTCTACCTTAGCAGGGTCCACAGAAATTCCTTGTTTTGTGATAACATGACCCAAAAATCCGACTTCTTCAAGCCAAAACTCACACTTAGAGAGTTTCGCATATAACATCTTTTCCCGCAAAACATGAAGGACTTGCCGTAAATGCTCCTCGTGTTCTTCACGATTCTTAGAATAAACTAGAATATCGTCTATGAACACTACAACAAACTTATCAAGAAACGGACGAAAAATCCGATTCATGTAGTCCATGAAAACAGCAGGTGCGTTCGTCACTCCAAAAGGCATCACGAGATACTCGTAATGTCCGTAACGAGTTCTAAAAGCGGTCTTTGGTATATCCTCCGTTTTCACTCGAATCTGGTGGTATCCTGACCTTAAGTCGATCTTTGAGAAAACAGCAGCTCCTCGCAGTTGATCCATCAAGTCATCAATCCTAGGCAACGGATATTTGTTCTTGATCGTCACCTTGTTCAGCTGACGATAGTCTACACAAAGTCTCGAACCTCCGTCCTTCTTTCTCACTAAGAGAACCGACGCTCCCCATGGCGAAACACTTGGTCTGATGAACTGCTTTGATAACAAGTCCTCGACTTGTGTCTTTAACTCAGCAAGCTCAGTAGGCGACATTCGATATGCAGCTATCGATATCGGTCCGGTTCCTGGGATCAGATCGATGGAGAATTCTATGTCCCGCACAGGTGGCAAACCTGGAACATCCTCTGGAAACACCTCGGGAAAATCTCTCACAACAGGCATCTGACTCAGCTCGGTCTTCCCCTCGACTTCAAAGTTGGTTAAAAGCACGTATTTCGGATCTCCTTCTTTCGAAGAAGTTCTAACATGGTTGGCGGTTAAAAATCCAGAAATCTCAGTACTAGGAAAAACTAGGGTTTTATGTGCACAATCTAATAGGATCTGGTTGGAAGATAACCAATCCATGCCCAAAATTACATCTAACTGTATTAAAGGCAAACATATTAAGTCAACAAGAAAATGTCTATCCTGGATAACAATAGGACAGTTTAGACATATAGAATTCACAACAACAGGTTCAGCAGTTGGTGTAGAAACAATTAAATCAAATGACAAGGAAGAAACAGATAACTCTAAACGTTTCACACAATCCATAGAAATGAATGAATGGGTTGCACCTGAATCAAAGAGCACTAATAAGAGATTACCGTCTATGTCACCCACACCCTGTATCAGATCTTCGGAGTTCGAAGCCTCAGCACCACTCAGGGTATAAACTCTTCCCCTAGCCGTCGGTCGTTTGGCTCCACCACTCCTGTCCGCAGTTTGGACTGGATTCTGGGCTCTACAATCCCTGGCAAAATGACCTGGTTGTCCACAACGATAGCAATGGTCATTCCTCACAGTACAGTTGTTTGCCAGATGCGTTGAATCCCCGCACTTGAAACATTTCCTCCCTTGATTTTGCCCTCCTTGACCTCCACTGCCCGATGCACGAGCAATAGGTCGATAAGGTTGCTTCTGGAAGTTCCCAGGTGGTCGAGAATATGGTTTCTTCTGAATCTGTTTCCCTCTCTGGTCCTGAGATTGACCCTTGAATCGGAAAGGTCCTCCGACGTTTCCTCTATTGTCTCTCCCACGCTTCATTAGTTCTATTTGTCTGCTTTTCTCAACGAGCGCTTGAAAATTTCTAATTCCTTGCGGTAGGACCGACTCTTTTATCTCATACCGCAGTCCTCTCTCAAAAGCTTCGCATTTCCATTCTTCCTCAGGGTTATTCTGAAAGAAACGGAAATACTTGGCCAACGATTCGAATTTAGCTGCATATTCTCCGACTGACATATCTCTCTGTTGTAGTCGCAAGAATTCTTGCTCTTTCTCTGCTCTTGCACTCTGAGGGAAATATTTTCCCAAAAAGCGATCTTTAAACAGCGTCCACGAAATCACCTCGTGATTTGCCTCCAGTAGTTGTTTCGTTCCTTTCCACCAATACTCCGCATCTCCTATCAGTAGGAATGTGGCATATGGCACCTTCACTTCTTCGGGACTACGTATCAACTCAAAAATTTTCTCAACTTCATGAATCCAAAGATTAGCTTTCTCAGGATCCACGTCACCAGAAAATTGTGGCGGATTCTGACGCCTGAAAGTAGTCAAGCTTCGACCCTCAGCGGCCTGGTCAGCACGGAGTTGTTCCTGAGCATTGTGGGCGTTCATGGTTGCAGTTTGGACAGCAATAGCCGCAGCCATGTTAGCCATTGCCTGAGCAGCAAAATCCATTCCAGTTGCTCCAGCAACATCCTCAGCTTGGACACCAGCTCCCCGACCGCGACCACGTCCCCGGCCACGTCCACGTCCACGTCCACGTCCTGCCTCTGCTCCAATTTCTAGTTCCATATCGGACCTACAAGGCCCAAATTCAGTCAAATGGCAACCAGAAAATAAAGCAAATAAGCAGTTATAAACATACAACATATCCAAGAGTAGTAACATCTCAACCCTTGGTTTCGCTACGCGAACCAGAGAGTCTGCCTGAGAAACAAGGAACAGCTCCTCGGATTCGCGACGCGAACACTCATTCGCCTCGCGATCCTGGAAGCCTACATAACTCTCGGCCTCGCGACGCGAAAGTTCCTTCGCCTCGCGATAAGAAAACATGCCCTCTGCTTCGCGACGCGAAATCCAGTTCGCTACGCGAAACAGGGGTCCTGTCCGAGACACCACTCCTCTGCCTCGCGTCGCGAATCCCATTCGCCACGCGATGCAGAGAACACATCTAGAAAGCTTCTCTGCCTCGCGACGCGAAATACATTTCGCTTAGCGAATCAGAGGCCATGCAACTCCACTCCTCTGTCTCGCGACGCGAACTCAATTCGCCACGCGACGCAGAGGACCTACCTGAGAGACAGAGCACTATTTCTCTGGCTCGCGACGCGAATTTCGGTTCGCTACGCGATCCAGAGAACATGCAACTCCCCCCCTCTGCCTCGCGACGCGAAAGCCATTTCGCTACGCGACGCAGAGAGCATACTCGAGGAACAGAGCATCATCTCCCTGCCTCACGACGCGAATTCCCATTCGCTAAGCGAGACAGAGAACATGCCCTAAGAAACTTCTCGGGCTCGCGACGCGAATCACTTTCGCCTCGCGAATACAGAGATCACACAACAGCAAACACAACAGACCTATTCCCCAAGGATTCCCGAAAGACTCGACCAGCTCTGATACCACTAATGTGACACCCTCAAACCCAGTGCCACTTTCGTAACTCAAAACCCTTAATGAAACGATAAATAAAATTTCGCTGGTTTTACTTTCGGAAAATATATCTTTTGTGTAAGCAGATTCTGGAAATCGTGACAAAAATTTTTCTCATTAATACATAAACTCACCACTCCGGATAACAGAACTACTCATATGCAATAATTAGAACAAGATATATATATATATATATATACATATATATAATGGACAACAAGCCCCTTTACAAAAGAACGAATGATTACTAAACTTTCTAAAAAGCTATAAAACTAGGCAGCGGCAGTCTGGAACCATATCTTTAAAACCTATGGCCATCAGTAGCCGTTAACAGACTACCCAAAAACCACTGCCTCAAAAAAGGGGTCTACACCCTAAGCTGGTCCGACTAATGGAAACCATTGGACAATCCCCCGGAGGGAAGTCCAATGCTGGAACCAGAGGAAGAACTCTGGGAACCTACATTCCCGTTCCCCTGTGGATGGGGATCGGAAGCATCCGAAGAATGATCCTCCGGGTCTTCCTGAGGATCCTCCTCAGGGTCTTCCTCCTCCTCCTCCTCTTCCTCCACATCTTCCACGACGTGCTCGCCCGCTACCAAAACAAAAGGCGGGGGAGGCGTCTGGGGTAGCTGTTGCTGTGGGGACTGTGCAGCGGAGGCGACCGACTCGATCACACCCTGCTCCATAAGGGCCTGCAGCATCAACCCGATGGGAGGAAGAGGCACCTGGATGGTCTCCACTGTCCGAGTACTCTTCCGCGGTCCCGTCTCCGTCGTTCCGCTTACAGTGCAAATTGGTCCAGTATACGCCGCACTTTCCACCCCTGGGTGGATAACCCACGCGGCTGGGTCTGTCCTTCGATCAAACGCTAGGACGCGCATCCCGGAGTGCGCTAGGTGATCCGGCTCTGGCTCCATCTGTAAACACGATACAATATATATCCAAGGACAACCCGTCCAAAAACATGCAAGGGTGAGAAACCAATATATAAATCCATAAACAACAACTATATGCCCAATCCACACAACAGACCCAAATCATCATATAACATGGCATATATTATTAAATACAAAAGGCAGTAAATGCACAAGGGTTTCGTACCCCACAATCAACGTTATCTCCTAAACGTATGCATGGCACTTCCATATATCTCGACTAATATTCACACTAGATTACTAGATTTCCGGAAATCCCATCACCATTCGAAATGAGCTGATCAGGCTCCAATATTTGGCCCAAAAACGAGTACTTTGAATCCCATGACACTACGCGATTCTCACATGGGGGCGCAATCAGAAGTACTCCACAAGAAAACGGTCATACTGCATTGTCCAACTCAAGGCACAATACGTTCCCAGAACACGTATGACACCATTGTCCATCAAGGCACAATGTTATGACAAACAAGTCATCTCAGGTTCTCCCTGTTTATCAAGGTCCCCCGTATCACGGCACGTCTGCCCCGCATTTAATGCATGAGAAACCTATCTAGTTTCCGATAATGGATCTTTGTCGCATCAATATTTCCTCGTTGTAGCATCAACGCTAACAACCACCATAATGTCTTAGACTCTTTAAGCCTCAAGAACACATTTTCTCAAAACAGGACACTTAGCCCAAAAACAACTTAAATCCCAACACCCCTAACCGATGCACCAGTCAAGGACGTCGGATTCAAGATCATAAAAACATCCTCAAGCTTACAGGACCACAAAGATTGTCCCTAAGCCGACAGGACCATAACTAACACGGATCCTTGATCCCCGTGTTCTGCAGAACCCTAGAACCCCGACGTCTCGGTTTCTAGTTTCTAAGCTTTAAGCTTTAAAACCACTTTCCTTGAAAACTCGAAAACCAAAAACCCAAAATCTCCGATACTTACACAAAGTCATCGGGATCGGTTTTCCTTAAAACAAAACTTGGTCCAGAGACCATTTTTTTTTTCTTTCGTTGTTTTTCGGTAAAATACGAACTGAAAACAAAACTTGCACAAACTCATTTTTTTTTTTCTTGAATAAACTCAGTATGACTTCGGAAACCACATTACTCAAAAGGATTTTCTTATCAAATTAAGACATATTGAAGGTTTCTAATGCCCTATTTGCTTTTAAACTTCACTTTTCCTTATCAAAACACATTTCAGACTTTTAAAGCTTTTAAGTTACACGATGTCGGATCCTAATCAAAATTAGGTCCTCTAATGCCTAGATCCCACAGCAGGGCACACATTACATCCATATAACCATTCAGCAAGTATAACATGCATTCAACTATATCAACAATTACATCAATACATCAGCACATCAATGCATATTCCAATCAACAACAGTCAATCAAGAAATCAACTAACATCATGATATAACTATTTAAATACAATACAAATACAATACAAACACCGATGCAGCACATAGCTGTCGGAAATGGAATTCCTCAGGTTTATCCCCTTACCTCTTGTAGCTTCCAGCTCAACTCGGAACACCCGATCAACTTGTTCCTCTTCTCAACACGCTGCCGATCACTACATACACGTAAAACATATCGGCATTAACTTACAAAACGAAGATTTCTCCTAATGCACCACCCCTAGGGTTCAGCCCTATTACACTAAAAATAGCTAGGGAGCTCCAAAATTTCTCATTTTCTGGATAACACCCTAACTAAGTGTGACAGCCCTAGATATCAGATCAGATCATCAAAAACCAACCAAAACCCTACCCTACACCCATAGGGGGGTTTCGGCCCCTATCTAGAAAACATAGCTATAGGGATTTCTTGGCTCTAAGCTCTTGGATCATACAAGTATATCATGAACCTAGGTCATAGACACTGGTTTGGTACAGATACGATTTTCCTACAATTTTTCATGGATTTTCAAAGATTTTAGGGACAAAACCCTAACATCCTTGATCATGAAAATATAAGGAGAGAAAAGAGAGATTGAGAGAGATAGAGTTGAACTACTACCTCCTATGAAGCTTTCCTCCAAGATTGGTGAAGATTACTCCACAAAAACTCAAGCTTTTGGCCTTCAACAATGGTGGTTTTGAGAAGAAAAGAGAAAGAAGAGAAAGGAAGAGAAAAGAAGAAGATGAAGTAACTTTGGGGGAGGGGGCTGCCGAAAATGAGAGAAGAAAAGTGAGAGGTTGAGAGTAAAAGTGGTTAGATATTTAGGTTTTATTAGTTTAATAATAGGAAAGGTAAATTGGTAATAAAATTAACCAAGGGCACTTTGGTCAATTCACATCCCGATATTTGGAATCGTCCCGACACTCGTATGAATTCCTCAAATTACTTGATACAATTTTGGTATGAAAAACATCTGATCGTGGGTCTCGAAAAACCCTAAGACAGCTCGAATAGTCTCCTCGATCGATTATCGGCCCGAATATAAAATATTATTTATATTTTGGACGTCAGGACACATTTTAGGAAAAAGATAGAGGAATATATTCTAAGACTAATGGTTTCGTTCGTTAGTCCAGATCAGGTCGTGATAGTAGAAAATACTATCATCTGAAAAACGTAGATCGGTTTTCGTTCGAGTTTTCGACCCAAAACTTAACCGAAAGATCCTACGATTTTATAAAACAAGACTGTGATCTTAGTTTTTCCAAAATCATTTTCTAAAGCACAGATAAAAATATAAACTCATTAATTGAGTTTATCGTCCTTAGAAAGCATGAAAAATCGGGGTGTTACAACCACCTCGATGACCTCTACCACGACCACGTCCACGTCCACCCTCTGGTTCCATAACTGACCTGGAAGACAAAATCAGTTAAACGACAACCAGAAATGGAACATGTACTTACTTATTAACACACATTACTTCAAAGAAGTAATTCAAACAAGTCTCAATCAGAGAACACACAACAACAACATAATAGACCTATTTCCCAAAGATTCTCGAAAGACTCGACTAGCTTTGATACCATTAATGTGACATCCCCATCTGGGGCATCAGATGGTAACCCGTTGCGGAAAATAAAACTTCATTAAACCTTGCTAATTACTTTCGGAAAATAAGATTTTCTAAGTATTTGACTTAATTCGAAAATCCGTGATAAATTTTTTTCTTAACTTTACAATACCATCCACGTAGTTGAACATACATTAATAGATGCATCAAGTACTTCAAACATACCAGGTCGTTATAAGTTCATATATAAGGCCTTCATACAAGCGGCCATTCACAAAAGTCATGGCTTTCAGTAGTCAGAGCAAACTGACGAAATTATTATCCAAAATAACATGACTTATCCTATAGCTAGTCCCGCCTCTAATGTGGTCGTGACTCCTCGTACATCACTCTTCTCCTCGCACGCAACCGTCAGGGAATGGATCCCTGAATGTTTCAGTGGCATCTTGGAACACATCTGATGGTGCAAGGTTGAGATACCAATATATGAATTCAAGCACGATAACTACATGTGCGACACACCAACAACATATAAATAATCATGATGTATAAAATTCTACTGAATAAACAAGTAGTTTATCATAGGGTTTTATATACGACAGTCATCGTCATTTATAAAAATGCATGACATTTCATTGTTCAACGTCTATTTATTTACTTAATCTCCGGAGATCCCAACATCGTATAAAATGAGTTGATCAAACTCGATTGGCAAAAAGGCGCACGTTGTTAAAACCATCGAATTACTGATAAAACTTATCTTTTACTTGAAAGTCCCTTTCCAAAAAAAAAACGTTTTTGAAAAGAAACAACTAAGACCCAAAACGTTGTCCCAAAACAGGATTACTATTTTTCGAAAACGTTTTCCGTAAATCTTTTCGGAATTGAACATTGGTTAGCGTAAAACGTCCTAAGTTAAAATCTTGACTTTTTCCACTTAATTTAATTTCTCCACTTAATAATTAATCAATTCTTGAAAATCTCACCTTTTCTACTAACTTTATAATTTACTTTAGCATCCCTTTTTGTAAAACTCGCATCATTGAAAATTTTCCAATGTTTCCCAAATAATTATATGGCGTTTCTTACAAAGCTTTTTTAAGACTTTTATCCCCGTTAATTAATTGAGCACTGACCACTGTCAGGCTTCTCAATCAACAATCAACATCCACAGTATTAATACCACATGGTTATCGCAGATAAAACAGTTAAAACACGTATTAAAAGACTATACCACAAAACAGCAGATAATTATCAACAGGTAAAACAACCACTGAAAGTAAATCAACCAAGCACCACACAACTCAAATAAATATATACAGACCAACACAGACAACACATAGTTATCGAGAGATTCCCTCAGGCAATTCTCCCCTTACCTCTTGGAGTTTCCCGTTTAGTGAAAAGTCGTCCGATCGATCCGAAATTCGTCCGGTTTCCCGTCCGATTACTCGACGATAACTTCACACATACAATCAATCTAGGCATCAACTTTAAATCACAAAATTTTCCCTAATATTTTTCACCTAAGGTTCGGCCATAGCTTGGAAAAATAGCTAGGGAAGTCCAAAAATTCCCATCCCTTGGATTCAATACTAACTAGGTATGATAAGACTATATTCAAGCTTAGAACACCAAAATTTCAACCAAAACTCTGCTCAACCAAAGGGGGTTGCTTCGGCCCTTCATACCCATTGGAGCTAGATAGTTCCTTTGGTTTCAACCTCTTGGATTATGATAGAAGGCAATGAATCTAGTTCAAAGAAAGTGATTTGACATTAAAAGGATTTTTCTACAATTTTTCATGGATTTTTGAAGTTTATGCTTCAAAACCTAACCTTCCATGAATCATGAAATTGAATGGAGAAATAGAGGGATTAAGAGATCAAGGATGGAGTTTATACCTCCTTGATGACAAAGCTTGAGAAGAAATCAACTTGCTTTTACCAAATTCTTCAAGGTTTAGAATGAAAATGGAGAGAAATGGTGGAGGAAACTTAAGGGAATGAAGAACAAGTGGGAGAAGGAAGAAAAAAAGAGAATGGGCGAATGGGCCTATAGGTGTGTGAGGTTGTCTCTAAATTTTCTCATTAAGGGTAGTTTGGTCATTTACTTAAGGACCAATTTGTAATTTCTTTAAATGACCAAAGGCATTTTGGTCATTTCGCGTCCAGATATTTTGAAAATCTATCATGACACTGGCACGCATTCCTAGGTGACTTGACCTAATGTGACTTCAAGTTTATCCGTTAGCAGGTCCCGTTAAATCCATATGCAGCTCCGATTGGCTCCCGATTCGTGTTTTCGCACAAATATTTTATATTATTTTCACTTTTTAACATCAAGAACCAATTTTAGCAAAACTGTAGAGAATCGAAATCTAAGACCAACTGTCTCGTTCACGAGTCAAAATTAGGTCTTTATAGTAGTAAAATACTACTATCAATGAAAACGCAGACCGGCCTCCGTCTGAGTTTTCGACCCAAAATTTAGCCGTAGCTTCTTACGATCGCATAGAGCATGAATATGATTTTTGTTTTCCCAAAATCATTTTCTAAAATGCAGATAAAAATACAAACTCATTTATATCTATAAATAGTCACGGTTATTATAAAACAACGAAAAATCGGGACGTTACAACGGGAAAGAAATAAAGGGGAATAAGTAGTGCAAATGGAGAGATAGAGATGAGAGTAAGAAAAAGGAATAGAAGAAAATAAAAGAATGGGAGTAGTAGAGGAAAAATAGTCTACCGTGAAAATGAAAGGTTGGAGAGAAGTGGAGTAATTGAGAGTAAAAGAAAAATTGTATGGGAAAAGAGGATGTGTTTTGAGAGTTGTACCGTGAGAGAGAAATGGAAAGTTGATGGAATTTTAAAGAGGAGAGAGTAATTGATAGTAATATATTTAAAAAAAAATCTGGTTCATTTTTATTTTTAGCACTTACACATATTACCACCCTATCTCTCCCTATTACTCAATTTATTCACACACGGCAATTATTCTCTACATATCACTCGGTATCCTCTTCAAGTGTGTGGCCCCCACTTTTGGCTGCACCTCACTCTTCACTTCCCCAATGCATTTACACGTTGCAGAATGCACATACATCACTACTAGTACTTCTTCTATGTCCTAAAAACGTTGGGCATAGAAATTATTTAATATATATATATACTTCTGTTCATTTAATTAACTTTTATTTTGTATTACACTCTATTTCACGCTGCACACACACCCACTGATACTAACGTTTCTTTAGTCTATTAGGTATATTCACATATGTATATATATAGGATAATATCTATATAGTTTAGAGTGGGGATGTTAACTTAGATAAATTATATGCATACCCCAAGTGGCGTCACCCGCACTGACTCCACTCCATATAACTTTGACTAATGTATTTCTTTTCCTCACAATTGTTTAATTCTTCGATCTCAATTCGAAGGGGTTGTGCCTCAAAAGTAAGGTTTTCACGTATCTGTATTGACTCGAGCTCAATCACATGAGATGGGTTAGGGATATATTTCCGGAGTTGCGAAACATGAAAAACATTATGTAGGTTAGCAAGAGTTGGTGACAAAGCAAGTTGGTAGCCTACGGGTCCAATCTTCCTAAGGATTTGGAAAGGCCCAATAAATCGAGGAGTTATTTTCCTAGACTTAAGTTCCCTGCCAACCCCAGTCACCGGAGTGACCCTCAAAAATACATGTTCACCTTCTTGAAATTCTAAAGGTCTTCGCCTTTTGTCGGCGTAACATTTCTGTCTACTCTGTGCAATCCTTAGCTTTTCCCAGATCAACTGTATCTTTTCTGTTGTTTGTTGTACTATTTATGGTCCCAAAATAGATATTTCTCCTGTTTCAAACCAACATAAAGGAGTCCTGCATTTTCTTCTATACAATGCTTCATATGGAGCCATCCCGATGCTGGAGTGGAAACTGTTATTGTATGTAAATTCTATAAGAGGTAAATATACATTTTCCTGATTGTTCTAATACACAGGTCCTCACCGAATCTTCCAATGGTTGTATCGTCCATTCTGACTGCCCGTCTGTCTGAGGGTGATAGGCTGACCTGAAAGCAATTCTCGTCCCCAGGGCTTGGTGCATACTTCTCCAAAAACGTGAAGTGAAACAAGGGTCTCTGTCTGAAATTATTTTGGATGGAACACCATGCAGTCGAACAATTTCTTTGATGTAGATTTTCATCAATTTTCCAACAGGAATCTAAAGTTCACTGGTAAGAAATGCGTGAATTTGGTCAGTCTATCGACTATCACCCAAATAGCATCATTTCCAGTGGACGTTCTCGGAAGTCCCATTGTGAAGTCCATAGTTACACAATCCCACTTCCACTCTGGCAGTTCTAAGTCTTGAAGAGTTCCAGCCGGCTTTTGGTGTTCTATCTTCACCTTCTGGCATGTTAGGCAAGTTGCCACATATTTGGCAATGTCTTTCTTCATTCCAGGCCACCAGTATACTTGTTTCAGATCTCGATACATTTTAGTAGCTCCAGGATGTAGACTCAATTTACTTTTGCGTGCTTCTGCCAAAATTAAGTTATGGAGATTGGAGTTTTCTGGTACACAAACTCGTCCTTTGAACTTCAACATTCCATTTCAAACTCTATCGTTTTGCCTTGCACAACTTGTTCCTTCTTTTCTTGGATGAACAGATCGGATTGTTGAGCCTTCAATATTTGTGCAATTAGCTCCGAAGAAATTGTCATCGTGCTGATCAAAATACTGATGAAAGTAAGGGCAATATACAAATTCATGTCTCGAAATTCCTCTATTAATTTTTGCTCTCGGATCATCATGGAAGACATGTGGAGAGATTTTCAGCTCAATGCATCTGCTATTAAGTTTGCCTTCCCTGGATGGTATTTTAATTCAAACTCGTAGTCTTTTTAGAACTCCATCCATTTTCTTTGTCTCATGTTGAGCTCCTTTTGATCCAACAGGTACTTTAGACTCTTGTGATTGCTGAAGACTTCAAATTTTGTTCTGTACAAGTAATGTCTCCAAGTTTTGACTGTGAATACTACAATTGCAAGTTCAAGGTCATGCGTCAGATAGTTCTCTTCGTGTGGTCTTAGTTGACGTGAAGCATAGGACACTACTTCTCTGTTTTGCATTAGCACGTATCCCAAGCCTTGATTTGAAGCATCACAGTACACTTCAAAGGAACCGGTAGGATCTGGCATGATCAAAACAGGAGAAGATGTTAAACGGTGCTTCAATTCTTGAAAATTGTCTTCGCACTTTTGAGTCCAATCGAAAGCCTGGACCTTCCGAGTGAGACGGGTCAATGGTAGTGCAATATGAGAGAATCCTTGGATGAACTTTCGGTAATATCCGGTCAGTCCCATAAAACTTCGAACTTCGATCACAGGCTTTGGTCTTTCCCACCGGAGCACTGTTTCTGCCTTGCTTGGGTCCACTGAGATTCCTTCTTTGGAGATCACATGCCCCAAGAACTTTACTTCTTCAAGCCAAAACCCGCATTTTGACAATTTGGCATGCAATTGTTTTTCCTTTAAAATCTGCATGACAAATCTCAAGTGATCTGCATGTTCATCATGACTCCGAGAATAAATCAGGATTTCGTCGATGAACACCACCATAAATTTATCTAAGAAGGGTTGAAAGACTCGATTCATGTAATCCATGAATACTGCTGGTGCATTGGAAAGTCCAAAGGGCATAACTCTGTACTCGTAATGCTCATACCGTGTTCGGAATGCCGTCCTAGGGAAATCTTCTGTCTTCACGCGGATCTGGTGATAGCTAGATCTCAGGTCAATTTTGGAGAAAATTGTAGCTCCTCTAAGCTGATCCATTAGACCATCAATCCTTGGCAACAAGTACTTGTTCTTTATGGTAACTTTATTTAGTTGCTGGTAGTCAATGCACAATCTAGAACTGCCATCCTTCTTTTTCACTAAAAGTACAGGTGCACCCCATGGAGAAATGTTGGGTCTGATAAACTGCTTGGACAACAATTCGTCCAGTTGTTTCTTTAATTCAGTCAGTTCAGCTGGGGACATTTGGTAAGGAGCAATAGAAATAGGACCAGTTCCAGGCAATAGATCAATAGTAAACTCGATTTCTCGCTCTGGGGGATGACCAGGGACATCTTCAGGAAATAGTTCGGGAGACTCCTGGACCACAGGTAGGTTTAAAAGGTCATGTTCCCCTTCTAATTCCATAGAAGAGAGTAACATGTATCCTTGAGCTCCGTCTTTCAAATGAGCCATGATTTGGTTGGCAGACAGAAATCTAAGATCCTCCGAGGCAAAGGTAGTATTGGAGTTAAATATTATGGTTTTATCAGAACAATTGAGTAAAACATGATTGGACGACAACCAATCCATGCCTAAGATGATGTCAAGTTTGGTTAAAGGTAAGCAAATTAGATTCACCAAGAAATGTCTATTTTCTATAACTTTGGGACAATTAAGGCAAGCATATGAGGTAGTTATAGCATCATGGGCAGGAATAGTAACAATTAAGTCATATGGAAGAGGAGTAACAGGTAAATCGAGTATTTTAATGCAACTCAAAGAAATAAAAGAATGTGTAGCACCCGAGTCATACAGTATGTTTAGAGACCTTCCACCTAAGAGACACTTACCTTGAATCAGGTCTTCAGAATGGGCAGCCTCCTCTCCACTGAAGGTTGTGGTGCCTTCCTCTCCTGTCTACAGTCACAAGAAATATGGCCGGGCTTGCCGCAATTGTAGCAAACAGGTACTCTTTCTGGGCACAACTTCATCTCATGACTCTTTCCGCACCTGAAACATCGCACTGCTATTGAAGAAGTTTGTCCTTGTTGCTAGAATGGTTTCTGATAAGGCTTACCTTGGGTGAAGTCTCCTTTCTTCTTGAATTGAGTGGGTCCGTAATTTTTTAGTCTTTTGTCTATCAGTTGATTGTAGCTTTCAATTATCCGACATTTATTTACAAGTCCAGGAAAATCTCAGATTTCGTGAGAACCGGCAGCCTTCCTTATTCCCGGTCTCAAACCTGATTCGAACTTCGCACACTTCCATCTTTCATTTGGATGATGTTGGTAGTACATCGATAACTTTGACAATTCTTCAAATCTAGCAGCGTATTGTCCTACCGTCATATTACCTTGATGAAGTTGGAGGAATTCCAATTCATTAGCACGCTTCAGATCTTCAGGGAAATATTTTTCTAGGAATCGAGTCCAGAATACTTCCCAAGTGATTCCGATGCCTTCTACTTCCAAAAGTCTTTGAGTTCCGCATCACTAATATTATGCTTCTCCTATGAGCATAATAGTGGCGTGGCGTAAGTCACCTTCTGTTGATCAGTGCACTTCATTGCATTGAAGATCTTTTCTATTTCTTGAATCCATAATTCGGCTGCCGTGGGATTATATTCTCCCTTAAATTGTGGTGGACTGTTTTCCCTGAAATCTGAGAGTCCCTTAAATTCAGATGCACCTTCTCTCCTAAGTGGTTGGTTGTGGTGAATCTGCTGCAGTACATCTGTAGTCACTTGTGCCATTGCTCAGATAGGTTCAAGAGTTTCAGCTATATCTTGCCCGTTCGCCATTGATTCATGTTCATACTGAGTAATAATATTGAGTTGGCCAATCTCAACACTATATAACTGCGCCGCAGAGACCGATGTTGATTTAAGGCAAGTAAAATAGCAGAATCTCTTAATCACACAAACACTTAAGCAGATACATAACTTTGGCCCAATCGGAAAGACTGTGCTCTGATACCAACAAAGTGTCACACCCTAGTTACTTAGTCTAATATTATTAGAAATGTGGAGTTTTGAAAGGATCAAATAAAGTAGTGAGCAACAAAATATGAGTAAGAAAATCAAACGTCGTTACATATATATATATATATATATATATATATATATATATCTGTGTGTGTGTGTGTTTACAATAGAGGAATAAAACCAAAAAGGAGCTACAAGATACATCAAGTCAAAACTTATAAAGCTCCTCCTATGTACTACTAAGAGAAATGACTACATAGGATCATTCTTCAAAAAAACGTCTTCACAAAAGATCCTCTACTACTGCAAACCTCTACTTATGGCAGTGGTAGAAAAACAGTGTAGCCTCCAAGAGTCACTAGGGGAGGCAATTCTGGTATAGGGTCATAATGGATTAAAACCGTCGTTGTTCCATTGAGACATAAGCAGTGGAGAGTCTGGTTATACTGAATATGCACGTCCAAAAGGTACCATTCGAATGAGAAGTTGAAATCAGCCATCTTAATGATATTTATATTTGATTTCCGGAAACAAACAAAAGAAAAGGGGTAAGATGTCTAATGCTCAAGATAATAAAGCCAGAAATAGATTTAAATTCATACAACAATAATAACATCATACAGTAGAAATTATCATTCATATTAATAATACTCATGCAACATATGGGCCCAAAACCAACTCCATGGAGGGTACCTGTTCACACCAACCAGATGTCACTTGCTTATTACATTAACAAGATGCTTAACTTAACATCTGCAAGATGTTTTTCTTAACATCAACAAGATGTTTAATTTATTATCATATTACAACAATACAAGCATAACTCATAAATTCCTTAAAATAATTATATATAAACCTTAGTGTAGCAACTTTTGGAGTGTTAAACACTAATCTTGAAAGTAAATTTTATTTATAGAATAATGATAACAGAATATATTTTTAATCTTCATAAAAATCATGATTCACAAATCCTGTATGACTAAATATATATATATATATATATATATATATATATATATATATACTATTCTAACTTTATAAAACCAGTTCCAAACCCCAACTCCTGATTAAAATAAAATACAAAGAGGATGAATAGTAGATAAAACACTTTATATCTAAAAGATCCTACTAATATTATTCAATTAAACTTGATTTAATGCGAAGAAATTTAGTGGAAACTTACTACCATTACAAAATATAGTCATTATTTCTACTCCAACCATGAGCAGGTAGTTTTCTGATGAAAGAGTCAATTAAATGCCTTTCAAAAAAGAAAGAAAACTTTTTTTTGGGTGAAAAAAAGAAGAAAGAAAATCTAAACTATTAAATAAATATAATAATATAATCAAATAATCAAGGATAAAAGAGGAGGTTTCTTTCTTCTTCCCATGTTGAGACAGGACCTCAAAACAGAAAAATAGTTTCATGCATAGTTTATTTTATTTGTACTTTGACGTACTTAAGTTCTAAAAAAAAAAAGATTTATCAAGCATACTACAAGTGTAACACCCCGATTTTCTTTATCTTTTTGTTTAACTAGTATTTAAGTAATTTTATTTTATTAGAGAGTCTAGAAAATTAAATAAATTATTCCGAGGCCATAGTCACGCTCTACGCTATCGTAGGAGGCTATGGTTAAGTTTTGGGTCGAAAACTCAGACGAAGCCCGGTCTGCGTTTTTCCTTGACAGTAGTGCTTTACTACTATCGAGACCTAATTTGGACCCGTGAATGAGGCAATTAGTCTTAGAATCACGTTTCCTATATTTTCAAAAAAGTTCGTCCTGACGTCCGAAAATAAAAATAATATTATTATATTCGGGCCGATAATCGTTCTAGGAGACGATTCGAGCTATCTTAGGGTTTTTTGAGAACCTTGAGCCAATGATTTTCATACCAGAGCTATGATAAATCATTTGGGGACTCCTACAAGTGTCGTGAGGATTTTCAAAATATCGGGACGCGAAATGACCAAATTTCCCTTGGTCTTTTTACTATATTACCTTTTTACCTTTTTTTACCTTTCTTAACTCTTAAGAAAACTTAAGAAAATATCTAAATTTTCATGATCACCCTCACTTTCTCTCTCTTAATTTCGAGCTCCCTCTCTCCTCTATCACCTTCATCTTCTTCTTCCTTCTTTCTTCTTCTCCTCCATTTCTCTTTTGTTCCTCCATTTTCAACTTCATTTTCCTCAAGCTTCCTCAAGGATTTTCAACCAAGTTTGTGAAGCAAAGTTGCTCCTCTCATCCTCCTCTATCACCTAGAAGGTATAGATTTCATCCTTGAGCTCTCAATCTTTATTTTCTCCATTTATTTTCATGAATTCCAATTTCTAGATCTAAATTTCAAAAATCTCTAGAAAATTGTAGAAAAATCATTTTGAGACCAAACCAATTCCTTTGAGCTAGTATCATCCCCTACTATCATAATACAAGAGCTTGTAATGAAATAAAATCCCTAGCCTATTTATCAAAGAGGGGCCGAATGTATGGGTTTTGGGGGGAAAATGGGTTTTTGTTCTTTGTTTTTTATTTCACTTATTTCATCCCTTAATCATGTAATCCAAGTGATTAGGAGGCCAAATCAAACTCTCACCTATTTTTCATGGTGATGGCCGAAACCCTACTTTGTTGGTTTAAGGGGTTTTGGTTCAAATCTTTGATAATTGATCATTGATTATGCATTAGGTATGCTTAGGGGTCATTGATCCAAGGATTAGTAGAATTTCAATATCCCTAGCCTATTTAATTAATTAAGGGCAGTAGCTAATCCTAGAGATGAGGTAGTTTATGGTTTCATGATTTTAATTTCTGATTGCGTTTTACTGTATAGAATCTGACAGGACTCGAACGCTTGATCGTGCACTCGATTGACTGCTGCGGAGCCGCATTCGGAATCTCCCGGGAAAAATCACAAAGGTGGGGGAAAGAACCACAATATCGTCGGGAAGGCAAGCTTTAAATAATATATATTAATATGCGTAGGGCGACCTAAACCCTACTAGAGGTCGTTTGACCGTTAGGTTGATTTCACCGTATATTAAGGATGTATGCTCTGTGATTGGTAGTCAATGTGATATATGTGATATATGTTATGCTTACTATATGCTCTTGATTGATTAAACATGATTTATCTGTAAGTTGATTTTAATGTTGTGTATATACTGTTGGGACTGCTGATGTCTGAGTAGAACTAGGCAATGATTTCTGATAAATCGGGTGATGAATGTGTAGTGAGAAAGTCGAGGTTATATATATATGTTGTAGTGCTCAGCCGAGTGATATAGATGATCTGTCGATGTCGTGATGTGATTTGATACCCGGTTGAACCGGATGAAAGTTGGTCGCGGTTGAATATAAGTCGTGGTTGAGGCACTAAGTGTTAATCGTGAGATGAGTCAGTGAGATTCATGTTGCATAGTTGTTATTCATCACTGTGTTGGCATACGGGCGATTTCGATCTTACCTGCGGGGAGATGGTCGTACCGATTAGTTTGACGTAGGGGCGATTTCGATCTTACCTGCGGGGAGGTGGTCGTACCCGTTAGTCGAATTGTAGACGGACGGGCGTATATCTCGACCTAGCCTGCGGGCGGGGGGATATGTCGTTACCGAAAGTTGAGTTGTTAACGAACAGGCGAATGCTCCGACCTAGCCTGCGGGCGGGGGACCATGTCGTTACCGTAAGTTGCGTTGTTGACGGGCGAATATTCCGACCTGGCCTGCGGGCGGGGGAATGTGTCGTATCCATGAGACGATTTGGGCCTGCAAGCTTTAGACCAAACCCTACTTTATGGGGGTGGCATAGTGATGATTGGGACACCTTGATCCGTTGGGGATGTCGCGTCGTGATCGCGTTCATATAGTCGTTAGTTGCATGAGTGTGAGAGACAGTAGCTAAGGGAAAAATTATTCGGGAGTTGTTTGGTTGTCATTGTCGTGATTTGGCGTGTTGCTATCTATATACATTATTTATATCGCTGTTTTTCCCATGTATGACATATTACTGTTTCTTATCCCCTGTACTTTTCTATGTTGTATTTCTTGTTCTCGACTGTACGAGAAGACCCTGAGGAGGAGTTCCCAGAGGAGATTGACGGAATACCTGTTGAGCCTGATGCCGGCGGGAGAGCCTCGGATCCCAATGCTGGGGGACCTTGAGCGCCAAGAGAGGAAGTCGGAGTGCATTTTGTTCTGATGCTATGTTTTTAGTTTTTATTTATTTCGTACTCTGAAGTACTTTATATTTGGTATCAGTGTTGTAGGCTCACTGATGGAGCGAGTACTACTACGTATATATATACTTTTATTATGGTGTCATTATGTATTGTATGTTTTTAATATTTCCGCAAATTTTATACTACTACGCTACGCTATAACTCTAAGAAAAATAAGTGGGGTCACCAATGGGACCTCCTAGGAAGGGATTGTCTCAACAAGCAATATGCAGAGTGCATTCAAACTATAATAGCAACATGTATCGAGTTCTATGACTACCAAACAACAACCATTCATGGCTTTGAAGATCTAAATTTCACATGCATGTCAAATCTAACACAATAATCCACGCATGCAACCATCAACCCAGCAAGTGAGAGTATTTCACACCATAAAAACGCAGCAACCAAATCATGCAGGGGGAGGGGGTCGTTATTTCCATTACATCAGAGTACAAAAAAACCAAAACTTTTACAACCCACTGGCTTTTTCTGAAGAAAAAAAAGGTGTAGAAGAAGAAGGGTAAGGCCAGAGGGTTTCCTTAGGGTTTTCGGGTAGGGAGTCTCAAAACCCCAAGATTTTTCTTGGACTATAACATGTAATCTATTTCCAGGCTTCATGAGCAAAGATCACCTTCCCCCCTACCTGAGCAGTCACGGTCTTAAACAATTGCGAGGTTTTGCTTGCTTCTCTTTGTATGCTCCTCCTTCCCGAAATGAAACAAGTTTAAAAAAAAAAATATTAGAAGTGGAAACTAATAGAATAGTGAGGAAGGGAAAGAAATAAAGGGGAACAAGTAGTGCAAATGGAAAGACAAAGATGAGAGTAAGAAAAAGGAATAGAAGAAAATAAAAGAATGAGAGTGGTAGAGGAAAAATAGTCTACCGTGAAGATGAAAGGTTGAAGAGAAGTGGAGTAATTGAAAGTAAAAGAAAAATTGTGTGAAAAAAGGATGTGTTTTGAGAGTTTTACCGTGAGAGAGAAATGAAAAGTTGATGGGATTTTAAAGAGGAGAGTAGTTGGTAGTAATATATTTAAAAAAACATTTTTATTTTTCACACTTACACATGTTACCACCTTATCTCTCCCCATTACTCAATTTATTCACACACGGCAATTATTCTCTACATATCACTCGGTATCCTCTTCAAGTGCGTGGCCCCCTCTTTTGGCTGCACCTCACTCTTCACTTCCCCAATGCATTTACAAATTGCACAATGCACATACATCACTACCGGCACTTCTTCTATTTCCTAAAAATATTGGGCATAGGAATTATTTATATATATATATATATATATATATATTAACTTTTATTTTGTATTACACTCTATTTCACGCTGCACACACACACTGATACCAACATTTTTTTAGTCTATTAGGTATATTCACATATGTATATATAGGATAATATCTATATAGTTTAGAGTGGGGATGTTAACTGAGATAAATTATATGCATACCCTTAAGCATATTTAAATCAGATTCTTTTTTTTTATATATATATATTTAACTAACTCTATTTTTCTCCTAAAATTTGTCTTTAGGAAAAATGGGGATGTTACCCTTCCTTCCTACTAAAAAAAATTCATCCTCGAAATTATACGTACCGTTTCCAAACAAATGAGGATATAATTCTTGCATGTGTTTCTCAAGCTCCCAAGTGGCGTCAGCCACACTGACTCCACTGCATAGAACTTTGACTAAAGATATTTCTTTTCCTCGCAATTGTTTAATTCTTCAATCCTTAATTCAAAGGGGTCGTGTCTCAAAAGTAAGTTTTTCACGTATCTGTATTGACTCGGGCTCAATCACATGAGATGGGTTAGGGATATATTTCCGGAGTTGCGAAATAGGAAAAACATTATTTAGGTTAGCAAGAGTTTGTGACAAAGCAAGTTGGTAGGCTACGGGTCCAATCTTCCTAAGATTTGGAAAGGCCCAATAAAACGAGGAGTTAATTTCCTAGACTTAAGTCCCCTGCCAACCCCAGTTACCGGAATGACCCTCAAAAATACATGTTCACCTTCTTGAAATTCTAAGGCCCAATTAGAGTGGGGATATTAACTTAGATAAATTATATGCATACCCTTAAGCATATTTAAATCAGAATTTTTTTTATATATATTTAACTTACTCTATTTTTCTCCTAAAATTAGTCTTTTGGAAAAATGGGGATGTTACAGCTTCTGCCTTCAGGGTTTTGATCTTCACTTATGAATCACGACCGTGATAGCTTTCACGATTATGCCGTGATCTCTTCTGTTTGTCCAGTCTTCATTATCTTCAAGCTCTATCTTGCCACGGCCGTGATGATCATCATGACTAGGCCGTGACAACTTATATCTTGCTCTTTTTCTTCTCTTCTTCATTCTTGCTTCATATATGCTTTGATCCAAGCTCTTTTTACTCAATTCCTTCACATTCTCACCACAACACAACATTATCCACTTCTAAAGAAAATCTAACAAATTCCTAAACTAAATGCTTAATTAACCATGAGAATCCATGCAAAATGATAATGAAATATGAGGTGAAATCACACTCATCAAACTACCCCAAGCTTAAGACTTTGCTTGTCCTCATGCAATCATTGAGGCCAAAAACAGAATTTCAATCCATAGACAATAAATTAGGAACCCGATAAATAACTAATCCAAGCAGTAGGCATATGTAATAAAATCAAGAGATAATCAATTTCAAGTTCAATAGAAGCTTAGGTTCCCTAAATTCATGTCTCTCACTATTTTGTACTCTCCTCACCTCACTCAAGTGTTTAAGGGTATATGATCAATTCGATTAAGTTCCTCAAAGAAAGTACCCTACCATAGGCTTGACTATTGACCAAAATCTCTACATTATTATTGAAAAGACACAATAATCATGAGGCCTTTCATTAGGTTGTAATGAGGCCAAGGGATTTAGTCATTAGGTGGGGAAACCAAGGAAGGGAAAAATTCAATAAGGGCTAAATAATGTATCAAACAAGTATGACACCTTCTAGAATACCCTTTGGCTTTTAAACTTATATCCACCTTTCTTTTTCTCTTTTCATTCTCTTCTCCGTTCTTTTCTTTTTCATGCTTTTTGTTCATTTTTTCAACAATTTTAAGGAGAAGAGAGAAATTCACCACAAGAGAGACATTTTATTTTCTCCCAATATTTTATTTTCTTTAACTACTACCTTTTTGTCCTTTTTTAATACTCTAAGGGGTATCATACCATGCATCAATTATCAAATTCAAACAGGGTACCAAAAAAAAAAAACATTTATCATTAGGCTCAAGATGGGCAACTAAAGGGTAGCATATAAACAATCAAAGCTCAGAAGGCCAGAAAAATACCTATTGCCTCAATCATTTTCAAATATGTTTCAAAAAATTTGAAGTTTCAAAATGATTGCAAGTTAAGTTCTAGAGAGCACAATCAATGAGGAAAAAAATATCACTCAATCACAAGAAAAATGGGCCAAATCATAGTGCATACCTCTCAAGGCTCAAAATCTCACATTTATAAGTTCAAAATCAGTGAAAACACAAATCAAGGAACCACATGCCAAATATTAACTATAAAGAGATTATCTCAAACCCAAAATGCCTACTACAAGAATATATCAATTGGGTTCCAAAATTTGGCACAAAGTTCTAATAATAAGATGCAAACTCAAGTCAGGGGGCAATCTAATGGTATGATCATGCAAAAATTTGAAGAAAAAAAAATGTAAGCAAAAATAAGCTAAAATAAACTAATCTATATGAATGCAACATGAAAATTACAAAAATGTATGCACTGCAAAATAAAAACCCTACCCCAAGCTTAAAGATTTACATTGCCACCAAAGTAAAAATTCAAGTCTAAGGAGGAGAAGAAAGGATAGATCTCACTGTGGTGGTGGAAACTGCTGGCCCAGATGACAGTCATCGAGCTATCGAATCATAGCTCTTTGTTCAACTTGTTCCTGTTGCATATGGTCCTAAGTAGGCATCATCTGTGTCTGGTGTCCCATCATCTGCGTTTGATTTGCAAGTATAGTATCCAATGTAGAATAAAACCACGCATAAGGATCATTAGAAGGACCTGTAAGAGAAGAATAAAAAGGGGCCTGCCTAGATGGCCTAGGTGGCGGGGGTTGGTGAAGTGGCCTCTGCATATTCACTGGTGCAAGGTCATCCGATATCAACACTTTCTAGTTGGCCGGGTTAGTGATATCAAGGAGGGTGGGGAGTGGGGTTAGGTAGTGGTATGTTTCGTGAGCGTTCTGGGTGGACAAGGCAGTAAATGCCTACCTCATTTTTTATCTTATCCATTGACTCACAAACTGCCAATGTGATGCGGTCCCTCCCCGAGGCCTCCTCATATCCATCTAAGTCTAGGTGGCAATGTTGGCATATAGCAATTACCAGCCCACCTATGGCTATATATCTTTCTGCCTACCCTGTTGGACACAGTCTGTAGGTGCCTAATCAAGTAAGTCCATGTATCCACATTTCTCTCAGGGTGGAGCATAGCCTATAGAAACAGGACCTCATCCGCTCGGACGTATCCGTCATTATCCCCCCGGCCAAATAGTGGATGTGATATAACTCTGTGCATGTATCTAAGGCACGGGTTGACTACGGCGGTGGACTTTGCCAATCTGGCATCAAAATGGCCCCCCAGAAGACTCATTTCAGACTAGGCCATATTAACATTGAACTCCAAGGGAAATCTTCGGTCACCCCCTACGGGCAAACCGGAGATTTTGTTGAACTCTGCTAGAGTCAACTCATAATCTTCATTAAGGAGCCGGAAAGTTATCCGACCCTCAATGCAGCCCTCACCTAGATAATGTTTGTGACGTCCCCAAGTTCCACTCGAGGAAATCCCATTATTTTAGAATTCACTTATACTATTAACTATGACCTAGCGATTATGCGCTCATTAAAACAACGATAACAGTCATCCAACATGAACACGTATAACATTAGAGTAAACACAATAGGATAAACGAAAACATGCACACATGTATATAAGCAGTACTAAGTATACATTGTGCCCCATCAGTAGGACTAAGTACATATACAAACGGAAGTACAAGAGAAAGCAGAAATACAACATATACATCAAAAGGGACTCTAACACTCGAACTCACATGATCTCCCCATCCCCTCTCAAAATACATCAAAAAGATCTCATCTCACATCCTAGGACAGACGCACTGGCGACGTCACATCCTCAACGACGTGAAAATCAAGAGCTACCATGTCCTTCCCCATATGTGAGCCTATAAACCTGAAAGGGCACATAATCCGAGGAAGAACTAGACATAATAACCCGCCTACGCCTAGCGGCTCTCAAATACCGCTCAATCCTCCTGCGCTGTCCTCTGAGCACAAAAACTTTACGACTAGTTACGTGAGATGATGCTGGGGCAGCCCACATAAAGTCCAGCTCACATGGCCTGGGTGGGTGTGACGCCCCCAAAACTTAACCTCACCCTCACTGATACCATAACCATGCAGATAAAGCTTAAAAGAAACTTAAGCAAATAAACGGTTAATACAGTCTAATTACACATCAGAGTTTCGCCTGGAAGCCATGGCGCAAAAACATCAACAACAAAACAGACGCCCCACTGGCCGTGGTACAACTCACAAGAGACTCAACGATACCTCAAGGGTCTCTCTCTCTGCTCAAAGAGTGTTGACGACAAACTTGTCCACGATGGGAGTCTCGTCTCTACTTAGCTTCACCCGCTGCAGCTCTCTCATCAACCAATCAACACCTCCGCCTTCGGACCGCGACCCGAACAACGACATACATGTAACACATAGGGAAGCATGCACATGAGGTAAGAAACGCTACAATATCATGCAAAGGGATATCACGTAGCATATAACACATCAACACACACGACAGCAGCACAACCGGCAAGCACATTCATCTCTCGAGTTCATCACAACAGTCAACCTCCAAGTTATCATAGCTAGGGATCACCACCTACTCTACATGCACAACTGAATCTACATGATTGGCGAATTCTACAACGCACACTCTTACCATGGGAATACAACAGTCAACCTCCAACTGTGAGGAATGACAATCCAAACTCCAACTGCGAGGGAGGATGTTCACCAGGTAAGAATGGCTCCTCAACCTCGTGTGACAGTTACTCAAACTGCTGTTGCAACCATACACATGGCTCCCTGTACACAACCACTCAAACTGCTGTTGCAGCTGTATACAGGTACCAGCTTATATAATAGCCACTCAAACTGTTGTTGCAGCTAATCATATAGCCCCTTGGGACAGCCACTCAAACGGCTGTTGCAGTTTTTCACAAGTTCCGACCTCGCATGATAACTGCTCAAACGGCTGTTGCAGTAAATCCCGCGGGTACAACAATGCAAATGCTATGATTATGCACCAATCACCTCGACAACGTCTTAACAACAACTTATCCAACGTCTCAAGGTCCACATCCTCCAACTATGAGGATGTCGCTCGCCAATTATGAGAGCCACCTTCAACTTAGATTAACTGGCTTACAACATCGACTACGAATCCAATAACACCAACCACTCTATCCTTCTAACAACATACCAACCGTCTCCATAGTCAATCAAGATCACATCAATCACAATCACACCAACATATCATAGTATAGCAGCATAACATCACTGCAGGCATACCGACTAGTAATTAAACATGTTATCACAACAAGCATCTCATCTAACCTGTTATCAAGTACAACACCATTTACTCATGTTATCAGTTACCACAGATAGACATACATCCTCAATCAACAGATATCACAGATTGATCCTACGGCGATAGCCCAAAGTAAGCTAAACCTAGGGTTTAAGTACTCTATCTGGGCTCAGCCACTAGTAAGGTTTGAGGAGTCTTACATATGTTAACAATTATATACTATGCCTACAATTCCCAGACATACGTGGTTTCTTCCTCCTCACCTGATGATTCGTTCCAAAATGCTCCCATACCAACGGACAGCCCTGACCCTCGATCTCACGAACACCCCGAACACGCCTAAGACCACCACGAGCGTAGCACCACCACCACGAGCTCGCAGTTGCCACCACCTCCTCTCACAGCCGCGATTCCTTTTTTAGCCACGAGCACCACCGCGTCCTCGAACTTTGCCCTAACCATGGGAACAACATGCAAGCAGCAGTATTAACCCTAGGACAACCCCAAAAGATCGAAGAAAAAGGTAAAGACTCGAAGAACACCAAGAACACAAAGAACACATGTTAGGGATTCGAGTTTACCTGTGGCGAATCGAGAAACTAATCCGTGGAACTCGTATTACTCGAAGCCGTGATCACAGCGGTGTAGTTGGAATCACGATCCGACGCCTCGATCGACCTCAAACTCAAGCTTTCTCTTTCTAACCCTCTGGTTCTCACTCTCAGCTTTGAAGAACCTAGAAACTTGGGTGATTTCGTGCAAGTGTGGAAATGAAAGTGGAAGCTCCACTTATGGTTCCTGCTGTCCACGCTTTAGCGTTCATCACTTTGCACGCTTGAGCGTGGTCAAGCGTTGCCACGCTCTAGCGTGGGCTCTCTCCACGCTTGAGCGTGGAACCTCGTCCACTCCGCCTGCTCCCTGGCCTGACACGTGTCTCACACGCGTCCAAACTCGGAACAGTTGTACAACGCACTTAGCACGCTGATGCGTCCACCTCTTCCCACGCCTAAGCATCGCAACGCTTGAGCGTGGCTCTCTCCCACGCTTGAGTGTCAAGCTCAGCGAGAGAAGAACTCCTAGCTTCCTGACTTCCCAGTTTCTCGTGTTACACCTTAGGCACTTCCAACTCGATTCAAGCCTAGTTCTAAACATCCAACTAGACTTCTAACCAACACACAACCCAACACACACCTAAGCGAAAACCTGATTAAGATTGTCCCTCTTAATTAGGGTTACCGAAAATAGGGATGTTACAGTGGGTGTCACATCTGGGGAAACAGAAGAAACCGGATCACTCTGTACGGTCCCATGATGTCTGCTCGTGGTGGAGTACCGCCCCGAAACAGCAAGCTCACTGGTCTGGTGTACACGGTAAAAAACGTAGAGGGGTCCACCTGCCACCCCTGCTCGTCGTGGTAGACAATCTCAAGCTTGCCCAGCATCGAGATCCCCGGTGCTGTCTGGAGGAAGGGATGCATCCTTGGGTCCATAGTCGCCTCTAGCTAACTCATCGTCTGCTCGTAGATCGAAAGCATAACATACAAGAAAATACAGGGAGATAAGATATACAACACATCTATGACAGGGATGATACAATGTAGAACATATAGCAAACACAACCATCTCTCGATACCACAACACTACGGTCGCTCCCTAGCTAGATGTACACATACTCTTTCTATGCATGTCGGCCGGTACTAAACACCCAACTAAGGGCAACATCACGTCCGCACATTGGACAACAAGTTGGTTCGTTCCAGTAATCTGTTCCGCTCGTCGTGACTCATAAGAGTGCATCACCGCTCAACTGTTCCAGACAAAGAGGGTTAACTGGGCCTCCTCGGAAGATCCACCTACAACTGGAAAGACTCAGGGTCCAGTCGGGAGAGTAGGACGTGCCCAAGACCGCCACGACACGATAGGCGCTACCATATCTGTCTCATATGGGTACACCTGTGTTCAATATATCCCCAAGATCACGCAGACCTACCCTTCCTTTTTTCGCACCCGCACTCGGTGCACCTACCTCGTATGCCTCACAGCGTACGGCTCGCCACTTAGCATCATATGCATATGTTATGCTTGTCATTCATCTCTCTTAAGCTGATATTGCAACACATGCAAACTTATTCTTAGCAACATGAGCTCCAAGCTCCATAGGTAAACATATGAGCTCCAAACTCCACTGTAACCATACGAGCTCCAAGCTCCCATCACAACCTTATGAGCTCCAAGCTCCCATCACAACCTTACGAGCTCCAAGCTACAACTATGACCTCAAATCTTAATTATCATCTCAAACGTCAACGGTGTCAAAGCCCTAATCATGCTAAACCTCCATATTTCATACTATTATCTCCACAAAAATGTTCACTCGGCATATGTTGATTAATGGTCAGCCGGGTGAGCATGGTTAGGCAACAGTCGAATAAGAAGAGCCGAATGCGTAAGAATAAGGGCAGCCGAGTATATATTATTCTAGGCATCCGAAGTAGTGTTATTAATGGTAGCAGAATTAATGGTAAAAATTTGGTCGCCATTTTGATACTGAGTTGCAATAATAGCTGGTTAGTTGCTTAGTTGGTTCAAGTACTCTGATTGGATTATGTGAAGAAATTTACATGATTAATATTTGAACTAAGTTGATTAGTTGAAGATCAAGTAAAGCCCGTGTATTTAGGAGTGCTAACCATTTAGGCCTACAAAAGTGGGATTTGGGTAAAAAGAACGTTTGAAGGCTAAAACGCTAGAGGGCTTGCCGTTTTGAAGATTGATGTGATGCTTGAAATAGACAGATGCAAACACTAGAAAGGGGTTGAATGGTGTTTGACAAATTTATGCGAAATTAAGAAACTTTTTCGCAAGCACAGACGGGTGAAATGAATAGACGAGTAAGCGAAGACAGGTCAATCAGACTAATAACCCGTCCAAAGGTTTTCACAAAAAACACACAATCATACAAGATGAAAATAGTTTGATAAACACAATTACAAACCCCTTTATTTAGATGATAGTTAAGATAAATAATCAAACTAAAGAGTTAAGAGAAAAAGAGAGATCACTCAGCAGGTTTTATCCTGGTTCACCCCTTAACAAATGAGGCTACGTCCAATGCTTGGCAGCACCAAGTTTTCTCACTATAAATGAATCAGGTTACAGGACAGACAAGTATTATTTTCACACCTAGCCTCTTCAGGCTCCAAACAAGTATTGTTTTCACACCTAGCCTCTTCAGGCTCAGACGAGTATTGTTTGCACACCTAGCCTCTTCAGGCTCAGACGAGTATTGTTTGAACACCTAGCCTCTCCAGGCTCAGACGGGTATTGTTTGAGAGAAGTTGTAAAGTAAATTATAATTTGCAAGTCTTTCACAAGCACTCAGACGAGTGTATTAAATGTGAAGTTCTAAAGGATTGCGTAATAACTTCAAATGATTGAAGAATGAAGATATAAATGCGCAAAGTAAATGCTCTTTGAATGCTTTGTTCGTTCTCTTCTCTTGTTCCTGTTGAATCTTCAAAGTCTTCTTCATTAAATAGGCTTCAAGATTTTAAAGCCGTTAGACACAATTTTTGGAAGCTTGGCCTCTTGCAGATCTTCATTAAATGTAAAAGAGTCGTTCTGATCAGCCATTAAAGCCTTGAGAACTTCGCTTGTTCTCTCTCATCATAATGATAGAGACTTCTGATACACCTTTGGTCTTAGCAGGTCTTTATACTTGCTTTTTGCCATCAGAGGGAAGACGTTCCCTTTTGGTGTAAGATGCAGTTGTGTTCAGGTAGAGCACTTTGTTGAAGTTCCTTTTCAGAGACGAGACAACTTTCATCCAACATATTCTTCAACGTTAGTCACCAGACGGGTGAGTAACTTCATTAGACGGGTTGACTCTTAATAAAGAGAATGGCGTCAGTTGCAGTCTTTCAGACTGGTGAGTCTTCCTTTTATCAGACGGTTGATTTCTTCATTAGACGGGTTGAAGGGATTTCTTCAACGTTGGTCAACAGACTGGTGAAGACTTCATTAGACAGGTGAACTTTTAATAGTTCAGACGGGTGAACTTCTCCTAGTTCAGATGAGTGAACTTTCCTAGTTCAGACGAGTGAACTTTTGCCTTAGATCCAGACGGGTGATAACACACTAGAACTCAGTTCATATAGACACTTAATGTTTTAATCTGCACACTAAGTAGACGATTTAAACACCACAGACGGGTTCAATTAAATCATTGAATAATTGTTTTAATCTCATTAAAACTATGGTAAATGCACATCAGACATTTTGGAGACTCAACAATCTCCCCCTTTTTGATGATGACAAAACATGTTAAATGATTTAATGAACTTAAGAAAATTCACATAAAGTAGACATGTATGTGTATCAGACAATTGTAACATGGTCAGACAGGTTAAACATTGTTCCATTATTACAACATAGTCAGACGGATAAGCATCAGACAGATAAGCATTGAAAGCATTGATCTTTTTATCTTAGTCTTGTCTTAGTATTTTCTCCCCCTTTTGACATTATCAAAAGCAATAAAAAGGACAGAGAGAAAAGAAAAAATATTGTTGTTTATCATATTTCCATATCAGACGGATAAACAATTGTTCATATAAGCTTATAACATTAAAACATTTTTCATATAGCTTTCTCCCCTTTTTGACATCAGCAAAAAGATAAACAGAGAAATAGAGGAGATAATTTTATTTAACCATCATTGGCTGCGTATCAAGTAATTTAAAAAAAAATTAAAGGTACTAAGAGAACAAAAAAAGTTAAAAAAACAAGTTTGTCCTTTGGTTTTGCCTAAAGGCTTCTTCAACTGCTCCCCCTGAGCAGATGCATCCTCTTGATGGTTTTAAAAACGAAGAGAAAGAGATTTGAAAACATAAGAACGAAATGCCTTTTAAAAGAAAAAAGGTTTTCCCTTTTTAAAGGCCAAAGACGGTTTTAATTTTAAATGAAAACAACAAAACTGCCTTGTAAACGTGTTGCCTCAGATAAAGAAATGGAATTAAAGATAATAACCATTTAAGAGAAAATTATTTCAAATAAGAGTATGACTTATAGAGTCAGACGGTTAAACACAGACAGGTAATGCAATACACATTAGACAGGTTATTCAACAATGCAGTGTATATTCAAGTTATTTCTTATGTACTTAAACATATCCTTAGCTAAAGTTTTTGTAAAGATACCAGCCCATTGATTTTCAGTTTTAACAAACTTAACATCAAATACTTCTTTTTGAGCATAATCTTTTCTGAAGTGATGTTTGATTTCTATGTGCTTAGCCTTAGAATGTTGTATGGGATTTCTAGTTAAGCAAATAGCACTTGAATTATCACACCAGACAGATATATTATGCTCAAATATATAGTAATCTTTGAGTTGATGTTTTACCCATAAAAGCTGTGAGCAACAACTTGCAGCAGAGACATATTCTGCTTCTGCAGTTGAGAGTGCGATAGTCGTCTGTCTTTTGCTTGACCAAGAGACTAAGTTTGCTCCAATATGAAGTGACATCCTCCACTTGTGCTTTTCCTTTCAATTCTATCTCTAGCAAAGTCAGCATCACAAAAACCAACTAATCTGTAATCTTGTGTTCTTAAGTGCATTAAACAAAGATTAGTAGTTTCAAGCAAATATCTGAATATTCTTTTAATAGCCTTAAGATGAGATTCTTTGGGATCAGATTGGAATCTAGCACACATACAGACACTAAACTGAATATCAGGTCTGCTAGATGTTAAATAAAGAAGAGATCCAATCATACCTCTGTAGACAGTTGGGTCTACCTTTTTACCTTCCTCTTCTTTGCTTAGATTAGCATTAGTTTGCATGAGAGTTTTCATGATCTTTGAGCTATCCATTTTGTACTTCTTTATAATTTCCTTGATGTACTTTTGTTGATGGATGTAGATACCATCACTCGTCTGCTTGATTTGTAGTCCAAGGAAGAACTTCAATTCTCCCATCATGCTCATTTTAAATTCTGCTTGCATCAGCTAGGAGAATTCCTTCTTGTTGGTTGTAGCCTTGAGCTACTAACCTTGCTTTGTTTCTGATGACTTTGCCATCTTCATCTAGCTTGTTTCTGAAAACCCATCTTGTTCCAATAACAGACTTGTCTGTTGGTTTAGAGACAAGTTTCCAGACATCATTCCTTTTGAATTAATTAAGTTCCTCTTGCATAGCAAGAATCCAGCTTTCATCTTCAAGAGCTTCCTCAATATGCTTTGGTTCAATTTCAGATAAAAAAGCCATATTGCTTGACTCTCTTAAGACAGATCTGGTTCTAACACCTTCAAAGGGACTTCCAATGATAAGATCTTCAGGATGATGAGCTTTGAATTTCCAGTCTCTTCTGAGATCATCATGCTGATGTTGACTTGACTGATGACTCGTCTGCTCCACTTGTCTGACAGATTCCTCAGTAGAATCAATTTTTGATACGTCTGGCTGTTGACTCGTCTACTGGGTAAGGTCGAGTCCTGCAAGATCATCTTCTAGATCTGATAGTTCCCTATCAGTCTTTAAATTATCATTGAATTTTACATGAATGGATTCCTCAACAACAGAGGTTCTAGAGTTAAAAACTCTATATGCCTTAGACATTTCAGAATATCCAATGAAGATACCTTTGTCTACCTTGGAATCAAACTTTCCAAGTTGATCCTTAGTATTTAGGATGAAGCATTCACATCCAAATGCATGGAAATAAGATATGTTGGGTTTTCTACCTTTCCACAATTCATAAGGAGTCTTCTTCAAGATAGACCTTATAAGTATTCTATTTTGCACATAACATGCAGTGTTTACTGCTTCAGCCCATAAGTACTTAGGGAGATTATTTTCATTGAGCATTGACCTAGCCATCTCTTATAGAGATCTGTTCTTTCTCTCAACCACTCCATTTTATTGTGGGGTTCTTGGTGCAGAGAAGTTGTGAGAGATTCCATTCTCTTAACATAACAGTCTGAATTGCTCATTTTCAAATTCTCCCCCATGATCACTGCTAAGGGTAGAAATACAGAAACCTTGCTCATTTTGTACTTTCTTACAGAATACAGAGAAGGCCTTAAAGGACTCATCCTTGTGGGTTAAGAAAGTACCTATGTAAATCTAAAACAGCCATCAACAATGACAAATCCATATTTCCTTCCAGCTAAACTGGCAACACTAACGGGTCCAAACAGATCCATGTGTAACAACTGAAGAGGTCTAGAGGTTGATACAAGGTTTTTTGATTTGAAACTTGATTTCACTTGTTTACCTCTCTGACATGCATCACATAAAACATCTTTCTGAAAACTAATATCAGGCAATCCTCTCACAAGGTTATCCTTTTTCAATTTCGATATAAGTTTCATACTAGCATGTCCTAGTTTCTTATGCCATAACCATCTTTCATCTTCTTTAGACGTCAGACAGGTTACATTTCTGCACACCTGATCTTGGGTATCAGAATCAATACCAGGAGGCACCTATGCCTATCAGGCAACCATCCATTACACCTGGGGGGACCTATCCTCAGTGGTTGGCAGCCGATGGCAGGCTTTTTGGACCTCAGCTGATTGATCCCAACATGATCGTTGAGATTATTAGGAGGTATTTTGGTGTGCAGCTAAAGCCGTTGGGAAGGCCAGTCTACAGGAAGCCATATCCAGAATGGGTTGATATGATGATGCCCTTGCTTAGGGGTTTCAAGACTCCTGACTTTGCTACTTTCTCTGGAGATGATGGCAAGTCGACCATAGAGCACATTAGTAGATTCACGGCTCAGTGTGGGGAGGCTAATCAAAATGAATTCTACAAATAGCAATTGTTCCCATTGTCCCTGACAGGAACAACATTTACGTGGCATTCAGCATTGCCTCCTAATTCTGTTCAGAATTGGACAGACATGGAAAGATGTTTCTATGATAGGTTCTATAGGCCACAGCCTGAGGTAACAGTGGCTGATGTTATGAATCTCAGGCAGCAAGTGGATGAACCTGTTGCAGATTTCATTGAGAGATTCAGGAAATTGGGAAGTAGGTGTAGTGTGCAATTCCCTGAGGCAGAGTATGCAAGTATGGCGATTGGGAACATGCATCCCCAATTGCGAGAGAAGTTGGTGGGGCAAGATTGCGGTGATATGAGCCAGTTGGCTTCCAAGGCCACAAGAATTGAGCAGTACATCATCGAGAGGGAACAAAAGAGGGCTAGCCGAGGAAGGGGGCCACATATGGTTTCTATCATTGAAACTGAAGACTCAGATGAGGCAGCCGAATGCCCAGCCGATCCCACGGCTGACATTATGGCAGCTAAAATCCTGAGGGGTAAACCATACTCATGCCTTGCGTTGAGACCTCATAAGGGAAAGGAAGCAGCTGTTTCAGAGAACAAGGTGGAGTATGCCTTTGACATTTCCAAGGCAGACCAGATATTTAACTATCTGCTGAAAGACTAACAGATTCGGTTGGCCAAAGGACACAAGATTCCCTCTATCGAGGAACTAAAAAATAAGAGATATTGTAAGTGGCATAATTTCTATAGTCATGCTACATTGAATTGTGTGGTGTTCAGAAAGGCCATCCAAAAGGTTGTTAAGGATGGCAGATTCAAATTGGCTGACAAGGCAGTGACCGAAATGGGAGTTGATTTTGACCCATTCCCAGTCATTACCATTGGCATGGTCTCCTTTTATGGACAATCAGGTTCTCCACACAAAAGGTTGAAACAGCCGATCCAGGAGCAATGGAGAAGAAAAGGAGAAGTTTCGGAAAGACAGAAAAGCGATGAAGCTGCCACGGCTAAGAAACAAAGCCAGATAGAGAAGAAATTGGATGTCTTTGCAAGATTGGGAACTCCTATGGTTATGGCTGTGCAGAAGTCAGAGGCATCACAGTCGAGTCATGTTAATCCAAGATCTAGTGTCTTTCACAGGCTAGAGAAACAGCCGAGAAGGTATGGTCCCCGGGGGCTCTACAGACCTGAAACATTCGGCCACTCGAATGGGTTGGTAGTCGAATTACTGGAACCCGACCAGAAAAAAGTTGAGGCTTTGAGGAGACAGTTTGAACGACAAGCTCTTCAGTCGAGGAGGCCTAACTATTGGGTAAGGGGCAGATCTGATTTTCACCAAGGCAATGGTAAGGTTGTTCAAAACAATCTTATTCAAAGGCCAACTAGAGAGGAAAAAGGGATGATGCCAATGATGGATGAAAGCCCTATCCCAAAAGGAAAAATGCGTGTTGCAGAGTTCAGTGAAAAGGGAGGTATAACTTCTTTAAGGATCATTGTGCGCAACGAAGAAGAAATGAAGCCTCAGAGAATGGTCAAGCCCGTGCCTAATGTTCAGGAGGGACATTGGTTCCTGAATAAGTATGTGAAGAATTTGAGGCCAATTGATCCTGTACGGGTTCAGTTGACACGAACCCAGAAAAGGAGAAAGCAAAGAATGGCCCAGGTGCAGAAAATGAAGCAGACGCTACAGATGTTAGTTGAGGCCAAGAAGGTGACAAGGGATGAGATTTCTTCTCCTAAAGTAGCCGAGGCATTAGATGCTACATTCGGTTCCCCTAAGGCAGGAGAAAAAGGGGGACAGAAAGACCTTCAGCAGAATGGAGAAGAAAGAAGATAGTTTGATGAATGAAAAATTTGATACTTCTGTGGGGGAAGATTTAGATCCCATCATTGAGTTAGATGATCAGTTTCTTGAGGAAAATGGCAGGGCTGGAGATGTAATAGATGGGGCAGAAACTAATATGTTGTCCTTTCTGGAGGAATCTATGTTGCAAACCCTCATGGGGGAAGAAGAGTTTGATTCGGCTGAGATTGACGTAGTGGGAATCCTTCCTAGTAAATTCTGGGAAGATGATGGCCATCCGAATGCACTGGAAGGAGATATATCTGCCGAAGAGGTAGAATGGGCAATCCTAGCCGATGAAACTGCTTTAAAACCCCGGGGAGTAGTGTTTGAAAAGCCCAGTGAAGAGATGGCTAGACATTTAAAGCCTTTGTATATTAAGGTCCAATTGAATGGCAAGGCAGTTGGCCGTGTGTTTGTGGACGGAGGGGCAGTCTTGAACGTTATGCCAGTTAGCACTATGAAAAAACTGGGCAAGATGAAAGGAGACTTATGTCCTACCAACATGAAGATGACTAATTTCACTGGGAAGCAATGGCTGCTTTGGATAGGCTCTAAAACCACCTCTTCTGCTTTCTTTGTAGTTGATGCCAAAACTGCCTACGCTATTCTTCTGGGTAGAGATTGGATACAATCTAGCCAATGTGTACCTTCCACCCTATATCAGATGCTTATCATGTGGAATGGAGATAAGATAGAGATAGTAATAGCCAATAAGAATCCTTTTACGGCTGACGTACGAATAGCTGAGGCCATGTATTATTCCCCCCCCCCCACATGGAACCCATCCAAGTGGCTGAAGATTATGAAGAAGGTGCCTGGGAATCGTGCAATTTGACATCACAAGGGTTTACCATCACATTGCAGGCCGAATCACGGCCTTTTGAAAATTTTCTTGATGATTGATAAGGCCCATGTTATAAGGGATTTGGTTCAATGGCTGGCCTCGTTTACAACGGAAAACAAAGTTATTGAGGAAGGGTCAGTGGAGGAGGAAATCTCAGAGGAAGGAGATGGTCAGACCAGGGGGCAGGGCCCTGAGAAGGAAGAATTGCAAGGGTACCTTTTCAAACATTTTCTCACCCGTCAACAGAGAAGGACTTCTACGGTTTTCTGTATTCTCATTGAGTGCCTTTCGCCAGAACCGATAATGATGATTTGATTGAAAAAATCTAAGGTGCCCAAGGAAGACATTCTTCTTACCATGCTCCAATCGTATCCAATCTGTATTATCTTCACAAATAGGACATGCACACTGACCTTTGGTACTGTATCCTGACAGATTACCGTATGGTGGAAAGTCATTAATTGTGCCGAATATCATAGCTCTCAAGGTGAAACTTTCTTTTTTATACCCATCGTACACCTCTACACCCCTATCCCACATTTGCTTCAAGTCTTCAATTAAAGGAGCCAAGTATATGTCAATATCATTTCCTGGTTGTTTGGGCCCTGAAATTAACAAAGACAACATCATATATTTACGTTTCATGCATACCCATGGGGGTAGGTTGTAGATCACCAAAATCACAGGCCATGAACTGTGAGAGCTACTCTGAATACCGTGCGGGTTAAATCCGTCAGTGGACAATGCAAGCCTTAGGTTTCTTGGTTCTTGTCCGAAATAAGGATAATCATGATCAATTCTTTTCCATTGAGGAGAATCTATCGGGTGTTGTAACTTGCCATCTTTAATCCTTTCATCCTCATGCCATGTCAAGTGCTTTGCATCTTCCGAGCTACGATACATGCGCCTAAATTTGGAAATTATGGGAAAAATACCACAGAACCTTCTCCAGAGCCGATTCTTTCATCTTATACGGTGAGGCATTACACTTAGGACACATCTGTAGATTTGCATAATCCTTCCGAAATAAAATGCAATCGTTAGGACAAGCGTGTATCCTCTCATAGCTCATGCCAATAGAGCGTAACATTTGTTTAGCCTCATATGTCCTACTAGGAAGCACATTATCCTCCAGCAACATATCTTTCAATAATGCGAGTAATTCCGTAAAGTTCTTATCTGTCCATCCATTGCCCGATTTCAAGTTATACAATCTTAACTTCGCCGACAATCTTGTGAATTTAGTACAACCCTCATCCAATGGTTTCTTTGCATCACTTATCAACTTCTCAAACATTTCAGGACAATCACGAATATCTTTTTCAACCGCGTGTGTCATCTCTTCAAAACAGTCGCCCTCATATGTATCTGTACCGGTATCATCCGCCGTATATCTTTCATTAATATTCCCCATATCACTAGATTCAACTCTTGTCTCACCATGCTTTGTCCAACAGTTATAACTTTGATCAATTTCATAGCACATTAAATGTCCTTCCAACTGAGCTACACTAATTCGTCTTGTATAACAACAACTTAAACAGGGACATATGATTCTACTAGAGTCTTCGGCATGCCGAACCGCAAATCTAATAAAATCTTGCACTCCGTCTCTATAATCATTCGACAAACCGTTGGCAGACATCCACTTCCGATCCATATTTTTCAAGATCTACGGCAATTATTTTGAGTTTAGAGAGGTTGACATCTACCTTTGAAGAGAACTACAAGAATGCATGATGCACGCTTACTTCATACTACAGGGTGAGGGTCCTATACTATCCAAGATTGTAAACTCGGCATTATATTATTATAGTATGTCCTAATTACTTCTTGTTCTAAGAAAATTTCGGCAGCATTTCCCCTTAGTTTTCCAAGCACGCAACTTAATTCAGGCGATATTATGACCCAAATTAAGTGTACGTGTACCCAAAGAACAATGAGAAAATACAAACCAATGAAATTTTCTTAGATCAGAAGTAATATTTAAGGCATACAATAATATGTATTGAATGCGAAGTTTACAATCTTAGACTGTCCACTTTGGACAATTCAAGAACAAGTTGTATATTGTGCCATGGCATAATATACAAATCGTTCTTGAACACGAAACTAAGCTTAATGCATGTGCATACCAATAAAAAATAAACATGCCTACTGCTATAAAACACAGGGGAATAACATATATGTGTACCAGAGAGGTGATGGACAAAGAGGTGATGGACAGAAGTGCCTGAGAGAATCCAAAATCCAAGTTTGATTCACAAGGTCAAGTATAGGCTTGATATCATTTCCTGAAATATTAAAGGATAACATGCATATGACATTGAACAAATAATCAATTCAAAAGTAAAAATAAGATAGGGTCATATATATATATAGGGCCATTTTATTGAAGAGGATAAAAAAACACAAGGCTAAAGGATCATTTTTTATTCTCTATTAAATGTTTCAGAATTTAATTTGACCTATTGCTTATGGTAGGATTCATATCAAACAAACTTGTTTCATATTCCAAACTGGAGTATGAGATGTTCATTTTCTATCATAATCCTAGATCTTTGATTCCATATTTCTATCTATTGCAATATGGAAAAGGAAATTTCCAAAACTTTTCATGAACCTTATCCTAGTAGACAGAGTATTATCCTTCTTCTCAAACTATGTACAGTTCATCAAATTCCAATACCCTTTATAATGTAATATTTCTTACAATAATGTACCAAAGTAAAGATTCTCAATTTTGCCTTAGAAACCAGGTATCTAAGGATGTACACTTCCTTAAATTCGAATAACATTAGTAATGTAGATTCTCATAAATTAAACTACCAAAGATTCTCATCATTTCTGCATAAAACCTAGGTATCTAATCACACAAGGCACTCCAAGCAGGCCATTAGCCTTATGTGCAGTGAGAGTTTCAAGGGTCAGAGTTAAAAAGTGAAAACCCCATTGTATCCAAAAGGGTTAGTAGCCAGCAGTACTCCTACCCAGTTCACGTGGTTATGCTAAATACAGGGGTTATGTAAGGCACTCAAGCTCAGTCACAATACAAAAATAGAATTTCGTTGATCAAAACTCCAATACAAAACAGAGAAGAAAAAATACCAATGACTAGTGCAGTAATAAAACAGTAACAGCTTGCAGCTCACACGCTCAACTTCACAAATGCATTGTGTCTTTGCCCACACCTTCACAAATGGAGTAACAGTGGAATGAGAGAAACCCTAACAACAGAGAGGGAAACGAGAGAGCTTACCTGAGAGATAGGCCGAATGAGAGAGCTTACCTGAGGGAAGGAGGAAGAGAAGCTTGTGCGAGGGAGGGACGTGACCTGAGGGAGAGGGAGGGAGAGAAGCTCGTGCGAGGGAGGGAAGGAGAAAGATGGAGAAACTCGTGCTGTGGAGTTCGCGTAGTGGTGGTGGTGGTGTTCGCGCGCGGAGGAGGCAGGGAGGGGTTAGGAAAAGGTTCGAAAGAAAGACTGAGAGTGAGGAGGGGAAGTGTACGTTAAGGAGTAACTGATCGATGATAAATTTAAAAAAATTTGAAAATAGGAATAGGAAGCGCTATCTAAAGTGAACTTATAATAGCGCTTCCTCAAAGAAGCGCTATCTAAAGTTTGAGTTTAGATAGTGCTTCCTCGAGGATGCGCTATCTATTCCCAGGATATGGAATAGATGAAGCTCTATCTAAACTCAAACTTTAGATAGCGCTTCTTTGAGGAAACGCCATTATACGTTCACCGCCTTTTTTTTTAGTAGCGTTTCATTTAAAAACGCTATTAAAGGTGAGATATTTAATCCCTTTTCTGGCGTAGTGGAAGGAAAAGTTGAGAAATCAAGATTGGGTTTTCAAAATAGGAAAAGAAATTTTCCAGAATTAGGATACCGCAAAACAATTTATGCTACTAAATTGATTACCCCTTTATTAATTAACAATTGCTTTGAATGTGAATTTATTCTAATAAAGTTAATGTTCCCTCTCGATATACAAAATCTGTACCCAAATAAACCAACTCCTACTCTCGTGGTAATTGAATTTAATTTGAATCCATTACGCTTTGTGACAATTCATGAATCCTCGAAGGATCGTTTCTAACTCTCGTGATTTAAGTCCTAAGTTCAACTCCTATAGATCCAATACTTAGGTTCACTTATCAGTTCATCCCTAGAGTATCTAACACATGCAAACAAGCGAGCGCCAAATTTACAAGTAATTAAAGTAATAAAAATCGAATCAAAAGCAATTAAAATCAATAAAATGGGAGACGCCAAATTCATTCACATAAACATGTCTTGGGCATATACCCAATTCCTAGAAATAAAAAGACTATTCAAACATTGCCACAAGTATGACAAATTTGATAGAAGAAAACATAATTAAAATCAAAGAGAAAATGGAGAAGAAGAGAAATCCTAGGTTCTAAACCCAAAGCACCAATTAAACAATTCTATGGCAGCCAAGCACACATAACTTCGTGCCCAATGCACTCTACTTATAGGTTGGGGCATCATTGAGTCCTAATCAAATACAAACTGATCACAAATCTTATAAAAAAATCTCAAAAATATTGCGTCATGGCACTGTTAGGCCGTGATGTGCATCACAGCTAGGCCGCGACAGCTTTTGGCTTCAGAATCTTGGTATTCACTTATGGATCACGGCCGTGATAGAATTCACGGCTCGGCCGCGATCTTCTCTGTTTGTCCCGTCTTCATTATCTTCAAGCTCTCTCTTGCACGGTCGTGATGAACATTTGGGTCAGGGCGTGACAACTTCTGTCTTGCTCTTTTTCTCTCTTTTCTTCTCTTCTTCCTTCTTGCTTCATATATGCTTTGATCCAAGCTCTTTTTAATCAATTCCTGCACATTCTCACCACAACACAACATTATCCAATTCTAAAGAAAATCTAACAAATTCCTAAACTAAATGCCTAATTTACCATGAGAATACATGTAAAATGACTATATGAAATATGAGGTGAAATCATACTCATTACCAACCACTGTTCAGTCACACCGCACAATGATTGCCATACCTTTGTTAACTACGACCCACACACGCAGAGATGGGGACTTGAGGTTGTCGAAGGAGAAAGGGAGAGGGAGGGAGGCTAGAGGGTGGGGATCGAACAAAAAATTCCTTTGAGAAAAAAAACGGGCAAAGAAAAGCATGGGGTGGGGATCGAAAAGAGGGAATCAAGAAAAGCTCAGCATAAGCAAAACAAAAGCTCCTCAAGATAGCTTTCTTAAAAGCTCCTTGTGTTTAATTTTTCTTTAGAAAAAATAAACTACTTTTTTTAATAAGAGCTTCTCATAAAGATTGTTTGGCCTAACTTCTACTTTTAAGGAAAAGAGAAGCCAAAAAAAAGTTGGGTCAAACATTATCTTGTGCTCAAAATTCACAATTAAGACATTTGTCCTAAACTATTTTGCTTTGGACTGCTTTGGAGGAATGCAGTGCAAGGCAGGGGGAGGTAAGTGTCTTCACTTTGTTCTCAAGATTTGCTTTATCGTGTTGATGAAATCAGATTTGGATTCCCTACATTCAAAATTCATACATTCACTGCATTCACTCATATGCACCATTGGATCATTGTTATTTCATTTATTTAATGTACACTCAAATGCATCTAATGATGCATATAAGTGAATGTAGTGAATTTTGAATGCAGGAAACCCAAATGCAATGAAATTGAAGAATTAAAGCATCTTAAAATGTTAGATAAACTTTTATTAACGTTTTAAAAGGATACGCTATTGGACATTGCTAACAGATGAAGCCGAAATCTATCTTTTTAAGTAACAGACTAACGGGCAACAAATAAAGGATCGCCTTTTGTCTATAAACTTTTATTGGTGCTTTCATTTTCATTATTACTCTTTGTAATGAACTTTTATTTGCTTAAATTAAAATAACAACATATTGTTTTTCTAAATATATATAATAGTGTTTATGTGTCAAAAGCATGATTCTACGATATTTGTTTTCATTGGTTGATTTCCAAATTTTAGTTTATAACTTTTGGGTAGCATTCTTTAATATGCTTTTTTTTTTTGCATCGATAAACTGATTTTGGGTAGAATCGAGACATCGAAGAAATTCAAAGTTGGAAGATTTTTCAAGCTGATAGAATTCCTAGGCAATACCAAATTGGCAGGTTTTGGTACCAATTTTGCAGTTATACTGGATCCCAAAGGGCATGTGTTCCAATTATGGGATAATGATATTCCCAATCCTAGTTGAATAAAGTTTTTTTTTCTACGAAAAAAGATATTCTTTCATTAAAATTGGTAAAATACATCGAAAACAACATGAATTCAACATCACTAAAAACCGAAAAGGATGAATCTGCAAACAAACTCACAACACCCAGGTTAATAGCATAAAACGGCAAAATGCCTACAAATGTAACAAAATCAAAGTGATCGGAATACCCATGCCTCCGGATCTGTAATGTTGACGCCCAAGTTTTGATTGAATATGTAATGGATCGAAGTTGATCTGTCAATTGAACTAAACGAACACCGCAAAAAGACGAGAATGTTAGATATTTATCTAATATGTGGGCTTACATATATCATTAATTGTGTATTAGAAGTTATCTAAAAGATTATCCCATTTCAAGTGATCTTATATGGTTTAAGTTATTTGGATTAATGACATCTCTTTTGGTATGGACTTTATAATGTGTAGATACCTAAAGTCTTATTTCTATTTTTTATGATGGGCCAAATTAGAAATAAGAAAAGTTTAAAGTCTTGATTCTTCGTGAAAGGATATGAACTCAAAATGCATTAATCTTCATGAAAGGCCATGGACTCATTATAAAAGGTTATGGTCCCCAAGTCATATGCAATCAGTTTTCTTTCTAACATCCCATCATTAGAAAGGAGAGACTCTTTATGGTTTAAGAGGAATTGTACATGCTTGACTTGGAAGACCAAGAACCAAAGTTTCTTCATCATATTCTCCATGGATTCGGGTACGCTTCCGCTATTGTCTTTCTTTCTCCATTCTTGATGATTGAATATGACTTGTCTTAATTGGATGATGGTTTTCATCTTTAGGTATCTCCCATATAGTTATCTAACAAGTGGTATCAGAGCCACAAGTTTATGTTGAATCGTTAAGAAATAAGTTTCTAAACTCTCATGTATTTATTTGGAGAATGTGGTGTGAATTGTCTTCCAAGCGATTCACTATTTTTAGAGGTTTCATGTTAAAATGGAATCTTGTTCTTTGAAGGTTTTCAGCGAATTAGAATTTCAAACAAATTTAGTCTGCGTTGATAACATGTATAATGTATTCACAGTGCATTGTTTAAAATGCTATGTGGTCAAGTTGCATTATTGAAGATATTGCTCTTCAATTTTATTGCACTTTGTTTTTTCTTGCATTGAAATTCATGATGCTGTGTGAATCTTACGGTTTTGTTTGTCTGGAACAATTTATATTGTCATTATGTGTAAATTGGGCTCCTTGAGCATTCGATTCGGTGTTTATACTCATGATAAGTTTAGATGGCATGAAACTTCTGGATTTGTATTTGAATATATTCATTATTGATTAAGTTTCATAATTGGTTCGGTGGTGTAACGGTAGCAATGCCGTTAATTTTGAACTGTTGGGAACCGTGCTAGATTCCCATAAGGATATTTTGAATTATTTATGAAACGTTTTCATTTGAGGTTAAATAATAGTGTTTGCCAATTGCAACAAGAGGCAAAGTTTGGATCGGTTGGTTTGAACATGTGTGTTAGTTCAAGGTTGTAACAGTTAGATTCCCACCGGGTACCTTTTTGATATCTGTTGTTTTATTCCAAAAAATGATTAAAAATAAATAAACATAGCTGTCTCGGATGGGTTTCGAATCGAACCCCAGACCCAGAGCTTGGATGCACAAATCTGAACCAGTAGGCTATTGCTTCCATCGGATTGAGTAGTGTTCAAATTATTTCAAATACTTGGCAGCTATGACTATATAATTGTTTGACATTATAATTGAACCAATTAAAGTAAGAAGTCGCCAAAGTGACCTCTCTTGTGTAGATTGCTCATGACGAATGTTGAATATTAGTGTGTATGTGTATCCATGCGAGTATTAATCGGCCCAAAGGAAGGTTAATATTTAGCCGGATTGCATGCGCACCTGTGATGGAAAGCATGTGATAATTATAAGGTTGTACATGTGAATGATAAATGAATCCAAAGATGAATTTATTGTTTGAGATGCTTTATTGTCAATGTTTGATCATTACAACAATAGTACTACTAGCAATTAATTACCGTCCAAAGACTTGATATTAGCGTTGCACTAGGTATCTTGAGATGGGGTATGCCATTATTTGAATTTATTAATGATTGAATTTTGATTATGATGTGAGTATATTTATATTGTTTATTTCGTTCTCTCTTCAGCTACTATTGCTACTATATCTGCTAACCTGAATTCGGTTTCGGTCCTTAATGGTACCAACTTTAAGGATTGGAAAAAGAACATTTTAATTGTTCTTGGCTGCATGGATCTTGATCTTGCACTAAGGATAGAGCAATCTCCTTCTCCTACAGATTCCAGTACCTCTGAAGAGAGGAAAATTTATGAGAAGTGGGACTGCTCCAATCGCATGAGTCTCATGATCATCGAGCGCGGCATTCCAGAGGCATTTAAAGGTGCTATATCCGATGGGATAACAAGTGCCAAAGATTTCCTTGCCGAAATTAAGAAGCGCTTTGCCAAAAGAGATAAGGCAGAAACAAGCACACTCCTTCAAAGCTTGATTTCTATGAAGTATAACGGTAAAGGAAACGTAAGGGAGTACATTATGGAAGTGTCTAATATTGCTTCCAAGCTCAAGGATCTAAAGCTCGAGTTGTCTGAGGACTTACTCGTGCATTTGGTGTTAGTTTCCCTTCCTACACAATTCAGTCAATCTAAGATCAGTTACAACTGCCAGAAGGATAAATGGTCTCTTAACGAGCTCATTTCATTTTGTGTGCAAGAGGAAGAGAGGATGAAGCAAGAAAGGATAGAAAGTGCTCATTTGGCAAACACCTCTAAGGACACGGGTATAAAGAGGAAAAATGAAGCTGATAAAGGTCCAACACAAATGAAGCAAAATGAGGATGATGAAAGTTGCTTCTTATGTGGCATGAATGGACATGATAAGAAGGAATGTACCAAGTATCACGTCTGGCGTGCAAAGAAAGGGTTGCCTAAGTTATCAAAAGCCAAATGATGCTGAAAGACGCATTTATGTGAGAGATGGCAAGTTGGTAGAAGTATAAGCAATATGGCATTTTAGGTTGTTGTTAAGTATTTGTTACTATTTGGATTTAATGGATACTTTTAATGTACCGCCGTTTAGACGGAATTTGGTTTTTCTGTTTCTTTGATTGGACAAATTTGGTTATCATTGTTCAGTTGGAAACAATCAATTTAGTTTATCTATTAATTCAAATGTTGTTGGAACTGGTACTATTATGGTGTATGGCAATTTATATTTGCATGATATTGTATTAAACTTTGATTGTGGAATTGTAACACCCCGATTTTTCGTGCTTTCTAAGGACGATAAACTCCATTAATGAGTTCATATTTTTATCTGTGTTTTAGAAAATGATTTTGGGAAAACTAAAATCATAGTCTTGTTTCATAAAATCGTAGGAGCCTTCGGTTAAGTTTTGGGCCGAAAAGTCAAACAAAAATTGATCTATGCTTTTCAGATGATAGCGTTTTTCTACTATCACGACCTAATCTTGACTAACGGACGAGACCGTTAGTCTGAGACTTTGATCCTCTATCTTTTTCCTAAAATGTGTCCTGACGCCCAAAATATAAATAATATTTTTATATTCGGGCCGATAATCGATCGAGGAGACGATTCGAGCTGTCTTAGGGTTTTTCGAGACCCACGATCAGATGTTTTTCATGCCAAAATTGTGTCAAGTTATTTGAGGAATTCATACCAGTGTCGGGATGATTTCAAATATCGGGATGTGAATTGACCAAATTGCCCTTGGTTAATTTTTATTACAAATTTACCTCTCCTATTATTAAAGTAATAAAACCCTAAATATCTATCAACTTTCACTCTCATCCTCTCACTTTTCCCTCCTCATTTTCGGCAGCCCCCTTCTCTCCCACTCCATCTTCTTCCTTTCTCTCCTTTCTCTCTTTCTCTCATACAAAACCTCCATTTTTGAAGGTGAAAAGCTTGGCTTTTTGTGAAGCAACCTTCATCAAACTTGGAGTGGATCATCATAGGAGGTAGTATTCCATCTCTATCTCTCTCAATCTCTCCTTTCTCTCCTCATATTTTCATGATCAAGGATGTTAGGGTTTTGTCCCTAAAATCTTTGAAAATCCATGAAAAATTGTAGGAAAATCGTATCTGTACCAAACCAATTTCTATGGCCTAGTTTCATGACATACTTGCATGATCCAAGAGCTTAGAGCCAAGAAATCTCCCTAGCTATATTTTCTAGGTGGAGGCCGAAACCCCGCTATATGTGTAGGGTAGGGTTTTGGTTGGTTTTTGATGATCTGATCTGATATCTAGGGCTGTCACACTTAGTTAGGGTGTTATCCAGAAAATGAGAAATTTTGGAGCTCCCTAGCTATTTTTAGTGTAATAGGGCCGAACCCTAGGGGTGGTGCATTAGGAGAAATCTTTGTTTTGTAAGTTAATGCCGTTATGATTTGCGTGTATGTAGTGATCGGCAACGTGCGGGGCCAGCGATCAAGTTGATCGGGTGTTCAAAACTTAGCTGGAAGCTACAAGAGGTAAGGGGATAAACCTGAGGAACTCCATTTCCGACAGCTATGTGCTGCATCGGTGTTTGTATTGTATTTAAATAGTTTGTATCTGATGTTGGTTGATTTCTTGATTGACTGCTGTTGATTGGAATATGTATTGATGTAACTGCTGATATAATTGAATGCATGTTATACTTGCTGAATGGTTATATGGATGCATCGTGTGCCCTGCTGTGGGATTTAAGGCATTAGAGGACCTAATTTGGATTAGGATCCGACATCGTGTAACTTAAAAGCTTTAAAAGTCTGAAATGTGTTTTAATAATGAAAAGTGAAGTTTAAAAGCAAATAGGGCATTAGAAACCTTCAATTGTCCTAATTTGATAAGTTGACCCTTTGAGCAAAGGCATTTTGAGAAATGTGGTTTTCAAAGTTATATTGAGTTTATTCAAGAAAAAATGAGTTTTTGCAAGCTTTGTTTTAAGTTCATATTTCACCGAAAAACAACGAAAGAAAAAGAAATGGTCTCTTGACCAAGTTTTGTTTTATGGAAAACCGATCCCGATGACTTTGTGTAAGTATCGGAGATTCGGGTTTTTGGTTTTTGAAGTTTTTAAGAAAAGTGGTTTTAAAGTTTAGAAACTAGAAACCGAGACGTCGGGGTTCTAGGGTTCTGCAGAACACGTGGATCAGGGATCCGTGTTAGTTTGTGGTCCGGTCGGCTTAGGGACGATCTTTGTGGTCCTCTAAGCTTGAGGATGTTTTTATGATCTTGAATCCGGCGTCCTAAACTGGTGCATCGGTTAGGGATGTTGGGATTTGAGTTGTTTTTGGACGAAATGTCCTATTTTGAGAAAATGTGTTTTTGAGGCTTAAAGAGTCTAAGACATTATGGTGGTTGTTAGCGTTGATGCTACAACGAGGAAATATTGATGCGACAAAGATCAATTATCGGAAACTAGATAGTTTTCTCATGCATTATATGCGAGGCAGACGTGCCGCGAAACGGGGGACCTTGGTAAGCAAGGAGAACCTGAGATGACTTATTTGTCATGACATTGTGCCTTGATGGACAATGGTATCATATGTGTTCTGGGAACGTATTGTGCCTTAAGTTGGGCAATATAGTATGACCGTATTCTTGTGGAGTGCTTCTGATTGCACCCCCATGTGAGAATCGCGTAGTGTCATGGGATTCAAAGTACTCGTTTCTGGGCCAAACATTGGTGTTAATCATTAGAGCTTGCGGGCCTATGATTTAGGAGCCTGATCAGCTCATTGCGAATGGTGATGGGATTTCCGGAAATCTAGTTTGAATATTAGTTGAGATATATGGAAGTGTCATGCATACGTTTAGGAGATAACGTTGATTGTGGGGTACGAAGCCTTCGTGACTTTATTGCTATTTGTACTTGTTTATACATGCTATACTATATGACGTGTGATGATTTGAGTGAGTTACATTATATGAATCTGTTGTTTGGATTGGGCATATAGCTGTCGTTTATGGATTCATATATTGGTTTCTCACCCTTGCATGTTTTTGGACGGGTTGTCCTTTGGTGTACATATTATATCGTGTTTACAGATGGAGCCGATGCCAGGTCACCTAGCGCACTCGGGGATACGCGTCCTAGTTTTTGACCGAAGGACGGACCCAACCGCGTGGGTTATCCACCCAGGAGTGGAAAGCGCGGCATACACAGGACTGGTTTGCACCGTAAGTGGGACGACTGAGACGGGACCTCGGAAGAGTACTCGTACTGTGGAGACCATCCAGGTGCCTCTACCTCCCATCGGGTTGATGCTGCAGGCCCTCATGGAGCAGGGTGTGATCGAGTCGGTCGCCCCCGTTGCACAGTCCCCGCAGCAGCAGCAGCCACAGACACCTCCCCCGCCTTTTATTTTGGTAGCGGGCAAGCACGTAGTGGAGGATGTGGCGGAGGAGGAGGAGGAGGAGGAGGAAGACCCTGAGGAGGATCCTCAGGAGGACCCGAAGGATACTCAGGATGACCCGAAGGATCATCTTTCGGATGCTTCCGAGCCCCATCCACAGGAGAACGGGAACATAGATTCCCAGGGTTCTTCTCCTGGTTCTAGCATTGGACCTCCCTCCGGGGGATTGTCCAATGGTTTCCATTAGTTGGACCAGCTTAGGGTGTAGGCCTTCTTTTGAGGCAGCGGTTTTTGGGTAGTCTGTTAACGGCTACTGATGGCCATAGGTTTTAGAGATATGGTTCCAGACTGTCGCTGCCTAGTTTATAGCTTTTTAGGAGTTCTTTTTATTGTTCTTTTGTAAAGGGACATGTTGTCCATAGTTCTAGTTGATGTATATATCTTATTATATATGAGTAATTCTATTCTGTCTGAAGTGGTGGTTTATAGGTATTAATAAGAAAAAATTTTATCACGATTTTCAGAATCTGCTTATACAAAGGATTTATTTTTCCGAAAGTAAAACCAGTGAAACTTGATTTATCGTTCCATTTATGTGTTGAGTTACGAAAGTGGCACGGGTTTTTGAGGGTGTCACAAGAATCACGTGGTACAAAATGTAAAGTTGACAATGCAAATTCAGGAGCAGTGTGGCACAAGTGCCTAAGTCACACATCTCTAGAAATAGAGTTGAATAACTTGTGTCAGATGGAATCCTAGATGCACTGATTTTAAAAGACTTTGATGTCTCTATTGAATGCATTAAGGACAAAGAGACCAAACAAAGAAATTAGGTGCCTAGTCTAAAGCACATTAATGTGTGGGGATATCCAGCTGAGGCAAGGCCTTATAGGCCAAATGAAAGGCAGTTGGAACCCCGAACAGTGAGCAACTATTTTATTTGATATTCGGAAACGATCTAGGGGCCATAAGTTTTATGATCCCAAATTAAAGACAATTTTTTAAACGAGAACTGCCCCGTTCTTTGAGGATATTGATTTGGGGGAGAAATAAGGTTAGAGACGTTGTTTTTGAGGAAGAATCGGTTACAATTCCAAAATCGATTCATACAGTTGCTTCTAATGAAGCAAGTCCAGAACCTCAATAAGACATCGTTGTTCAAAATCCTATTCAAGATGAATTAGTTGTTCCTGAAGAACAAACTCAAGATTCTCAAGAACTTGTGCAATAGGAACAAGTGCCTTTGCAATGATCCACAAAAAAAAAGGGAGGTGTGCTATTCCAGTTGATTACATAGTATTTCTCCAGGAATATGAGGAAAATGATGGTATAATGGAAAATGATCTAATCATTTTCCATGAAGCCATGCAAGATTCCAACTCGGTAAAGTGGATTGAAGCAATGATTTAAGAGTATGAGTCCATACAAGACAATAAGGTTTGGGAACTTGTCCCATTGCCATAAGGGGTGAAACCATCGGTTGCAAATGAATATTTAATACCAAAAGGGATTCCAAAGGTAATGTGTAGAGGTATAAGTTTCGTCTTGTAGCCAAAGGCTATACTCAAAAGGAATTGGTTGACTTTAAAGGGACTTTCTCTCTGGTTTCACTGAATGACTCTTTTAGGACAATCATGACTCTTGTTGCACATTATGATTTGAAGCTTCATTAGATGGATGTCAAGACGGATTTTCTTAATGGCAACATTTACGAAACAATTAATGTGGTGCAACTAGAAAACTTTGTGTCGAGAGACCCAAAGAAGATGATTTGCAAATTGACAAGATCCATTTATGGGCTACAATAGGCGTCTTGTCAGTGGTATCACAGGTTTCATCATGTAATTCTCTCATTTGGTTTTGAGATAAATATTATGTGTATCACAAATTCAGTGGGAGCAAGTATATTTCCTTGGTATTGTATGTTGATGACATATTGCTTGAGACTAATGATATCGGCATGTTGCACGAAACTAAGAGTTTTCTATCAAGAATTTTGAGATGAAAGATCTTGGTGATGTCTCCTTTGCATTAGGGATCCAGATACACTGAGACCAATCTTAGGGTACTCTGGATTGTCACAAAGGAGCTATATCGATGAGGTGCTCAAAAGGGTTTGGTATGCAGGACTGTCAATCAGGTGATGTCCCGGTCATTAAGGGAGACAAATTTAGTCTCACTCAGTGCCTAAAAGAAAATCTTAAGATTCAGGAGATGCAAAAGATTCCTATGTATCGGTCATAGGAAGTCTAATGTATGTTCAAATTTGTACGCGTTTGGACATAGCGTACATTGCTGAAGTGTTAGCTGGTACTTAAGCAATCCAGAAATAAACCGTTAGAAAGCAGCCAAACGGGTTATGGGGTATTTATAGAGAACAAAGCACTATATGCTCACATAAGGAAAATCGGATCAGTTAGAGATCATTGAGTATTCTGATTCTGATTTTGTTGGATGCTAATATAGTCATAAATTCACATTAGGTTATCATTATTTGTGGTTATAAGGCATCCAAATTATAGAATATGGCTGTTGAATTATGTCACAGGGTTTTAAATTTTAGTTTTATTGAAAGACCATTACAGTTGTTTTGGAACCATAAGTTAGCAGTGACATTAAGTTCCTTGTTGTTAAGGAAAGGGTTCAGAGTGACAAATATCTATAAAGCATATTGGGACAAACTCCATGGTTGCAAATCCGTTTACTAAAGGTTTACCACCCAAGGTCTTTCACGAGCATATTGCTCCAATGGGTGTTGTGTCACTAGATGATACATGTTTCTAGTGGGAGTTTGTATTTGGATGCTTTTCTAAGGAAGATATACTTTGTGATCATTTTCTGAAGAATACAGTTTTGGTTTAATTTTCACTCTGAGTTTATGTTGATCTCATTGAAGAATAAAGTTGGACCAGTTGGAAATAGGCACGTTTAGATCACATTACATGTAATTTCCATGCTACGCATCCATACTTGATCTATGTCGTTAATTATATTGATATATGTGACCATTGATGGGTCTAGTTACGATAAATGTAACGAAGATCGCTTTGATCCTATATTGATATGATTGATGGACGAGATTGTTTGAGATGACAGATAAAGATAACATTTTGTGCTCATAAGGTTATTTTGCAATACATGATTGTATAATGACATATGTGGCCCAAGTGGGAGATTGTTAGATATTTATCTAATATGTGGGCCTACATATATCATTAATTGTGTATTAGAAGTTATCTAAAAGATTATCCCATTTCAAGTGATCTTATATGGTTTAAGTTATTTGGATTAATGACATCTCATTTGGTATGGACTTTATAATGTGTAGATACCTAAAGTCTTATTTCTATTTTTTATGATGGGCCAAATTAGAAATAAGAAAAGTTTAAAATCTTGACTCTTCATGAAAGGATATGAACTCAAAAGGCATTATTCTTCATGAAAGGCCATGGACTCATTATAAAAGGTTATGGTCCCCAAGTCATATGCAATCAGTTTTCTTTTGAACATCCCATCATTAGAAAGGAGAGACTCTTTATGGTTTAAGAGGAATTGTGCATGCTTGACTTGGAAGACCAAGAACCAAAGTTTCTTCATCATATTCTCCATGGATTCGGGTACGCTTCCGCTATTGTTTTTCTTTCTCTATTCTTGATGATTGAACATGACTTGTCTTAATTGGATGATGGTTTTCATCTTTAAGTATCTCCCATATAGTTATCTAACGTTGACGCCCAATTCTTGATTGAATCTGTATTGGATCGAAGCTGATCTGCCAATCTGAACTAAACGAACACCGCAACAAGACGGGAAACCAAACAACACCGCATCAAGATGACAAGCAAAACAACACAGCACTCAGACGACAAAATCACGGAAAAACATGAAAGAAAAACTAGATCTATGTGGAAAAACCACTTATTTAGATAAAAGAAGAGAAAAATGATATAGAAGGGTGATTCCAAGTCAAAAAATAGCTAAAAACCATCCCCTCCTATGGATGAAGAAAAATAAAGAAAGAAATAAAGGGGATGTTGAGATAGAGGGGCGACTGAGGGAAGGTTGATAAGATAGAGGGACGACTCTAGATTTTCGTCTAAGAACCGATATTATGTTGAACAAAGCTATTATTAGTTGTTTAACAACTTGGTATTAAACTTAGATAATATTTTGTTAAACATTCCAAATAGTTGTGACAGCTTACTTGCTTATGTCATAATTCGATTGTGTATATCATATGTTCTGTTGTACATATGAGTTAGTATTTTTTGTTTGTTGTTTCACCCAAAAAAAAATATTTTTTGTCTGTATCACTGTGACCTTTTGTGTATATTTACATTAGTTGAAATTGAAATAAGGAGATAAAAGTGAAAACATAAGCTGTTATTTAGGATAAACTCATACGTATACATAATCTATATATAGTTGTATATATTTTATTTTATTTCCTTCTTCTCTCTATTATTTGTTTTTTACTTATTTTATTTTATGGACACCTATTCACAGTTCCTTATTGATATGTGATTCATTCGAGTAATATGGATTTAAACATCTTAAATAAGTGATTATGGGTTCAAATCCTGATTCTTATGCATGAAAAAAATCTGATTAAGAAAGAAAAACTCACTTTTTATATCCAACAGATTTTTCGATAAAGATTAAGCAATGCTAACTATAGTAGATATTCTATACATATAACACCGATACAAAAAAAAAAATATCCAGGTGCGTTTTTTATTTTTTCCCCTATATGTGCTTCAATCTCTGCCGTTTAAGTTACTTCGGTATGTTCTATGCCATCAACGTGCGCCGTTGATCTGACTTCTTCCAATTGATTTCAGTATGATTTAAAAATTAACAAGCATATCCAGATAATAAAGCAGCACAAGAGGGTGGTGGACTGGAAACAAAGGCAAGAAAGGGCTAACAACAACAAGAGTCAGAGAAAGGAAGGAATTGCAGTGATTGAGTATTGAATTCGATTTTGAAACGGTTGCTATGGCGATGCGTGACCTTATGACAGGTTCTACGGCTTGTCCTGACCCTGTCTCTTCCTCTACCTCAAGAAACCCTCTTGGTGCTCTCGCCAACGCTCTTATTGGCTCTTCCTCTAAAACTCAGGTCTCTCTTATTTATTTACCTTATAATAATTATAATAATAATAAACACTGCTTTCACTACCAACCAGTTATTATTATTAGTGACCATGATGATGATAATGATGATGGTTCGATTAAAAAATATTGAAACAGGAGAGGCTTAAGGAGATTCCTACATCCACTCCCACTGGACCTGGCTTGCAATTTAACTCACAGACTCCGAACGAGCTTCCTGGATCGGAATTTGATAAGCCATTTTTGGATGCTAACTCTCAGGTTCGATTTGCCTATGCTTGTATTCCAGTTCTGAATGACCTGAACTTATTTTTTTGTGTCGCAACAATATGAGAAGAAGGTCACGCAGTGCCTATTAGGTACAACCAATCAAATTCTCAGTGGCCACTAAAATAACAATTTTAAAAGATAACAAAACCCTTGCTAAACTTATTTTAAAGTTATCTGAAGATTTTGATTGGTGTGCTCAATGAGTACGTGCGTATACAAGATTTATTCTAATAATAATCTGTTGAAACGACAGGGCTCGGAGTTTCTCAATAGGTTCCGGTTGGCGGGTCGGGTTGGCGGTGGGTTTGAGGATACTTGGGATGAGATACAGCGTGATGATAGAGTTAGCCAAGTTCCAAATTCTCAACTGGACTCCCTCTATGATAGGGGACCAGGTCCCCAGCTTCATCAGCCAACATTGGATGGTAATTATCAAATTTGGATTATTTGAACTAAATTTTAAGTGTGTGTTCGGATTAACTTATTCTGCGGTCCAAAAAAGTATAATCGAAGTGTTATATATATATATATAGAGAGAGAGAGAGAGAGAGAGAGAGAGAGTGTTTTTAGCTGAAAGGTAATAAACATGCATTTTAATCTTCTTTGCCTTGGTAGTTTGACTTGACTCAGCAACTACCATGCAAGTTTAAAGAAAGAATTGAGATCTGCATAATAAAGCAGCTGGTTTTCAAGGAGGTTTCTTTGGCTGAGAAGTTGATTTGGGATAAGATTATATGATTAGAATCTATTTGATGTAAAACACATGGTTTTTTAGGAGGGTTTTTCGCTAATAGATATGCAGCGGCCAGTGGGAATGTTTCCCCTTTTTCTTGTTTTATTGTTTGTTCTTTTTGTTATGGTGAATTTCTTGTCCTCTAATTTCCTTGTAATTTTCTTCTCTTTGTCTTTACGAATTTCTTCTTTTCTATGAATAAAGGCCATGAGTGATGTATCATAAATGAAAGTTGAAGGGGTTTCCCTTACAGATATGTAAGGGATTGGGAAGCTTTACTTCATTGAAGTTTTCTTTGTTTTGTACTTATTTATTTTTTTTTAAAAAGAAGGATCTCTTTTCCATATTCTTTGTAGTCATCTTCTCTGTCTTAATGAATTTATTCTTTTACGGAGAAAAATGTTATGGAAGTTTATGGTGGCTAAGTTCTTTGATGGTTGTTGTTTTGAGTTGGATTTCTTTTAGGCTCATTGGAGTGATTTCTAATGCAATGGATATTTTTAAACTTGTCATGATTCGTATGAATAGTCTTTTTCCTTTATTGAGCTTTAGTTAAGTGCTTTGATTTAAGCATGTCTTATGGTCTCGAATATGTTATTTTAATTCTTCGAGATACTTAACATATAAGAAGAGATATGAAATTGATATTTTCTCTTTGCAATCTGTCAGGGACACCTCAAAGAGTTCTATCAAGCTTTTTGCACTCATTTCTTGATAGTGGCCGTGGTGGAATCCCTTTCCATCCTGCTCCTCTTCCATTATTGGGTTTATCTGAAGGTGATAAACAATGTATACGTGACCGTAGTAGCATAATGGCTAGGCATCTCTTTGCGGATAAAAGCGAAGAATTTATTGATGCCCAAGTAAGGAAATTAGTGGATACTGTCATCTGCTTTACTTTGACTTCTTTTTCACTTATTTGGTTTATTACATTCTATGAACAAAATGCTATAGAAACTGAAATGGTCATTGAGGGAAAAGAGAGAGAGGTTTAACTGTTTAAAGGTTAGAGTTCAATGCTGTCAATAGGTGCTAAGGTGGTGGTTGCCTAGGCTCTGATGTGAGGTGTGCAAAAGGTTCCTCAGTTTAATCTGCTGCTTACAAGTTCTATTAAAATAGATGTCTTTCATTTTTGCCAAACTAACATTAGATTATGCTGGCTTAGGAGTAATGCCTGTTAGCATCACTTCCTAGGTTATATCTTTACCAAACTAACTCTCAGGAACTTGAGAATCTCTTCCTCTGGAGCATGCTAAATCTCCTTTTCATAAAGCATGCGGAATAATGTTGTGTTGGGTCCACATGTGATAGATAATGAGTTCTACCAGATATGTAGCAAGATTGTTCTAAAATAAAACATTGTCTATTTCTTTTGACCTGATTGCTTGACTCCAAATTCATCACTTGTAATTACTTTACAGGTAAATGCACTTTTATGCTCTCTAGATATTGACAGCAATGTTCGTGCTAAGGGACCTATGCCTGAAAGATTCCGGGAGCTTGAGGATTACTGGAATGAGTCTCAAGGCAGCAATCTGAGAGTCGGTGCTCATGCTGCTGACGGATGGATTGCTGAATATAGTCAACATAGGGAAAAACATGATAATCCTGATTCTTGGGCTAACTCATTTGAGCAGCATTATGGTGTCAATGGCTGGGCATCTGAATTTGAACACGTGAGATATTGGATTGATCAATTTCTCAAAGTTATCACTGTATATGTTATTATTTTTAATTCATTTTCTCTTTATATTTTTAATATATTTTCTCTTGCTATTCATCCTGCAGTCTCAATTGTCATCAGTAGATCAGATGCGAGGTATAAATATGTCAAACTTAGCTGCAATGGAGCAGACTCGTATGCTTGCAAATACATTGGCCCAAAATGGTGACCCTAAATTTCAGGTTTATTTGCTGTACTTGACAGTTGACTCTGACATTTCTATTTCACAAGCATTTAAATCATTCCAATCTAATAGTTTATTATGATTATGATAATTAATAAATAAGAAGATAGAAGTTCAATAATTTATTGCTAATTTATTTGATCTTTCTTCATTATGTTCGTCATAGCTTTTCTTCCCAATGTATATAATTACCTACACACACATGCTTCTAGGTGCTCTCATATTTGAATAGCTATTGAATTTAACAAAATGCTATAATTGGGTGAAGAATTTGGCGACTTTTATACATATGGTTATTATTATGTTCATTAACCTGGATTTCTGGTGGTCAAGGCACAGATTCCAGGTGTTGAACAATATCCATCTATCTATTACACTAAAATGTATTCAATTTCTCACTTGAATGCAAATTATTTATTATTGGTAGTTCTAATATTTACAGGAAGGGAATATCACTTGGTGCTAGGGGAAATAATAATGGTGGAGGGTATCATACTGATCTGGAAAAGGGCAACAATAAATTAAGATCCAATAGTCTAGGTGATTCAGAACAACAGGATTCTTAAAAATTAGGATCCCTCGTTTATTAATTTGGAGAAATTATTATTTGGGCAATATTTTTGAACATATAAACAGGATGAATTTAATGGGAATAATATTCTAGTGCTATGCTGGTATTTGGTGTTTAAGGCTGGAATGTAGTGCTACAGTTAAGTGACACTATCTCAGCTATCACAAATTAGTTGTCAGAGAATGGTATTCTTGGCCTCCTTGTGTGTTGAAGCTAATGGCTTGTGCCAGGGGTTCTCTCTGTGTTTCAAAGGGACTTGATTGCTCTCATGAGTTAATGTTTTGCATTTATCGTTTTGTTATCTTTTTCTTGTTCCTTGGTTCCTTTACGAGTATGTCCTGTACTCCCACCTTTTACGGTTTCTTTTTATAATAAAATATCCAATGTTTAAATTTATTGAGAAGAAAAGAGAGATTACAAGATGGACGTGGGAAAAACTTTATGGTGGTTTGCTGTTTATGCTGCTCTACGGTGTTTGTGGTTGGTGCAAATGCTCCCACCGTTCTTAGATTGGTTTTACAGATCATCTTTTTGTGGTATGCCATAATTTTTGTGAAAGGATATTCTTGAAAGCTATTGGAGGGAATAAGATGCTTTATACCTTCTGTGCTATATTTTTTGTGCTCTTGTTAAGGAGAATATCTTATCCCTTTTAGCATTCTTTCCTCTTTTTTGAAGTAAAAAATGTCAATAACATGCTTTTGTGGCATGCAGAACTCAAAGTTTCTTCAATTTGTATCGAAGATGAGCCGTGGTGAGTTGATTATTGATGACAATCAAGTTAAAGAGACTGCATTACCCGCATCTGAAGATTGGGCAGCAGAATACCAGCAGCAATATAATCATGGTCATGCATGGGCTGGTGAATTTTTAAATGATAAGGCATGTGAAAGTCCAGTGAGCTTGAAACCATATTCTTTTGCAAGTGTTTTATATTATTGATTGGCCTAAATTCAGTTTAAAAAAACTAACATGGCTTAGAGTTTTGGTTACTGTTAACCAGAAGAGACAGAAAAATAAGGTAAAGGTGAGACAGAAAATAAGAGAGAAAGTAAACATGGGCCTTTCTAAGAAGGGTCTGAATAATTGTGATACAAAACACTGACCTAAAGCCCTATATTATATTATTTATAGTAATATGATAGAAACTGATTATACTATACCAGAAAATAGGAAGAATAGTACAATAATTCCCCAAGTATTCGAGAGACTTGGGACTTTGACTCTAAACTCCCTTCTCAATACCAGAAAATACAACAGAATGAGTCTATTTCCCTCCCTCTAGTTCTATTTATAGATGACTAACCCATTATAATTAAATACTACTAACATGCCTACTAACATAACAGAGCCCATTAAGGCCCATATCTAACAATACTCCCCCCAAAGTATCACTTTGTCCTCAAGGTGAACAACAAGTGATCTCTTGAGATAATTTTGTCTTGGGTCCCACTGTTGGAAGCATGACGACCCTATCGCCGTAGTCGTATACCGCTCTCCACCGGGGTCCCATTGTCGCTCTCCAATTCCCACGGAAAAAACCAACATATCCTCCTGTTTCCTTTGAACCAATGCTGCCTTGATGTCCGTAATAATTCCCTCAGCATCCCTCAATGTTTTGGGTTGTGACCTGGGTAGTGAATAGCGGCCGTAGCGGCTGCTATATCGGTGTCACGGGGCGGAGCAGCCCATGGCCGCTATGAAATCTCACGTAGCAGAGCCGTTTTACGTCGCGGGCGTTGCGGCTGTAGCGGGCACTATAGTGAAGCCCAGGCGAAATGTCAATTTTGCCCTAAAAAATTAGTCGTTCCTGGCCTTTTTTGGACCTTTTGGTCATTTCGCTTGGGTCTGTTTCATTTAGACACATTAGGTCGAGCATTTTTTTCATTTGTACGCTTGAAGCAAAAACGAAGGACGAGTTTACTGCCTTTTCTTTTCTCCGTCGCCATCCCAACCTTCTTCTCCGGTGAGCTTGCCTTCTCTGGCGAGCCACTCTTCTCCAGCGACCGCGTCTGTGTCTTCTCCGACGACTGATAGGACTTCCTTGCTGTTGCGTCTTCTTCTCTACTTCTTCCCCTGTTTCTTTGCTGACGCGTCTTCTTCTTCTACAACTTATAGGACTTCCTCTCCTTTCCATTTAAGGAATCACTTGTATTTATTTTAAATGCTTAGATTTAAGCCTTTGAGACTTAAACTAATTTGGTTTATATTGGATTTGAATCTTATTAACAATGAATTTTGATTGTGAATTATGAATATGTCTTTAATTTTGTGTATTCCCCTATTCGAGTATTTATATATGTATGGTATAAATTTCTTGTATTGTTTCCCTAAATATCGGTGTAGCGGCCATCCAGTTACTCGCTATAGCGTTTTTGGGGTCGGCTGCTCCACTATCCACTATTGACTACATAGGTTGTGACCCAATAGATTTTAAGAGTTGGGCCTTTGTTAAGCGAGCCCTACTCTTTTTCTTTCTGTTGTAACAGTGCCCTTCCTCTCTGTACCAAGGAGATGGGCTTGGCCCATTCGGTCAGAGATCGAGCTCCATTTGCAAGATTCCCATTCTGCCCATCTTTGTTTTCCTTTCCTCCTCTATGGTGGTTATACGCAGAAATAAAACAGCTTTTTCGATATGATGCACCTCTTGGCGGCACACCCCCACTGACTCCTCTACGAATATCGCAAAGGCTGCTGTGTGTGGGCTCAAGGCGGGTAGCTCCGATGATGGAAGCTTAGCCACCCTCTGTGGGAGGCAGAGGCCGGACTTCTTCGTCACTCCACCGGTCTCCAAGAACAAGTCGGTGTCTGGCGATTGGTTCGTGATTTGACCACTTATGACGAGGCCGATTGCTATGGCCATGGCGGACCTGTTAGTCTCCGCCATCTCTCGCGCCAATGTCTTGCTATCCATCATACAAGGATTAAAGGTCAGCGATGGAGGCTCGACCAACATGTGCGAACTCCCAGAACCCGAAGCCACTAATGATCCACCTACCTTTGTCGTCATGTTCTTTGTCATGACCCACTCTGGTTTTGCTTCCTCTTTTTCTGTATTTTTTCCTCCTCAAGATTCTTCTTCTTGATCCTCAAACCTTCATCTTCATGTTCATTTCTTGGCTCCAATGAATTTGTCCTTCTTTCTTGGCTCCGTTATGAAGGCTAAAACCTTCGTATTAGGGCAGATCAGAACTCCTCCCATGTGGGGTTCAGAGCACACATTTCCCACTATTTGAACCACCACAAAGCTTCACCTTCCATCGTGACCATGGCTGCCTGAAGCCTTTCTGGGTCTGAAATCCCCTACAAATCAAAATTGCGTTTGATCTTGTTCACCCACCCAAACACATCTTCACCCGAGGACAAAGGAATTTCGAACTTCCTCCATTTTTCACCTCCACGACCCGTGTCATCATCTCCGTTTTAGGTTCGGTGATCGTCGCCGGCATTACTACCACTAGCTTTATGATCGACATTACTTCCATCATTGTTATGGTCTTGGCGACCTCTTTTTCGCGAATTCCTATCGAGGCTTTCCAGCATCTCGCTGAATTGCCTTCGATTTTCCGCCCTTTCTTCCTTAAGAATTCACCTAATCTCTTGCCGATCTTCCTCACGAGTTATTATGAAACTCTCAAACCCACGCTCCAGAGTCTCGACTCTTACCTCCATTCCTCGCTTATGAGTCATGAAACACTACCAGAACCGAGAGCTTTGATACCAGTTGATAGAAACTGATTATACTATACCAAAAAATAGGAAGAATAGTACAATAATTCCCCAAGTATTCGAGAGACTTGGGACTCTCCCTCTAACCTCGCTTCCCAATACCAGAAAATACAACAGAATGAATCTATATCCCTCCCTCTAGTTCTATTTATAGATGACTAACCCATTACAATTAACTACTACTAACAGGCCTACTAACATAATAGAGCCCATTAAGGCCCGTATCTAACATAATATTGCAACTTCTAAACAACACTTGTGTCCTTTATTTTGGGCGCATTACAAGTAACCACTCTTTTTTTTCTTCCGGTGATAGAAAAAGAAATTTATTAGATAGGAAAGAGGGAATGTACAGGTAAAGGGAAGATAAGAAATACTCCAAAAGAAAAAGAGGAAAATACATCAGGTGAAAAGAAAAAAAAAATGCAGCAAGGCTACCCAATTTCTTTAAAAGTCAGAATAGGGAACTTCTTGAAATACCCATTAGCAGGGCACCATGGAGAGACCAAGAACACAATCCTATCCCAGAGTAATTTGAGGCGCCAGAAGTGCATCAGAAAGTGAAAATGCAAGCGTTCCACTTCAATTAGATTAACCAAAAGACTGCATACACCGTGCAATACCACAAAATTTGTGGCTCATTCTCTAAGTACATGTCCTTATGAAACCCAAGGCCGTATAGTCTTTCATTTATACTGCAATGTTTGATACGATTAAGGCAAATGATTTACTGCAGGTTTGCTAATATTTATATTATGGGCATAGAAAGCTTGATTTGAATAAGCTGGATAGGGTTGTAGTTCTGAGTATATTCGATTGGTTTGAGCTGCGTTGCAGATCAAATTTGTTATGGGCTTCGTAAGACTTGAGGGGCTTTCTTGGATTCTAGTTTCGCTAAGGAGATTTCTAATTTATAAGCAAATCCCTTTGAGGACAATTATAGGCCTTTTTGCTGGTAGTTTGGGTTGCTGATTGTTTTGGTGGAGAGTACTGTATGGTTTGGGTGGCATTTTCACTCAGTCAACATTCCGAAGGCTCTGATTGAGATGGATAAGGAGATTTCCCAGTCTATAGGTGCTTTTACTAGGCCTTTTCTCCACAAATTTTATTCGAGTTTTCTATTGAGAGTTCTTGAGGAGCTCTATCTATATGGGAAACTGGGTGTTAGTATGGCTTCTACTTTCATCACTTTGATTCCCAAGAAGGAATTTTTTATTTTTTTGGACGATTAAACATTCTAGACTTACTAGCGATCTTACTTGTGCAGTTGTGATTGTAATATTGTAGGCAAGTGTTAGATATAGGGCCTTAATGGGCTCTGTTATGTTAGTAGGCAGGCCTGTTAGTAGGAGTTTGTTAGACTAGCTTTAACTGATTGTAATAAATAGAATAGAGGGAGGGAAACCAGGGCATTCAGTTATTTGGTTGGTTTTGGGAAGGGAGAGGCCAAGCTCTCAAACATTCTTGGCGGGGCAGTTACTTGTACTCTTTTCTCTCTATTTTCCATTTCCATCTCTGATTTGGGTATTTCTCTAGAGATCTCATCAATATACTTCACTATTTAGTAAATCAACTACTTAATCATATCAGTTTCTATCAACTGGTATCAAAGCTTTCGATCTTAGAACTATGGATCTTGGGATTCCAATTTTTGAAGATGAGGCTTACTGGTGGGTGATCAAGATGAAGCAGTATTTTACAACAGCAATATGTGAAGAACAGAAGATATTGAAGGCTATGCAATGGTTGAGTGGTCGTGCTCTCACGTGGTATCGATTATGGGTTTGGCTCCATCCAAATACCACTTGGTGGAGTTTTGTGAAGGCAATTCTTAAGAGGTTTCGACCAGAGTATGATCCAAATTTGTTGGTTCGGATCCGCGAAGAAGAGCAAGAATCTTTGGAGCAAGACAATAAAAGGAAAGAAGAACACGATCAAGGAAATTGAGACGATTTCAGACGCATCGAGGAGACGAAGGAGGAAATCCCAACGATCGGAAAGGGAGGTGTCAAGATTGCTGCAGGAGAAGAGCAATTTAGTGTAAATCGACCTATATTGTAATCAGTGTGTCATAGTCCCGTCGCCGAAGAGCAGTTTAGCGCAGATCGACCTATATCGTCATCAGTGTGTCACAGTCCCGTTGCCAAAGAGGAGGGCGAGCCATCGGAGCAAGTGATGGCGGAGAATAACTGGTTCGCCATAACCAGTGAACTCAGTGCGGTCGCAAGGGGTTTCGTCAAGAAACCGCCACCGGAACCGCCGAACGATCCGATGGTGGATGATGAGAACAAGGTGGCGACGCTGAGGGCACAGTGGTTGTATCATGACAATACCAAGGTAGCACCGCTCCCAAGATCGGAACGATGACTGACGCGTCACTTCCGGTCAGGCTACCGTCAGAACCGTTGAACCGCAGAACTGTGATTCTCACGCGGCAGCTGATGATGCACTCGCGATGGAGAGAAGAGCCCTTTTGCAGTCCCAAGGTTGCAGCACCGTGATAAAGGTAGGAGCAAGTGCAGAAATAGGTTTACCAATAATCAGGTCAAGATGTCACCTAATGGGCCAGGCCCAATTCGGTGGGAAAAAAACATGCTGTTAGCATAACCCGTTTTCCAGAAGCAGCAAGAAAAGAAATGAAAGAGGGGCAGGATGGGAATTTCGTCAAGTAAGTTCCCTTTTCAACCTAATGGGCCAGGCCAATCTTACTCCTCAATCCAAAACATTATGCATCTATCAGAAAACTTCACCCAATGCTAATGAATCAGAAGGCCAGCCGCTTACCCGAGATGCATCAATTCATTCAGTTTCAAAAGAGAAGGATTTTATGGAATCGAAGGCACAACACATCTCACATTTTGAACATAGTAATCTCAAAGGGACTTTGGGTTCTGAGGAAGATATTGATGTTCCATTGCAAGGTGGAATTATACGTGTGTTTGGGCAACCTGGAATTGAAGCTCCTAGTGATGAAAATGTCATGCAAATGCTGAAGAGGCCAAGGGAAAGGGAGGTAGGACTGGGCCAAGGTTTTGTCTTAATGGGTCAAGCCCAAATTAGTGAGGAAAGGAAATGGGGTTTTGAAAAACAAAAAGTTAGACCCATTGTCTATGATGGGTCCTTAACACAAGGGGAACATGAGGCCCCTAAAGTGGGGGCTAGCCTCCCTGTCTCCCTGATATAACCAAGAAGGGAACCCGGTCGTGGCTCAGGTTGGCTACCAATGCGAAAATCAGTATTGAGAGGGGCAAAACTGAATGTCCAACAGAGGCAAGCATGGGAAATTGGAATTGTGCACTGGTGATGTTTGAAAAAATGACCGTGTGGGAGATCAGAGCAAGGATAGTGGGATTCACAGGTCCTCTGCTTTAGGGAGTTTCCCAAATTTATTTTATGAGTTTGGTTACTTGCATGCACCGATCCCTCCTATTCCGGAGATTATGATTCAAAAAAATATTAGAAATGTCGGCAATGGTAATAATATGGGAGAGGACGAGTCAAGGCATGATATGTGGACTATTATTCAGTTCGTAACTGTTGTATTCCCCGCTGAAATCGATGAGCAAAAGGATGTGCTATCTGGTGTTTCTGCGATAACAATGGGAAAACGGTGCCATGCCACTTGTATTCTTACCAATGCTGTGTGTGGCACTATGGCTCATGGGGGTGGAGAAATTATGGAGATAGATGTGTACTATTTAAGGTTGAACTTTTTACAACGCCTTGGAGAATGCTTTAACTTTAAATATTTAAGATTTTTTGTGTTTTTATATTTTATTGGATTTTAATTAGTTACATATTATTATTTTTTTATGAATTTTCAGGGTCCCCAAACTCCCCGCGGGGATTCGCAAGATCCGTGGGGAATGGGGATGGGGGAGGAAAACTCCCCGTAACGGGGAATGAGGACGGGAAAAAAAAAATGGGGACGGGGAGCGGGGGAGTACTCCCCGCCCTGCCCTATTGCCATCGCCTTACAGCACAGGTGTCTTTGGAGAGACTGCTAAGATTACAGTTGCCATTGGTAGTGGGGGGTTTAGTGGTTCATTTTGTTTGTGTCCAAGCAAGACAGGTTGCCATCATCCATAGGAATCACCAAGTGTTTTGCTCCATTGATGAGGTGTTATAGAGGCTATGGGAGGAAGGGGAGCTTGACATTCCAGCCACTACTGCTCACAAAGGCCACATGCCTCTCGGGTTATGTAAGGTGATCCTTGGTGAGAACAGAGAAGAAGATCAATGGGACCCAGGTGGACATCTTTCTCTGTTCCTGACAGCTGGAGCATTTTGTTTCAAACAGTGGGATCCCGGAAAATTTTGCTAAAGAGGCCACCTGCTTGTTCATCTTCAGGACAAGGTAAATGTTTAGGGGGAGTATTGACATTCAAGCCACTACTGCTCACAAAGGCCACATGCCTCTCGGGTTATCTAAGGTGATCCTTGGTGAGAACAGAGAAGAAGATCAATGAGACCCGGGTGGAAATCTTTCTCTGTCCCTGACAGCTGGAGCATTTTGTTTGAAACAGTGGGATCCCGGAAAATTTTGCTGAAGAGGCCACCTGCGTGTTCATCTTGAGGACAAGGTAAATGTTTAGGGGGAAGTATTATTAGATATAGGGCCTTAATGGGCTCTGTTATGTTAGTAGGCAGGCCTGTTAGTAGGAGTTTGTTAGACTTGCTGTAACTGATTGTAATAAATAGAATAGAGGGAGGGAAACCAGGGCATCCGGTTATTTGGTTGGTTTTGGGAAGGGAGAGGCCAAGCTCTCGAACATTCTGGTCTGGGCAGTTACTTGTACTCTTTTCTCCCTATCAGTTTCTATCAGCAGGCTCCTCAGTAATCATTTGAATAGTGAATTGGAACTTGGATGTTGTTATTTTTTGATTACATAGTACTTATACCAAGTCTTGATAGTTGACCCTTGGCACAACAATAAGGTAGCTTTGTGACCTGGTGTTCATGGGCTATAGTTGTGAAAACAGCCACTTTACTCATAGGGTAAGGCTTCATATATCTAAACCTCCCTAGACTCAATATGATGGGACCATGGGACCTTCATGCACTGGACCACCCTTAAACTCATGCAAGTTTGAGATACACATAGGGTGGCCCAGTGCACGAGGCTCTCATCTGGTGGGGTCTGGGGAGGGTAGATGTACACAACTTTACCCCCACAAGCGGAGAGTTTGTTTTTAAGGTTTGAACACGTGACCTCCAGGTCACATGGGAGTAAGCTTGCTATTGCGCCAAGGCTCATTCTCATGTCTGAGATACACATATGGTTAATTTTGATTCTTGATTTTCATTGCAAATACGATGTTATGGAAACTGCGTAGCAAGTTATTTTGGTTTGAATTGTAATAGATTTACCTAATTAAAGCCCTTTTCCTCAAAATTTTGAATGCTGACTTACGGTTGCCAGGTTTCTCATGGACCTGATCAGTGGGTGAATGAGTTTACAACTGAAGGGCGACAGCATGGAGCAGTTGATGACCAGTGGGTTAATGAATTCTCAAAGTTGCATGTTAATGACTGGGCAGAGGAATTTGGCCAGCAGGTTGGTGAAGGAGCTTTCGGGGAGAGCTCTTCTGATACTTGGGCACAGGCATATGATGAGTAAGTCAAACTTTCCTACTGACTAAATGACAATGTTATTTTTCCTCATAAAGAACTATTCACTGGAAAGATTGACAAAAAAACACCTTGAATAAGAATTTATGGAATGACTCTGGACTATTCTTTCTTGTATACTCATGCTTTCTTTGTGGGTACCTCTATGGATAGAATTGGAAGCTGCAAAGACATAGAAAAGCTGTTTTTAGCTGATGTATCTAGAAATCTCGATTTATATTTTACTCTGATTTTCTACTTTTCCTTTTGTAAGAGGAGGATGCCTTACTCACTCGTTATTTCCTTTCTCCTAATGATTTCTTTTAAATAAGAAAATATCACGCATGCCCTTGGAAATTCTTTTCCTAGGTATATATTTTCCCTTGCCCTAACCTGTAATGTTTCATGATGACTGTCAATGTTCATTTGCGGGAGTTGTGAGGAGTGGCATGAGGTGTTAACTAATTGGTACAAACTGCTCCAAACTCAAAGTCAAAGGTTAGACACAAATTCATCAAAGATTCAGAACAAATTATTCCAGATTGACGTGGCTTTCAAACAACGTAAAACACTAAAAATACATAAACACCTTTTTCTAGTCTAGGCCCATACATAACACATACCAGGAATGAAAGAATATAACAGGGAGAGATGAGAGAGAGAGAGAGAGAGAAACTTTGTGAAATTATTGGAGTCACAAATTATTAGATTCCATCCTAAAACCAATTGGCATTAAGTGAAGTTGCCCAACAGATATATAAACCGCACCCCAGGAATTGAGTCAGGTGATGTGTGACTTCCAACACCATCCCTCCGCAGATGCCTGGCGGAACAGGCGATGCCAAATTGGTGATAAACAACAGAAGATGGGCTCTGGCTTTGATATCATGTTAGAATTTTGGGTTTGGGCTTATATCGAAGCTATCCTCGATCCATTGGGCCACCCACCATATTATCCACGCACTAAGTCCAGTAGTGCTGGGCGTGAGAGGGTGTACTGGAAAAAACCCAAGTCCCACATTGACTAGAGTTAGGGCCTAATAAGCCTTTATAAGGCGTAGGCAATTCTTACCTTTTGAGCTAGCTTTTGGGGTTGAGTTAGACCCAAGCCCAAAATTCTAAGACTAATTTAAATGTAGAAGACTAGGATGGAGAGAGAAACCCTTTCTTGAATATATAAGTGTCTAGCCCGTTACATTTCAGTTTTATTTGTACTGTATGAATGGACCGGGTACAACTAGATTGGATCTGGAAAATTGTTATGTAAACATGGTGTACCATTCAGTTTTTGTACCGAATCAATGAGAACTGACTGTTGGTTTGATGTTTTTCAAATATAGATGCCACCAAACAATATTTGTCAATTAACTGCATGTTCCTGTTAGTCCAATGTGCAAACTAAGTTGTACATAATGTGTACAAATCTCTGGTTCTTATTTAAAGATTAACATCATTGGTTGATCTTATTTAGTTGCTTTAGGAGGAATGGAGGATAATCCTCCTAAACTTACTTTTTTTTTTTTTCCTGTTAATCAATTATTCTTTTATTAATATTAAAAACTAAAAAGTGGTTGTTCCTTTACTATTGTAAGTTTTTGTATTTTCCTCTTATGCTTGGGTTATGCCCATGTTTTCTTCCCTTCGACGTGAAATTCTTAATCCGGCATGGAGGCTGTTCCCCTGAATTAATCAGCATCTCTTTTGGGGTTATATGAAGGTATCTAAACGAACAAGTTGCTGCCAAGAAGCTGTCAGATAGTTCAAGGGGTGTGTATGTCTTTTCAGATTTAAATCCTTATGTTGGCCATCCAAATCCATTAAAAGAAGGCCAAGATCTATTCAGGAAAGGACTTTTAAGTGAAGCTGTTCTTGCATTGGAAGCTGAAGTCATGAAAAACCCTGAAAATGCTGAAGGGTGGAGACTTCTTGGAATAACACATGCAGAGAACGATGATGATCAACAGGTTAGGTTATGCTCCCTTGTTGATTAACTCCCCTATTTTGTAGACTGGAATGGCATATGTTATTGTCGACCTACTGTACGCTGGTGCTGTACAAATTCTCTGCAGAACAGCAGTTTATTTTTATCAATTTATTTGTATTTATGTACTAACAGTCTATAGCTGAGATGGCGTTGCTGTTTAATTAATTATGTCATTCAATTTTGCTTATTTCTTTGCTGAAGCCATCAAGTGATTATTCCAGATACATTTATTGGGCATTTCATATTTACAAAAATGGATATTTTCTTGAGGGAGGATGCATTTAGGTGGAATTAAATTGGAATCTTATTATTCCATTACCTATTGTTTACCTGTGTTTCTGTTTCCAAGATCTTGTTGTAATATGGAAACTTGCTTTCCAAATCCTTCCATGTACATTTTCTGCTGTTGCTGTAAACTATCATGCTAGTAATTATGTATTGATTATTTGGTAAATCACTGGTACTCTCCCTCTACCCTGTCCCTTTACAGAAATTGTGAAAAAAGAAGTCAAGTAGACAAAGGGACACAATATTTCTGAATGTACTTGCTTGAGTAATGCACTCGGCAGAAAATATACTTATATATCTGATTTACATAGGAACTGACATTCTAAATATAATTTACAGTGTAAAACTATTAATGTGGACGGTGCACCTATTCCACTTCTATACAATGAATCTGACTCCTAGGGAAGAGAAGTCATTAACTAATGCTGCTATTTCCAGCACTCCTCGTCAAGCTGGAGAATAGGTGTTTTCTATTCCTAGCTTGCAAACAATTCTCTCAAAATTTGCACTGCACAATCCTTTGGTAAGAATCTGCAAGTTGGCCTTGTGAAGGTACAAATGGGGTACAAATTAGACCACAATGAAGCTTCTCCGTGATAAAATGCCTATCCACCTCAATGTGTTTCGTTCGATCATGTTGAACAGGATTATGAGCGATGCTGATTGCTGACTTGTTATCACAGTAGAGTTTCATAGGACCACCCCATTTGATCTTTAAGTCTTCTAAAATTATTTTGAGCCAAAGTGGCTCACAAATACCTTGAGCCATAGCTCGGAACTCAGCTTCAGCAGTAGAACGGGCCACAACATTTTGTTTTTTGCTTCTCCAAGTCACTAAATTTCCTCCAAGAAAAGTACAATATCCAGTAGTGGACCACCTCCTGTCGGTTACTGATGTTGCATAGTCGGCATCAGTGTGGGCTTCAAGAATTGCATTCCCATTCCTTCTATATAAAATTCCTCTCCCAGGAGTTCCTTTAAGGTATTGCAAGATACTATGAGCTGCCTGCAAATGAACTTCTCTTGGGCAATGCATGAATTGACTAACCAAACTTACAGCAAATGCAATATCTGGCCTTGTGTGAGACAAATAAATTAATTTACCAACCAAACACGGGTACATCTCTTTATCCACCACTGCACTCTCCACTTCATTGCCCTATTTAAGGTCCGGTTCTATGAGAGTACTCTATGATATATTTTTGTTGAGATATGAAAATACCTTTCTTGGAGTGAGCCACCTCAATTCCCAGAAAGTATTTTAGTCTCCCAAGAGTTTTTATCTCAAATTCCTTTGCAAGATGTTGACTCAAGACTTGTTGTTCTTTCCAGTCATCTCCAGTGACAATGATATCATCCAAATAGACTAGCAACACAGTTACTCCCCCTGAAGTCAAGTGTTTGATGAACAATGTATGATCTCCTTAACTTTATTTGTATCTTAAGGCTGTCATAACTTTAGCGAATCCTCCAAACCATGCTTGGGGTGATTGATGCAACCTGTATAATGCCTTTTTTAGGCTGCAAACAATATTGGCACTAATATTTTTCCCATTTCTTGGTGGTACTTCCATATAAATCTCTTCCTCGAGCTCTCCATGCAAGAAATCATTTTATCAAACTGCTGCAATTCCTAGCCATAATTGGCAGCAAGAGATAATATTACTTGAACTGTATTCATCTTTGCAACATGGACAAATGTCTCTGAATAATCAATTCCATAGGTTTGTGTGAAACCTTTGGCTACCTACCTTGCTTTGTACCCTCTCAATTGAACCATCGGTGTTATACTTTATAGTATACACCCACTTGCAACCAACTGGTTTCTTTCCTCCTGGTAAAGTAACCAATTCTTATGTTTTATTTTTCTCCGATGCCTCCAATTTTGTATCTATGGCCTGTTTGCACCTTTTATCAGATAATGCCTCAAAAACACCGGTGGGAATGAAGGTAGTGTTTAGGTTTATAAGAAAAGTCTTGTGGGATGGTGAGAATTTTTTAAATGAAAGGTAGTTTACAAGAGGGTATAATGGTTTTTCGGTACATTTTTTGGTTCCTTGGAGCAATTGGAAGATTAAGATCATTTTCAACTATTTCATTATCTTGTAAAGTGATAAAATCAGAATTTCATTAATCTCAATTTCTATGTTTTTCACTGATCCATTTAGTATTTTAGATTTCTGGAGTGAGAATTTTAATTTAAGACTAGTAATTTACAGCGTATTAAATTTTTTTGAACTTACACAGGCCATTGCAGCAATGATGCGTGCACAAGAGGCTGATCCAACAAACCTTGAAGTGCTTCTTGCTCTTGGTGTCAGTCATACAAATGGTTAGTGATTGCTTTTGACCCACCTGGATGAACGATATAAAGCACAAAAGCAAATTAAAATTAGCTCAAAGCTCCTTTGCCATACCAACTCTTGATGCTTGAATTGATTTTACGTGTATGTTTCTACTCATTTCTGGAGTTTTTCTTTGATGGAAATGCGCAGAGGTTAAAGAGCTCCTTTGAGTAGCTAATATGCTTTTATTTACTTGACTTCGTATTGTGCCTGCTTTGGAAGGATTCTTATAATCCATTTTGTACTTGTCTTCTGTTTTAGTGAATTCCTAAGTGAAAACATTGATGAGAATAACTTGTAGGCTTTGCATTATATTCTCAGGGAAAAAAAATTGAACTCATCTGACATTTGCAGAACTGGAGCAAACTTCTGCTCTGAAGTATCTATATGGATGGCTACATCATCACTCAAAGTATGGAACACTTACCCCACCTGAGATGCCAAATTCTTTGTACTATGCTGATGTAAGTGATTGATTTATTCCCGATTATCCTGTTTGCTAAAGGATTATTTGTTAGTTAGTTTTGCGAACTGGGAAACCTCATGTACAACACATTATAATTAGCATAGAAACCTATTTGAAAAGCCTTGTGTGGGTGTGCTGTCTCTGCAGTTGTTTGGGTCATTTTTATAGACTATAATCCCAGTCCTATTTTTAGTTTAAGGATAAATCTCTTTATACCAATGTATCTTCGGGTTAGATGGTAATGATTGATTTTCCTTTCTGCAGGTTGCTAGATTATTCAATGAAGCAGCTGAAATCTCGCCCGATGATGCAGATGTCCACATAGTTCTTGGGGTCTTGTACAACTTATCCAGAGAATATGACAAAGCCATCTCATCTTTTGAACGAGCATTGAAACTTAAGCCACATGATTACTCTCTCTGGAACAAGCTTGGTGCAACACAAGCAAATAGTGTTCAAAGTGCAGATGCAATAATGGCTTATCGACAGGTATTGTATATCAAATATAATCTACATAGTTTTAAGTTGGAAATTTTGTGTTTTAAGTGGGAATTTTTTGTTTGTTTTGCTAGATAATTTGTGAAATTTAACAGCTTCAATTATAAAATTTTTTGGGATAGCAGGGGTGTGTTTGGGTAAATAGTTTAATTAAGCGCTTATTCAATAAGCTGTTTTTCAAATAAGCTAAAAACAACTTTCGAAAGCTTATCTGACAAGCTGATGGGAATAAGCTATAAAGAGCTTATAGGAAGATTATAAACTATTTTTATAAACTATTTGCTTAAGTTTTTTTCCATAAGCTATTCTCATAAGCCCAAATAAGCTCTTCCAAACGTACCCCAAGTATGCGACCACGAGGATGGTCTAGAAAGGTGTAACTTTGGTCTGGATGATTTATGCTGTCAATTTCGGGTGACTCTGTTGTGCGAGTTACAGGTTCAGAGGGCTGCAACTGGGCTGTAGAAATAAAATCTCCCAATTTATTAAGTTATCTCTCCTTTCCCCTGTATCCGACCAAATAAAATCTTTTGTAATCCTGTCATTCATCTAATCAGCCCATCTGAAATTTCAAACAAAGTTAAGAGGGCTGCTACAAAAACAAGCTTAAATATAATTAACTTGAGTTCCCACTTTTCCACTTTTCGCGAAGGAAATCTTCAAGTTAGCTAGCCACCACTGCAAACTTTTATAAGAGTAGGTTTCATTTAACTATTCCCATCCTCTTCAGGAGATAAGATCATATCATCAAGTTGCAAATTCAATACCACAACCTCATATCAGAGCCTACTCTCACACTTAGAATAGGCCGTTGTCAACTTACTTGGGAATTTCCCTCATCAGCACATTTACCACCCGAGTGAAGTAGAGAAGGGAAATAGGGTTACCCTGTCTAACTCTACCTTGCCCTTGAACCCAAGGCTTAGACTCTTCGATTACAATCTCCGGAAAAAATAGCTGCTGAGAACCAAATCTGAATTCACTTCCTCCACTAGCAGTCAGACCCCTTTCTGTCAAGAGCCTTATTGGAAGTACTCCAACTAACTCATTCATAGCTGTCTTGAATTCCAACTTAGACTTGAGCAGTAATTTTTCCTCCTCCTCCTCCTCCTCACCTAATCCACAACCTCTTAATATAGATATTAGCATTAATCCCATCAACTGTCTGCAGGTGCAACCGTGCAAGATATCTTTTGTAGACTATTTCACCTCCTAGAATATTTTTTAGTAGAACTTTTGCTCCTCGTTTCTGTGAGGTACTGCTGTCCATTTGGCTTCTCTTGATTGTTTGGCTCTGTATATTATTATAGGATTTTATTTACAGGTATAAGGAGATATTGGACAGATTTTTATATTTGATTCTTCTTTTACTTTGTTTTCCTTTCCATTTGTCTTCATCTGTTTGGAGGAATTAATGTGTGACTGTGCAATCTGTTTTCTCTATGTAGTCTGTAGTATTTTCTCTCTAATGGAATTTTCCTTCTACTGACAAAAAAAGTCTTCATTCCAGGCACTAGATTTAAAGCCTAATTATGTTCGTGCTTGGGCAAATATGGGTATCAGTTATGCAAACCAGGTCGGTTCGTGTTTTTTTAAGCCTAATTATTTTCGTCCTTTTTCCTATTTACTCTTAATTTTTTATGTTGTATCTTAATCCTGCCGTGCCTTACAATTTTTAATATTTGCTGCATCCTTGTGTCTGTGTATTGTCACATCCCATTTTAAATAACAATTTTCTATTCTCTTTTCTATTGTAGCAAAAAACAATCTTGGGCTTTTAGGAAAAGTTGAAATTGTATGCCAATGGGGAATTCCTTTTCTTTAGTTGTATAGATAAATAGCACATCCCAATGTTTGAAATTTCTTTCTTGTATTTCACATGGAATTGATCTTGAGGAACTTATATTGGTTTTAATTGGATGGAATTACACATATCAAACTAAGCACTAAAAAGTCCCTTCACATGTGCATGTATGTGACGTTGTGAACTTCAAATTTTTTTGAGGCAAACAGAAACACAGCAGAAATATTTTTGAAATGTGCTAATGCATTGGACCATTGACAAGCTTTATACTTGATTTTATGAAACTGCTAATTTGCTATTCCTTTTAAATTTCCTACAGGGCATGTATGATGAGTCCATTCGTTATTATGTTCGAGCACTTGCCATGAATCCAAAAGCAGAAAATGCATGGCAATATTTGAGAATCTCATTGAGGTATGATTTTGAAATATATATTGACAGAGAAAAGTAGAGTAGGATTTGAGTGAGGGGAACTGGTGAGTGATTATTCAAATTAATTGTTTAATATCTTTCCTGTGACTTGGCTTTTATCTTCTATTTTCCAGCTGTGCTTCGAGGAATGACTTGTTGGAAGCTTGTGATAGTCGTAATCTGGACCTTCTCCAGAAGGAGTTTCCACTTCAGTAAGTTTTGCATTTAATGAGTGGATGGGTCACAGGAGGGTCAGTTCCAGTGCAGAGGTGGTGGGTTGAACATTATCCTATTTTTCCTTTTACCTTTTGGATCATTAAAGGGTACATTTTCTGCCATTAAACCCCATTGTAGATGTCTGCTTCCTTAGAAATTTCTTGAGAGCTTAAAGCGATCGAGTGATTAAGCTTGCAGGTGTATACAAAGCACTGTTCTTTTAATCTTTGAACATAAAGTGCACCCCATGTAGTGGGGAAATATTGTAGTACACCAAGGTCGCTGAATTTAGGCAAAGTTGCAGACTCCAATTCTGGATATGACTCAAGATATATATATATATATATATATATATATATATACAGAACAGCTTGAGTGTTGAAGTTATGGAAAGCGGCTATTCCGTTATAAAGTTGGACTTATTGTGTAGATAGGTATTTAAGCAAACACGATTGGTCGCATATCATGTATCTAATTTGTTTTATTATCACTTGATATTCGCTTGTTCTCTACTTGGTAACTAGGCTATGGACCTTAATAAACCCCTCTTTATTCTTCTACACCCAATGCTCCCATATTGTAGAATACATGTAAGGATTATACCCGAAGCACTGAATAAATATGATGAGTATAAATTTATGAAGCAAATTACTTGATACCAAGTGTAATGTGTTATCCTGTTGATAATTTGTCAGCCGAGAAAAGAAAGAGTGCTTGTTGAGTTACAGCACAATGACCATTATGCGCATCTTAGTTGCAAAGGTTGAAGATTGAACGCTGTTGTACACGTGTAAATGTTGCTTTCCTATCAAATATATGCTAGTAATTATTTTTATAAAAGATTGTGGTCTTTCTAAAAGCCAAGTTTGTTTTTAACAACTGAAACGAGACACATATATGGATACCCTAGACTGATGCGAGTAGGGTGTTCCCTACATCCTTACACTTAAACATCCACAATCTCTCTTTTTTTTTTTTTAACAGGTGAAAAGACAAAAAAAATCACTCTGAATATGTTCCGATAATTAGTTTTCGAAATATATAAAATTTGTGTTCTGACAATTAGTTGGAATGCATACATGTTTTTTTGTATTCCGGCAATTAATTGTCGGAACACAAATTTTACGTGTGGCAATTAATTGCCGGTAGATAAAAAAACTTGAAAAATTTTGGAACATCATTTTTTTGTATTCTGGTAACTAAAGATCAAAAAATATGAAAAATTTCAAAACACAGATTTTTATGTATTTCGACAACTAATTGTCAAAACACAATTTTTTTTGTATTCCGAAAATTAATTATCGGAATACATTCAGAAAGGTGTGTATTTCAAAGAGGGGCATCTTGGGAATAAAATAAAAATAGAAATAAAAATGTGACGGTGGATTAATAAATGGGGTGGTATATGTAGCAAAGCCTATGAGAGTATAGGTGGATGGACGTATATTGTATGCAGACGTGAGTGTGGATATTATTGAGTAAATATTCAATTTAGTCCCTAAAATTGGAGGGTCGTATTAACTTAGTCCCCCCACATTATCAATATTTTAAAATGATCCCTGAAATTGTAGAAAGTTAATCAGATTCGTTCCTCCGTTGATATTTGCATGGACTATAATGACATTAAGTTGGTAATGTCAGGGATGCATTTGAAACTAAGTGAATAATGTCAGGGTTGCATTTGCTATATTTTGTAATTCCAAGGATTATTTTGGAATATTGATAATGTGGGGAATTAAGTTGATACGTACCTATAATTTCAGGGATCAAATTGGATATTTACTCTGATGTTAGGGGAGTGTTGATTTTAGTTGTATAAATAACAATAAATAATAAAATTATTTTAAAATGAAATATTCTATACGTAGTATTTGAGACGAGCTACTCTTTCTTTATTTTTTTATTTTTTTTCTTTTGACAATTATTTTTGGGATGCAATAGTTGCGCTAAATGAGTATAATTTCACTGTAACTCGGGGACTAAAAAAGATATGACTGTTAATGGTTTTCCAGGCATATTAACATTTGATTGAGTACTGGTTCAACTGTAGAACAAATATCATCCAGTATCTTTAGTTGGTGTTTGGGAAAGAGTATTTCTCACAAAAATAGCTTTAATTTTGAAAAAGAATTCTTTCGGATTTAATCTGATTGAATTAAAAACAAAATTATTTTTATGACAAAAAGTGATTTTCACTCATGCTATAAGTTTGAAATTTATTTAAATATCTATTAGATTATCTTGAAATAATAATGCATCCTATTTAATTTCTGCAAAACTAACTACCAAACAATATTATTATTAAATTATACAAATAATTTTAGATCCTTTTTTTTGTTGTTGTAATTTATGGTATAAAAATGATTTTTACACAACCTAAACGAAATATATTATCTTAAAATCATTTTTCAACAAATATATCCAAACATAAAATTGATTCTATTATAATCAATTATAACTATAATCAATTATTGAAATAATCAATTTTTCGCAGATAATTCAGTAACTAAGGCCGCCATTAGCCATACAATCATAAACTAGAAACCTTTTACATTTCAACTAATAACTTGTAACAAAAAAACTTGAAAGAGCAAGAAGATTCATGTGCTTTATTTTGCTTATGACCTCCACTTCATAGCAAAACTCTTTCATAGTATTGGATTGGGGGAAATGGAGGGGAGTGGATGAGTTTTTATAAACTTTTCTTGTTTTAAATAATCACTTGTAACGAAACAACTTCGAAGAGCAAGAAGATTTTTGTGCTTTATTTTGCTTATGACCTCCACTTTATAGCAAAACTCTTTCATAGTGTTTGGTTGGGGGAAATGGAGCGGATGTGAGAGATTTTTATAAACTTTTTTTATTTGGTTCTATCTATTGAAGGGGAGTGGTAAAATCTCTTCCCATTGTGAACCAAACATGAATAGTGTTATTTCCCCTTCCCTCCTCTTAACCAAACACAATATCTAATTAAAATCTCTCTCCCTCCCCTCCCCTCCTTTGAACTTGTTGTAGGATGGATTGGTGCTAGCCGTTTATTCGGCTAATCCTTCAACAATGATTCCCCTTTTTGATCTTTAAACGTCAGGAAAGGGATTCTGTTTTCTAACTTAGTGGGTTCCTAAACTACTCCAAAGTACGTTTAGTGTGAAAGTGAAAGTGAAAAAGAACAAAGCACAAAAACTATGAACTCGAAATGAATAATGTAAAATTTGCAAGTTGTATTTGATTGATTGTGTCTTTATTCGAAATATACAACTCATGTTTATACTCAGAATTGTAACTCTACGCTAAAGCCTCTTCTACTGGCCACTAACCCCTATTTTTCAGCTACTAAGATACATCATGGCTGACAAAAGATACTTTGGTACATAGATAATTACAAAACCAACGGCTAACCATGACTAACAAAGTTTCCTATATTTTAGGCATATCTTCACGATCATCCTAGTTGGTCAATCTCCTCAGCTTCTCATCAATCTTCAAAACGGCAGACCCTCTAGCGTTTTAGCCTTCAAACAGTCTTTTTACCCAAATCCCACTTTTGTAGGCCTAAGCGGTTAGTACTCCTAAATACACGGGCTTTACTTGATCTTCAACTAATTAACTTAGTTCAAATATTAATCATGTAAATTTCTTCACATAATCCAATCAGAGTACTTGAACCAACTAAGCAACTAACCAGCTATTATTGCAACTCAGTATCAAAATGGCTACCAATTTTTTACCATTAATTTGGCTGCCATTAATAACACTACTTCAGCTGCCCTTATTCTTACGCATTTGGCTCATCTTATTCGACTGTTGCCTAACCATGCTTACCCGGCTGACCATTAATCAACATCTGCCGAGTGAACATTTTTGTGGAGATAACACTTGTCCCTTTGCATCCTTTATTCTAGCCATTAGACAGAATGAAGAATGTAACCGTTTTCTCGAGCTCCACAAAACATTCCTTGCCCCTGCAACTTCACAACAATCATATCACTAGGTAACAACTCTTTTTCCTACGTAACTACTCCCGCTATAAAATCAACTGCATGCCCACTTCAGCCGATTACTGTTACTTTGGCAATCAACCTTCTCTCTCCCCAAAAATCTTCTTCCTTTCGTCAACCAAGAAAATCACCACCACAATGTCTGATTCCCACTCCAACCGTAGCCATTATTCTTATCGCGGTGATGAGGAAACTCAAGAATCTTCATCCAAAACCTCTTCACTCCAAAAATCGTCTCAAGAATCTGAAAGCCCACAAATTGAAAACACCACCACTTTCCTTTATGTTCACCAGAATTTGTATACCATAAAGCCCTGTACCTCTGATACCACCACTTTGCTCCCAATACTTTCGCTCTCCCTATAGCATGCGACTGGTTCACTATCCACGATGCCCTTCAAATTTCCGCAAATTGCCCCGTCCGACTTAGTCTTACTCCAATTGGCTTAGAAGGGTATCGAACAGCAGAGAAAAAGAGTGGAAATCTTGGGGAATTTACAACATCATAATGCTCTCTCAGTACGATATCTCCCTCAATTCTGAGCTGATCTTTAGCATTATGGGTTTCTGGGCAACATCAATCAATGGATTCATATTCCCCTTTGGCATGGCCGGCCCCACCTTGTAAGATGTAGCTTCCATCACCGGCCTACCAATGCAAGGGGACGAGCTTCCCTTTCTTCATCTTTCTACTATTCCCGATTTGGGAATTAAATTTTCTCATCGGGAAGCCACCTACTCCACTTTCCTCTCGGCTAACGCCCAATCGACTGGAGCAATCTCGGATAGAGAGTATAATGCTTTTCTACTCTATTGGCTGTGTAAGTACTTCATATGTACTAACTCCTGCCAAATAGTACAAGAATACTCTGCTTTCATATCTTACATCATTTCAGGGAATCGGCTAGCCTTGGTCCCTTTATTCCTTTATTTGTTATATCGAGGATTATTTGTCTTTCATGAGCGACTGATGAAGAAAGGCAATCCAGATAACAACCCTGGCCCGCTGTGGTTCCTTCAACTGTGGATTCTTCACTATTTCCCTGAATTTATTGACCCCACTTTTAATTCAGCAACTCTTCCTGCCTGTCCTGTCATCTTGGGTCAACACTTACAACTAATATCACCTGCCCCCAGATCAGCTTTTGACATAATCAATATACTTCTCACTACAACCAGGTCCTCATTAGAAATCAATAAAGTCTTCCCAACAAAGATTGGCTCTAAATGGATATTTACCATCCCAGACAAAATCTTTAATGATTCTCTAAGGCAAGAAATTGTATTAGAATGGAGCAGCATTCTAACGGCAAGAGACCTTCTTTGTGGGGTAAAGCCAACTTCTAGGAACAACAAATCTTCTGTTGAACCCTACAATCCTCAATGTTTTGCTCGCCAATTTGGTCTTCTTCAAAGTATTCCTGCACCTATGAATCAAAAGCCTCTCCCTATAGCAGACCAACTCCATCAGCCAAACAAGTAGCCGATATTACCTCGGCTAACATAGAGCTCATGTTGGCATTCACATATATCTCCTTTGATCTGCCAGGAGAAACATCATCATACATTAACTTGTGGCCATCCATTCATCAAAAACTCTTCTCTGACGAATTATCCAAATATATGGTCAGACTGATAGATGATGGGCAACCAGAACCATCTTCTCCACCAATGCCAGAAGCAGCACCTTCCTCTAGCAAGAAAACCGCAACTACCAAACTTCCTCCCAAATCCAGAGGTAAGCCAAATATTTTCACATTTCATTCTTTTCTTCTTATTCCTAAGAATCCCCCGGCTGATTTGGCTCTTCCTCTTCTTTTAGGGAAACAAGTTATTGATGTGGATGAAATGCCAGAATCTACTCCTATTACAACTGCTAGGAAGAGAACCACACAAACAAGGCTAGTGATTCAGCCTCAAGAAAGTTCCAGGCCATCAACCAAGCCTTCTTCGGCTGAGAAATCGCCTAAGGTAAAGAACCTTCTTCTCTTCTCAATACCTTTGCCGAATCATTCTTTTGTTCCTCTCAAAACCTCTTTCTTGTCTTTTGTTCTCAGAAAGTAAAAACAACAAGAATTGTTCAGACTAGATCCTCACAAGAAACTCATGCTGAGGCCTCCCAAACTAAAGTCATAGATAATATTATTCAGGATCTCCAAGCCACCGAGACTCCTCCCTCACTTATCAGAAAGAAGAAATTGTGTCTTTCAAGTTTAGCAGTCCAGGTATACTCTTCACCTCCCTTACTTTCATTTCTTATTTTGTACTAATTTAAACGGACAAAGATATCCCTGTGGATGAAGCAGCAATTACAGAGCTGAGAGTGGCTCTTTCATCGGCTATCTATACCAGAGGCATTTCTAGTCCACAAAAGGAAGCTCTCAATCGCATAGCCGTTAAAGTAGGTGATATCTCCTTCAACTATGTGGCTCACCGAAGTCATCATGAGAAGAGTTTGAACAACCTCAATCAGTTAGCCCAACTTGAGGAGCAGAAAATCAATTTCCAAACCTCTTTCCAATCAATCGAGGCAGAAAGGTAAGTGGACTTAGCTGAAAATCAACAACTTTCTGCTCGACTGAAGCATCTGATAGCCGAAAAGGAAAAAAATAGACAAGGAGATAGCTGTGACTAAGCCCAAGCTGGAGCATATAGAGAAGAAGCACGCAGCCAGTGCAAAGACTAGAATCCAAATCTATCATCAATCCAAATCTCTGGATACTGAAATTGTCCTTTTGGCTCAGCAAAAGGATGTTTTGAAAGAAGATGTGGCCACAGCTGAGCGTGGCATGACTATGGCTCAAGAAGACTGGGAAAACTTGAAAATTCTCATAGCTGAAGCCAAAACACTCATGGCTCCCCCCAAGCTTGTTGAAGGACCTATTTCGGTTGACATTGTTGAAGAAGAGGCAATGCCTAAACCTGCCGAAAAAACTGTGATTGAGGTTGTTGTGATCAATCCTACTATGCCTTCTGAGGAAGAACTTCCATTATCTGACTCTGCTTCTCCTCTAACCCAAACCGAGGAAAGAACAGAAGAAGTCCCTGCCCCCGAGCATATACCTCCTTTGTCTTTGGCTGACATAACAACCAAGTCATCTGCCGAAGAGAATAAAGGTGACCACGCCCAACCAACTACGGAACTTCCTTTGGCTGAAACGTAGATGGTTGGAGCAACCTCAGCCAAAGCAATCAAATTCAAACCCAAGTTCTCAAGCTCAGTAGCAAGACCTTCACGTAGCTATTAGGATTTGAATGTTGTATTTTTTCTTATATTTTATTTGAAAGAACAATTTGTATGAAAGGCTTTAGTCCTTCTTATTTTGAACCCCTTGTTTCCCAAACAGAAGGATAATATGACTTCAAGTATTTCCCGTTTATACTTCGACTAAACTCTTCTCCTTGCATTTTGACTAATTGATAAATACCTCCAGGAATAACTTGACTAATAATAAACGGACCTTCCCAATTTGATGATCATTTCCCATATTTAAGATCCTTAATCACAATCGGCAAAACGGTTTTCCAAACTAAGTCTCCCTCGGCAAAACGCTTACTTTTTACTTTCTTATTGTAAGCCTTAGCAACCTTTTGCTTGTTCAGCCGAATATTCTCTAAGTTCATTAATCTATCCTCATAAGCCGATTCCAATTCCATCATCATTGCCTCAGCCCATGTTGTTTAGCCACTCTAAAGGATTTGACCTTCAATTCCAATGGCAAAACAGCATCATGACCAAAGGTCAGCCGATAGGGTGTGAAACCGGTTGTAGTGGACTTTGAGTTCCTATACGCCCACAAAACTTCAGACAAAGCTTCATGCCACCTTCTGGGTTTGTCCTTAAGAATCTTTTTAATCATGGCAATCAATATCTTATTAGTAGCCTTAGCCTGCCCATTCGCCTGAGCATAGTAGGGAGAAGAGTGGATTAATTTAATTCCATACTCCTGAGCAAAGGCCACCATTTTATCCCCTGTAAACATGGTACCCTGGTCTGTTGTGATCGATTCAGGAATACCATATCTATGGATGATATGTTGCTTGATAAAGTTAATCACATCTTGCTGTGTAACATTCACCATCGGCTGTGCTTCCACCCATTTGGTGAAATAATCAGTGGCTACAATGATAAAGGCATGTCGTTTAAAAGATGAAAGGTATATTTTCCTAAATAGATCCATTGCCCATCCCCTGAAAGGCCAAGGTTTAACAATGGCATGGATCTCTTCGGCTGGGACTCTTTGAATAGGACCATGCTTCTGACAAGCTTCACAACCTTTAGCATAAGCATGACAATCAGCCGTAATAGCAGGCCAATAATACCCCATTCGATGCAAAGTCCACCTCATAACTGCTCCAGCTCTATGAGCCCCACAAATCCTTTCATGGACTTCCTTCATCACTTTCAATGACTCATTCTGATCTACACATCTGAGAAGAACACCTTCTATTCCCCTCTTATGCAAGTCATTGTCCACAATAGCATACTTCAAGGCCCTTTGTTTAATCTTAGAATCAACTTTAGCCGATGGATCCTTCAAATAATCTAATAATTCATTCCTCCAATCATCGGCTGACTGATTCTCAACATTCATGACTTCTGGAAAACAATCATTAAATTGGCCTTCTCCCAATTTTAATTCCCTATATCCAGAAGCATGTTGGGCCAAATCATTAGCTTCATCGTTTTCTTCTCGTGGAATGTGCATGATTGTGACATCAGCAAACTCTTTTAACAAAGAGCTAGTCGTTTCACAAAATCCTAAGAGTACAGGGCTGTTGCACTTATACTCCCCCGTTAGTTGTTTCACAACAAGTTGCGAATCACCTATAATACAGATATATTGAGCCTTCATAGAGATCAGGATTCTCAATCCCATTATCAATGCCTCATACTTGGCTTGATTATTGGAATATTTTGATTGCAATTGACACATGAATCTCCAATCTTGCCCTGCCGGGCTAGTTATAGCAACTCTAGCCCCTACTCCCTTCTGAGTTTTGGATCCATCAAATCTCAGGATCCATGGTTTCAAATTAATGCAACTATTAACTTCTAATAAGGGGTCCTTCACCTCGACTGAAGGATGCTGAGCCACGAAATCGGCTACAACCTGCCCCTTAACTTCCCTTAAGGGTACATACACTAGTGCAAATGCACTCAACTTAATGGCCTACTTCATTAATCTCCCTTGTAAGACAGGCCTATTAAGCAAATATTTAACTATGTCAATCTTGCATAAAATCAAAACTTCTCGTGGCATTAAATAATATTCAAGTTTGGTACAAGCATAAAATGAAGACAAACAAGGTTTTTCTATAGGAGAATATCTAGACTCAGCATCGTTTAATAAACGGCTAAGATAATAGACTCCCCTCTCTGTACCATCCTCGGCTTCCTGCGCAAGCAAGAAGCCGATTGACTCCTCAGCCGTAGAGATGTATAACCTCAATGGCTTCCCAGCAATTGGAGGTACCTATACCGGAGGACTGGCTAAAGCTTGTTTGATCAGCTCAAAAGCTTGTTGCTGCTCTTCTCCCCATACGAATTCTTCTGCCTCTTTAAGTTTGAGAAAAGGAGAGAAAAACTTCATCTTGCCAGCCGAATTTGCAATGAATCTTCTCAAAACGTTGATCTTCCCTATCAAACTTTGTAATTCCTTTTTGTTTCTTGGAGGCCTGGCTTCCAATACTGCTTTGGCTTTATTTTTGTCTATTTCAATGCCATGCTGATGTACAAGAAAACCCAAGAAATTCCCAGCTGAGACCCCAAAGGAACATTTCTCTGGATTCATCTTCAAGTTATGAAACCTCATCCTCTGCAAAGCCATTTCCAAGTCAAGCAAATGCTGATCAAAATGCTTAGATTTGACCACCACATCATCAATATCCACTTCCATACTTTTCCCAATCAACTCATGGAAAATAGCATTCATTGCTCTTTGGTATGTGGCCCCTGCATTCGTCAACCCAAACGGCATCACCACCCATTCAAAAATCCCAATAGCTCCTGGGCATCTAAAAGCAGTCTTATGAACATCTTCCCCGACTATATATATATATATATATATATATATATACCCCGAATGTCCATCCATGACAGTTAAGATACCATTGCTAGCCACAGCATCGACTAACATGTCGGCTATAGGCATAACATACTCATCCTTGGGTGTTGCCATGTTTAAATTTCTGTAATCAGTACAGATTCTTAACTTTCCATTCTTCTTAAACACAGGCACAATATTGGAAAGCCACTCCACATACCTCACTGTGCGAATAAAACCAGCTTTTAACAACCTCTCCATTTCTGCCTTAATCTTTGGTAGCAACTCAGGATTAAACCTTCTGGAAGGCTGCTTATATGGCTTAAATCCTTCCTTAATCGGCAATCGATGTTCCACCAGACTCCTAGATAAACCAGGCATTTTGTGGTATTCCCAGGCAAAATAGTCTTTATATTGCTTGATGAGCTTGATCAATTTGATTTTGTCTGGCTCGGCTAACAAACCACTAACCCTAGTTAATTCTGGCCTGTCAGCCGAACCCAGATTCACCTCCACCAAGGGGTCTTGAGCCTCGAAAACAGACACCTTTTTGTCAGCAGGCCCTTGCAATTCTTCCTTCTCAGGGCCCCGCCCCCTGGTTTGACCATCTCCTTCCTCTGAGATTTCCTCCTCGACTGATCCTGTCTTAATAACTTTGTTTTCCGTTGTAAACGAGGCCAACCGTTGAACCAAATCCCTTATAACATGGGCCTTATCAATCATCAAGAACATTTTCAAAAGGTCGTGATTCGGCCTGCAATGTGATGGTAAACCCCTGTGATGTCAAATTGCACGATTCCCATGCACCTTCTTCATAATCTTCAGCACTTGGATGGGTTCCATGTGGGGGGAATAATACATGGCCTCAGCCATTCGTAAGTCAGCCGTAAAAGGATTCTTATCGGCTAATACTGTCTCTATCTTATCTCCATTCCACATGATAAGCATATGATGTAAGGTGGAAGGTACACATCGACTAGAGTGTATCCAATCTCTACCCACGAGAATAGCATAGGTAGTTTTGGCATCAACTACAAAGAAACCAGAAGAGGTGGTCTTAGAGCCTACCGCAACATCGGCAACCAACACACCCAAAGCAGCCGTAGCTTCCCAGTGAAATTAGTCATCTTCATGTTGGTAGGACATAAGTCCCCTTTCGCCTTGCCCAGTTTTTTCATAGTGCTAACTGGCATAACGTTCAAGATTGCCCCTCTGTCCACAAACACACGGCCAACTGCCTTGCCATTCAATTGGGCCTTAATATACAAAGGCTTTAATTGTCTAGCCATCTCTTCAGTGGGCTTTTCAAACACTACTCCCCGGGGTTTTAAAGCAGTTTCATCGACTAGGATTGCCCATTCTACCTCTTCGGCACATACATCTCCTTCCAGTGCATTCGGCCGGCCATCATCTGCCCATAATTCACTAGGAAGGATTCCCACTATGTCAATCTCAGCCGAATCAAACTCTTCTTCCCCCATGAGGGTTTGCAACATAGATTCCTCCAGAAAGGACAACATATTAGTTTCTGCCCCATCTAATACATCTCCAGCCTTGCCATTTTCCTCAAGGAACGGATCATCTAACTTAATGATGGGATCTAAATCTTCCCCCACAGAAGTATCAAATTCTTCATTCATCAAACTATCTTCTTTCTTCTCCTCTGGTTGGGTGTCTGATCTATTCTGTTGAAGGTCTTTCTGTCCCCCTTTTTCTCCTGCCTTAGGGGAACCGAATGCAGCATCTAATGCCTCAGCTACTCTAGGAGAAGAAATCTCATCCCTTATCCCCTTCTTGGCCTCAGCTAACATCTGTAGCGTCTGCTTCATTTTCTGCACCTTGGCTATTCTTTGCTTTCTCCTTTTTTGGGTTCGTGTCCACTGAACCCCTACAGGATCAATTGGCCTCAAATTCTTTGCATACTTATTCAGGAACCAGTGTCCCTCCTGAACATTAGCCATGGGCTTGACCATTCTCCGAGGCTTCATTTCTTCATCATTGCGCACAATGATCCTTAAAGAAGTTATAACCCCTTTTCACTGAACTCTGCAACACGCCTTTTCCCTTCGGGGATAGGGCTTTCATCCATCATTGGCATCCTCCCTTTTTCCTATCTACCTGGCCTTTGAATAGGATTGTTTTGAACAACCTTACCATTGCCTTGGTGAAAATCAGATCTGCCCCTTACCCAATAGTTAGGCCTCCTCGACTGAAGAGCTTATTGTTCAAACTGTCTCCTCAAAGCCTCAACTTTTTTCTGGTCAGGTTCCAGTAATTCAGCTACCAACCCATTCGAGTGGCCGAATGTTTCAGGTTTGTAGAGCCCCCGGGGACCATACCTTCACGGCTGTTGCTCTAGCCTGTGAAAGACACTAGGTCTTGGATTAACATGACTCGACTGGGATGCCTCTGACTTCTGCACAACCATAACCCTAGGAGTTCCCAGTCTTGCAAAGACATCCGGTTTCTTCTCTATCTGGCTTTGTTTCTTAGCCGTGGCAGCTTCATCGCTTTTCTTTCTTTTCAAAACTTCTCCTTTTCTTCTCCATTGCTCCTGGATCGGCTGTTTCCACCTTTTATATGGAGAACCCGATTGTCCATAAAAGGAGACCATGCCAATGGTAATGGCTGGGAATGGGTCAATATCAACTCCCATTTCGGCCATTGCCTTGTCAGCCAATTTGAATCTGCCATCCTTAACAACCTTTTGGATGACCTTTCTGAACACCACATAGTTCACAATAGCATGACTATAGGAAGTATGCCACTTACAATATCTCTTATTTTTTAGTTCCTCGGCAGAGGGAATCTTGTGTACTTCGGCCAGCTGAATCTGTTGGTCTTTCAGCAGATAGTCAAATATTTGGTCTGCCTTGGAAATGTCAATGGCATACTCCACCATATTCTCTGAAACAGCTGCTTCCTTTCCCTTAGGAGGTCTCAACGCAAGGCATAAGTATGGTTTACCCCTCAGGATTTCAGCTGCCATAATGTCAACCGTGGGATCGGCTGGGCATTCGGCTACCTCATTTGATTCTTCAGTTTCAATGATAGAAACCATATGTGGCCCCCTTCCTCGGCTAGCCCTCTTTTGTTCCCTCTCGATGATGTACTGCTCAATTCATGTGGCCTTGGAAGCCAACTGGCTCAAATCACCACAATCTTGCGCTACCAACTTCTCCCGCAATTGGGGATGCATGTTCCCAATCGCCATACTTGCATACTCTGCCTCAGGGAATCGCACACTACACCTACTTCCCAATTTCCTGAATCTCTCAATGAAATCTGCAACAGGTTCATCCACCTGCTGCCTGAGATTCATAATATCAGCCACTCTTACCTCGGGCTGTGGCCTATAGAACCTATCATAGAAGCACCTTTCCATGTCTGTCCAATTCTGAATAGAATTAGGAGGCAACGCTGAATACCACGTAAATGTTGTTCCTGTCAGGGACAACGGGAACAATTGCAATTTGTAGAATTCATTTTGATTAGCCTCCCCACACTGAGCCGTGAATCTACCAATGTGCTCCATGGTCGACTTGCCATCATCTCCAGAGAAAGTAGCAAAGTCAGGAGTCTTGAAACCCCGAGGCAAGGGTATCATCTTATCAACCCATTCTGGATATGGCTTCCTGTAGACTGGCCTGTCCAATGGCTTCAGCTGCACACCAAAATACCTCCTGATAGTCTCAACGATCATGTTGGGATCAATTATCTGAGGTCCAAAAGGCCTGCCGTCGGCTGCCAACCCCTGAGGATAGGTCCCCCCAGGTGTAATGGCTGTTTGCCTGATAGGCATAGGTGTAATACCTCACTTTAGGGGTCACGATTATGCAACACAAGACCATAGTTAAAAGAGGAAAATATATAAATAGAGCTTACTGAAAATATGGGTTTTATTTTTCCTTTCTTTTATACTTGAGTTCCAAAACCATACACGTATACTTACACAACAAGGATAATATGCATTATCATAACCATGTTAAAAGGTAGAACTTCTGACAACTTTTCATAATACACATAGTAGTTTAACATCTAACTACAGGGAAAAGCAAAATAACATAAAGACCATTTTATCCTATACTACAGGAGACGCAGCTCCATAACATAAGGGGGAAGGGGGTGCATAATAAGTATATAGACACTGGGAAAGACTCTAGAGACTGGCCAAAAACTGACGCTGTACTACTCATCAGAGTAGTACTCCTCTGGATCCTCCTCCTCCTCCTCATCCTCCAAGGCCTGCATGTCATAACCGCTCATGATCTGCTCCGCGTACCGCAGCGCCTCCTCATCAGTCCTCAACCACCACGGGCTGGCAGGGGCTACCTCAGGAACGTCCTCCGGAACATACTCGGGCACTTCCTCTTCCTCCTCCATCTCCTCATCGTCAGACGAGAGGATAACGAGGGGAATAAAAAAGGATACCCTGGCAGGAGCCGGTGTGCTCTTACGAGCAGTCATCCTCCAAGTCGCCCGATGGCGGGGAATCAGAGGGTATAGCTCGGAAGGCTCATAAGTAGGCCCTGGGGGTGGGACAACAGGGACAGAAGGGCCGACCGCAGATGCAGGTACAACAGAAGTAGACGGTGCAGTAGGTGGAGATGGTATAGAAGCAGGGTCAACATATATGTCACGGGGCTCCTCCCGATGAACTGCAGTCTGGGTACTGGGCTGTCGTAGATGATCAGCAGGTGGTGGTGGTGGTGGCTGGGTGACTCTTGTGCTACCCTCACCACTAAACCGTATAGTACAAACTTTCTCAGTCAGCCTCGTCATGGAGAAAGGCAACTCTCTCCTACTTGTCAAACTCACTGCTCCCGAGTATGTGCGACGTCCGTCTGGATGGATCGTCCAAGCATCCGCTCCGTCGTGAAGCATCAAGTCCAACGTCAATCGAGAAGGTGGATCGCTCGCCATATCTACTCACCATAGCAGAAAGAAAACCACGCGAGCAGCGTGACAGCAGAAGTAATGAGGTGAGATTCTGCATATCGCACAACCAGAATAGCAGTGATAAAAGTCATGCATACACGCACCCAATCGGCATAGCAGCACATGGGCTTTCACAACATAATAAATAAATTACACGGCATCACAGTTAAATACATATATCAATCACAGTTAATATACCAATCAACAATGATATGGGTCAAGGTCAACTCAATTATGCAATGACACAATGCAACATGACCTGACCCCTACTCCATGGAGCTAAACATAACAAGAGTGAGTGATTGGGAGAACATTGTCTGTGTTATCTCAGCCCACAGTGCCACATCCAAATGATTGCAATCACCATAACGGCTTAAGCCAGACGTTCTTTACCCAAATCGTGACTTGTCTGGTGTTTCAGTCAGGACGTCAGTGTTTTTCGATGGATATCCACGACACAGAGGAGCTACTCTCTGGCCACATGTGTTTTCCCCAACCCCCGACGTCCCTAAGATCCTCATGATCGACACCTTAGACAATCGCACCTGCACCAAGGTGTAATCTCAACTCCTAGGCATCACGCCCGACTCATGCACAGATGCAAATGCATGTCAAGAAAACCACACAAAATAGCCATGTACTACCTCATCACTGTAGCACCTCGTTTATCCCTTGATAAACCACAGGATACCCTTACAGGACCCACTTTCACACGACTTGCCATCAATCACCCATCCATGGTTTCGTTCCTTGCAATCACATACCGCTTCGTCGTTCGCAACACGATGTTCATGTCTTATGATACATTAGTCCATAACCTAGATGCATTATGGAGGTTGGGATCCACAAGGATCCCCTTCATCAATCTTCTCACTTGTCTAACAAAGGAACATTACTTATGCTTTATAAGTAACTCTTAGTGATTAAACATTATGGAGTCCTTAGATGATCTAAATCATCAAGGATGTGGAACATGGTTTTGTCATGCCCACTAGGTATTAGTATATGTCTTTTACTAGAATCTTATGGGTCCATTATGGAGTCCATATAGATTCCCTTAGGAGATAACGTGTGTTTATACCATTATAGTGAAAACTTCAAAGTACTATCTTGTAGCAAAGTAGTTGATGAAATCTCCTTTATTAGGTATAGATTGAAAACTCTAATCAAGTATCCATAGGTGTCTCATTTGGTGTAAAACTCTTTGAGTTAGTTCCCTTAATTCTTTTGCTTAGTGTAGAAGAAAGCATGATTCTCCTGTGAAATCATTATTTTGTTTTCAAATGAATTATAACTTATAAACCTTTGGAAAGTTCTAAAAGGTAGATAGTGTAAAACTCCTTGTTTTTAAAAAAAGGTTTTGTAAGAATCCTATCTTGTCAAGGAAGGCTTACTAACTAAAATTCTTTAAAAACCATCTTGATTAATTATGGAACTCTTGGATCTTTGAAAAACTTTTCTTTAAAGCAACTAATTGAAGTAAATGGTTGATCAACATCAAACCAACCTATTCTTAACATGGTTCCTACATGAAGTCCAAAAACTCTTATTTCACAACACATGGTTCTTTGGAACCAAAACTTGGTTTCTTTGGAAACCTTTTCAATTTATTTACTTTCTATACTTTAGTATAAACATATAAAACCCCTTAGCATTAACATTTTAAGGTCCTAACCCTATTCTCCACATCAAGGCCGAATGCCTTCTGGGAAAGAGGATAGGTTTTTCTTTGTTTTATTTGCATTGTTAGAACCATATTAAGTTCATTTTATCATCATTTAAACATAGAAGCTTTGGCTTCCCTCCTCAACATCATATGGCCGAACCAAACATGCCCATATACCACCAAAATACAGCCATTCAACAACATCCAAAGTAGCATAGGCTAATCATATCAACATATAAGCATGTTATCAAGACAACTTAGAACATAAACAAGTTCAAACCATTCAAAAATCCTATCCTTAGATCTTTGGACCTAAGAATAGTTTTTCACCATGCCAAAATACTTTTTTTCTATCACACACAAACATAAACATCATATCAACACAGCTACATAATTTAATATGACAACAAAGTAAAGAACTTTATAAGGAAACCCTAGATCTAGGGTTTTCCTTCAACAAATTAGGAGGCCTTCATCACCACCATTTAAGGTGCGATATGGTTCACTCCCCCATTACCTTTGTGGAGCTTCCTTGAAGAGTAGAAGATGAAAACTTGGTCACCAAAATCACTATGAAAACCGTGACCTAGATGAGAAACAAACAAGTTCAAAAACTTGATTTTTCAACTTCATAAACAATGAGGCCACAATGATTTTTCAACATCATGAGGATGATAACATAAAGATGTTCTCAAGAGTAATAAAGAGAAGAAACTAAGTTCGAAACTTACTCTTGAACAAGGGTTCAAAATCAAGTTCAAGAATCTTGAACCTTCTTGAATGATTCTTGAATATCTTAAAGCAAACAATTTCAAATGAAGAAATTCCAAAGAGGAAAGTTGTTTGGATGAATGAGATAAACAAGAATATGAAATTAGAATGATGAAATAAGGTGAGTAAGACCACTTACCAGGTCTAGCCGAAACTAGGAAGAAAGGAGAGAGAAGAGAGAACTTGAACTTTGGTGTTTGAGTGAGAAATGAATGGAATAGTGATTTTTGGTGTTCCCCCCCTTGAATGGCCGAATACTAAGGGCCTTGTGGACTCCAAAATCTTATTCAATTTTGGTCATAGAGAATGGAGGGCCAAGATTCAAGTTGATGAGTGTGTTGTTGCTTAATGAAGGCTTAAGGACAAGATTAACCAAAAATGGCTAAGATGCTTTTTCCATTAATGATTAGTGTCATAAACTTGACTTGAGATGATAGAAGGCCATTTTTGGCTCCTCCCAAGGTGGAATGGCCGAATGGCCTTAACTAAATGTAACATGAATAGTTACATTTTCATTTAGTTAGGAATTAGGCAATTAGGGTTTTTACCAAAAATGGATAATTGGTTTTTACTACTTTTGATAAATTTTTGGATTTTAAGAAAGATAATTCTCTTCATTAGGAATAATCAACAAGGTAATGGAAAATGTAATTCATCATTACACCTCACTTAATTCCCCATTTCCCGGCCTCCGGCACGCAAAACGAGAAATTACCTGATAATGATCAAAACAGAACTTTTATCGATTTTTCGTCTCTTGACGACAAAAGAAACGTTACCACAACATAACCATGGATATAAACCATCATATAAACATTGACATATATATATATATAGTCATATCAAACATAAGATATCAAACATAAGGTAGCGATCACAATTAAATGTTGATCATAAACAGTTATAGAAACGGGGGTGTTACAATAGGTGCCCCCTGGTATTGATTCTGATACCCAAGATCAGGTGTGCAGAAGTTCCTAGTCTGCTCACTCTGCTGAGGTGGGTGCATAACCCATTGCTGCTCAGTCATGTAACCACCAGGAACCCTGTGTTGATATCCCTGAGCAGCTGTGTAATTTCCCGATACGAGTGGGTACATGCCTCATGGCTGCTCCCCTGAGTATTCCTCAGCCATTCTGCACAAAACTCCTCTTGAAGGAGCCGAACCCGTTTGACCAAAAGTGGCTGTTCCGGTACAGACAAAAGGAATGACATGTTATTTGAGGCAAGTGGACACACATTCCATGGCTGTTGCCCCGTATAATTACCAGATTGCCGTGCCTGCATAACTCCTTAGTCCGTGGATGATCCCATTCCTTGGGTTTGATGGCTGACCTGCACGTTGGCACCATGAGCCAAAGCACTTGGTTCCAATTGCGGCATACCTATATGTGCCATTGTTCCTGCTAGCCTTCTAGCCATAGAAACCTATCCAAACTGTAGGTTAGACTAAGATTCATTATATGTTCCAGGAAAACTTAAAGGATATTTGTTAGAAACGACAGCATTAGAATAAATAAGTGTAGGCAATGGTACTTGCGGCATGTTGTTCGGCTGAACCACGGGTAGGGGCCCTGCCTGAATTGGTGGCATACCAAAGCCAAAGTGATTTCCTCCTGGGAAAGTCATATACTGTTGACTTGGCTGTCCTGGTTGCCCCAGGTTAGCCGTAGCTGCAGAATTTTCCACAGAACCTTGTCCAGGCTCTGCTTGTTGGGCCTGCTGTACCTCATTATGTACCATTGGCTTCACTATATCAGCCAATTGCCTGGACATCTGATACATCAGCTCGTTCAGTCCCGTATCTATCTGCTATTTTATAAAGGAAGTTGTCATCACAATAGGTTGTGGCGACCCTTCTTCTCTAGACGAATTTCCAACTCCACTAGTGCTTGGCGTAGCAATATTGGAAGCGGAGGTAGTTAGGGATGCCTGTGGAGAAGATGACATTCCCAAAGGTACAGAACCATCCCCTGTCTTCTTTGATGCATTTTTCTTAGGTGGCTGTGACTCCATGTTTCCCAAATCTCTTCCTGAGCGCAAGTGCATATGCCAAGAATAATCGTGACCAGGAGAAATGAACTTCCCAAATTTTCCACCTTCGCTAGTCCCACCGGGTGTGCCAATTTTGTTGTAGGATGGATTGGTGCTAGCCGTTATTTGGCTAATCCTTCAACAGTGATTCCCCTTTTTGATCTTTAAATGTTAGGAAAGGGATTGTTTCCTAACTTAGTGGGTTCCTAAACTACTCCAAAGAGTGTTTAGTGTGAAAGTGAAAGTGAAAAAGAACTAAGCACAAAAACTATGAACTCGAAATGAATAATGTAAAATTTGCAAGTTGTATTTGATTGATTGTGTCTTTATTCGAAATGTACAACTCATATTTATACTCAAAATTGTAACTCTACGCTAAAGCCTCTACTACTGGCCACTAACTCCTATTTTTCAGCTACTAAGATGCATCATGGATGACAAAAGACACTTTAGTACATAGATAGTTAGAAAACCAACGGCTAACCATGACTAACAAAGTTTCCTATATTTTAGGCATATCTTCACGATCATCCTAGTTGGTCAATCTCCTCAGCATCACATCAATCTTCAAAACGGCAGACCTTCTAGCGTTTTAGCCTTCAAACGGTCTTTTTACCCAAATCCCACTTTTGTTGGCTTAAGCGGTTAGCACTCCTAAATACACGGGCTTTACTTGATCTTAAACTAACCAACTTAGTTCAAATATTAAACATGTAAATTTCTTCACATAATCCAATCGGAGTACTTGAACCAACTAAGCAACTAACCAGCTATTATTGCAACTCAGTATCAAAATGGCTACCAATTTTTTACCATTAATTCGGCTGCCATTAATAACACTGCTTCAGCTGCCTAGAATAATATATACTCGATTGCCATTATTCTTACGTATTCGGCTCTTCTTATTTGACTGTTGCCTAACCATGGTCACCCGGCTGACCATTAATCAACATCTGCCGAGTGAACATTTGTGTGGAGATAATAGAACTAAACATAGCCTTTATCCCCTTTAGTTTCCAAATCAAATATCTCCATAATTGCAATCCAAGTGCCATTTGAAGAGTCCCTTTATATAGAACCCCATCACCACCTTGACCAATTATATAATTCATATTCCTGTGTGAAAAATTGTTTGTAGCTGTTCAAGCTCTAATATTTGGAGCCATTTTGCACTAGTATTAGACAAAATGCTGGCATTGACACCATTTTTGGTTGGTTTAATTACTCTGCAGGTCTCTGATTTATTTGAGAATTTTTAAATAGGTCCCTATACTTCAAAAGTTTGTAATTGGGTCCCTGAACTTGTAAATAATTTGTAATTTGGTCCCTATACTTCAAACGTTTGTAATTGGGTCCTTGAACTTGTAAATAACTTGTAATCAAGTCCCTGAGATAGGGTTCTATCAGCAGATTCTAAAGTAGTGATCCGGTAATTCTATTAACCTCCAAGACAGACAATAACTTTGGAATGAGATTTATAGGATGCTCTAATTACAAGTTTGGTATGCTATTACTATAAAGGGATGATACTTTCCACTGTGAAGGAACAAGACTTCCTCACTGTAAGGGGACGACGCTTGCTCGGTGACGAAACAACAGAACGATGATTGCGATTAGGGATTTGGAGGATAGAAAAAGCAGATTTGGGGGAATTGGGAGACTGAATGTTGAGATGGAGAATGGCATGGTAAATAAGGTTGAGATGGCCATTCACGAGGATGGCATCAAGAATATTTCGTCTAACTTGTTGGTCTACTAACAAAATCCTATCCCAGTGACATAATTACAAATTATTTACAAGTTCAGGAACCTGATTACAAACATTTAAAGATAGAGATCCAATTACAAATTATTTACAAGTTTAGGGACCTAATTACAAACTTTTAAAATATAAGGACCTATTTGAAAATTCCTAAATAGTTCAGAGACCTGTAAAGTAATTGAACCTTTTTAGGTTACCTATCATCAATATTTTCCTTCCTTCACTTAAATGACGGTAAATTTGAAAAACACTAAAATCTAAAACGTGGTGAGTATGAATAGGCATACTAAAGTGCTTATAGCCCTATCTCTCAAGTAGATGTACTCTATTTTATATATATGGGTAGATAATAAACATCTTGCATTGTAACAAAACAAGTGTAATTTAAAATAACTAATTAGTTATTTTAGCCATAAATTGTATTGATTGTTTTAAATTTCATGCCTATAATAAAACTGAGGGATTTTTATTTTGGTACAGGAGAAAAAACAAAAACAAAAAAAAATATCGTTCAACAACTAATGCCTAATAAGCGGAACGCTCATATTATCTACCAGTCTACCACCAACAAAGGACTGAGACACGAGGGGAAACTCCAAATAGAACAACTAGTAGGAACATGCTGAGATTTGTTCTGTCCTGGAGTTTTTGAATTGCTTGTACCTGGTACTACCTCCTTGTTGCTCTCATGCAACGAAGACAGGGGGTGGGTAGGTGCAAGTAGATCGACGCTAAAGTGTAGGTTCAAGGAGTATGCAATTTGGAAGTAAAAAAATCCTTACCCTCATGGCTCTAACTGTTATTATAGGGGAGTAAGACACTATGGCCAAAGCTAGAGTAAAAAAATCCTTACCTTCATGGCTCTATGACACCTTTTACAGGCCTAGTGCTGACATTCTGTGCACCCATATCCCAATAACAGTACATTCGCTTTGCCGTCAAGGGAGACAAGTAATTCCCTCGGACCCGAATCCCAGTCCAGATCATGGCCCCCAGAATAGTGTTTTAATGCAATCTGAGTATTTCGGTCGTTGTCTAGATGTTAGGCCTTCTAAAGCTGGCTTCGCATGATTTGAGACCACAGAGTTCGAATGTATAAAAATTATATGTGGTGTGTTTTCCAGTTGAGTTCATTTGTCATGGTCATGGTCATGGTCATGACTATGGATCTTTCTGATCGTATCCTGTGACCGATCGATCCAGGGTCATTCGTTGACCTCTTTGACTATGTTATGTCATCCATGGTCATTCTTGTCACATCGAGTTCACTATGATCACATGGAACGTGGTAGGCTAGGATAGGTCCTGTGCATTTGTTGCTTGATTTAATATCGGTTAATCATTTTTTATTTTAGGATCTTTTTAAATAGTGTCCTAAGAGCACTGATAAAGGAATACAAAAATATGAAACTTTTATTGAAAATCACAAGTTTTAGACTTTTACTGTATTGAATACAACACTTTTCAATTCAACATTTCTATATTTGATTCTTTAATCAGTGTCCTTAGGAAACGGACCGTGATTTTAAACGAGGATGACAGTCATTTGGTTTTTTTGTCAATTCATCGATTTATAAGTTGAGTTTATCATGGATGGAAGTTTCTACCCTTAAAGTGGGTGTCGATTACCTAGTCTATATTTATAAATAGGGGTTGAGGGCAAGTTCTCTCTACTTTCGATTCCTTCTGTATTTTCAACCTTCAAGTCTTTGCGCCATAGCTTTTTTTGGCCATTCTTTCGTGAGAACATATTGCCTTTGATGGTTTTCCTTCTTTTCCTCTCAATTTTCACAAGGTAATCCTCATGACCCCCTTCTCCTTTCCATTTGTATATTTGTTGTTGTTAAGGTTAAGGAGTTAGGGGATCATGGAGAATAGGGGTCTTCTTGTAGATCTTGGAACAGAGTTGGCGAGGGGTGACAAGGGGTGCTTTTGCCCTTACAGGACAAAGGTCATCCGAAGCCGTTAGTTAATGATATGGCAATGAAGGGATTTTACCGTCACCACTTCTCCTTTATTGGTTGAAAATTTGATGAAAAGGTGGTGGTTAGACATTAATGCTTTGGAAGTTAGAAATGAAGTGGTATAAAATTACTAGAAGGAGGGTTAAGTAGTGACCATTTGAAATTTTGAACCTGGACAAGAAGATAAACTTCTATTTGTTTGCTCAAGATCAAGTCTTGGCTCTCAGAACGTTGTTTGATCTGTTAGTTGCTTACTCAAAAAGGTATACTTTCTGAGAATGTACATAATATTCAAATTTGCTAACATGGCTTCTAAATATCTTGAAAAGTTTTCACATATATTTCTGAGTAGTTAGTAAAACATACAAAGCTTAGGCAACAATATTTATAGCTCAGAAGGTCGGTTGGAAGCTTCAGGATGTAAGGCTGCATTCATAAGCTTCTGATGAAGAACTTGACTTTCATTCATTCTTCGGTGTTAAAAGGGTTTTTCCCATAGAAATAATAAATATTGAACGACATGATTTTGAGGAATTAATAATATTTGAAATAGCCACAGAAGCTTGATTACTTACTCAGAAGATAATTGGAGGCTTAAAGACATGATTGTAGGTTTCTGAGCAAACAAAACTTACCTTTTGAGCAAGGAATCATTATCTATAAAAATTTAATGCTTGTTACAAGCATTTTTATTGTGAAAACTTCCCACTACACGATACATAAAAAAAAAAAAAATCGACGCGTTTTGATGCATAATAGCATTTTTCTAACGAACGGACACTCAAAGCACAATAGTTGGCGCTCAACGCTGGCATTTCCATTAGGATGTTATAAGATCACATGTCTGCGTATCACGCTAACAGTCAAAGGACCCACCAGACGTAACCAACTCACGTCTTCCAGGATCATTCAAGGGTTATATAGGAAGGCCCCAAGCTCTAAGGGGGGTAGAATGATCACTCACCCTTAGCACATATCTCTTAGGACATTGTAACCTACCCTATGTTGTATTGATTCTGTAACACCCCGATTTTCATGCTTTCTAAGACCGATAAACTATATAAATAAGTTTATATTTTCATCTGAGGTTTAGAAAATGAAATTAAATAAACTAAGACCACATTCACACTCTACGCTATCGTAGGGGGTTACGGTTAAATTTTGGGTCGAAAACTCAAACAGAGCCCAATCTGCATTTTTTACTGACAGTATGATTTTACTGCTTAGATGACCTAATTTTGACTCGTGAATGAAACAGTTAGGCTTAGAATTGAATTTCCTACATTTTTGATAAAATTGGTCTTTCGCACTAAAAAGTGGAATAATATAAATTATTCGGGCGAAATCTCAAATCGGGTAAGAACGGAGCCGAATAGGGATTTAACGGGACCCGCTAACGGATAATCATGAAGTCACATCAGATCACATCACCTAGGAAAGCGTGCCAGTGTCATGATGGTTTTTTAAAATATCTGGACGCGAAAAGACCAAAATACCCTTGGTCTTTCTCCTAAATGACATTTTCTTCCCTGAAGGAAAAGACCGTTTTGCCCCTATGAACCTATGAAAAGACCATTTTGCCCTCATCCTCATCATGACATCTAGAAAATATCTAGATATTTTGGTTACTTTAAGGGTGAAAAGACTATTTTGCCCTTGATCTTTTATTCTAATTCCATTTTTGTCCCTAGGTGAAATGACTATTCTACCCCTAAGTGAACAATTTTTGGACATCCAAATCCCTCCCAATTACCACGCCTAAACACACTTCACGAAGGCTATCTTTTCACTTTTTCTACTTCTTCAACTTTCTCTCATTTCTCAAAGTGATCTTAGCAAATTTTTGTGGGGAAGGTGTTGGATTCTTGCACTTGTTCATCATTCAAGGGGTATGATTGCTTCCCTTGATCCTTTGAGCGTCATATTCTTCACTCAAATCTTGTTTTCAATCCATGATAATCCATGCTTCAACTTCTAGATTCAAACTTCAAAAATCTCTAGAAAATTATAGAAAAATCTTTTTAATGTAAAACTAATTTCTATGGCCTAATATCATCATCTTCTCTCATAATCCAAGAGCATGTAACCAAATGAGTTCTCTAGCCCATATGGGTATAGATGGCCGAAATCCTATGGTGAGAAAAGTTTGAGTTTTTGATTCAAGTTTTGAGTAATCAGACTTGATCTAGTGTTAGGTATGCTTAAGGATCATTGATCCAAGAGTTAGGAAATTTTAGACACCTCTAGCCTATTTTGCCATGAAGTGGCCGAACCTAGCTTGTGGGGAAACTATAAGTTTTGCTTCAAGTTTTTGTGTAATAAAACTTACTCTAGTGTCGTGTATAATTGAGGATCATCCATCCAAGAGTTAGGAATTTTTAGGCATCTCTAGCTATTTTGTGTCTTGGTGGCCGAACCTAGGTCCTAGGAGACAAAGAAATGATATTTTGTTAATATTAAAGTTGTGATTTGTTGTGAAGGATCAGACTGTGTTCGATCGCCCTAAAGCGTGCTAAAATGCTGGTTGCGGAGCTGTGTTCGGGAGCTTGTGCGGGAAGGCGAGCGTGTATAGTAGTTTCAGGTGGGGAGAAAGAACTAGTATCGTCGGGAAGACAAATTTAGTATAGAATACATACATGTGTAGGGAAACCTTAAACCCTACTAGAGGTTGAGCCCTGAACAAAGTACCTAGACCCTAGGTGTAGGTACTTTTGGGCTATTACCTCTAATATGATAATCTAGAAAATGTGATTGATTGAGGTTGATATGTTGAACTACTTATGTGCTTATCTGATGATATGTTGTGTTGAACCGTCTATGTGGTTATCTGTTTATCTGTCAATGTGAGATATTTATATTGACATATTTATTATTGTGATATTTTATTATTGTGATTGGCTGGATGATTGTGGATGAGAGTATGGTAAGATTGCGCTGTTGTTCGGATTGATACCGTCGTGGTCCTGACCATGGAGCTGTGGCTCGTGGACGTAAGGCGTCGTGATGTTGATGTTGATGTTGATGTGGATGCAGTGCATCATGGCTGTGGCCGAGTGCCTAGGTGTAAGGTTCCGGTCTCAATCTGTGATGGATGGTTGTTGCATATCATAGCATTTCATACCATAGCATATTTGGTCCCAAAGGGGGATGTCCAATTGGGGACGTGATATAACACCCCGATTTTTCAAGCTCTTTAAAGTTAATAAACAGTATTTATGTGTTTGTATTTTATTCGAGGGTCTAGAGAGTAAATTAAAATAAACTAAGACCATAGTCATGCTCTACGCTATCGTAGGAGGCTATGGTTAAATTTTGGGTTAAAAGCTCGGGCGGAGCCTGGTCTGCGTTTTCACTGACAATAAGATTTTACTGATCAGAAAACCTAATTTTGACTTGTGAACGAAACAGTTAGGTTTTATATTTTATTTCCAACGATATTGGTTATTTTGAAAATTCTCAAAATAAATAAGTTGTTATACGTTATTCGGGTGTAAAACCTAAATCGGGTGAACAACGGAGCTGAATACGGGATTTACCGGGGCCCGCTACGGATAAGGTTAAAGTCACATCACCTAGGAAGGTGTGCCATGACTCACCACTCTGATGATGACATTTAGAAAATATCTGGACGCGAAAAGACCAAAATGCCCCTGACCTTTTTCATAATTACCATTTGCCCTTGGATGAAAAGACCGTTTTGCCCCTGAGAATTTATGAAATGACCCTTTTGACGCTTTGACTCACCAATGTCATCATTACATTTCTAGAAATATCTAGATATTTATAGGGAAAATGACAATTATGCCCCTAGTTTGTTGTAAAATGACAATTTTACCCCTAAGTGAATTTACCCTTTTGTCCCTAAATGAACAAAATTTGGACTTTCTTACCCTCACTCCTCACACCCTAAGCTACCATTAGCACTTCATTTACTTCATTTTCTCACAAACACAAAACCTTACTTGTGTTATGATTTTTAAAGATCAAAAGCTTGACTTTTGATTTTCTCTCAAGTGTTCTCCAAAGTTCTTGAGATGTTCTTCACTTTCTCCCAATTTTCCCACCAATCAAGAGTGATCCATAAGTAAATTTGTGAAGCACAACTTGCTTAATCTTTCCATCAACCAAGAGGTGGTTGTTGTTAAGTGTTCGGACGAGTAACCGGAGGATTCGCAGACTAATCGGACGACGTTCATCTGGAGAACTACCTTCAAGAGGTAAGGGGAGTTTGCCAAAGGGATTTTTCCTGATAACTATATGTTATCCGTGATTGATTTGTGTAGCTCTGTTTGAGCTTCGTTGTGATTGTAATAGTATTTTATGCCTAGTATATGTTTGTGATGATGTATGCTTGGATGGAAAAGTGTTTTCATGTATGTTGAAAACCATGCTTGATCTCTAGATCAAGTAAGGATTTTTATGCTTGATTATGATTGAATAATGCATGATTATTGTTCATCATTATATTGTGAGCTTTTGAGCAATTCCTTGACAAGTTGGTGAAGCAAAATCTTCACATCCCATGTAAGGGAGCATTCGGCCGTGACCATGAAAAGAGGAAAGAACATGAGTTGTTCTTGGGCATTCAAAGTTTTTGAAAGCAAGAAAGTGTTTTAATAACATATATTTCAAAGAAAAACAATAAGTGATTTTGATCCAAAGATCAAATGGAGTTTTGACATTCAAGTGTTTTACTAAGGTGAAAATATCTTTTTACTTTAGCCATAGTTTATACAATTAACTAAGTGTTTTAAAAATAAAAGGATGAAAGTGATTTCATGAAAGAAAAAGTAATATGAAGTTACCTTAGGATTAATGGGATGTCACACCCTTTGAAACTAAGTTAACATTCAATCTTTCAAGTATAAAGAGGACCTTGTCCTCAAGTTTGAATTAATTGAATCATAGTTTGAAACCTAAATGAAATTCCATTTTCTTTTACACTAACTTAGATAATGGTTTTACACTAAGTTATTAAGAGAAACCTTTTTCAATTTAGTTAAGGTACTTTACTTCAAACAAGTAGTAAAGTTCTGTTAAATCAAATGAATTTTCAATTAGGAAGGTTTTGGTTTACAAAGACTCAAATCAAGAGTTTTCAACTAAAGTTGTAAAGTTTTACGCATGGAAAACCTAAGTTAAGTAATTAACTTAGTACAAAAGAAAAGAGATAATTAAGTATAATATATGGTGGGACAAGACCATGCACTATACCATTGATGACTTAGTTCATCAATGACTTCATAAGACTTAAGTGAATCAATACTTATTTCATTACTTGAAACTTAAGGAATTAATATCTTAGAAAGGATCAAAGACTTATCTAAGAGGATTCTCAATCTTTCTTCATAATACTTAGGACTTGAGATGTAATTCATAAGACATAAACACAAACATGAAACGTTTTGGGTTTTGAAACAGTAGTTCGATGACGGACCGGTGGACCGGATCCAAGAAAAGTTGTTCGATTGTTTTAGTCTTGTGATGACAGGAACGAGAGGGATCCTGAGGTTGTGCAGGTATGGGACTGTACAGTTGAAGGAATCCTGAGGCTGTGCAGGTATGGGACTGTACGGTTGAAGGAAGGTTTATATGAATTGATTGGTACTACCTAAACCAACAAGTTTATCTTCTTTTCGGGAGCCTAGAACATAAGAACCCCATAGTTAAGCATGCTTGACTTGGAGCACTTGTAGGATGGGTGACCTTCTGGGAAGTTTCCCAGAAAGCATGTGAGTGAGGAAAAAGCACGCTGAAAAGACCCGTGTTGGTTTGTGGGGACAGTCGGCAATTCTCAAAGCAGTCCGGATCGTTCCAAAGGGATCACGAAATTTATCCGGTGGATAAAGGTTTTATAATACAAAGACGCATATAGTTCCTAAGGAAGAGAACCTTAGCGAACCTTAAGGTTTATCCGGTGGATAGACATTGCTTTATCGCTTCTGCTTTGTGTAAGCATTGGCATTTCATTGCATGAGTTTGTAAGGCCTTGAGCCTAGGAGTTGAGCTTACATCTAGATGTTGGTGCAAATCTTACGGTGACGATCTTAAATGGTCTTTGGAGGTATCAGGGTTGAAAGGGCTGACATGAGATCAGTTGGTGATTCTTCTGTGTCGTGGCGAATCCAAGCAATACAGTAATATCCTCTACTAGATGTCGTACTTTTCATGTTTGGTCGAGAGTGTTTTCGTAAAGCCAGATACGTGCACGTTATGAATGTTGTAGCATCCTGCCCATGGCTGGCAATAACCGGAAAATGTCCTCCCATTCACTCTCTCCGACGTTTTGTTAGCTCCATGGAGTAAGGTCAGAGTTTACCCTTGTGGCATATGACATTGAGTCATGTACATCGCATTGCATTGCATGGCTATTGATGATTACATTTACTTACTGTACATCACTATTCTGTTTTCGAAGATGTCTTATGCTACTAATTGATTAATATGACATATTGTGATTTATGGTATGCATATTGGACATGTTATTACCTAGTGTGTTGTTCTGTGTTACTTTTGTTGTTGATACTACATATGTTCATATGTTGTCTTGTATGTCGTGCATGTAGTTATCACGTTTAAATCCATATATTGGTTACTCACCCTTGTCTGTACATGTTGGACACCCTGTTGTGTTTTTTGATACGTGTACAAATGCTTCTCAACGGTCATTTGGGTCACTTTGGGACCCTGTAGCTTGCGTTTCTTGATGTAGACAATGAAGATATGTGGATTGTTGACGATGAGGCCCAGTCTTATTGGTACGATGTATGCTAGGTAGTAGGGTCTGTTGTCCTTAGAGTCCTTTTATCAAACCAACTCTTAGGATTTTCAATGTTTAAATTAAGAAAGTCGGTATATGTGGTTTTGGAAACCACTGTATAGTTTGGAACTTCTGTATGAAAAACAATTTCAGGAAAACTTATATGTGATGGTGAAATAGTTTATGAATAAACCCAATTTATGTGTGTTGTCTAGTATGATGTGATTTTATTATCATGATGTGTGTATCACGTTTCTGAAGTATTATGCAGAAAATTTTTATACCTGAGTTTTCTGATTTAAAGTAAATTATCATTTTTCTGAAAGCAACCTGCAATTCTCTTTTAAATTTAATTCCGCACGTGTTCAATATGTAATGCCCAAGGGGGGTGTTACATGTGATGTTTTTAATCCCGAGGCGGGATGTCCAATTGAGGACTTGATGTTTTTATCCTTACGAGGATGTCCAATTGGGGATGTGATGTTATTAATCCCGACGAGGATGTCCAACTGGGGTCGTGATGAAATCGGCCGACATGCATATAGAATGATGACATGCATATAGGGATTAATATCCTTCGTAGAGGTTTGATATGAGTGTGACTTTTGAGATGGTTGTGTTGTATGACCCAAGAGATGATTGTTGGCGTGTTATATATTTTCTATGTGTTGTATGCTGCATGTCTATATGCTGTACTATTGCCCTTCTCCCATATTTGATGATGCATGTTTCTTATCTCCCTGTATTTTCTCTGTATGTTTATTTTATTTTATGGGAAAAACCTGTGGAGGAACCAGTTGCTGAGGAGCTGGATGGCACTCCTTATGAGCCTGATGCCGGTGGGCGAGCCACGAACCCTGGCTTCTAGAGGTTGGGTGGCAACCGTTGTTAACCTAAGAGTCTTCTCTCTGTCTTTTGACGTATTTTACTTATAGTTTGTACTGATGTACTCTGTATGTATACATTAATACTGTAAGCCCTACTGACGGGGCAACCGATCCATGTATGTATACTTTACGTTTAAACTGCGTTACTCTGATTTATGCTTGTTTTGGCATAGCCTTAATATAATTTTGTTTTCGCGTTTTAATCTTTCCGCTGCGTTTCGTCTTAATAAAGCGCGTTAATGTTTATAATATGGTTTAAGGCTTAGTTAAATATCTTAGGTTCTTCAATGGGACGACAGGTCGTCTCATTTAGTGGTAGTAGAGTAGACCTTTCCCAGTACAATGTTGTTTGGGGACGAACAAGGCGGAAGCTGGTGGGCATGTGACGCCTAAGGCTGACGAGGGCGGGGAGTGATCGCCAGTGCATGAGACACGGACAAGGAGCGGCTCCTGGCAGGCTTCTAGGCAAAGGGACACATGAATGAACCGAATTCACATCGGAATGAGAGGGATCCAGAGATTGTGCAGGTATGGGACTGCATAGTTAAGGAAGGCTTAAAGGAATTGATTGGTACTACCAATACAAACAAGATGCATCTTCTTTTCGGGAGCCCAGAACATAAGAACTCCATAGTTAAGCGTGCTTGACTTGGAGCACTTGTGGGATGGGTGACCTTCTGGGAAGTTTTCCAGAAAGTGTGTGAGTGAGGACAAAGCACATTGAAAGGAGCCTTGTTGGTTTGTGGGGACAGTCGGCAATCCTAAAAGCAGTCCAGGCCGTTACAGATTCCGCTATGTCAGAACAATTGGCGCACACCATGGTGAAAAGGAACTTGTTTGAAACACAAGAAGGGAGGTTGAATTGTGTTTCTTAAGATTTTGAAATCTTTTTCGCAAGCAGATATATTTTTGCAAAGGTTTGGACGCAAATAAGATAGCAGACACAAAGAGCGTGAAAAAAGCACTATTGGAAGCTCGCTTAGTTTGTTTACTTTTAAAAATAAGCGTTTAAGAAAACAATTCAATCCCAAAAGTTAGTTATAATCAAACTATAGACAGAGATAATGGAAAGAAGAATAACATAGAGAATTTATCTTGATTCACTCTTAAATCAAGAGCTATGTCCAATCCCCTCTACTTGAGAGATTTTTTCACTATAACAAAACCCTTGTTACAAGTATTCAACAGCCCTTCAAGCAACTCTAAGTATTCTTTTACAGTAAAGCCTCTTCAGGCTCAAGTATTCTTTTTCAGACAAGCCTCTCCAGGCTCAACCAAGATGGTTTGAAGAGAGTATAAAGTTCAACTAACTCACTATATGTGAGAGTATGAAACTTAAGAACATAACTCTGAAACTATAATTCTACGCAGAGAGTGATATGAAAATGTAAGATCAGAGTGAGCTTGTAAGCTTTAGATTGCTTTTGATAGCTTGTTTGCTTGTATGAAAGATCATGCGTTGTTGTGTAACTTTGCTCCTTCAAAGATAAAGGTATTTATAGCCTTCAAGTCTTGAGCAATCTTCAGTCTTCAACGGATGGCAAAAGAGCTGATCTGATTGAGCATTAAATGCATTATCCCATTGAGTCTGATAACTTGTGTAAGGTCGTCTGAAAAGCACAGTAGACTATCAAGTTGATAGCTTAGAATGGCACTGACATCTTTTCCTTGTACCTGAAAGTTGCCTTTTGTTTTTCCTTTTGGAGAGAGTCAAATCTTTGTGTCAGAATAGATTGACTTCGGCACGATTGATGGTACGAAGTTATAAAGAATGTTTGCCAGAGGGATATTTCCCTTTTAAACATTGAGTAAGAATTTAAACTATTGTTTTTACAGTTCATGCTAACTTATAGTCTAGTTTATCAAAATCTGATGGACTCTTACGTTGGACTAAGAAACACGGAACTATTACATGAAGAGTCTTTGGACTCAGATAAGCGAATGAAATGTATACATAGTCCGGCGAGACTTTAGCGATAAGAGGGATAGGACGAGCGATAAGTCTTTGGACTTAAAAACATCTGCGCACTTAGATAAACACACTAGTCAAAAACAAATCTTTGTTCATTTAATTTTAGTCTTTTGTTAACATCAAAACCTTAGGAGTTTATGGACCATAACCACTTTGGTTCCAACAATCTGCCCCTTTTTGATGATGACAAAACATACTAAATTTGATTGAACAAAGTTTTTCTTAAGTGCCAACAGAGGCTCCCCCTAAGAAATAGGCTTCTATCAAAGATAGCATATAAAAGAGAATAGACTTTAGTCTAGTAAAGTCAAGCATAAGACTTAAGCAAATATATATATATATATATATATATATATATATATATATATATATATATATATATATATATATATATATATATATATGTAAGCACATACTATCAGACTTAACAAAATGCAAGCAACCATAAATGTTCAAATTATATAAGCAAATATCAATCAAATGCTAATCAAATTTCCCTTGTCTTTTTCTCCCCCATTTTGTCATCAGACAAAAGGTGAAGTCAAACCATCATTGTCAAAAAAGAAATAACAAAGAACTCAACAGACTTCAAAAAAAAAATTTAAGAATGAGGAGGAGGTTTGGGAAGAAAATTTTGAAACATCGCGACTATCTGCTTGAGCAACTCTGCATTGTTGGCATGGATGGCATTGGAGATATAATGTTAGACGAACTCTTGGAACTCAGGAGGGACAAATGATACTGAAATCTCAGTTGTGGCCTTGATTACCTCAAGGTTCGGTTGACCGGGATCACACTCAGAGCATTGGACGGTGAGGGATCAACAGGATGTACCACGGAGAGGGACATAGGTTGAGACTTGGAAAGCCATTTCTCAGAGTCTGCCACTTGCTCAATAGGTTGTGCAGCTTGTTCATCCAGATAGGGATCCTCATATCTATGTCCCCAGACTCCTCAGAGGGTTCTTGGACTGGTGCAGCTTGAGGTTTCTCAGAATTTGGGTCTTCTTGAACAACAAGTTTGGGCGGTGGTGGCAACACTTCAAGAATAACCTCAGCATCCTCAAATCTATTGTTCTTCCTCCATTGGGGTTTGAAGACTTCCAGAACATCCGTGGGATACATAGGAATCCCGAAGATATCATCCAATATCCTGAAGTCAACCTCGGATACCATTGGGGTTTGAAGACTTCCAGAACATCCGTGGGATACATAGGAATCCCGAAGATATCATCCAATATCCTGAAGTCAACCTCGGATATCCTGTATTGCTTACGAACGATTGGAATCTCATCCTTTTCCATGTCTGACAGACCAGACGTTGAAGCTTCTCTTGTACATCTCCAGATGAAGTTCTCCCAATAGATTTTAGCGTCTTTCTCATTTGGTTGCCATGGATCCTTCTCCATAATGGTGTCTAGATCGTGAGAATCCGCTCTAGCTAGGTTTCTTACAGAATAGAGGGTTAAAGCTGATATTGTAGGGCAGCGACCATGTTTCAAGCCTTTTTCTCTCATCTTTATTCTTGTTAAGATCCATCATCAAGATCCTTGGACACACTCTTGGAGGAACAACTCCCACTATAGTTACTTCCTTCCTTCTTCAGAAGCTCTTTGGCAAGTTGTGATGAATCTTTGCTTCTCTGGGTATGTCACACTCCTTCTGAACAGTATAGTAAGGGAGAAAATCCCTTATGTAACACCCCGAAAATCCTATATCTATTAATAATTAATTCTGTGAATAAGTTGCTTGATAATGCAACTAATCAATTATAAATAATGTCAAATGTTTATAATTGAGAAGAATTCGAGTTAAAAACACAGATAGAAACTGAATTGCATTTTAGCAGACAATAGGAATTCACACTATGATCTGTGAAACCTAATGACCCGGGGAGAAGTTTGAGTTCGATAAATCATAATATGATTGTTTGAGCCATCTGTGATGTTTTTGTGATGGAACCGATAAAAATATTATTATTTTGATCGGGTCCGTTGAGTTTGGGTTTAGGCCCGGAGTTAGGAGCAGTTCATGATCATCAACTACCTTAATCCTCTTCTTAATCATGATTAAGTCATCATCACCTTTATACAAAATATCTTCACCTTTTTCTTTATTTGGAGAGTAGACAACTTTACTTTATGAGAATGCTTTATTGTTCCCTGCCAAATCAAGCAAGATTTGTCTTTTTGCATCTCAACCCTTCATCTCATCATATCTTCAATTGCATGAAGCAAAATATCTCCCTCTCTCTCACCATACCATGCGCCTAAGCCCCTATAAACAACAAAGGTCATTCCCTTTTCCCACACACAAGATCAAACTCATCTTCTTCATGAATACTTGAAATTTCCTCTCTCCTCTCACCTCAAGCCCAAATTCGACCATACCTTTTCCTCACAAGTCCAAATTGATTTTCAACATTCTAACTCCATAGATCTTCTTATCTTCATCTCCTCTACAACTTTCATAAAGGAAGTTTCTTGATTGGAGGAACTTTGTTCTTCATCATCCAAGAACACCAAGAACATTTTGAAGGTTTTCTCCCTTCTCTCTCTTCAACACCACACGTTTTGGCTTCTCATCTTAGGAACCAAAATTTGTTTCTTCATTTAAACATCATAGTCTTACTTGTCTTGATCTCCTTTCAATCTTTGATGAAGGAAGCTTCTGATTTGGAGTAACCTTGTTCTTGAGCTTCAAGAACTCAAGAACATCAACTTTGTGTTCTTAAACAAAGTGAGTTTCTAAATCCTTTCCTCTTTATTTCCTTTCATTAAACCATGAAGCAACACCTTCTTGATCATGATTATTGTAAAACAAGTTTCAAAACCTTGAGTCTTTGATCTATGTAGGTTCGTCCATCCCTTTTCTTGGAGCACTACCTTTACATCTTCTTATTGGAGGCTTCATTAAGGTAATGGGGAGTGAACCTTCATCTCACCTCATAGGTGGATGAAAATGGTTTCTAGTTGGGTGAAAACCCTATGTTTGTTTAGATAGGTTTTCCTATCTTGTTTGGGTATGTATTTGGTTACTTGGTTTGTAATAATCTTAGCTTTATGCTTTATATGTTCGTTTGATGTTCAACATGATGAAATGCTTTTGAAAATGATGAAAACCCTAACCTTGACCTTGGTCAAGGTAGGAGATTTTTATAGTATGTTTAGATCTATAATGTTTGAGTTATTCATCATATTCATATGCTTATCATGCTTATTATGAAAATGTGTTAGTAAAATGGAACTTCACTTTTAGCCTTGTGATGGCAAGATTTGTTTAAGTGTGTGTAAGGCAGAAAACCACATCTTTGAACCTAATGAACTTATGAATGACTCAAAGATCATGGTTTTGAACTTATGATGTTAATGAATAACACGTTTTATGAGTTTTTAGAACTAAAAACATGTTTTGATCTTCATGATATGCTTTAGAAAGAACCAAGAATGTTTTTGAAAACCAAAGAAATCAAATAGGGAGAGATAGTGGCGATCACGGCCTAGCCCTGATGAGGGTTGTGACCGTGATGCCCTATAATTTCATAAACAGAGGCGATCATGGCCTACCCGTGATGGGTATCACGGCCGTGATCCCTATTAAAATGAGAAACAGAGCCTATCACGGCTAGGCCGTGATGGAGGCCACGACCGTGACAAGATAGGGGTGTTCTACGTACTCTGTTCTTTCTTTTATTGATTTTGACTTGCATCTGGAAATGATATATGGTTTTGAAACTTAACTTAAGGATTTATGATTTCAAACGTTTTCAAACCAAAGTGAATTGAGATGTGCAAACACGATTTAGGCTTGGATGGACCCTCTAGGAGTAAGGTTGTACTTGCTCCCCATTTCCATTCATTGGTTTACTTGTGTTCACTATAACTCAATTACTTTGAGGTTTTGAGTTATGATAAAAGATCGTGTACCTTTATAACTCTTCCATTTTTTTTTTGAATAAATTATTATATATTTGAATCAAAGGATTCGTCGAAAGGAACCTCATTTCAAAACTTAGAGACTTTTGACCAACGTTTGAGTTTTGAGAAGTGATGCACATTCGATCTTAACTTAGTATTTTACAAGCTTAAACGAGTTTTCGAAACTTAGTAGAAGATAGGTTTTGATCCAACGAAATCATACTTCGTACTAATAGGGATTTTGATCCAAAGTTGTGAAAAGTAAATGAGTCATGTTACAAAATGTTCTATATAAGCTTTTGAAGAAATTATTTATGGTTTTGATATCAATATACCTAAGTGATGATACTCTTTTACGTAAAGGATAATTGTGAAAGAAAACATTTTTCAAACTATCCTAAGTGTTTTCGATGCTTGACCTGAAGCTAGGTATAAACGACTTAAGTTAACGAACTTCACCTAAAAAGACTTCAATTTCTTAAAGTTAAGGCAAAAGAGCTTTGAAAACGTCCAACTTATAGATGCAAGTATGACTAAAGTATTTTGAAACTATGTTCCAAAGGTTAACCTTGGGTAAAAATACTAAGGCACTTGCTAAAGTATAAAACAAACGAGTTTACATACTTATCTATCTTCCAGCCAAAAGTTACACTTCTAGAGTAACATTTGAATGAAATGAGTTTTGAAAGGAAAAGCTCTTCAAATTATCATAAGTATTTTATATAATCATGGTGAAGTTTTATAAAGTTAAAAGTGTCCCAACTTAAAAGTGTATAAGTCCTAGTAAAAGACACAAACGAGTAATCCACTCAAAACTAAAGGTTTTTTAACTAAGTAATAACCCTAGGTCAACTAATTGGCTTAGAGTGAAAGAAATAGATAATAAAGTATAGATTATGGTGGAACAAGACCATAAACTATATTATTGATGATTCATTCATCAATGGATTCATAAAACTTAAATGAATCAAGAATTGTTTAGTTACTTGAGAAACAAGTAACCTTGTAATTAGAAAAGATCTACGAAATTAATAATGGGATCTATCAATCCTATTTCATAATGGAAGTAGGACTTGAGTAACAAAATCATAAGACATGAACACAAACATGAAACATTTTTGTTTTAAGACAGTAGTTCGATGACGGGTCGGAGGGATCACGAGAATTTTCTGATGGATAAGAGATAATTAATACACTTGAAATCGTGTAAGAAACTCTTAACAAGAAGATTCATATGGAATTATGAGGTTTATCCGGTGGATAAACATTTACTGCATTTGCTTTTATGTGTAAGCATTGGCATCGTTTGCATAAGTCAGTTAAGGCATTTGAGCCTAGGAGTTAAGCTTACACCAAGTGCGGGTGCGAATATAGTGGTGCCGGTTGGTTTGGCCTATGGGAGCTTAGGGTGTGTCACTACACAAGTGACCAATTGGTAGCTCTTCTGTGTCGTGGTAAATCAAGATCCCGCTTCAATCTCTCGACTAGCCACTACCTTATTCAAGATTGGTGTAGAGTGTCTTTGCAAAAAGCCAGTATTCACGCGTGGTTACGAATGTTGTAGCACTTTCTGTCGAATGGCTGGCGCATGCAAAGCATGTACTCCCGATCTCTCTCTCCGACGATTGGTTAGCTCCATGAAGTAGGGGTCTGAGTCATACCCATTTGCATAGTGAATGCATCTTGAACATTGCATAGTACGACATGGTTTGATGATACTGTTTTTTTGGCATAATTATATTGCTACCTATTTGATGATTCATGGTGATATGACTTAAAGTTGTGATGCTTTGTGTGTCGTATTATCTTCATTTGCCAAATGTTGTGTTGATGATTGGGAATCTCACCCATTACATATATTGTAGTGTCATTTATCCTCGTTGTTTCTGAGAAGTTTGCTATGTCGGGTTTTCTTTTGACACTTTGGGCATATGTCCTCACTATCCCGTCTTATCAACGAGAGGGATGAATGCTGAGACTCGAGGGTGGATCGGTAGAGTCTCTTGGAGATGTTTTTCTCACGTTCTAGATAGCCCGAGGTCGTGGCGTGTATGCTCTTATGTTGTATTTATTTCCCTTTGAGTCGTGAGTGTCTATCGATGGTTTGTGGGTTATTGGTTAGCCTGATACTCCGAACCATTCCATGCCTGTTCCTCATGGTGGATGGGAAGGCGTAAGGGCAGAGTTGTTTATCGGTCTTTCCCTATCCAACTCATTCCAGCCTCATTTGAGGAGGGACTAGAATGAGGATCTATGGGTTGTGCTGGTAGGCGGTTTTTCCGTTTAGTGTCTTTTGGCCAGCTCATAACGTCTGTGTTTTTATTTATCTTTTGCGGAGCTGCATCTCCATGCAGTTTATGTTTAGGAGCTACATCTCCAGTTCTTTATGTTGAGTCTATATCTTCTATATTTCTTTGTAGTCAGGTTGGGCTTTATGTAAATCTCTTTTGAACTTATGGACTCTACATTGCGAAATGTTTATCATTTACCTTACATGAGTAATTAAAGTATAAATCTTTATATTTATATCTTGCGAAAAAGAAAAACTCATCCTATGTTTTAATAAGAAATTTTAATTAACTTGTTTTCGGCTTTATAGTTGCTTAAAATGTCACTAAAAATGTAATTCTCGAGAAGGGTGTTACACCTTACATCTGAGTACTCTTTCCAGTCGAAGGGATAACTTGGGATGAAGCTCACATCACTATCAAAGATGAACTTTTTGAAGCCAAATGATCTTTATATTCTTTCTTCAGTTCTCTTACAGCCTTTCTTCTCTTCATTAACGGGAATAACATGGCTGGCCACATTGTAGTGGCACCACTGGAATGCTTTGTCCTTGATGAGATTAGGATAAAGCTTCTTTGGAGGGAATTTTCTCTGCTCAAGATGGACTAAGAGAGGTCCATGATTGTTGTAGAGTTGATTGGGTAGTCGTCTATTGGGGGTGTATGGGATGGGGTAGTAACCAAGTTCACCGGGTGGACCAGAGGGATTATGAGGAGGTGGTAAAGGTGTTTCATATTGGTATTTTGGTCAAGGGATTGGACCTTTGGGATGTTGGGAAGTGGAAGGGGGTGAGTGTTTAAGGACTAGGGCAGGGAACCTTCTCTTAACATCAACCCAGTTTGAGCTTTCATTTTCAAAGGTTATTCTGGGGATGTGTTTGAACTTTCTTTTGGGGCAGCATATTTTAGGAAAGGGTGCCCCACATGGTCTGAAAGGTTCGATTGTAGGGGGAGGTGGAGTTTGTATTTGTGGTGAGGGGATGGTTAGTATTTGGGGTGAGGAAAGTGGTGAGAAACCCATGGACTGTTATACGTCCATTTCAACCACATCAGGTTGCTCTACAATGGATGTAATAACTGAACGAGTGTGAGGTTCAGTATTACCTTGAGTTTTGGACCATGTGGTCGTTGGCCTTTTTGCAATATCTTCAGCCGAAGGGCTTCAGAAGCAAACTCCCTTTTTTGCCCTTTGATCACCTTAGAGATAGGTTGATCATCATGTTCATCTTCATCCACAGACGTTAGAACCAATCTTCTTTTCCTTGCAGGTTGGATCGAAGCAGTTGTTGGACGGGCAGTTGGTGGCTTGACTGTTGGACGTACTTGCTCTATTGAGCGTCCAATAGAAGCTGTTTGTTCAGACGCTTCTTCAGCAACATGTGTCTGACCTTTCTGAGCACCTTTTTGTTTTTCTTGCTTCTTTTTGGACTTTTCAATGCAGTCCAGCTTCATCAAGCTTTGTTCAATGAAATCTGGTTGAAGCAAGCAATCAATTCCATGAACTCCAAAATATTTGATTTTCTGCTATAGAGTCAGGGATTTGAGATCATTGTAGACAAGATGTTTCTCAAAGATCCTTGAAAGTAGAGCAGCATAAGGGATGGTTGTGTTCTTCCCAGAACCTTCAATAGCAAACTTGAAGCATCCAAACAAAAGATGAGGAAGATTAACTTGTTTCTCCAGAATGAGATAAATAACATAGAATTGAAACGCCTTGGAGACTGACTCCTTGGAACCAGCCTTGTGAATGATAGACTGACTCCTTGTTTGCCATCTTCGAGGCAATCAATTTGTCAGAGATATTTTTCATAAGGCTTTTTTTGATAGTTTCCATACCACCCAAGTCCTCCTCCCACTTGTCTTCATAAGTGATTCCAAACTGAGCACACCCAATGGCGTTAGAGATGGTTGCCTCAGAGACAATCACTTCAGCATTCAAAACCTTGTTTATGACTTCCCTTGCTATGATGGTAGGGTTAGTCCAGAACTCTCTTGTGAGGGCTGGGTAAATCACAAGAGACCCTTCAAAGAAACTAGACCATCCAACAACTTGAATGAAGGGTGCAACATCAATCCCATGGTCAGCGAAGAACTTCAGAATGAACTTGAACTCTACCAAAATCTCAACATTTTGAACATTGAGGGCTTTCCTTTACCCTTAGCATAGGCAGATGTAGAAGCAGATAATGCCATTTTCTCAGAGAAAAAGTTTTTTTTTTTTTTTTTTTTTTTTTGAAAAAGAGAGAGTTTCAGAGAGAAAGGTTGAAGATGAAGGAGTGTAAAAAGGTTTTACCTTTAGGTAAAAGGCTTATAAGGTTGAAAACGTTTCACATTTTCGTTTTAATTTTTTTTTTTTAAAAGAAATAGAAAAGAGGGTGAGGCAACGTGCACATTTAATGCCTGACACACGTTTTAGTTTTGAAAATCGTAAAAGGTGGTTTCGCAATTATAAAAAGAAACTAACTCAGTTCGGGAATGTGAATTAAATTTGCCTTTTGGCAAAGATTCAGTTCATTAAAGTATTGGACGAACATATAGACCACATACATTGGACTCACATTCATTGGATCATAACAAGTATTGGACGCATGTATTGGACTCATGATTAGTCTATAAAATGCATGTTCAAATGCTTTCTTATGAATGCAAACCTATCTTATGTTAAAAGTTTGGTGAAGATATCTGCCCACTGATGATCAATATCAACAAACATTATATCTATGACACCTTTTTGCACATAATCTCTATTAAAATGATGTTTAATTTCTATATGCTTTGATCTAGAATGTAGAATGCGATTCTTTGACAGATTAATAGTAGCAGTATTATCACACATTATTGAAATGTTACTCAAAAATACATTGTAGTCTTCCAACTGATACTTGATCCATAGAAGTTGTGAGCAGTATCTTGCAACAGCAATGTACTCTACTTCAGAAGTTGATAATGCAATAGTACTTTGCCTTTTGCTTGACCATGAGAGTAAGTTAGCTCCAATGAAGTGGCAACCTCGACTGGTGCCTTTTCTTTCCATTCTGTCTTCAGCATAGTCAGCATCACATAATCCAACTAACATGTACTCATCATATTTCTTATACAACAGGTCCAGCTTAATAGAGCCTTTAAGGTATCTAAAGATTAGTTTAACTTCTAAGAGATGAGACTCTCTTGGATCAGATTGAAACCGAGAACATAAACAAACACTGAACATGATACTGGACGTAGTTAGATATAAGAGAGATCCAATCATACCTCTGTATACCTTTTGGTCTACCTTTTTGTCTTTATCATCTTTGTTTAGTATGGACGTCGGATGCATTGGTGTATTCATTGGTTTACAATCATCCATTTTGAAGCGTTTCAGAAGCTCCTTTGTGTACTTCATCTGATGAATGTACACTCTGTCTGATGTTTGTTTGACTTGTAGTCCGAGGAAAAATTTTAGTTCTCCCATCATGCTCATTTCAAATTCTTTTTGCATAAGCTCAGAAAATTCTTGGCAAAGAGATTCATCAGTTGAACCAAATATTATATCATCAACATAGATCTGAGCAACAATAAAATCTTTTTTATTAGTTTTTCTGAAAAGAGTTATAACCACTTTTCTTCTTGAGAAACCATTCTACATTAGGAAAGTACCGAGTCTCTCACACCAAGCTCTAGGTGCTTGTTTGAGTTCGTATAAAGCTTTCTTAAGCTTGTATACATGCTCAGGATGGTTTTGATCTTCAAAACCCAGTGGTTGTATGAGACAGCCCCTCCTCGTCAGAGGTCCCATTTAGTAACCCGAACTCATATTCTTAATGTTGCAGCGTAGCATGATTAAATAAAAATGTGGAATATTAAAACAACCAACACTGGTACCACGACTATATATATAACACTCATATAAGAGTACTGACTCCATCAGTAGAGCCTACAATAAATGATATCAACTACAAACCCTCAGAGTACGCAACACATATCAACTGAAAATACGGAAACAAAATAAAATACATAAGACTTCCTCTCCTGGCCCAAAAAATACATTTCGCTCAAACCCATGTACTGGCCATAACAAAACTAAAATTGTCTACCCAACCACGACTCTAACGAGGGTGACGAGAACTCCCAACCAAAACTCTAACGTATACAGTGGGTCTACAACGCCTCGTACAACAACTCAAAATCTCCCATCGTTGGGATCCGGGGCTCTCCCGCCAGCATCAGGCTCCACAGGTGTGCCATCAATCTCCTCAGGCAACTCCTCAACAGGATCTTCTCGTGCGGTCGAGAATAAATAAAATACGACCTAGAGAAATACGAGAGATAAGAAACAACAATACATCATAAATAGGGAAACAACTATAAAATAAGCTATATAGATAGCAACATACAATAGCGCAACAATATCAAGCAATCATCTCCCAAGTCATTTTCTCTTAGCTACTGTCTCTCACACTCATGCAACTAACGACTATATGGACGCGATCACGACACGACATCTCCAACAGATCAAGATGTCTCATTCATTACTATGCCACCCCCCTTAATGTAGGGTTCGGCCAACAGCCCTCAGGCTCAACTCAACTCATGGGTACGACATATTCCCCCGCCCGCAGGCCAGGTCGGAACATTCGCCCATCGGTAACGACATATCCCCCCGCCCGCAGGCCAGGTCGACATTCGCCCGTTAACAACTCAACTTGTGCGTACGATCATCTCCCCGCAGGCAAGATCGATCGACCATACGCCAACACGGTGATGAACAACAACGATGCAACATGAACCTCACTGACTCATCTCGGGATCAACAACTTAGTATCTCAACCACAATTTGTGCACAACTACGACCAACTTTCTCCGGCTTAACCGGGTATCAACTTTATGTCTCGACATAATTATATCAATAGAATCTCTAGGTTGAGCACTACCACATATATATCTTCAAATTCTTCACCACATGTTCATCTCCCAATTTATCAGAAATTACTGCCTATCTCTACTCATATAACAGTAATCACCAGTATCACATCAAAAGCAACTATAATCATATTCAATAATCATGTTTATCATATCTACTCATGTAAGCATATCAACTCATCAACTCATAGGTAAATATTCAAGTAATCCTAAGCATGTTACTAGTCACAACATACATTTTGCCTATATCATATTAAGCATACTAACACACAACATACAACCTCGATATATCATAAAATCAACCTGTCGGTCACTCGACCACTGGTAGGGTTTAGGTCGCCCTACGCATATCAATATAAATTATTTTATTCTTGCCTCCCCGACGAAATTGTGGTTCTTTCCCCCACCTGAACAGTTTTCCCGCGTGCTTCCCCATGCAACTCTAAAATTGTCTACCCAACCACGACTAGCAACCGTACACGCTTTAGAATAATCAAACACTGTCTGATCCTTCACAAGAAAGCACAACCAGAAATTAATAAAATCCAACCAAACCATATAGTAGAGGTGGGCTATGGTTCGGTACTTCACTAAGTAATTAGGCTAGGGATGTTAAAATTTTACAAACTCTTGGATTAATGATCCTTAAGCATGATAAAGACATAATCCTCAATCACTTGTCAAAGATTTGAACCAAAACCCATTCATCCAACAAGGTTAGGGTTCGGCCCTCTTGAGGAAAATAGGCTAGAGATGTCTAAAAATTTCTAACTCTTGGATGAATGATCCTCAAGTATACACAACACTAAATCAAGTTCCATTATCCAAAAACTTGAAGAAACTCATGGTTTCTCAAAGTGATGGTTTCGGTCTCTCTTATAAAAATAGGCTAGGCATGTTATTTGATTACATACTCTTGGATAGTGTAGAGGATGATAAGACTAGATCATAGAAATTAATTTCACATTAAAAAGATTTTTCTATGATTTTCTAGAGATTTTTGAAGATTGAACTTAGAAGTTGAAACATAGTGATTCATGAGTTGAACCAAGAAATAGAAAGGAAGAACACAAGGTTCATGGATCAAGGAGAGTAGTCATACCTCTTGGATGATGAAAATGGGCAAAGATTCAACACTTTCTTCACCAAATTTTGTTAAGTTTCACTATGAGAAAATGAGAGAAAGTTGAAGAGAAAGGATGAAGTTATTAGAAAATGGGTAATTGGCCTCATGGATGGTGATTCTAGGCGTGGAGGAAAGAGGGACCAAATGGTCCAAAAATTGTTCACTTAAGGGCAAAATAGTCATTTCACTTAGGGGCAAAATTGGAATTAAGACAAAAGGTTAAGGGCATAATGGTCTTTTCACCTCCAAAGCCACCAAAATATCTAGATATTTTGTTGGACTTCATGATGATGATGATGATGAGTCACATGGCACGAGCGTAGTTCCATCAGTTCCTTGGGGCAAAACGGTCTTTTCTCAGTATAAACGCGTTTCAGATATTTTCGTTTTCATTATGACTTGGGTGAGTCACTGGCACGCCTTCCTAGGTGAGTTGACTTGATGTGACTTCAATTTTATCTGTTACCGGGTCCCACTAAATCTATATTCAGCTTCGTTAATTATCCGATTTAAGATTTCACCCGAATAAAGCGTAAGAACTTTTTTTTTTTTTTTTGAAAATTTTCAAAATTACCGACATTGTTGGAAACGAGATATAAAATCTAACCGTTTCAGTCTCGAGTCAAAATTAGGTTTTCTGGTTAGTAAAATCTTACTGTCAGTGGAAACGCAGGCTGGGATCTGTCTGAATTTTCAACCTAAAATTTAATCGTAGCTCTCTATGATAATGTAGAGTATAAATATGGTCTTCTTTAATTTAAATTCATTTTCTAAAACCTCGCACAAAATATAAACTCATTTATATAAATTACCGATATTAAAAGCAGTAAATATTAGGGTGTTACATTGTACAACATAGACTTCTTCACTAATGAAACCATTTAGAAAAACACTTTTTACATCCATTTGATAAAGCATGATGTTATGATATGCAGCATATGAGAGTAAAATGCGTATGGCCTCTAATCTAGTTACAAGAGCGAAAGTTTCAGTATAGTCAATACCTTCCTCTTGTGAGTAGCCTTGACCAACTAACCTTGCTTTATTTCTTACAACTTTGCCATCTTTGTCCAGCTTGTTCAATAAACCTACTTTGTTCCAACGACAAAGTTATCATTTGGCAGAGGAACTAGCGTCCAAACGTCACTACGTTGAAACAGGTTGAGCTCCTCTTGCATAGCAAGGATCCAACTTTCGTCCATTAAGGCTTCATCCACTGACTTTGGTTCCAATTCAGATTGAAAGGCTGAATCAGCTTATTCTCTGAAGGTTGACCTTGTCCGAACCCTATCATTTGGTTTACCAATGATTTGATCCCTTGGATGATAAGTCCTGAACTCCCATGAATGTGGAGTATTAGAGACTTGCTGAGACGTTGACGTGTCCGATGAGTTTTGAGTTGCGTTTAATGCACCATCCTCTTTAATCGTTGGATGTTCTTCCACATCGTTCAGCTTCATATCTGCAAAATATTCATCTAGCTTTGATAATCTCTTATCAGGCTGTTTGTCATCAAATATAACATGAATGGACTCTTCAACAGCTAAGGTCCTAGGGTTATATACTCTAACAGCTTTGGAAGTTTCTAAGTATCCTAACATTATTCGATTATCTACTTTGGCATCAAACTTTCCAAGTTGATCCTTAGTATTTAAAATGAAACATTAACATCCGAAACGGTGAAAATAAGAAATGTTGTGTTTACGTCATTTCCACAATTCATAAGGAGTCTTATTCAAGATAGGTCTTATGTATATTCTGTTCTGAATGTAGCAGGCAGTATTTACATCTTTAGCCTAGAAGTGTTTGGAAGCAGAATTATCACTGAGCATAGCCCTTGCCATATCTTGAAGAGATCAATTTTTTCTCTCAATAGCACCATTTTGTTGTGGTGTTCTAGGGGCAGAGAAATTGTGATGAATACCACTTTCATCACAGAATCTTTGGAATAACTCATTTTCAAATTCGCCTCCATTGTCACTTCTGATTGAGATAATACATATGCCTTTTTCATTTTGTACACGTATGCAGAATATAAAAAAGATCTTGAAAGACTCATCCTTGTGAGCAAGGAACTTAACCCATGCCTATCTTGTGTAGTCATCTACTATGACAAGCCCATATTTCCCATATTTCTTACCACTGATACAAGCAGTTCTTGTTGGACCAAACAAATCAAGATGAAGCAGCACTAGTGACCATGAAGTACTAACAATGTTCTTGGACTCAAAAGAGTTCTTAACTTGTTTTCCTTTTTGGCACGCATCAAAAAGAGCGTCTTATCTATACACAATCTTTGGTAGACCTCTTACAAGATTATGCTTGTTTAGTCTTGAGATTAATCTTATACTTGCATGGCCAAGTCTTTTGTGCCAGATCCATCGCTCATCTTCAACATACACTAGGCATGATACACTCTGATTTGAGAGTTCCCCCAATTTAATCTTGTAAAGATTATTTTGCCTCTTGGCAGTGAATAAGATGGACCCATCAGGGTTCTTGACTATACACTCTCCTTTGTTGAAGGAAACATCAGACCCACTATCACATAATTGACATATGCCAAGTAAGTTGTGTTTTAGTCCTTCAACCAAAAGAACATTATCAATAAAGGGGAAAAAAATGCTTACCAATTTTACTAATTCCTACTATCTTCCCTTTCTGGTTACCTCCAAAGGTAACTCATCCACCAGTCTTATTGCGAAGCTCTTGAAACATAGACATTTCTCCCTTCATGTGACATGAGCATCCACTGTCCAAGTACCAGGATTGGGGTTTCCTTTGTGTTGCTAAGAAAATCTGTGTAACGGCCTGGACTGCTTTCAGGATTGCCGACTGTCCCCACAAACCAACACGGGGCTTTTCAGCGTGTTTTGTCCTCACTCATATGCTTTCCAGGAAACTTTCCAGAAGGTCACCTATCCCACGAGTGCTCCAAGTCAAGCATGTTTAACTATGGCGTTCTTATGTTCTGGGCTTCCGAAAAGAAGATGCATGTTGGTATAGGTAGTACCAATCAATTCCTGTAAGCCTTCCTTAACTATGCAGTCTCATACCTGCACAGTCTCAGGATCCGTCTCATTTCAATTTGAATTCGGTCCATTCATGTGTCCCTTTGCCTAGAATCCTACTAGCAGCCACTCCTTGTCCGTGCCTCATGCATCGACGATCACTCCCCGCCCTCGTCAGCGTCAGGCGTCACATGCCCACCAGTTTCCGCCTGGTTCGTCCCCGAACTACATCGTACTGGGAGAGGTTCGCTCTGATAACCATTGTAACAGTCCGGACTACTTTCAGGATTGACGACTGTCCCCACAAACCAACACGGCTCTTTTCAGCGTGCTTTGTCCTCATTCACATGCTTTCTAGGAAACTTCCCAAAAGGTCACCCATCCCATAAGTGCTCCAAGTCAAACACACTTAACTACGAAGTTCTTATGTTGTGGGTTCCCGTAAAGAAGATGAATCTTGTGTTGGTGTAAGCCCTAGTGGCTAATCTATTTTGAATAGATAATCATTTGTATCGTGACTTTGATCATATATTTTATATATGTATATGACATTTATTTATTATGTTATTGTTATGATCATATATATAACATAATAAAGTCCTTAAAACAGGTAGTTCATTTAATGAAACGTCAAGTATGACTTGATCTTGAGATACCATTAAATAATAGAACATTATTCTTAAATTATCCATAGTCAAGTATTATTATTAATAAGGACAATAATAATACATTGAGACTATTATGTGAGTGTACTGATGACCACTTCTCACGGGTCATAGATATAAGATATCAAGTCTTCACATAGGTATAAATATTAGTGAAATATTTATATTGAGTGACCCGCTATGAGAACGCTGCATAATAGTTATGTAAGTGGCATAAGCGATTCTCATGGTGACCATAGTGAAATAGTGCTTCGACTTGAAGTCACTATGATTCCTAACATATGTAGTTGTAGGTCATGCTGAAGTGGGACAATATAAGATATTGGGCCCACATGATAGTACGTCCATTACTAAATCAAGAAATAAATAATTAGACTTAACAAAAATGACACATTTATGCCTTGTTTCCAATTAAGATATTGAGACGAAAGGACGTTGACTTCACATTAAATATGATTACAATATGATTTTAATTGTATCACTAATATTTTAATTAATTGGGTAACAATAATGTATTGCTAGATGTCGCTCATTACTAATATTTTATAATGTCGCTCATTCTTCAAAGTGTTGAAGAGGAGGCAACACCATATCTGGACACCAGTGGGAGGAGCTTGAGAAGCTTGCACGTGGGTCAAAGATTTTAATAATTAGATTTTATTTATTGCATTGTTAGGAAAGGGCCATAACCATAGTACCTTGTATGTTTAAATGTATGATTTAAATGTGATTTAAATTATACGAATGCTTGTATGTCTTGTATGTTTATGTATGTGATGCATGAAATGTATGTGATGTATGATTTAAATTTAAATTTAAATTGTATGATAGCATGTATTTCATTGTTTGCTTAATATCTTTTTTAATATGTGTAAGCTTGTTTGCCATGTATGCTATGAGAGACGTTTATATGATATACAAGCCAGTGAGATCATTTAATTATTAAATTCCCTCAATAAATTAAGTTATTAAATGGCTCTTGATGCGTGACACTCGCCAAGACCATAATCATTTGAGTGTGGGTCATGTTACAGCTGAGCACCTTAATATATTCTTGGTGAGACACGAAAGGTGAAATAACCTACTGCCAACCATTGGGTTGAACTTAACTAAGCCTATTCAATAGCAATGAAATGACTTAGAGGCATGGGTTGGGCTCAATCCATATGATGGATTTGGATAAGGAGTTATTCACCTAACTGGTCCAAGAATTACATTGAATATAATTGGAAAGGTGTTTCCTACCTAAATAGCTAAGTTCTGGGCGATCAGCCACAGCTGACTCAGAACGAGGTGAAATATGGATCTTGGTCCCACTAGAAAATCTTAGAATAGGATTTTCCGAGTCAATGATGAGGGTCATTGATTTGAGTAAAATATTGGAAACGTATTTAATAAAAGACCTATTAAATATGTTTTAATCATGATACTTATATTCTGTATGTTTTTGTATTAAATAACAATGGCTGCAAACACAACTAGTATTTTATTGCTGTGATACATCCTTGAGAAGGATGAGTTATCTAGAATTAATTTTCTGGATTGGTAAAAATTTTGAGAATTGTCCTCAAGTACGAGAAAAGGAATTGTATGTTCTCGAGCAACTAATTCCCAAGCAAGTTGTTGCTAATGCCTTAAGGATTGAAAAAGGTGCTTAATAGAAGCATCAAGTCGATGACATTGGTGTACGAAATCTCATGCTTGCAATCATAGAGGCGTACGATATGATCATGCACCTCATGATACTCTAACAAAATCTAGTAAGGCATAAGAGGTACTAGAAAGAGTATAAAGACAAGAAAGGAAGTATGACTTCGTCTTCATAGAAAAGTCAATATGTCTACTTCAACATCATGGGTATTAGATAACGCATATGGATCTTACATTAATGTGAAGGATCAAAGATGTAAGACGTTGACTAAAGGTAAAGGTCGACCCGATTAGTGGAAATGAATCAAAAGTTGCTACATTAACTATAGGAGTTTGAATTTAGCATTATGGGCTTTGGTTGAAATAAATAATTGTTATTTTATTCCAGCTAATAATAGAAACATCATTTCTATATCTTGTATAGACAAGAAAGGATTTTGAGCTGCAATAAAAGGACAATTGTTGTTCCATTTATTCAACTGATGTTTTCTATACTAGTATTCATATGAGATATGGACTTTGTGTCTTTAATCTCGATATGCCCATCTATAACATAAATGCGAATAGGGTCAAATCAAGTGATTCGAACCCTCTATATCTTTAGCAATATCTAAAAGATCATATAAGTAAGAAATGCATTTCCAAGCTCCACTAATATGGACTCTTGGACTCATCCAATTATGAATTGTTTGAGGTCTGCGAATCTTACTTGTTTTGAAAGATGACTAAGCTCCATTCACCAGTAAGGTGAAAGGGCTGGTGATCTTTTGGCATAATACATTGTGATGTATGAGGGCCTCTAAATAAGTTTGCTAAAACGACAAGTTTTCGTACTACGTCTCATTTACTGATAACTTCAGTAAAGATGGATTTATGTATGACACAAGTCAGAAATCTTTGAAAGGTTCAAAGAAATCAAGAACGAAGTGAAGAACCAATTTTGGAAAAGTATTAAGGCCATACAATCATATCGTTGTGGTAAGTACTTAAACCAACTGTTTGATGACTATGTGAAGCAGTGTGGCATTATATCTCAACTCACTCCTCCTGAAACACCATAATGGATTAGTATGTCTGAGAGGATAAATTGCACCTTATTGGACATGGTACAATCTATGATGAGTCAATCAGACTTTTCTGACTCTTTCTGGGGATATGTTTTACATACAACAGCTTTCACACCTAACCGTATTCCATCTAAGACGGTTGAAAGACACCATATGAGATATGGACTGGTATGCAACCAAGTATGTCTTTCATTAAGATTTAGGGTGTCAAATTTATTGAAGCGTTTAGTTTCAAATATGCTTAGACCCAAGTCTGACAAATTTATCTTTGTGGGGTGTCCTTAGGAAACAAACGGATACTATTTTTGTAACACATCCGAGGACAAAATGTTTGTCACTAGGACTGGAATATTCCTTGAGATGGAACACGTCTCCAAGGGAGACAGTGGGAGGAATGTAAAACTTGGAGAAATCCAAGCACCACAAAGTATTGACCCGCCTGCAATGGAACAAGAACCGGTTCCGTAATATGTTGTGGTTCAACCACCGGTTCAAGTAACACAAGAACCGCGTAGGTCAAACAGATCATTTGAAAAACTTGAGAGATATGGACTTCTCCTAACTCAAGAAGGTGATGTATTGCTCATGAATCAAGATGAGCATGTTACATACAAGGAGGTCGTAAGCGGCCCTGAATCTGAGAAGTGGCTAGAGGCTATGGGATCCGAAATAGAATACATGTACACAAACCGAATTTGGACCTTGGTGGAGCCACCTGAGGGGTAAAACCCATAGGGTGCAAGTGGGTCTTCAACAAAGAGACTGGCATGGATATTATTGTGAATACCTTCAAGGCGAGACTGGCCGCGAAAGGTTTCATACAAATTCATAGTATGACTATGATGAGACCTTCTCTTTAGTTGCATTGATTCAGATCCGACTTGTTATTGCTACATTGTATGACTATGATATCTATCAAATGGATGCCAAAACTGCATTCCTTAACGGAATTATTCACGAGGATGTGCACATGACAAAACCTGATAGTTTTGTCGATCCAAAGAATGCTAGAAAAGGTATGCAAATTGCATAGTTCCATTTATGGATTAGAGCAAGCTTCCAGAAATTGGAATTTTCGTTTTGATTATTGTAAGACAGTTCAGATTCATCAAGAATGAGGATGAACCTTGTGTGTACAAGAAGGTTAGTGGGAGCATAACTATTTTCTCGTATTATATATGGACGATAGACTACTTATCGGAAATGACATTCCTACACTACAAAATGTGAAAACATGGTTAGGAAATTGTTTCTCGATGGAAGACTTACGCGAGGGGACCTATGTGTTAGATATCCGGATATATAGAGATAGATCATTGATATTGCTTGGTCTGAGTCAGATTATATACCTAGATAAACTGTTAAAGCGGTTTAACATGCATGATTCTAAGAAAGGAATTTTGCCTATGCCATATGGTATATGCCTTTCGAAGGCATAATCCCCTTCTACCCAGAAGAGAGGACACATGAATGAGATTCCACATGCTTCGGCAATTGGATCTATTATGTATGCCATGATATGTACTCAACAAGATGTATCGTATGCTTTGAGTATAACGAGCAGGTACCAATCCGATCCAAGTGAAGGTCATTGGACCGAAGTCAAGAATATCCTTAAGTACTTGAGAAGAACTATGGATTCATTCTTGATCTGTAATGGTGAGGAAGAGCTCATTGTAATGGGTTACACTGATGCTAGCTTCCAAATAGATAAGGATGACTCTAGATTGCAGTCTCAATTTGTGCTTTGTCTTAATGGTGGCACTATAAGCTTGAAAAGGTTCCAAGTGTGAGACAGTTGTTGATTTTATTACAGAGGCCGAGTATATAGTTGCCTTAAATACAGATTTAGAGGCTGTTTGGATCACGAAGTTCATTTATGAACTAATCGTAGTTCCTAAATTTGCGAACTCCATTGATCTCCTTGCGATGATGATGGAGTAATCGCGTAAGCTAAGGAAACTTGATCTCACCAGTGATCCGAACATATACTTAGGTGCTTCCATCTCATTCGATAGATGATCAATAAAGGTGATGTGAAGATGTGCAGAATGACAACACTGAATAATCCACTATTGGAGTCTCTTGCTCAGTGGTAGCATGGCACTTACACTAGACCGATGGGTGTTATATTGATGCATGATTGGCTCTAGTGCTAGTGGGAGATTGTTGGTGCAAGACCTAGTGGCCAATCTATTTTTAATAGATAATCATTTGTATCGTGACTTTGATTATATATTTGATATATATGTATAAGGCATTTACTTATTATGTTATTGTTATGATCATATATATAACATAATAAAGTCCTTAGAATAAGTAGTTCATTTAATGGAACGTCAAGTATGACTTGATCGTGAGATACTATTAAATAATAGAACACTATTATTAAATTATCTATAGTCAAGTATTATTATTAATAATGACAATAATAATACATTGAGACTGTTATATGAATGTACTGATGATCACATCTCACAGGTCAAAGATATAAGATATCAAATCTTCACATAGGTATAAATATTAGTAGAATATTTATATTGGAGTGACGCACTATGAGAACGGTGCATAATAGTTATGTAAGTGTCATAAGCGATTCTCATGGTGACTATAGTGAAGTAGTCCTTCGACTTGAAGTCACTACGATTTCTAACATATGTAGTTGTAGGCTTGGATAGTATCAAACGTTGTTTATAACAGGATAACGATAAAGACAGTTATTGGGTCTGAATGAAAAATGTTGAGGAATGTGAGTGATGTAGATATGATTCGTTCCACCTACATAACAGGAGTAATGTCTATAGGCTTCTTGATGGTATGTGATGTAGAAATGCATGGTCACGCTGAAGTGGGACTGTAACACCCCAATTTTTCATTGTCTTTATAAATCAATAAGAGAATAATTAAGTTTATATTTTATTCGATGACTTAGAAAATGAAATAAAATAAACCAAGACCATATTCATGCTGAACGTTATCGTACGAAGCTACGATTAAATTTTGAGCCGAAAACTCGAACGGAGTCCAATCTGCATTTTTACACTAACAGTATGATTTTACTGCTTAGGGGACCTCAGATGGACCCGTGAACGAGACAGTAAGTCCTAGAATTTAATTTCCTACATTTTGGTTAAATTTCAAAAAATTATTTCCTGACCTTCGTTTCGTTCGAGCGAAATCCTCAATCGGGTGACGAACGGAGCCACATATGGACTTATCGGGACCCGCAAATGGATAGTCTTGATGCCACATCATGTCAAATCACTAGGGAGAGCATGCTAGAGTCGTCATGACGTTCGGAAATATCTGGACGCTAAATGACCAAAATACCCCTTACCTAACCTTTTTCACTTTTACCATTTACCCTTGAAGGAAATGACCATTTTGCCCTTAAGTGACCCATTTTAAAGGCTGATCAGCCCCTCTTTCATGCCCCAAATCTGGTCTTGAGAGTCTCCTTCATTGAGAAAAACTTCATTTTCTTCTTGACTAAAGCTTGAAACCTTGTGAGAAAAGCTTGAATCTTTGATCAATCTTCATCCTTTCTTTAGTAAGATCACTTCTATGATCTCTCAGCTCCATGAATCTCTTCCTATCTCAAGTTCAAATCTTGTTTTCATGAAAATCAAGTTTATGATCCAAAACTTCAAAACATCATAGGAATTTGTAGAAAAATCCTTTTAATGGAAAACCAATTTCTTTGAGCTCACTTCATCATCCTCTACTTAAACCCAAGAGCATATGAGCAAACTCTCATCCTAGCCTATTTTCCCCAAAGTGTCCGAACCCCATGTTCTTTGATGAATAGTGTTTTAGCTCAAATTTTTGATTTCAAACTCTTGATTCCATCCTTACCTTTCCTATTGTCTTTGAATCCAAGTGATGGAAAACTAAATCATTTTCTAACCCTTTTTCCATTTCATGGCTGAGACCTTCAATGAGAAAAACCATGAGTTATGTTTCATATTTTTGAGTCATAGGACTTATATTAGTGTTAACCCAGCTTATGAGCCAACCATCCAAAAGTTTCGAACCAAATGTGATCCCTAACCCTTTTTACCAAAAATGACCGAACCTTAGACCTTTAGGGGAAGGAAAATTTATGTTTTGATGTTGTATATTGATGTTCATTGTTGTTTGAATTGAATTGTATTTGATTGTTTTAGGCGACGCGAACGAAATCGGAGCCGGAGTCGGGGTCGAGGATCATTCAGGATTTAATTTAGCAACTTAAAGAGGTAAATGGAGGTATTTCATTTGAGTTCGGTAGCTTCGTGGAATTTGATTTGTTATATGATATATGGTAGTTTGATTGATGATTGGAAGATGTGAACGATTGATTTATGTACTTGATGTATTTAATGAAACATACTTGTACACTTGATCATGATTTGTGGCATTGATGCCTTGGGTGATGTTTTCTTGTGATTATGGGCTGTCTTGATATATATATATATATATATATACATATATATATCCTGGATGAGCATAGGACTGGCTATGACTCGATAAATAATTAAAATACTCGAAAACTGGAATCGAAGTTTTGAAAATCGAGTTTTGAAAAGCAAAAAGGTGCTTTTGGGAAAATGTGTTGCTTTTTCAAGAAAAAGTAGCTTTCCTTTTTGAAAAGTTGATTTCCTTTTTAAAAGAAAAAGCCTTTAAGGAAAAGTCAATGTAAAATGTTTTCCTTTTTGAAAAATGTTTTCAAAGAAACAGAACCTTTAGAAAACGGTTTGGTTTACCAAAAAGTGCTTTTCCTCGGAAAATGTGATCTTGGAAAAAGATGTTTTAGTTTAATAAAATGAAATTGAGTTTTGTTTTCCAAGTCGTTTTGAAAAGAAAAATGAGGAATCCTGAAGATGAACGCAAACCTAGAGACCGAGATATCGGACTAGTGTTTTGTGGATTGAGCAATCGGACTTCGTGTTTTGTGTTTTTGATTTGAACGAGCTTAACGTCCTTTAAATGAGTCATGGGCTTTATGCCTCGACAATTGAAAGAATGAACGAAAAAGAAAACAGAAAACTTTCTGTGTACAAGCATGAACCAACAGACGTGCCATTTGAAACCGAGCTACAACTTACGTAGTTGAGAATTCAGCCAGTTAAGACCATTAGGTCTATAGGGGCATGCTGTGCTCGAGATCCCACAAGTGACCGGTGGCGTAGCAACCCCGTGCCGTGGCAAATCGGCTGCCAAACACGAATGAACTCGATCAGAGATTGGCGTATTCATGATATGGTTTGACGTCGTACCCTGGAACAATTGGAGTTCGGACCTAAATTGAGAGGCCGACTCATGAGAACAATTGTGTTATGGGTGTTATTGCGGCCTATCGCTCGATGAAGGGTAGTAGGAATCTCCGGACTACATGAATTAGAAAGATGATATTGAAGTCTCATGCATTATTATAACTCATGATAGTGTTTGAGATATTGTTTCATATGAATAACTGATATTATAACTGTATTTATGTGTGACTGTAACTGTTGTTTGTTGCATGTGTGGCTATCGCGATAAACTTATATTATGAGTATCTCACCTTTGCCTGTACATGTTGGACACCCAGTTGTGTTTTTGGAACACATGTACAGATGTTGATCGTAGGTCCCCGCGGATACGTGAGGACTCAGACGACGGAAACTTTTGAAGGACCCAACTTGGGTTGTATCCCAATGGCTACTCTTAGCCAACCAGCTTAGGAGTCTTTTTTTTTTTTGAAGAAGTCTTATACTACTTGCTGCACACATTTGAACTTATGATCTTAAGTCTGTAATATGTTATCTATTAGACCTAGATTTATGTTATGATTATATTAGTATGAATCTGAAACGTTGATGTATGTTTCACAGTTTATTTCCTTATCTTGAGTTTGTTTTACCTATGCACGCAGAAATTTTTTTTAGAACCGCGCTTTCGAACATAGCTACTTAATTAAAGTATTTTCCGAAAGCAACCAGCATTTTTATTTTCTTGATATTTTCCGCATTTTGAGTTTGAGTACGTAGCACCCGAGGGCGGTGTTACATTAGTGGTATCAGAACTGGTCGAGTCTTTCGGGAATCCTTGGGGAATAGGTCTGTTGTGTTTGTGTTGTGTGATCTCTGTGTGTTGAGACACTAGTATTTGATACACTGTTACTTGACACACTAGCACTTGACACACGAGTTTATGTTTCCTTATTAAGGTATGATTAGTTTGCCTTGTAGGGTAACATGAATCTTAGAGGTGGTCGTGGTGGAGGTCGCGGCACTGCTGACAGCACTGCTGATGACAACAACATCAATCGGGCTATCCAGGCTATGGTTGATATGGCGACTGCTATTGTTCAACAGACAGCTACGATGGCTCAACAGAATCAACAAAGAGCTGATCTTGCTGCTGGTGCCAGAGGGTTAGTCAATTTTCGGCGTCATGATCCTCCGCAATTTCATGGGGACTGTGACCCGGAAAAGGCTGACTTGTGGCTGCAAGAAATAGAGAAGATTTTTACTGTTCTGCACTGCCCCGAGGGAGTGAAGGTGGACTATGCCACATTCCTATTTCTGGGTGATGCAGAGTATTGGTGGGGAGGAACCAGACAACTGCTGGAAGCCAACAACCAAGAGATCACTTGGGGGGTATTTCGCACCATGTTCTTGGACAAGTCTTTCCCCAGAGTGCTAGAACTGAGAAAGAGCAGGAATTTCTGAGGCTGCAGCAGAGGGACATGACTGTTGGGAAATATGCGGCGAAGTTTGAATTGCTTGCCAAATATTTCCGCTTTTTCCAAGCCCAACCTGACGAGGACTGGAAATGCTAGAGGTTTGAAGGCGGTCTGCGCTTCGAGATCAAGAAGTCAGTGTTACCACTGGAAATCCGTACCTTTCAAGCTCTGGTGAAGAAGTGCAGAAAAGTAGAAAAGATGATTAGAGGAAGGGAGAACAAAAGTACTGCAGGAGGACCTTCTAGGTCCAGGAATCCGAATCAGTACCAGAACCAGAGAGGGAAGCAGTGCCAGAAGAAGCCATATTACCGACCCCAAGGGAATGCTCAGAAATAGCAATCTTATCGTCCTGTCGCTTCTGCTTATGGTGGAAGTGGAAACGATCAGAATCAAGGCCAAGTACAGAGATGCTTCAAGTGTCGGAGACAAGGACACCCAACTGATAACTGCGAGCTGAAAGGAGTTCTATGTTTCCAATGCGGGAAGATAGCACATTTAGCGAAGGAATGCCCTACACCAAAGTCCGAGCCGACTGTCAACAATGTGCGGACTCCTATACCAACAGCGAGAGGAAGAGTGTATACCATGAGAGGCTCTGATGCTTCTAAGTCGGATGATCTCATACAAGGTAGTTGCATCATAGCTGGTAATCTCCTAACTGTACTATTTGATTCGGGTGCGACACATTCGTTTATCTCTTTGGATTGTGTGAGACTGTTGGACTTGCCTGTTTCTTCGCTATCTTTTGATTTGATTGTCACTACTCCAACTACTAAGCCTATTACGGTTAATACTGTATGTTTGAATTGTCCTATTATTGTTCATGATAGGAACTTTCTTGTTGACTTAATATGTTTGCCTTTGACTCAATTGGATGTGATCCTTGGCAGGGATTGGTTCTTTTCCAACCATATCCTTTTAGACTGTGCACATAGAACCTTAGTTTTTCCTGACCCTGAGATTTCTGGATTTTTAACTGCCAACCAAGTAATAGCTTCTTTGAAAGAAGGAGATCAGGGATACATGCTTCTATCCTGTTTAGAAATCGAGAGGGACGTTGTCTTGAGCGATGTGCCGGTTGTTAAAGATTTTCCGGAAGTTTTTCCAGAGGACATACTAGGTTTGCCACCTATGAGAGACATTGAGTTTGCGATCGACTTAGTTCCAGGATCCGGTCCGATTTCTATAGCTCCATCTAGGATGTCACCTACGGAGTTAGCCGAGCTGAAGACTCAATTAGAGAATCTGATGTCACCTATGGACTAATGTTCTATATTAAGTGTGCAGGACAATTCCAATATAGTCCAAAGACGTTATCTCGTCTAATATAGTCCAAAGACGTTATCTCGTCCAACATAGTCCAAAGACTTTATCTCGTCCAACACCTATTCCAGGTTTACGACTGGACGATAGTTTATAGAACCATTGAGTCCAAAGACTCTTTTGGTTACCTTCTGTAATAACTAGTCCAATACATGTCTTTTAAATTTCAAGCGCGAATATCTTTGTAAAAGCATTTGAAATTATTATTCCATGTAAAAGGCTTATACTAGTGGGACAAAACATTCTCTGTAAGATTCGTACAAAAGAAAAGCACAAGCCAGAATGTCCCTATCACCTAAAGAAGTTGACCTTCTTGTTTCGGATAAACAAAAGGCAACTTTCTTCTACTCAGAGGATATGTCAGCACCACTTTTAGCTATCTCCCTGACAGTCTATTCTGCTGATCAGAAACTTCAGAAGCTATCAGACTCAACGGATCAAATGCTTTCAATGCTCATTAGAACGGATCCTTTTCCATCCGTTGAAGACTGAAGACTGCTCAAAGAAAAGAAGCTATATATACCTTCATCTTTTGAAAGTGAAAAGGCAGAAATCAAGAAAAAAAGAAAGGCTGAACGAAACTGAACTTGAGCAAAAAGAAGTGAAGCAACACAAAGCAATTCAAAATCCTTCAAGAGATAAAAGAGAAAATCTCAAGCTTGCAAAGCTAGAAAAGCTACTCTGATTCTAACTTTCATATTACTCTCTGTGTAGAGCTATTTTCAAGAGTCTAAGCTTTAGTTTCGAATTCTCACATTTAGTGAGTTAGTAGAACAATCTTTTTCAAAACCTTAGTTTGGTTGAGCCTGAAGAGGCTTGTCTGTAAAAGAATACTTAGAGAACCTGAAGAGGTTGAGAATACTCCCTGAAGAGGTGTTGAATACTTTGTAACAAAAGGTTTTTGTTATAGTGGATAAAGCTCTCAAGTAGAGAGGACTGGACGTAGCTCTTTGGTGAAGAGTGAACCAGGATAATATCGTTGTGTTCTTTTCTCTCCCTTATCTTACTTTAGTTTTTGTCTAACAAACTAACTGGGATTGAATTGCCTTTCATTACGCTGTCTTCTTATCTTAGTCAAAACTAAGTGAGCGTCCAACTTGGAGTTTGGAAGAGCTCTCTTTGCTTTTAATCGTTTTAAGCGTCCAATCTTGCGAAAATCATTATCTGCTTACGAAAAGAATTTAAAATCGCCTAAAACACAATTCAACCCCCCTTCTTGTGTTTCAAACAGGTTCCTTCAATTGGTATCAGAGCTCAGCCTCTGGGTTGAGCACTTTGCCGTGTAGAGGAAAAGATCCTACTGCAGATATGTCTGGACCAGGTATGCCAAGCGGGAGTCAACCAGTTATGGAAGGCACTTCCATGACCAGACCGCCGTTCTTCAACGGTACTCACTACCTGTACTGGAAGGAGAGATTCAAAGGTTTCATCCTCAGTACAAACTTAGTTCTCTGGGCTAGAATCACAAATGGTCCTAACGTTTGTCTCAACTCTGACGGGACAGACAAAGCAGAGGACGATTGGACAGATGCTGAACGGGCCAGAATGGAACAGAATCATAAAGCAAGATATGCTTTAATGTGTGCTCTCAGTCTTGACGAATTTCAGAAGATTCACGCATGTGAATCAGCTAAACAAATATGGGACACCTTTTCTAATCTCCATGAAGGGACAACCAAGGTGAAGGACTCTAAAATCATCATGCTGGTTGGCCAGTATGAAATGTTCACCATGGCTGAAGGAGAGTCCATCCTTGACATGATGGGTCGCTTTCAGACGATCATCAACAATCTGAAATCCCTTGGAAAGGTCTACACTACCAAGGAGAATGTCACCAAGATTCTTAGGAGTTTGCCTAAGAAATGGAGACCTCTTGTCACTGCAATCACCCAGGCCAAAGATCTCTCCACTTTGACTCTGGATGATCTTGTCGGGACGCTTCAAGTTCATGAGCAGGAGCTTGATCTTGACAATCCCGGAAAGAAGAACAAGGGGATTGCCCTGAAAGCTCATAGGTCCAATAACTCAAAAGCCTTAAAAGCTGATGAGTCCAGTGATGAAGCTGATCAGTCTGATGATGATGTATCAGACGATGACGAGCTATCCTTTATCTCCAGAAAGATTCAGAATATGTGGAGAAAGAAAAATGGAATGAAGAGAAGGCCATTCCAAAAGAAAAGCTTCAAGGACCATGCTGAACCCAAGGATAAAAGTCAACTGGTCTGTTTTGAATGTAACAAACCAGGACACTTCAAAGCTGATTGTCCTACGCTAAAGGACAAAAAGAAGTTCTTCAAAAAGAAGAAAAAGAACTTCATGGCAACTTGGGAGGACTTGAACTCTTCTGAAGAAGAAGAAGAAGAAACAAATGAAGAGGCTAATCTATGCCTATGGTCCAACAAGCAAGATGAAGACTCTTCGGACGATGAACAATTTGTTGTTCCCGGAGAAAGAAGTCAGGAGTCTACCTCTGGAAGAGGAAGGAATGTGAATGTTCCACCCATCTTCAAGGGAACAGACTATACTTATTGGAAATCAATGTTCCAATTATACGTCCAAGCTCAAAATTATGAGCTGTGGGACATCTTCACAAACGGAGATTATCGTCCAACGATTACCCATGAGGACGGTTCAACATCGTCCAAACATGAAACAGATTGGACGAGTGATGATATCAGACGATGTTCTCAGAATGCCTATGCCAACTGGTGTCTTGTCAACGCCCTTGATCGTCCAAGATTGGACATGGTCTCGCAACTCCAAACAGCTAAGGAGAAGCTGGACGCTCTGGAACATCTGTTCAGACCAAGGAGCTCGTCTACCTCAAATCTCTGCCTAATGGCCAAAAGCTCTTCGGACGCTGAATCAGAAGATGACGAGGTATCTGTTTCTGACTCTCTTCAAGAAGCATATGATGAACTGCTAAATGATTCTTCTATATTGCATCATCAATACATCGTGCTTAAGAAAAAATTGTCAAAAGTAAATAAGGAGTTGGAAGAGTCCAACAAACTAAATAAGCAGCTTGTTGAAGAGAATAATAAGCTTAAAGCTGAGAATGTCAGTCTAACTGACAAACTCACCTCTGAGTCCAGTGAACCTCATGAGGTAACTAGACTAAAAAAAGAGGTATCTGATCTTACCAAAAGCGTAACTAAGCTTGTTGGAGGATCAGAGAAGCTAGACCTAATATTGAGGTACACTAGATCACCTCATGATAAGTCTGGCCTAGGCTATGACTCTGAGAAACAAACTGCGTCTCAGAAAATATCAGGGTCCAACAAAAATCACAAGGCTTTTCATTCCTATGGAAAGCAAAAAGAAAATAAATTGCATGCATCCAGAACTTACTGTAAGATTTGTGGAAAGAGTGGTCACACTTCTTCAAAATGCATTTACAAAAATAAAAACAAAATGCATGGACGAAGACCACCAACTAACCCAAAAGGACCCAAGTCTATCTGGGTACCTAAGAATATGATAATACCTGTTGCAGATCTGCTTAGCAACACAAAAAAGACCCCAGTCCTGGTACTTGGACAGTGGTTGCTCACGTCACATGACGGGAGAAAGGTGTATGTTCCAAGAAATCCGTGAGAAGTCTAGTGGATGGGTCACCTTTGGAGGCAACCAGAAGGGTAAGATAGTAGGAATAGGTAAGATTGGTAAGCATCCTCTTCCCTCTATTGATAATGTTCTTCTGGTTGAAGGATTAAAACACAACTTGCTTAGCATAAGTCAATTATGTGATAGTGGGTCTGTTGTTTCCTTCAATAAAGGTGAATGTATGGTCAAGAACCCTGATGGGTCCATCTTATTCACTGCCAAAAGGCAAAATAATCTGTACAAGATTAATTTGGGGGAACTCTTAACTCAAAGTGTATCATGCCTAGTGTCTGTCGAAGATGAGCGATGGATCTGGCACAAAAGACTTGGTCATGCTAGTATGAGATTAATCTCTAAACTAAACAAGCATAACCTTGTAAGAGGCTTACCAAAGATTGTGTTTAGATCAGATGCTCTCTGTGACGCATGTCAAAAAGGAAAACAAGTTAAGAACTCGTTTGAGTCCAAAAACATTGTTAGTACTTCTAGACCACTGGAATTGTTGCATATTGATTTGTTTGGTCCAACAAGGACGGCCTCTGTCAGTGGTAAGAAATATGGACTTGTCATAGTAGATGACTATACTAGATGGACATGGGTTAAGTTCCTTGCTCACAAGGATGAGTCTATCAAGGTCTTTTCTATATTCTGTAAGCGAGTTCAGAATGAAAAAGGCGTATTCATCAGCTCGATCAGAAGTGATCATGGTGGCGAATTTGAAAATGAGCTCTTTCAAAGGTTCTGTGATGAAAGTGGTATTCATCACAATTTCTCTACTCCTAGAACTCCACAACAAAACGGTGTTGTTGAGAGGAAGAACCGATCTCTTCAAGAGATGGCTAGGGCAATGCTCAGTGATAATTCTGTCCCTAAGCACTTCTGGGCTGAAGCTGTAAATACTGCCTGCTATATTCAAAACAGAATATACATAAGACCAATCTTGAATAAGACTCCTTATGAATTGTGGAAAGGACGCAAACCCAACATCTCTTATTTCCACCCCTTTGGATGTCAATGTTTTATTTTAAATACTAAGGATCAACTAGGAAAGTTTGATGCCAAAGTAGATAATGGAATATTGTTAGGATTCTCTGAAACGTCTAAAGCTTTTAGAGTCTATAACTCTAGAACGTTGATTGTTGAAGAATCCATTCATGTTAAATTTGATGACAAACAGCCTGATAAGAGATTATCAAAGCTAGATGATTCTTTTGCAGATATGAATCTGAATGATTCAGATGCTCGTCCAATAACCAACAAAGACGAGGCATCAGACGCTACGATGGACGCATCATCGTCTCAGCAAGCTGTAAATACCCCTCGTTCGTGGCAATTCAGAACTTATCATCCCGAGGATCAAATCATTGGCAAACCTAATGATAGCGTCCGGACAAGGTCAACTTTCAGAGAGCAAGCTGACTCAGCCTTCATCTCTGAGATGGAACCAAAGTCTGTGGACGAAGCCTTATTGGACGAGTGCTGGATCCTCGCTATGCAAGAAGAGCTCAACCAGTTTCAACGTAGTGACGTTTGGACGCTGGTCTCCCTGCCTAAGGATAAGTCTGTAATTGGAACCAAGTGGGTCTATCACAACAAGCTGGACGAGGATGGCAAGGTGGTAAGGAATAAAGCAAGGCTAGTTGCCCAAGGCTACTCACAAGAGGAAGGTATTGATTATACTGAAACCTTTGCTCCAGTAGCTAGATTAGAAGCTATACGCATCTTACTTTCATATGCTGCACATCATAACATCATGCTTTACCAAATGGATGTAAAAAGTGCATTTCTAAATGGTGTAATTAATGAAGAAGTATATGTTCTCCAACCACCCGGTTTTGAAGATCAGAACCGTCCTGAGCATGTATATAAGCTTAAGAAAGCTTTATATGGACTCAAGCAAGCTCCTAGAGCTTGGTATGAGAGACTCAGCTCTTTCCTAATGGAGAATGGCTTCTCGAGAGGAAAAGTGGACACAACTCTTTTTAGAAAAGTAAATAAAAAGGAATTTATTGTTGCTCAAATTTACGTTGATGATATAATATTTGGTGCAACTGATGAATCTCTTTGCCAAGAATTCTCTGAATTAATGCAAAGGGAGTTTGAAATGAGCATGATGGGAGAACTAAAATTCTTCCTCGGACTTCAAGTAAAGCAAACTTCAGACGGAGTGTACATTCATCAGACGAAGTACACAAAGGAGCTTCTAAAACGCTTCAAGTTGGACGATTGCAAACCTATGAATACACCAATGCATCCAACGTCCGTGCTAAACAAAGATGATAAAGATAAAAAGGTAGACCAAAAGGTATATAGAGGTATGATTGGTTCCCTCTTATATCTAACTGCGTCCAGACCTGATATCATGTTTAGCGTTTGCTTATGTGCTCGTTTTCAATCTGATCCAAGAGAGTCTCATCTCTCAGCAGTAAAAAGAATCTTTAGATACTTAAAAGGTTCTACTAATCTGGGTCTTTTGTATAAGAAAATTGATGAATACAGATTAGTTGGATTCTGTGATGCTAACTATGCTGGAGACAGAATAGAAAGGAAAAGCACAAGTGGAGGGTGTCACTTCATTGGTGCTAATCTCGTCTCATGGTCAAGCAAAAGGCAAAGCACAATTGCTCTATCAACTGCTGAAGCTGAGTACATTGCTGCAGCCAGCTGCTGCTCACAACTGCTATGGATCAAACATCAGTTGGAAGACTACAACGTGTTTGTAAGCAACATCCCTATCATGTGTGATAATACTGCTGCTATTAATTTGTCAAAGAACCCCATACTGCATTCTAGAGCAAAGCATATAGAAATAAAACATCATTTTATTAGGGACTATGTGCAAAAAGGAACAATAGATATTCAATTTGTTGATACTGACCATCAATGGGCAGATATCTTCACTAAACCTTTAGCCGCAGATAGGTTTATATTCATAAGAAAATATCTGAACATGCATTTCATTGATTAACTGAGAGTCCAATGCATGCGTCCAATATTTGCATTACGTCCAATATATGCTCGTCCAATGTACCTTCTGAATGATCGTCTAATGCATTAATGAAACTCAATCTTTGTCGAATGAAATATTATCCTTCATTCCCTTAACTGAGTCAGTTTTTTTGTTTTCTTTATTTGCCAAAAATGCTTTTTACGGTTTCAAAGTCTGAACGTGTGTCAGACATTTAATGCACGTCGTTTCGCTCTCTCTCTCTTTGAAAATGCGAAAGGCTTTCGCTCTCTCTTCTTCTTCCTTTTAAAACCTAAGTTTTGCTCTTTGATAAAAATCAAACCTTTACAAAAAGCTTTAACCTTTCTTCTTGCACCTTCGAAAAGGAAAACCCTTTCTGAAAAACCTTTTTCTTCAAACATCCTCTCTGAAACTATGGCAACCTCTTCTGCTGCTGGCTCCAAGGGTAAAGGAAAAACCTTTAATACTCAGACTGCTAATGTCATGGTCGAGTACAAGTTTAACCTACAATTCCTGGCTGATAATGGGATTGACATCTTCTCTAACATCCATGCCGCTGGATGGTCAAGCTACTTTGAAGGTTCTCCGGTAATCTACCCTGCTCTAGTTAGGGAGTTCTGGACTAACCCCATTGTCTCTGCAAGAGAGATTCGCAACAAGGTGCTTGATACTGAAGTTATAGTATCTGAAGCGACTATCTGTAATGCAACTGGGTGCGCTCAATCAGGCATAACTGTTGAAGATGACTGGGAAGAAGAGATTGGTGATGCTTCCACCATCAGAGATTGTTTGTTGAAAAACTCTGGTGACAAGCTCATAGCCTCAAAAATGACTGACAAGGCTAGGGTTCTTCACCAAATCTTGAACAAGGCTATCCTTCATAAAGTTGGGTCAAAGGATAATGTTTCAAAGGCTCATCAGTTTTGCCTAGTTCATCTGATTCTTGAAAGGCAAATAAACCTTCCACACCTCCTCTTTTCCTTCTTCAAATATGCCATTGAAGGCTCTGGGAAGAAGAACACTGCACTCATCTATGGCGCTCTTCTCTCCAAAATATTTGAGAAGCATATGGTCTACGACGACCTAAAGAACTTGGCTCCAGAAAGAAAGTTCAAATACTACGGAGTTCATGGGATTGAACGGGTGCATCAGCCTGAGTTTAGCAGGCAAAGTTTGGTAATGATGCAGTTGGACTGCTTTAAAAAGTCCAAACTTGAAGGCCAACAAAAAGGAGCTCAGACGCAAGGCTCAGAAGAAGAAGCGTCTGAACAATGTGTCTCTGCTGGACGCTTTGCTGAACGAGCTCGTCCAATAGCTAAGACTTCTTCGTCTCGTCCAAAGCCAATCGTCCAACCTTCAATTTCTTCGTCTCGTCCAAAGCCCATCGTCCAACCTTCAAGAAAAAGGAAGCTGGTTCTAGCTCCCATTGATGAAGATGAAGAGGACACTCTACCCATCTCCAGGGTAGTTAAAGGACCAAGATTGGAAACCGCACCTGCTGCACCTCTGTCAACAAGGGCAAGGTCATCTCGAAGAAAGACGAAAGGTAATACTGAACCTATCTCCAGTTCAGTTATTATTTCTCCTATCGTCCAATCGCCTGAGATAGAAGACTTAACCTTTGAACCTTCCCTACCTCTCTCACCCACTAACCTACCACAAACTCAAACTCTAGCCTCACAAAATGAACCCGAAGACTGGTTCACACCTTGGGGAGATCACCCCTTCCAACCCGATGGTGCTCCCTACCCCAGACCGATCTTTCCCATAAGCAAATATAGACGCCTCCCTGGAGTAGACTACAACAACAAATGTTCAATTTGGGCTGATGTTAAACGCAAATTTCCTGTTCTATTCCTTAAACACTCACCCCCCACTACTGAACCTCACCCCAAAAGCCCCCTTCCATTACCCGAATATGAATTTGAACAACCCTCCACATCATCTACCTCACCCCCTAAACTTGCCTACCAACCCATCCCATACACTTCACCTAAACCTCTGCCCTCTGAAACATACAATGCCCATGGACCATTGGTTACTTACCTTGAAAAGAAGACGTTTCCTCCAAGGAAAGTCTATCCCAAACTTATCAAGGACAAGGAATTCAAATGGTGCCACTACAATATAAAGAGGCACATTGTCCTTCGCCATGAAGACAAGAGAGGTTGCAAGACGGAGTATGAAAGAAGGGCAAGGACGTTTGGCTTAAGTAACTTCATCCTTGATCCCGACCTTTCTTTTATTCCAAGCTATCCATCATCTTGGAAGGAGTATTCTGATGTCCGAGACTTTCTTCCTTACTATGCTGTGCGGAAGGAGTGTGACATGCCTCGAGAAGCTAAGATCCATCACAACCTTCCTAAGAGATTTTGGTCAAAGTCTTCTCGCACTAGCGTAGGAGTTGTTCCTCCTCAAGCTTGCCCAAGGCTCCCTATCCTAGATCCCAACAAGGATAAGGACCTTCGCAAAAATCTTGAGTCATGGACGCTGCCTTACCAACATGCTTTTGATCCCCTGTTTTGGACAAAACATCGAGATGACTCTGGGGCTCTCGAAAGTATTTGGAAGAAAGATCCTCGCTTCAGATTTGACCCAGATGCTAGGATATATTGGGAAAATCACATCTGGAGATGCTCCCAAGAAGCGTCATCATCTGGTTTATCAGTTGAGGAGAAAGCTGAGATTCGAGTCTACCCGAGACAATATCGAATCCGTGAAGCAACCTTCATGATCGTAGACGATATCTTTGGGATACCTCTTTATCCTAGAGACGTTCTGCCTATGCCTCCTATCAGATGGCGTGAAAACAAGTTTGATGATGCTGATATCATACTTGAGGTGCTGCGTCCACCCGAACCTATTGTTGCTCCTCTTGCTCCTCCTACTCTTCCTCCTAAGCCGGCCATTCCTGAAGAGACTGGGGACACCGAAACCATCTATGTGGAACCCTCCTCTGAAACTCATGATAACGAAGCGGAACAAGTTGCAGACTCTGCTCAGTCCAAGTCTCAACCGGTCCCTCTCTCAATGGTCCATCCTGATGCTCCATCTCCTTCTCAGGCTCTTAGTATAGTTCCTGATCAAAGAGGTGTGGACGCAACCCGGGCCACTGCTGAGAGCTCTGCCTCAGTTATTCCTCCTGAGTTTCAAGAGTTCGTTCAACGGACTATCGAAGCTAACAATGCGGTGCTCCTTCAGCAGATTGCGGCCATGTTCAAAGATTTCATTCCCAAACCTCCTCCCTCTTCTTAAAATTTTTTTTGTTGTTTTGTTTTCTTTGTTTTTTTTTCAAAACAACTGACTATGATGTGTTTCTCACTCTTTTGTCTGATGACAAAAAGGGGGAGAAGATGGATTTTGATTGATTATTATTGATTGATTATTTAAAGTTAAATTTGTTGATTGAATCTTTAAATGATACGTGTGCTCATATTATTGATTGATTGATTATTATTGATTGATTATTTAAAGTTAAATTTGTTGATTGAATCTTTAAATGATACATGTGCTCATATTTGTTGAATGATGCTTTAAATGATTAAATGCTTTAAATGATTAGAATGTTTGTCTTAGGGGGAGCCCTTCAGCTCTCTAGGACTCTTTGTTCAAATCAAAATTAGCATGTTTTGTCATCATCAAAAAGGGGGAGATTGTTGGAACCAAAGTGGTCATGGTCCAGATAATCCCTTGAGTTTTGATGTTAACAAAGAGCTAATTTAAGATGAACAAAGATTAGTTATGGACTAATGTTCTATATTAAGTGTGCAGGACAATTCCAATATAGTCCAAAGACGTTATCTCGTCCAATATAGTCCAAAGACGTTATCTCGTCCAACATAGTCCAAAGACGTTATCTCGTCCAACATAGTCCAAAGACTTTATCTCGTCCAACACCTATTCCAGGTTTACGACTGGACGATAGTTTATAGAACCATTGAGTCCAAAGACTCTTTTGGTTACCTTCTGTAATAACTAGTCCAATACATGTCTTTTAAATTTCAAGCGCGAATATCTTTGTAAAAGCATTTGAAATTATTATTCCATGTAAAAGGCTTATACTAGTGGGACAAAACATTCTCTGTAAGATTCGTACAAAAGAAAAGCACAAGCCAGAATGTCCCTATCACCTAAAGAAGTTGACCTTCTTGTTTTGGATAAACAAAAGGCAACTTTCTTCTACTCAGAGGATATGTCAGCACCACTTTTAGCTATCTCCCTGACAGTCTATTCTGCTGATCAGAAACTTCAGAAGCTATCAGACTCAACGGATCAAATGCTTTCAATGCTCATCAGAACGGATCCTTTTCCATCCGTTGAAGACTGAAGACTGCTCAAAGAAAAGAAGCTATATATACCTTCATCTTTTGAAAGTGAAAAGGCAGAAATCAAGAAAAAAAGAAAGGCTGAACGAAACTGAACTTGAGCAAAAAGAAGTGAAGCAACACAAAGCAATTCAAAATCCTTCAAGAGATAAAAGAGAAAATCTCAAGCTTGCAAAGCTAGAAAAGCTACTCTGATTCTAACTTTCATATTACTCTCTGTGTAGAGCTATTTTCAAGATTCTAAGCTTTAGTTTCGAATTCTCACATTTAGTGAGTTAGTAGAACAATCTTTTTCAAAACCTTAGTTTGGTTGAGCCTGAAGAGGCTTGTCTGTAAAAGAATACTTAGAGAACCTGAAGAGGTTGAGAATACTCCCTGAAGAGGTGTTGAATACTTTGTAACAAAAGGTTTTTGTTATAGTGGATAAAGCTCTCAAGTAGAGAGGACTGGACGTAGCTCTTTGGTGAAGAGTGAACCAGGATAATATCGTTGTGTTCTTTTCTCTCCCTTATCTTACTTTAGTTTTTGTCTAACAAACTAACTGGGATTGAATTGCCTTTCATTACGCTGTCTTCTTATCTTAGTCAAAACTAAGTGAGCGTCCAACTTGGAGTTTGGAAGAGCTCTCTTTGCTTTTAATCGTTTTAAGCGTCCAATCTTGCGAAAATCATTATCTGCTTACGAAAAGAATTTAAAATCGCCTAAAACACAATTCAACCCCCTTCTTGTGTTTCAAACAGGTTCCTTCAAAGTCTACATCAAGCTTAAGGAACAAGGCTGAGGCTGAGTTCATCTTATCACCCTCAAACTGATGGACAAACAGAGAGAACGATACAATCTTTGGAAGATCTGCTGAGAGCTTGCGTTTTAGACCATGGTGGAAGTTGGGATGATATGTTGCCTCTTATCAAATTCACCTACAACAACAACTATCATTCTAGCATAGGGATGGCACCTTAGAAAGCCTTGTATGGACGAAAGTGCCAGACACCGTTGTGTTGGTATCAAGATGGAGAGAATATGATTGTAGGCCTCGAACTTGTGCAACAAACAATGGAAAAGGTTAAGCAGACCGTGAAAAGATCAGGACAGCACAGAGCAGACAAAAAAGCTACTCAGATAAACGAAGACGACCCCTCGAGTTTCAAGAAGGTGAACACGTGTTCCTGAGAGTCACACCTACGACTGGGGTAGGTAGAGCTATAAAGTCCAGAAAACTCACTCCCAAATTCATTGGACCCTACCAAATTCTTTGACGTATTGGTCCAGTAGCATACCAGATTGCCTTACCACCTTTTTTGTCCAACATTCATAATGTTTTCCATGTCTCACAACTTCGAAAGTATATTCTTGATTCGTCCCATGTAATCGAACCTGATATAGTACATTTACGAGAAAACTTGTCTTATGAGACATTGCCTGTACGTATCGACGATAAGAGGATCAAGCAACTTAGGGGAAAACTGAGACGACCCGTCGACCCATCAGTAGAACCTAAGATATTAACTAACCTTAATCACATAATAATCGTTAGCACGCCTTATTAATACGAAGCGAAGCTGAAAATTGAGAGCGGAAGCAAAACAATTTACGGCACGCAATGCCTCAGAGTACACAGCTTTAAAGTATAAGAAATATATCACATACATCATTGCCCCATCAGTAGGGCTATAGTATTAACGTAAAGCATACAAAGTATCTTAATATAGACCAAATGAAAGTACGAAGAAATAGGCCGAGAAACAACTCTCCGACTAACCACGATTATTGCCCGACCTCTCGAGGCTAGGGTCCGTGGCACGTCCTCTCGCCTCAGGCTCGTAAGAAATGCCGTCCAGCTCCTCAGCCACTGGTTCCTCCTCGGGGTCTTCCCATAAAATAAGAGCAACAGATACAGAAAATAGCAGGAGATAAGAAACATATATCATCAAATATGGGAGAGGGGCATCAGTACAACATTTATATATATATATATATATATATATATATACACATGCATCAAACATCACATATAATTTACAAAACACAACATCACCCATCTCTTAAGTCACCCATCACAAACACCTCAAACATCATTCTCTCAAATAAGCCTATAGGAGGGATACTAGTCCCTATGTATATGCTGGCTTCCCTATATGCATGTCAGCCGATACATCACGTCCCCAATTGGACATCCCCGTCGGGATTACATCACATCACATCACATCTCGCCTCGAGATTTAAAGTAACACGTCCCCAATTGGACATCCCCCTTTGGGACAAAATGCTGTGGTATGAAATGATATGCTATGCAAAAAACATCCATCGTAGGTTGATACCGGTACCTCACACCTACGCACTCGACCACGACCATGACACATCGCATCACATCAACATCAACATCGTCATCAACATCAACATCAACATCAGCATCACGACGCCTTGCGTCTACGAGCCACAGCTCCGTGGTCGGGACCATAACAGTATCAACCCGAACAACATCATCGCTCACCATACTCTCATCAACACTCCGCCACTAGTCAAATCATAACAGAATATCACAACAGAAATTCATCCAGTATACATATCATTATAAAGCCAGATAACTGTAATTCACGCAAACAGCTCAACAAAATAAAACCAACAAATAATCAAATAAACAATTCAATACATCAACCTCAATTAATCACAATAGCCATATCATCACTTAGTGGTGATAGCCCAAAAGTACCAACACCCAGAGTCCAAGCACTTTATCCAGGGCTCAACCTCTAGTAGGGTTTAAGGGTTCCCTTATACACACACACACACACACACACACAGATATATATATATATATATATATATATATATATATATATATATATATATATATATATATATATATATATATATATATATATATATACTAAGCTTGCCTTCCCGATGATATCGATTATTTCTCCCCACCTTAGTGATGCTCACGTGCAGCTCCGGCTACGACTCCGCAACTGTCAGTCGGGTGCGCGATCGGATGTTCGAGTCCTGTCCGATTCTATACAATAAAACACAAACATAAATCAGTATAGTTAAATTAAAAACTCCCCTAACCTTAGGACTAGGCTGCTGCCCCTATTTTTAAAATAGGCTAGAGATGTCTAAAAATTCCTAACTCTTGGATCAATGATCCTTAAGTATACGCAATACATAATCCATGATCAATTTCAAAGATTTGAACCAAAACCCCTTAAACCAAAAATTTGGGGTTTCGGCCACCACCCAAAAAAATAGGTGGAAGGTTGGTTTAGCTTCCTAATCACTTGGATTACACGATCAAGGAATGAAATGAGTGAAATCGAGAACAATGAACAAAAACCCATTTTTTCCCATATTCTTACCCATTCGGCCTCTCCTAGATAAATAGGCTAGAGAGCTTATTTGATTTCAAGCTCTTGGATTATGGTAGTAGAGGATGAAACTAGATTGTAGAAATTGGTTTGGTATTAAAATGATTTTTCTACAATTTTCTAGACATTTTTGAAGTTTAGATCTAAAAACTTAAACTCATGAAAATCAATGGAAGAAAATGAAGATTGAGGGCTCAAGGATGAAATCTATACCACTTAGGTGATAGAGGAGGATGAGAGGAGCAACTTTGCTACACAAATTTGGTTGAAAAAGCTTGAGGAAGCTTGAGAAAAATGGAGGTGAAAATGGAGAAAAGAAGAAAAAATGGAGGAAGAAGAAGAAAAAAGAAGAAAGAAGACGAGAATGGGGAAGAGAGAAAGAGAGAGGCACGAAAATAAGAGAGAGAGGGGGGTGAGGTCATCAAAATCTTAGATATTTTAGGGACGTAAACGTCCTTTAGGAAAAAGACCAAGGGCATTTGGGTCTTTTCGCGTTCAGATATTTTATAATTTCATAAATATCTAAATGAAGGAGGTGAGTCACAGGCACACCTTCCTAGGTGATGTGACTTCATGTTTATCTGTTCTTCATCCCGTCGATTTCCCGATTTAGGGTTTTCGCCCAAGAAAGTCGTGAGAACTTATTTATTTTGAAATTTGCCGATATTGTTCGCAATTTTATTTAAAACCTAATTGTTTCGTTCACGAGTCAAAATTAGGTCGTATGAGCAGTAAAATCATACTGTCAGAGTAAAACGCAGACCGAGCTCCGTCTGAGTTTTCGACCAAAATTTAACCATAGCTTCCTACGATAGCGCAGAGTGTGACTACGGTCTCGGATTAATTTATTTCACTCTCTAGACCCTTCACTAAAATAAAAACGTACAAATACTGATTAATTAAAATCAGAAAGCATTTAGAAAGCTTTTTTTAAAAAAACGGGGTGTTATAAAACCAAGTTCCCTTGGTCAAGATTGTTAGGGACGAAGTGACTGGAGACGCAACGTGAAAGCTCGAGGACAAGATGAGATTACGGTATCCCGATCTTTTTCAAGGTACTTAATTTCAAAGCTGAAATTTTTTTTTAGAGGGGTAGTAATGTAACACCACGGTTTTTCACTGTCTTTATAAATCAATAAGAGAGTAATTAAGTTTATATTTTATTCGAGGACTTAGAAAATGAAATAAAATAAACCAAGACCATATTCATGCTCAACGTTATCGTACGAAGCTACGATTAAATTTTGAGTCGACAAATCGAACGGAGCCCGATCTGCGTTTTTACACTAACAGTATGATTTTACTGCTCAGGGGACCTCAGATGGACCCGTGAACGAGACAATAAGTCTTAGAATTTAATTTCCAACGTTTTGGTTAAATTTCAAAAAAATCACTTCGTGACCTTCGTTCGAGCGAAATCCTCAATCGGGTGACGAACGGAGCCACATATGGACTTATCGGGACCCGCAAATGGATAATCTTGATGCCACATCATGTCAAATCACTTGGGAGAGCATGCCAGAGTCGTCATGACGTTCGGAAATATCTGGACACTAAATGACCAAAATACCCCTAACCTAACCTTTTTTCACTTTACCATTTTACCCTTGAAGGAAATGACCATTTTGCCCTTAAGTGACCCATTTTAAAGGCTGATCAGACCCTCTTTCACGCCCCAAATCTGGTCTTGAGAGTCTCCTTCATACTTCATCTCCTTCATTGAGAATAACACCATTTTCTTCTTGACTAAAGCTTGAAACCTTGTGAGAAAAGCTTGAATCTTTGATCAATCTTCATCCTTTCTTTGGTAAGATAACTTCTATGATGTCTTAGCTCCATGAATCTCTTCCTATCTCAAATTCAAATCTTGTTTTCATGAAAATCAAGTTTATGATCCAAAACTTCAAAAATTCATAGGAATTTGTAGAAAAATCCTTTTAATGGAAAGCCAATTTCTTTGAGCTCACTTCATCATCCTCTACTTAAACCCAAGAGAATATGAGAAAACTCTCATCCTAGCCTATTTTCCCCAAAGTGGCCGAACCATATGTTCTTTGATGAATAGTGTTTTTGCTCAAATTTTTTATTTTTAACTCTTGATTCCATCCTTACCTTTCCTATTGTCTTTGAATCCAAGTGATGGAAAACTAAATCATTTTCTAACCCTTTTTCCATTTCATGGCCGAGACCTTCAATGAGAAAAACCATGAGTTATGTTTCATATTTTTGAGTCATAGGACTTGTATTAGTGTTAACCCAGCTTATGAGCCAACCATCCAAAAGTTTGGAACCAAATGTGATCCCTAACCCTTTTTACCAAAAATGGCCGAACCATTAGACCTTTAGGGGAAGGAAAATTTATGTTTTGATTTTGTATATTGATGTTAGTTGTTGTTTGAATTGAATTGTATTTGATTGTTTTAGGCGATGCGAACGAAACCGGAGCCAGAGCCGAGGATCGTTCAGGATTTAATAGAGTAACTTAGAGAGGTAAAGGAAGGTATTTCATTTGATTTTGATAGCTTCATGGCATTTGATTTTTTATATGAGATGTGTTAGTGTTAATTGATGATTGGAAGATGTGATTGATTAATTTATGTACTTGATGTATTTAATGAAACATACTTGTACACTTGATCATGATTTGTGGCATTGATGCCTTGGGTGATGTTTTCTTGTGATTATGGGCTGTCTTGATACTTATATATATATATATATATATATATATATATATATATATATATATATACACACACACACACACACACCATGGATGAGCATAGGACTGGCTACGACTCGATAAATAATTAAAATACTCGAAAATCGGAATTGAAGTTTTGAAAACCAAGTTTTGAAAAGCAAAAAGGTACTTTCGGGAAAACGTGTTGTTCTTTCAAGAAAAAGTAGCTTTCCTTTTTGAAAAGTTGATTTCCTTTTTAAAAGAAAAAGCCTTTAAGGAAAAGTCAATGTAAAGTGTTTTCCTTTTTGAAAAATGTTTTTCAAAGAAACAGAACCTTTAGAAAACGGTTTGTTTTACCAAAAAGTGCTTTTCCCCGGAAAATGTGATCTTGGAAAAAGATGTTTTAGTTTAATAAAATGAAATTGAGTTTTGTTTTCAAAGTCGTTTTGAAAAGAAAAATGAGGATCCTGAAGATGAACGCAAACCTAGAGATCGAGACGTCGTACTAGTGTTTTGTGGATTGAGCAATCGGACTTCGTGTTTTGTGTTTTTGATTTGAACGCGCTTAACGTCCTTTAAATGATTCATCGGCTTTATGCCTCGACAAATGAAAGAATGAACGAAAAAGAAAACAGAAAACTTTCTGTGTACATGCATGAACCGGCAGACGTGCCATTTAAAACCGAGCTACAACTTACATAGTTGATAATTCAGCCAGTTAAGACCACTAGGTCTATAGGGGCATTCTGTGTTCGAGATCCCACAAGTGGCCGGTGGCGTAGCAACCCCATGCCGTGGTAAATCGTCTACCTAACACGAATGAACTCGATCAGAGACTGGAGTATTCATGATATAGGTTGACGTGGTATCCTGGAATAATTGGAGTTCGGACCTAAATTGAGAGGCTGACTCATGAGAACAATTGTGTTACGGGTGTTATTGCGGCCTATCGCTCGATGAAGGGTAGTAGGAATCTCCGGGGTACATGAATTAGAAAGATGATATTGAAGTCTCATGCATTATTATAACTCATGATAGTGTTTGAGATATTGTTTCATACGAATAACTGCTATTATAACTGTATTTATGTGTGACTGTAACTGTTGTTTGTCGCCTGTGTGGCTATCGCGATAAACTTATATTATGAGTATCTCACCTTTGCCTGTACATATTGGACACCCTGTTGTGTTTTTGGAACACATGTACAAATGTTGATCGTAGGTCCCCGCGGACACATGAGGACTCGGACGACAGAAACTTTTGAAGGAGCCAACTTGGGTTGTATCCCAATGGCTACTTTTAGCCGACCAGCTTAGGAGTCATTTTTTTTGAAGCAGTCTTATATTACTTGCTGCACACATTTGAACTTATGACCTTACGTCTGTAATATGTTATCTATTAGACCTGAATTTATGTTATGAATATATTAGTATGAATCTGAATCATTGTTGTTTGTTTCACAGTTTATTTCGTTATCATGAGTTTGTTTTACCTATGCATGCATAAATTTTTTTAGAACCGCGTTTTCAAACGTAACTACTTAATTAAAGTATTTTCCGAAAGCAACCAGCATTTTTATTTTCTTGATATTTTCCGCATTTTTAGTTCGAGTACGTAGCACCCGAGGGGGGTGTTACAGGGACAATATGAGATATTGGGCTCACATGATCGTACATCTATTACTAGATCAAGAAATAAATAATTAGACTTAACAAGAATGACACATTTATGCCTTGTGTCCAGTTAAGACGTTGAGATGAAAGGACGTTGACTTCACATTAAATATGGTTACAATATGATTTTAATTGTATCTGCAACACCCTTTCCCGAGTGTCACATTCCCGAAGGTTTATAAGGTCAAAAATAATTTTAATGCGGAAAATACGGTTTTTTTTTCTTTTCACAAAGATGTAATGGGATTTAGTGAAGGTAAGTAATAATAAAATGAACTTAGGTTCACCATGCATTTCTAACAGACATTCAGAAATAAAGTAAAGAAACAGAATAGAAATAGTACTGTATACAAACATAGTTTCAATGCCTAACTGGCAACAGAATATAATAAGCACTAGGAGTCGCAGCTCCCCAAAAGGTACTACAGACACCTGACATAGTCTGGCCGAAACGAAACTAAACAGCAAATGGAGTCCCCTCCGGACTCAGAGCAAACGCTGGACAGAACCGTCGTCGCATCCATCTGCTCAAGCAAAAATAGCAATACTAGCAGAAAGGATATACAAAATATGGGTGAGATCCCGATCATCAACACAACAAAGTAGCAGAAGTAAAAATGGGACGACTCACCCAGGTAACAATGTACCCAACATGCTTACTATATATCTCAAAATAAATCATGTTAAACATTTAGCAGCATAATATAAGGCATTCTCAAAAACATAGAACAGCAATGTACAACAAATAAATGCACTCATCAACAGCCATGCAATGCAGTGCAATGTACATGACTCAATGCCATATGCCACAGGGTAAAACTCTGACCCCTACTCCATGGAGCTAACGAAACATCGGAGAGAGTGGATGGGAGAACATGTTCCGTGTACGCCAGCCTTGGGCAAGATGCTACAACATTAATAACATGCACGTATCTGGCTTTACGGAAACACTCTGCACCAAACATGAATAGTACGGCATCTAGTCGAGGATATCAGTGTATTGTTCGGAGTCGCCACGACACAGAAGAGCTACCAACTGGTCACATGTAAGCCTTTCCAACCCTGATACCTCTAAGATTATTCCAATCGTCACCGTAAGATTCGCACCCGCATCAAGGTGTAAGCCCAACTCCTAGGCTCAAGGCCTTTCAACTCATGCAAAGAAATGACAATGCTTACATAAAGCAGATGCGATAAAGCAATATCTATCCACCGGATAAACTTCAAGATCACTAAGGTTCTCTTCCTTAGGAACTATACGCGTCTTTATATTACAAAACATTTATCCACCGGATAAATCTCGTGATACCTCCGGGATCGAGTAATCACAAGACTGAAGCAATTGAACGATTGACCTAGATCCGAATCACCGGTCCATCATCGAACTACTGTTTCAAAACCCAAAACGTTTCGTGTTTGTGTTTATGTCTTATGAATTATGTCTCAAGTCCTCAGCATTATGAATAAGGATTGAGAATCCTCTTAGATAAGTCTTTGAGCCTTTCTAAGATATTAACTCCTTGATTTTCAATTAATGAAATAAGTGTTGATTAAATAAGTGTTGATTCACTTAAGTCTTATGAAGTCATTGATGAATTAAGTCTTGCTCCACCACATACCATAGTTAATTATACCTTGTCTTCAACTCTAAGTTAATTACTTAACTTAGGTTTTTCACGTGTAAAACTTTACAATGTGAGTTGAAAATCTTCCTTTGTAAACAAAACCTTTTCTCGCGAGGCGAACATCAGTTTCGCGACGTGAGGCTGAGGGGCTATTTTTACTTCTTAGACAGTTCTTCTGGTTCGCGAGGCGATAATGGTCTCGCGTCGCAAGGCTGAGAAGCTCTGATCGGTCTAACCCTCTGTCTCGCGTGGCGAGACTAGGTTAGCCAGGCGAATAGCTTGTTTTGCCTTTCCCTTAACTTCTTCATTATTTCTCTTTTTGAAGCACTTAGTTTAATTAAATGACCTATGGCTAAAGTAAAAGACATTTTTCACTTTGGTGAAACACTTAAATGTTGAAACTTTATTTGATTTTTGGATCAAAATCACTTTTTGTTTTTCTTTGAAAGCATAGGTTATGCAAATACTTTTCTTACTTCAAAACTTTGATAGATCAAGAACAACACATGTTCTTATGTTTCCTCTTTCTAAGGCCACAAGCCTACTCCAATGAAAAGTGGAGGTTTTGCTTCACCAATTAGGCAACTTATAGCTCAAAATGCTTACAAAATTATGAGAAACAACAATCACACATCATTGCATCATAATTAAGCATAAAAATCCATACTTGATCTAGAGATTAAAGTAGGTTTTTCAACATACATGAAAATGATTTTCATCCAATCACATCATCATAAACATATGCTAGAGCACACTAAAGCATAACTAATTATTAGAACTTTGTTCTCCAAGAGAACTTAGCAAATGGAAGTGGTGAACCCAAACCAAAGGGCTTCACCCACACACAAACTTAAACAACCATTTTCACCACCACCAACTTTGGTGTGATGAGGTACACCCCCCATACCTGTTGATGAAATAATCCTCCGGATGAAAGTTGGTTGACCAGTTCATGAATCTCCCGATTATTCGTCCGAATACTCGTCACCAACTACAAACAACACAATCAATCAAACATTAACCATCAAACAACTCAAATCTCCCCTATTTCCTATCACTTTGGGTTTGGCCCCTATGTAGAAAATAAGCTAGAGATGTCCAAAAATTCTAATATCTTGGATGGATGATCCTTAGGTACTCCTAACACTAAATCAAGTCTTATTACTCAAAACTTGAATAAAAAATTCAACCTTTTTCTACACATAGGTCTCGGCCATTTTAAGGAGAAAAGGCTAGAAAACTTATTTGATTTCATGCTCTTGGATTATGAAAGAGAATAATGAAACTAGTTCATAGAAATTGATTTGGTATTAAAAGGATTTTTCCACATGTTTCTATGAATTTTCAAAGTTATGAATCAAAGTTTTGATCTTCACAATCAAGAGTTTCAAGAGATGAAATAGAGAGATTAGGAGAGTTAGGATGGAGATCATACCTCCTAGAAGAGAAAAGAAACTTGATTTCACAAAAAGCTTCAACTTTTTGAAGATCAAAGATGGTTTTTGGTGAAGAACAAGTGAAGAACTTGGAAGGAGTGACAGAAGAGTGAGAAAGAGAAAGGGCCGAATGGCCTAGAGAGAGAGAGTGAAGGTGAGATATTATTTTGCCTCAATGGCAAACTTGTAGTTATGCTTAGGACATTTTGTGAATTTCATTAAAAGACTAGGGGCATAATTGTCATTTCCCCTATAAATATCTACATTTTTCTAGAAGTAATGATAACATTGGTGAGTCACAGGATCAAAAGGGTCAATTCATAAATTCTCAGGGGCAAAAGGGTCTTTCATCCTAGGGCAAGTGGTAATTATGGAAAAGGTCAGGGGCATTTTGGTCTTTCGCGTCCAGATATTTTCTAAACGTAATCATTACAGTGGTGAGTCATGACACACCTTCCTAGGTGATGTGACACCATGTTTATCCGTCAGCAGGTCCCGGTAAATCCGATTCAACTCCGTTGTTCACCCGATTTAGGTTTTTGCCCAAGAAAGTCGTGAGAACTTATTTATTTTGAATTTTTTTCAAAATCGTCGATATCGTTCGCAATTTTATTTAAAATCTAACTGTTTCGTTCACGTGTCAAAATTAGGTCTTGATAGTAGTAAAATACTACTGTCAATGAAAAACGCAGATCGAGCTCCGTCTGAGTTTTTGACCAAAATTTAACCATAGCTCCCTACGATAGCGTAGAGCATGACTATGGTCTCAAAATATTTTATTTTACTCTCTAGACCCTCCAATAAAATACAAACTTTTAAACACTGAAGAATTATAAACTTGAAAATCGGGGCGTTACAGTATCTCCAATATTCTAATTAATTGGGTAGAAATGATGTATTGCTAGATGCCGCTCATTGTTTATAATGTTAATTAATTATTAATAGGATTAATAATAATTAATATTATTGCCAATTAAATGAGTACCAATAGGGTTATACGCATAGAGCAAATGTTCGAAGAATTAATTTAATTGATTAATTAAATATGATTTAATTAAAAATTAAACATTAGGCCTGTAGCGTAAGTAACCCAATAGGGTTAGGTTAAGTGGGTGACAGCTATAAGTAAGTTGTGCACGTCACTTAAGAGAGAGACAACATAGAGCACTCATAACGGCCGTTATACACCCCAGACAGTCGCACCTCCTGTTCCCTCTCTGTGTGTCACGCCTCTCCCAATACTGATAGCTAGCACTATGCTATCTCTGACGGTGGTTTGCTCGCGTGGATTGAGTATAGGTATTGCTACCTTGCAATACTGGTGATAGAAGAGCCTCCCCTTTTGTGGTTGTAACAGCAGTGTTCATCGGATCTGCTGCGCTGCAGCTGTGTTGATCAAGTTGATACTCTCTCCGTAGCGGTGTTCGTGATTAACCAATGCTGCTGACGTGCTCACAATGTTCGTGGTAAAGCTAAGCTTCAAGAGGTAAATGTAACACCCAAATTTTCACCCTTAGATTATAATGTGTTAATTCTTGCTTATATATGTTTATATGTGCTTGTTATGCTTGTTCTTGATGTCAAGGTTCATGCTTGAGATAGTTTAACCTTTAGAAATGGTCAATGCATTCGAGTCCAAGAAACCTATTTTACAGTTTTGTCCATATATTGAGTTCTAGACGTCTGATTCAGGCGATCTTGGATGCGATGGAAAGATTTGACAATTATCTACACGTCTTATTTCAGGTGTCAGGGCCAAATTCAGCTTCTATTGATTTGTGTCGCGAAGGCAATGTCGCCTCGCGAATCTGGCAGACAATATGCAGACAATCTGGCAAACAATTCAGCTTATGGGTTTTTGGTTTAGTTTTGATCCATGTGACATCGGGTTAGGGGATTATCTTGTTTAAACTATTTATTATTTATGCGAAACTTGTACACGTTTTATGATAATATGTTTAATTTAATTGGATTTGAGGTTTGAGTTTATGAATGGTGATACTCTTAACTATTGCAAAAATGTTTATTAATGGTAGAACTCGTATCTTTTTTACGTAAAGAATCTTTTCGCAAATTAATATTTATATAATAAACTATGTTTGGGTTAAGGGTGTCACATTAAGTGGTATCAGAGCAGTTCGGTCCTAACTAGTCTGTGAGGTTGAGTTGTTAGATGTTCAATTTGACTTTCAGGCCGTGCATGGTGTGTCTATTGTGTTTCTCTGTAGGAACTCTGTTAACTAGTGTAAATTTTTTGGACATTGTTGTGGTGCAATGTTTGATTTGAAACTTGTTTGTTACCTTACTTGCTGCATCCAATAGAAATTTCGAGGACGAAATTTTTATAGGGAGGGTGGAATTGTAACACCCCAATTTTCACCCGTAGATTATAATGTTTTTAATCCTTGCTTATATATGTTTATATGTGCTTTTTATTTTTGTTCTTGATGTCTAGATTCATGTTTGGGATAGTTTAACCTCTAGAAATGGTCAATGCATTCGAGTCCAAGAAACCTGTTTTACGATTTTGTCCATATCTTGAGTTCTAAACGTCCGATTGAGGCGATCTTGGATGCGTTGAAATCTTAGAGAATTATCTACAAGTCTTATTTCAGATGTCAGTGCCAAATTCGGCTTCTATCTATTCGTATCGAGAAGGAAACGTCGCCTCGCGAATCTGGCAGACAGCTTTTGGAGCTCTCTGGCTCGCCTCGTGAAAATTGACTCACCTCACGAATCGGCGCACAGCAGAAACGTGTTTTTGGGATTCTAATCAGCCCATAATGACCCTAACTCATATTTATACCATAAGACTCGACCTAAACCTCAATTCTAACTCGAAATACTCTTAGAAACTGCCTCTCTCTTTACAAACAAGGATTCCTAAACCCTTTCCAAAGATTCTTGAAGGAGATTACTCCTTTGTTCATCGTTCTTCGTCGCCTTCGCTTGAAAAGCATCGCTGCCATCACAAACCCTCTTCCTCGCTGCTGCTCTTGAACCTTTTGGGGCTGTGATCGTGAAATCAAGCGTCGTGAGATCAAGCATTCGTGAGATGCAACCTTTTCTGGACCTTTTCTCTTCCTTTGTTCATTGTGATCGTCATACCAAGTATGGAGGGGAAATGATCATATCATATGAGAATTTGAGAATGGGATTGAGGCGATAGGGGATTCCCATGATCCCCTTGTGTCTTGAGTGATTTGTTATTACCATTGTTGGAGCAATGGCTTAAATGATCGTATACAATGACTAATGTATTAACCTTATTGTATGATTATAATTTCACAAAGTGTGAATGTATTGCTATAATGTTGCAAATCTTTATGTGTTACTATAGGAGGTATAGTGTTGTTAATGTTATTATGATAATGTTTTGATCATGAATTATATGACTATTGGTTTAGTATTATAATATGTGAATATTGAGATATAGTTAAGCATGAAGGTATGTGAACTATGACTGTGACTATATTGAAAAGTGATGTATTATTTGTGCGTGAGACCCAATTCTAAGGAGCATGTTTATGGGTACTCATTTGTGAATGTTTATGTATGAGACCCAGCTCTAGAGAGCCTGTTTATGGGTACTCATTTGTGAATGTTTGTGTATGAGACCCAGCTCTAGAGAGCCTGTTTATGGGTACTCATTTGTGAATGTTTGTGTGAGACCCAGCTCTGCAAGGCCAGTTTATGAGACTCAGCTTGGAAGAGCCTGTTTATGGACTCAGCCATGGAATGGCCTGTTTATGGGATCCAGCCTCTAAGAGCCTGTTTATGGGACCCAGCCCCTAGAGAGCCTGTTTGTGGGTACTCAATTATGTGTGTTGTATGAGTCATGGAGACATTGTTACTTGTGATTGTGATGTGACATGTATACTAGGAAATGGTGTGATGAAGGTTAAACTGTTATAAGAAAATTTGACTTGAATGCAATTATGATTATATTAAGCATATGGGTGTGTAGTAATATATATGTGTATGTCTAAATATATATGTGTGCTATGACTATGTATATATATGAGTTATGCACTCACCTTAATTGCTATTTTACTTCCATAACATATGTATATGAGTATGTCTTCTCACCCCTTTATATTTGTGTCTCTTCTTGTATAATGTACTATTTGTACAGATGATTCTCAAGTGATTGAGCAGTAACGCATTGGAGCTTACGTGGAGTTGTGGATGCTCTATTAGGACTTGATTTCACTATGATGTTATTCTTTAGGCTTTGGATCGTGTTATTTATTTTCTTCATGGGTTTTTGGTTTAGCTCTAATCCATGTGACATCGGGCTAGGGGATTATCTTGTTTAAACTATTTATTATTTATGCGAAACTTGTAAACGTTTTATGACAATATGTTTAATTTAATTGGATTTGAGATTTGAGTTTATGAATGGTGATACTGTTAATTACTGCGAAAATGATTATTTATGGTAGAACTCGTATCTTTTTTCCGCAAAGAATCTTTTTGTAAATTAATATTTATATAATAAAACTATGTTGGGGTTAAGGGTGTCACATTAAACGCTAATTCTTGTGATTCATGTGCAACGTGAGATCCTTATGTAAATGGGTTTTTCCGCTCAAGAGGTTTTTGAAAATTATTTTAAAAATTATATCTCTTGATTCTCCAACATCTTGTTGGTATAGGTAGTACCAATCAATTCCTTTAAGCCTTCCTTAACTATGTAGTCTCATATCTGCACAGTCTCAGGATCTCTCTCATTCCTATATGAATTCGGTTCATTCATGTGTCCCTTTGCCTAGACGTCTGTTAGGAGCCGCTCCTTGTCCGTGCCTCATGCACCGGTGATCACTCTCCGCCCTCGTCGGCCTCAGGAGTCACAATCTGCAATAGGTATTATCATATTTTTAGGTACCCAGATAGACTTGGGTCCTTTCTTGTTAGTTTGTGGTCTTTGTCCATGCATAATGTTTTTCTTTCTATGTATCCACTCGGATGAGTTGTGACCAGGTTTACCATATATGTTGCAATAGATATGAGATGCATGTGGTTTGGTTTCTTTTGAATGTTTATTAAACTTAGAAACCTTGTGATATGACGTGGATTTTGATACTTTGTGAGAGACTTCTTGTTTCTCATTTCCCTAGCCTAGGCCTGACTTGTCATGAGGTGATCTAGTGAACCTCAGTATCAAATTCAGCTTCTCCGATCCTCCAACTAACTTAGATATGCTTTTAGTTAGATTCGTTACTTCTTGTTGAAGTCTTACAACTTCACAAGGTGCATTGGACTTAGAGGAGACATTATCAATTAGACTGACATTCTCAACTTCACAAGGTGTTTTAATGCTTTTTGCTCATTTTAGATAACTTCTTTTTAAGCAATATATATTGATGATGCAATAAAGAAGAATCAATAACAAGCTCATCATAGGCTTCCTGTAAAGAGTCAGAGTTAGATACCTCATCTTCGTCCAACTCATCATCCGAAGTATCGTTTGCCATCAGACAGAGATTGGACATAGGAGGGCTCCTTGGTCTGTAGAGGGTGTCTAGGGTTGCCAGCTTTTCCTTTGCAGTTTGAAACTGCAACACCATCTCCATCCTTGGTCTGTCCAGGGCATTCATAAGACACCAATTGGCACGAATATTCAAGGAGTACCTTCTGACATCTTCGTCCGTCCGGTTAGCTTCGGGCTTGGACGTTGTCGAGGCGTCCTCAAGGATTATGGTTGGACGATGATCACCATCAATAAACACATCCCACAAATCAATGTCTTGAGCTTGAACGTATATTTGAAACAGAGAACTTCTGAGACGACCCGCCGTCCCATCAGTAGGACCTAAGATATTAACTAACCTTAATCGCATAATAAACGTTAGCACGCCTTATTAATACGAAGCGAAGCGTAAAATTGAGCGCGGAAGCAAAACAATACACGACACGCCACGCTTCAGAGTACACAGCTTTCAAATATAAATAAATATATCACATACACCAGTTGCCCCGTCAGTGGGACTACAGTATTAAAGTAAAGCATAGGAGTATATTAATACAGACCAAAATAAAAGCATGAAAAGTAGGCCGAGAGACTATCCTCCGGCTAACCACGATCACTGCCCACCTCTCGAGGCTAGGGTCTGTGGCACGTCCTCCGGCGTCAAGCTCGTATGGAACGCCGTCCAGCTCTTCAGCAACTGTTTCCTCCTCGGGGTCTTTCCATAAAATAGAAATAACATATGCAGAAAAAAATGCGGGAAATAAGAAACATAATTCATCGATATGGGAAAGGGGTATCAGTACATCATATATATATATATATATATATATATCACACAACACAGATAACATATACAACATAACATCACCCACCTCTTAAGTCACCCATCACAATCATCTCAAACATCATTCTCTCAAATAAGCCTATAAGGGGGATACTAGTCCCTATGTATATGCTGACTTCCCTATATGCATGTCGGCCGATACATCACGTCCCCAATTGGACATCCCCGTCGGGATTACATCATATCACATCTCGCCTCGGGATTTTAAGTAATGTCCCCAATTGGACATCCCCCTTTGGGACCAAATGTTGTGGTATGAAATGATATGAAAATGCAACAAACATCCATCGTAGGTTGATATCGGGACCTCACGCCTAAACACTCGTCCACAACCACGACACATCGCATCATATCAACATCAACATCAATCATCAACATCAACATCAACATCACATCAGCATCAGCATCACAACGCCTTGCGTCTACGAGCCACAGCTCCACGGTCGGGACCACAACGATATCAACCCGAACAACATCATCACTCACCATACTCTCATCAACACTCAACCACAAGTCAAATCACAATAACATTAAAACAGTAATTCATCCAGTATAAACATCACCATAAAGCCAGATAACAATAAATCACTCCAACAGTTTAACACAACAGATAAACAGATAATCAAATAATCAATTCAACACATCAACCTCAATAAATTACAATAGTCATATCATCAACTTAGTGGTGATAGCCCAAAAGTACCTACACCCAGGGTCCAGGCACTTTATCCAGGGCTCAACCTCTAGTCGGGTTTAAGGGTTCCCCTACACAGATATATATATTCTATACTAAGCTTGCCTTCCCAACGATATTAGTTCTTTCTCCCCACCTTAGTGATTTCCTCGTGTAGCTCCGACTACGACTCCGCAGCTGTCAGTCGGGTGCGCTGTCGGATGTTCGAGTTTTGTCTGATTCTATACAACAGAATAAAATCAGAAATCAGTACAGTTAAATCAAAAACTCCCCTAATCTTAGGACTAGGCTGCTGCCCCTATTTTTAAAATAGGCTAGGGATATTGAAATTCTACCAACTCTTGGATCAATGATCCTTAAGCATACCTAATACATAATCAATGATCAATTATAAAAGATTTGAACCAAAACCCCTTAAACCAACAAAGTAGGGTTTCGGACATCACCATGAAAAATAGGTGAGAGTTTGATTTGGCCTCCTAATCACTTGGATTACATGATTAAAGAAGGAAATAGGTGAAATCAAGAACATTGAACAAAAACCCATTTTCCCCCCAAAACTTCATATATTCGGCCCCTAAAAGATAAATAGGCTAGAGAGCTTATTTGATTTCAAGCTCTTGGATTATGATAGTAGAGGATGATGCTAGCTTATACGAATTGTTTTGGCATCAAAATGATTTTTCTACAATTTTCTAGAGATTTTTGAAGTTTGGATCTTAAAACTTAAAACTATGTAATTCAATGGAGAAAAAGAAGATTGAGAGTTCAAGGATAAAATCTATACCTCCTAGGTGATAGAAGAGGATGAGAAGAACAACTTTGCTTCACAAACTTTCTTGAAAAAGCTTGAGGAAGTTGAAGAAAAATGGAGATGAAGAAATGGAGAAAAGAGAAAAGAGAAAATGGAGGAAGGCGAAGGAAAGAAGAAGAAGAAGAAGAAAGTGAAGATGATGAGGGAGAGATAGAGAGTCAGCGAGTGAGGAGAGAGAAAGTGAGAGAGTGAGATATTTTCTTAAGTTTTCTTAAAAGTTAAGAAGGGTAAAATGGGTAAAAAGGTAATTTAGTAAAAAGACCAATGGCAATTTGGTCATTTCGCGTCCCGATATTTTGAAATTATCACGACACTGGTATGAGTCCCTAGATGACCTAATATAGCCTTGACATGAAAATTATCCGATCGTTGGCTTCATAAAACCCTTACGCGGCTTGAATCGTCTCCTAGAACGATTATCGGCCCGAATATTATATATTATTTTCATTTTCGAACGTCAGGATGAATCTTTTCCAAAATATAGGAAACGTGATTCTAAGACTAACCGTCTCGTTCACGAGTTCTAATTAGGTCCTAATACTAGTAAAACACTACTGTCAGTGAAAATCGCAAACCGGGCTCCGTCTGAGTTTTCGACCCAAAACTTAACCCTAGCCTCCTACGATGGCATAGAGTGTGACTATGGCCTTGAAATAATTTATTAATTTTTCTAGACCCTCAAATAAAATACAATTACTTAATTACTGATTAATTAAAAGATTAAGAAAATCGGGGTGTTACACCTTCAATAAAGATAGTCAGCTCCATTGAAAATAGGTGGAGCATTCCAACTCCTTTCAGGAATGACTTCCTGAGTTCTTTCTTCTGGAACAACATGTTGTTCATTATCCGAAGAATCTTCATTTTGCTCTGTAGACCATAGGCAGAGGTTTGCTTCCTCATTTGCTTCTTCTTCTTCTTTAGAAGAGTCAAGATCTTCCCAAGTGGCCATAAAGTTCTTCTTATTCTTTTTGAAGAACTTTTTCTTGTTCTTTAACATAGGACAATCAGCTTTGAAATGACCTAGTTTGTTGCACTCAAATCAGTCCATTTGACCTTTGTCTTTGGATTCACCATGGTCTTTGAGGTTTTTCTTCTAGAATGACCTTCTTTTTAAGCCATTTTTCTTTCTCCACATGTTTTGAATCTTCCTGGAGATGAAGGATAGCTCGTCATCGTATGGTGCTTCATTATCGGTTTGATCAACATCATCAATTGACTCATCAGCTTTTAAAGCCTTTGAGCTGTTGGACTTTTGAGCTTTTAAAGCAATGCCTTGTATTTTCTTTCCAGGATTGTCAAGACTGAGTTATTGCTCATGAACTTGCAGAGTCTCCACCAGATCATCCAGGGTCAAAGTTGAGAGATCTTTGGCCTGGGTGATTGCAGTGATAAGTAGCCTCCATTCCTTAGGCAAGCTCCTAAGGATTTTTATAACATTCTCCTTGGTGGTGTAGACCTTTCCAAGGGACTTCAAGTTGTTGATGATCGTCAGAAAATGACTCATGTCTAGGATGGACTCACCTTCTGCCATAGTAAACATCTCATAATGGCCAACCAACATGATAATCTTTGAATCTTTTACTTTGGATGTACCTTCATGAAGATTGGACAAGGTATCCCAAATTTGTTTAGTTGATTCACATGCGTGAATCTTCTGAAATTCGTTTGGACTCAGAGCACACATCAAAACATATCTTGCCTTGTGGTTTTGTTCCATTTTAGCTCTTTCAGCATCAGTCCACTCCTTTTCATCCTTTTCTGAACCATCAACAATGAGACACACGTTTGGACCATTTGTAATTCTGGCCCAGAAAGCAGAGTTTGTACTCAAGATGAAACCTTTGAATCTCTCCTTCAAGTGGAGGTAGTGAGTTCTGTTGAAGCACGGAGGTCTAGTCATGGAAGTACCTTCCATAACAGGTTGACTCCCGCTTAGCATGCCTTGACCTGCCATATCTATTGTAGGATCTTTCCTCTAACATGGCTAAGTGCTCAATCCAGAGGCTGAGCTCTGATACCGATTGAAGGAACCTGTTTGAAACACAAGAAGAGGGGTTGAATTGTGTTTCTTAAGATTTTGAAATCTTTTTCGCAAGCATATATCTTTTCGCAAAGGTTTGGCAAATAAGATAGCAAACATAGAGAGCGTGAAAAAATCACTATTGGACGCTCGCTGAGTTTGTTTACTTTTAAAAATAAGCGTTTAAGAAAACAATTCAATCCCAAAAGTTAGTTATAATCAAACTAAAAACAGAGATAAGGGAAAGAAGATCATAACACAGATAATTTATCCTGGTTCACTCTTAACCCAAGAGCTACATCCAGTCCTCTCTACTTGAGAGATTTTTCCACTATAACAAAACCCTTGTTACAAGTATTCAACATCTCTTCATGCTCAAGTATTCTTTTACAGTCAAGCCTCTTCAGGCTCAAGTATTCTTTTTCAGACAAGCCTCTTCAGTCTCAACCAAGATGGTTTGAAGAGATTATAAAGTTCAACTAACTCCCTATATGTGAGATTATGAGACTTAAGAACGGAACTCTAAAACTATAACTCTAAGCAAAGAGTGATATGAAAATGTAAGATTAGAGTAAGCTTGTAACCTTTAGATTGATTTTGATAGCTTGTTTTCTTGTATGAAAGATCATGCGTTGTTGTATAACTTTGCTTCTTCGAAGATGAAGGTATTTATACCCTTCAAGTCTTGAGCAATCTTCAGTCTTCAACATATGGCAAAAGAGTCATTCTGATTGAGCATTAAATGCATTATCCCGTTGAGTTTGATAACTTGTGTAAGGTCTTCTGAAAAGCAGAGTAGACTATCAGGTTGATAGCTTGGAATGGCACTAACATCTTTTCCTTGTACCTGAAAGTTGCCTTTTGTCTTTCCTTTTAGAGATAGTCAAATGTTTGTATCAGGAACAGACTGGCTTCAACACGTTTGATGGTACGAAGTTACAAAGAATATTTGCCTAAAGGATATTTCCCTTTTACACATTGAGAAAGAATTTAAACTATTGCTTTTACAAGCTCATGCTAACTTATAGTCCAGTTTATTAAAATCTGATGGACTCTTACATTAGACTAAGATAAGCAAATGAAACGCATACATAGTCCAGCGAGACTTTAGCGATGTGAGGGATAGGACGAACGATAAGTCTTTGGACTTAAAAAGATCTGCACACTTAGATGAACACGTTAGTCCAAAACAAATCTTTGTTCATTTGATTTTAGTCTTTTATGAACATCAAAACGTTAGGAGTTTATGGACCATAACCACTTTGGTTCCAACACATAGGGCTAGGTAAAACTTTTCCTTGGCCATACTACTCACAGACAACATGGTACAAATCAGAAGTGGAGGTGGAGCTGAGAGGGAAACCCCCGAACAGCGTCGCCCCCTGCCATAAGCAGATGAAGGACCTCAAGTTAGCTAGGTTGCGATTCAAGCACTAGTGACGACAATGGAGCATTTATCGTCTGAGAACGCCAATATGAGGGAACAAATGGAGTAAACACGCATCATAGACATGTCGAGTAAGACCTCCAATGTCCGTAACGACCACAAATACCATCATCGTGCAAAGACTCAGCGACCGCCTTCCTACGACGCCAATGGATACTGTACCCGGCGAAACGCTACGTCTGAAAACTAGACACAACAAGCCGACCATCCCTTCTCCGACGAGGTGATGCGAGCCTTTCCTTGGCCATACTACTCACAGACAACGTGGTACAAACTAGAAGTGAGGTGCAGTTGAGAGGGAACCCCCCGAACAGCGTCACCCCCTACCACAAGCGGATGAAGGACCTCAAGTTAGCTAGGCTGTGATTCAAGCACTAATGACGATAATGAGGCTTCCAGAAGCCGCTCCTCGTCCGTGCCTCATGCACCGGCGATCACTCCCCATCCTCATCAGCCTCAGGCGTCACATTTACAGTGGGAGAACGCCAATATGAGGGAACAAATGGAGTAAAAACGCATCACAGACGAGTCGAATAAGACCTCTAATGTTGGCAATGACCACAAATACCATCACCGTGCAGAGACTCAACGACCGCCTTCCTACGACACCGATGGAAACTGTACCCGACGAAATGCGACGTCTGAAAACTAGACACAACAAGCCGATCATCCCTTCTCCGACGAGGTGATGCGAGCCTTTCCTTGGCCATACTACTCACAGACAACGAGGTACAAACCAGAAATGGAGGTGGAGCTGAGAGGGAACACCCCGAACAACGTCGCACCCTACCATAAGAGGATGAAGGACCTCAGGTTAGCCAGGCTGCGATTCAAGCACTAATGACAACAATGGAGCATGTACTATAACGGCCCGGACTGCTTTCAGGATTGCCGACTGTCCCCACAAACCAATAATGGTCTTTTCAGCGTACTTTGTCCTCACTCACACGCTTTCTGGGAAATTTCTCAGAGTGTCACTCATCCCACAAGTGCTCCAAGTCAAGCACACTTAACTATGAAGTTCTTATGTTTTGGGCTCCCGAAAAGAAAATGCATCTTGTTGGTATAGGTATTATCAATCAATTCCTTTATGCCTTCCACAACTATACAGCCCCATACCAGCACAGTCTCAAGATCCCTCTCATTCCTATGTGAATTGTTCATTCATGTGTCCTTTTGCCTAGAAGCCTGTCAGGAGCCGCTCCTTCTTTGTGCCTTATGCACCAGTAATCACTCCCCGTCCTCGTCAGCCTCTGGCATCACATGCCCACCAGCTTCCGCCTGGTTCGTCCCTGAACCACATCGTACTAGGAGAGGTCCGCTCTGATTCCATTTGTAAGGGATCGGACTGCTTTCAAGATTGCCGACTGTCCCCACAAACCAACACGGGTCTTTTCAGCGTGCTTTGTCCTCACTCACACGTTTTCGAGGAAACTTCCCAGAAGGTCACCCATCCCACAAGTGCTCCAAGTCAATTACGCTTAACTATGGAGTTCTTATGATTTGGGCTCCCGAAAAGAAGATGCATCTTGTTGGTATAGGTAGTACCAATCAATTCCCTTATGCCTTCCTTAACTATGCAGTCCCCTACCTGCACAGTCTCAGGATCCCTCTCATTCTAATGTGAATTCAGTTAATTCATATGTCCTTTTGCCTAGAAGCCTGCTAGAAGTCGCTCCTTGTCTGTGCCCATGCACCGGCAATCACTCCTTGCCCTCGCCCTCGTCAGCCTCAGGCGTCACATTTGCAGTGGGAGAACTCCAATATGAGGGAGCAAATGGAGTAAACATGCATCAAAGACGAGTTGAGTAAGACCTCTAATGTCCGCAACGACCACAAATTCCATCACCGTGCAGAGACTCAACGACTGCCATCCTATGACGCCGATGGAAATTGGACCGACGAAACCCGGCGTCTGAAAACTAGACACAACAAGCCGACCATCCCATCTCCGACGAGGTGATGCAAGCCGCTTTCCCAAGGAACTTCAAAGCACTACAAATGGACAAGTATGACAAAGCAACCGACCCTGAGGAGCACATCACCGCTTTCAACACCCAAATGTTGCCCACTATTGCCACTGATGCCGTCAAATGTCAAGTGTTCCCCACCACCTTGAAAGGAGCTGCGCCGGCATGGTATTCAAGAGTCCTTCCTCAGTCCATTCATGATTTTGATGAATTCAAATTTCCTCCAAAATTGCTGATGGTAAAGCTCACCAAAAAACCTCACGAGCCTTGTTAACTTTTGGCAAGGCTCCGCCTAGTGGTTCTACAAAGAGAGCATGCAAATCCGAGATCTGAATCCAACAACGGATCTACATGCTATCCTAATCGGCTTGAAACTCGAACCCTTTGTTGACTCCTTCGCCCGAAGATCACCAATGGAGGTATATGAGTTAAGGCAAAGGGTGGAGAGCTATATAAACATGAAAAAGGTAATGGAGTCTAGGAGCAATCGTCTGCAAGGCGTCAGGAACAAAGAATCCAAAGAGACGATGCCCAAGAAGAAAATTGATCGCTAACGCCATGACCACAAAGGCTGAAAAACAAATATGTTGTCGAGATATAACACTTATACCCCGCTGGACACTACTTGAGAGATAATTCTTCGTGATGTTTTCAGTACTGACCTGATCCACCTCCCAGCCAAAGCCGAGACCCCTCTAGATGCCGACCTGAGCAAGCACTGCTGATATCACCATAATCAAAGACACGACACAAAAGAATGTCGAGATCTTGAAAATGCAATAAAACATCTCATTCAGAGAGGGTACGTCGGAGCATATGTCAAAATAAAAATACCAGGAGCAAAGGTCAGAGGCAGGACTCGGACAGAGGCGTCAGATAAAGACAGGACAGGAGAAAGACTGAAGTCAAGAGAGAAACGTCAGGAGACAGAGAGAGAGAACGTAGTATGCGATCCTCATCTAATAATTGACATATCAAGAGACAACCTAGTCCAAGGAGTCATCAACACCATAACTACAGGATTTGTCGGAGGGGGAGCCTCAAGCTCCGTAAGAAAAAGGCACCTGAGGGGTCTATGGGTAGTCTTCTCAGTGGGTCAAAAACGACAACGATCCCTACCCCCAATTGTTTTCATTGATGATGACTTCTAGGGATGTACTTGGATCTTATCCGATCCGCGAATCTGATGGATCCGAACCGAATTTTGTGGTTTGGATCGGATCAAAAATGACGAATCCGATCATGTTCGGTTTGAATATCGGTTCCAGAAACTGTGGATCCGGTCGGATCGAATCGATACATATTAAAATAATATATTCTTACTATTTTATTATATTAATTACATTATTTTATTATGTAAAAAAACTAAAAAATAGCAAAACACTCCTAAATTAGGGTATCGGACCACTTTATTCCTTCCCTTCTACGAAAACCCCAAATCCCCTTCTTCTCTGTGCGCCCTCTTCACCGTAGCGGCGTAGCTGCCACTCTCTTCTTCTCCCGTTCTCCGTTCTGGTGCGCTCATCTTCTTTGTTCCTTCGGGCTTAGTTCCTCGTCTTTCTTCTTTGTTCGGAGCTTCCTCAGTTCCTCGTCTCTCTTCCCCTACGGCTCTCTGCGTCCTTTCTTGCTTGCTCAAATCCAAGCGTGAAGGGGGAGTTGGTTCGTAACCTTCTCTGTCTTGTTGCTCGCACGTCTCCCTATCTTAAATTCGACCTTCTCTTGCGGCGGAGCTCTCAGTTAATGTATTTCTCTTTCAATTTGTGACTTTCTTCTTTAAAATACAATCTTGTTGTTGATTGTTACAGATTGTGCCATTGTGGTTATGAACTTGAACAGATTGTGAGGTTGTGGTTTGAGTACTGTTATGGGTTGATTTTTCTGCCATTTTTTGGATTCCTTTTGAACTTGTTTGTAATAGAATTTCAAGATTGTTATACAGTTATAGTTGTTGTCTCACTATGGCATTGTTTGGTGAACTTCAGGGTGCCATTTTGGCTTTTTGCTTAGACTGTTAAGGGCTTACGGCAGTTTTGCCTTGAACTCACATGTTTCTTATTATTTTTAGTGCTACATGTGTTATTTTAATTTTCTGGAAGTATAGTAATTTTTCTATATTTTTTCTGAGTTTTTTTTTTTACTAATTTGAGTAATTTATGGAATTTAAATATAAATAAATAAAAGTTATCGGGTAATCCGATGGTCTGATCCGACCCTATTGTAATCGAATCGGTTCAATTCGGATCTGTACCTCATAAATGGCCAAATCCAAACCGATCAAGTTTTATTGTTAGGATGCAAAAATGACTTAAATCCGATCCAAATCGACCCGATTACACCCCTAATGACTTCCGAGGAATAGCCCCAAATCCAGATGATCCCGTAGTAATCACAATCGAGGTGGTGAACTTCAGACTTTAAAGGCCATTAGTAGACCAAGGTAGCTCAGCAGATATCCTGTATTGGTCCAAGTTCCAAACGCTCAACCTTAAGGTGACATCACACAAACCCCATCCCTAGTCAGATTCTCGATGTGCTACATCGACATCCGGAGTTACGTTGAACTACTAACGACCTTTGGGGAGCGCACTTTATCATGCTCTATTGTGGTGAAATACCTTATCATAGACGCTAAAGCCTCCTGCAACATCCTGCTCGGTCGACCTTCACTTGATGCTTTGGGAGACATTGTGTCAACCCCTCAACAGACCCTCAAGTTCCCTACACTCACACAATAAATCGTGTCAGTGCGGGCTGACCAACGCATAGCTAGACAATACAACTTGGATAGCTTGAAAGTAAGTCTGAAGAAGTAGGTCGTTCGTCTTCTAATTAGTCAAGAAAAGACTGTTAGTATAATAGAGTTGGATCCCCGGGAGGATGCCCATTGCATGCAGCCTCAAGCAATCAAAGACTTGGAGCATTTTCAGCTAAGTCCCAAGGAAAGGCATTGTAGCCCCCCGAAATTATATTTAACTGTCTACTGTGAATAAATTGATTGAAAACGTAATTCGGCTAATCATAATTAATAATCAGAAGTTGATACATAGAATTCATTAAAGGATTCGAAATTCAACCCTAATTCCATTAAAAGATTGATTGAGTTTTATTTGTTGTTTTAGAGCAGAGCTGATAAAAATATTATCGGGCCCGTGACATTTTGGGCTTTGGGCCCGGGGCCAAGAATGTTTGGGCCTAGAGCTGGGTCAAGGCCTATAACCTAATATCCTCACCTACATGTCACTATCACATCTTCTTTCTTTGTCTCTACTTTTTCCCAACAAAATCATCATTTTTTCCTCTTATGGTAAGAGACCATTATGCCTTTTCTCTATCAACCATTTTGTCTCTCCCATATCAAGTAATCCTCATACAACAAGTCAAATCCCCTCCATTCATCTCAATCCTTCATCTCATCACACTTGGATTGCAAGACTCGTTTTCCCTCCCTCACACTCATCATATTCAAACCTAAGGAGCCTAAGGGAGACAAATAGTTCATCTGCTCTCTTCTCTTTCATCCATCTTCATCTTCTCTAAGGGTAAGAACCCTAGTGTTCATCTTCAAACTCCATTGATGGACCTTTGAAATGCACATTACCTTACACCTTTTCTTGCTCTTTTCAAGAACTAACTTCATATCTCTAATCCTCTCTTCATGTTCTTCATCTTTAGTGAAGGAGATTTCTCCATTTGAGGATTTTGAGCTAAGAGTCAAGAACCACCACTTCATCAAAGTTGAATCTCTTGTGATGAGCAATCTAACTTCATCTCTCTTCATTTTATACTTCAAAAACATGAACACCTTGTTATGTTCATTGCATTTTCGAAAATGACCTTCTTAAGGGCTTCTTGTTCTTTTGCTAGGAAGCAAGCTTGTGATTCTTGGAACTTCATCTCTTCTCTTCTCAACCTTCGAAATCTTCAAAGGTAATGGAGAGTGAACCTTCATCTCACCTCATAGGTGGATGAAAATGGCTTCTAGTTTGGGTGAAAACCCGAAGTTGTGTAGATAGGTTTTCCTATCTTGTGTGGTTGTGTATTTAGTTACTTGGTTTGTAATAATCTTAGCTTTATGTTCTATTTGCTTGTTTGATATTTTACATGATGCTATACTCTTGAAAATGATGAAAACCTTAGCCTTGATCTTGGTCAAGGTAGGAGATTTTGATAGTATGTTTAGATCTGTGATGTTTATGAGTTGTTCATCATATTCATATGCTTATTATGGAAATGTGTTGGTGAAGTGGAACCTCACTCTTAACTTTGTGATGGCAAGTATGCTTCAGTGTGTGTAAGGGAGAAAACTACCTTTTGAACTTAAAGGACTTTTGAATGATCCAAAGATCATGTTCTTGAAATTACGATGTTAATGGATATCAAGTTTTATGAGCTTTTGGAACTACAACATGTTTTCATTTTCATGAAAAACCTTAAAGAGAAACAAGTAAGTCTTTAAAAACCAAAGTAAAAATCCCTTTAGGCGAAACAGTAGAGATCAAGGCCTGCCCCCGATGGGTGTCACGATCGTGATGTCCCATAAAATGAGGAACAGAAAGTATCATAGCCTGGCCGTGAATTGGCTCACGGTCGTGATCTCTCAAAATAAGGGAAATAGACAACATCACGGCCTAGCCGTGATGAGGCTCACGACCGTGATCTTTCTGCGTGATAGAGTTAGAACCTATCACGGCTTGACCGTGGTTGTGGCCATGACCGTGACAGGCAGGCAGTGTTTTACACACTCTTTTCACTATCTTCTTGTTTTGAACTTACCTTTTGAAAAAGGAATGGTTTTGAAGTTTAAACTTAAGGACTTTGATTCCAAATGTTTTCAAACGAATGTGAATTGAGATGTGCAAACATGGTTTAGGCTTGGATGGACCCTCTAGGAGTAATCTTGCACTTGCTCCCCATATCCATTCATTGGTTGACTTGTGTTCACTATCACTCAATTACTTTGAGGTTTTAAGTAAGGATAAAGGTCTATGTAGCTTTAAAACTCAATTATCTTTGAAGAAGTTTATTTACCTAAAGATAACTAAAAGGTACCAATGCACCTCCTTTTTCAATACTTCTAAGATAAAAGGGATTTTCATATCTTAACCTTAAAAGAAAACTAAAGATTGATGAGAGAAAGCTTTTGTGAAATTAAAGCCTAAGTCGAGAAAGGACTTAGAATTCTAAGATATGAATGCTTAAGTGTGTCATGTAGTGGATCAAGACTACATTTCATACCCTTGGTGACTTAGTCACAAAGTTAATCATAAAACTTAAATAACAAAGAATATTTCCTAAATACTTGATCAACAAGTGATCATGTCTTAGTAAGGATTGAAGAATTGCAAAGGGAAGGATTGTGAATCCTCCTTCATAAGACATATAGGATTGTAAGATAGTCGAATAATACATGAACACGAACGAAACCACCTGTTTGGTAACAACTTATCGCAGGAAGGCGTGGAGATCGATCAAGTAACTTGAGCTTATACCTTTTGCAGGTGCGAATATAATGGTCATGGCCGGTTTGACCTAGGGGACGTTGGGGTGTGAAACTCCACATCTGGTCAATTGGTAGCTCTTCTATGTCGTGATAAATCATGATCTCACATCACACTCTCGACTAGACATTGCCTTGTTCAAGATTGGTGTAGATTGTTTTTACAAAAAGCCATTATTCACGTGTGGTTACGAATGTTGTAGTAAACTTTGCCTAATGGCTAGCGCATGCAAAACATCTACTCCTGATCACTCTCTTGGACGATTGTCTAGCTCCATGAAGTAGGGATTGTGTCACATCATTGCATTGTTGGTCCTTGCATCATGACATCATCCCATATGACTTTGACTTGTGTAATTGAGATACTTTATGTCTGAAATGATATGAATATCCATGATGATATGACATGTGTGTGTGTGTGTGTGTGTGTGTGTATATATATATATATATATTTATCTACCTTATGTTGTGATTGATGAATTGGAATCTCATCTATTACTATTATTCTCCTGTTATCTGTTATGCTTTTTCCCCTCGAGAAGGGTGTTACAGGAAGTGCACGAACCTCTGGACCACAATGGAGGAAAGTATAAGAGGTCAGGTACAAGCAATCTTAGATAAGAATGCCAATTTGTTTGCATGGTCGCCAGCTCACATGCCAAGTTAGACTCGGGTTCATCTGCCACTGCCTGTCAATTATAGGTTTTCGAGGCATTGGATTCTCACCAACATTTGTGTTACTCAAGCCGACATTATCGCTTTCACTTGTGCACCATTGCTCACGCGAGGCCTTCCCATCCATTATCTCAAGTTTTGGATCAAACTAATCCATTAACCCAAATAGGTCACAGGAGAAAATTGAGTTATTTGGGCCCTGGGGAATTGACGGGGCGAACTGCTAGTTTTCGGACACGAGATGTCCATCCTAGTCACTCAGAAGAAGAGAAGGATCTACGATGAATGAAGGGATGCCACAATAGAGGAAACTAAAAAACTAGTCGAAGTTAGGTTCATCAGAGAATTCATATACACCACGTAGTTGGCCAATGTTGTCCTTCTCAAAAAAGAAAATGGGAAATAAAGAATCTGCGCAGACTATATAGACCTTAACAATGCATGCCTAAAAGATTAATACCCTCTACCCAATATCGACCGTGTAGTGGACGGAGCGTCAAGTCACGCGATCCTCAGCTTCTGTGATGCATACTCGGGCTGCAACCAAATTTAGATGTTTGCCCAGATGAAGAACGCACTGCATTTTTAATAGAAAACACCAGCTACTATTATACGGTCATGCCGTTTGGATTGAAGAATGGCGAAGCGACGTAACATAGATTAATGGCCAAAATATTTCTCCAACAGATTGGTCGAAATATAGAGATCTGTGTGGATGATATGGCAATAAATTCAAGCCCGCCAAAAGAACACTCGAAAGATCTCGGGGAAATTTTCCAGCAAGTAAGAAAGCACAACATGTGCTTGAATCCTGAAAAATGCACTTTCGGGGTACAAGGAAGCAAATTCTTAGGGTTCATGCCCACAGAAAGAGGTATAGTGGCAAATCCAGACAAATGTTGGACTGTCATAGAGATGAGGAGTCCTACAACTATCAAGGAGGTATAGAGACTAGCCGGAAGGGTGGCGTCGTTACAAAGATTCTTGCCGAAGTTCGCTGACAAAGTGTTACCTCTCTTCAAGGTGCTGAAGAACCCTAGCGAATTTAAGTGGACAAACGAATGCGATGAAGCTTTCAGTAAATTGAAGGAGTTCCTAGCCTCTACCCTAGCGTTGATGCGACTTGTGCCCGAAAAAGACGTGCTCTTATACTTGTTCTTAAGTGAACAAGCAATCAACACAGTCATAGTCCAAGAAGCCGAGAAATAGTAGAGGCCCGTATATTACATCAATAGGGTACTGCAAGGCGTTGACCTAAGGTACCAAATATTGAGAAGTTAGCCATTGCCTTCGTCACAACAGCAAGATGCCTTTCTTCCTGAGTCTCCAAGTAATAGTCTGAACTGATTACCCCATAATGAAAGTTTTCAACAACCCGGATTGACTGGAAGAATGATCGCTTGGTCCAGGAACTATCAGAATTCGGCCCGAAATATAAACGTGTGCTTATCAGACTTAGCGACCAAGTTCTTTCCCAAGGTAACTCACCCAAAAATAGAAACTCGAGGGATGTACGTAGACGGCTCCTCAAACATCAAGGGAAGCAGAGCAAGGATCATTCTGGGGGGATGAGACGTGACTACCTTGGAATAGTCTTTCAGGCTCAAATTCCCAGCTCAAAATACGAAGCCATGATATCTGGATTGAAACTCGCCAAAGAGGTCAAAGTGAAGAAACTAAAAGCTCACAATGATTCCCAGCTAGTTTGTGCATAAATGTTCGAAGAATACTAGACGAAAGACCCGTACCTTGCCAAATACCTATCCAAGGTGGCTGAACTAGAATCAAGTTTCGAGGAGTTCTCCATAGAGTATATACGAAGAGAAATCAACTCGAGGGCGGATATATTGTCAAAGTTAGCCCGCGCAAAGAAACTCGGGTAATGCAAAATAGTGATTCAAGACCCTTTATTCCCCCAACATAGAAATAGAGGTACTAATGACCATCACAGAGGCCGGTCAAGGATGAATGGAGCCTATTCGTCTATATCTCACTGAAAATGTCCTCCTCGAAGGAGAAAAGGTGGCCAAGAGGATTAGAAGGCAGATATTCCATTGCACAATGATAGACGACCAACTTCACAAAAAGGGCTTCTGACCCCGTTACTCAAATGTCTCAACATGAATCAAGCAGCGTACGTGATGGCAGAGGTACACGAGGGGATCTGATAAACACATGATGGAGTACCACCTTTGGCAGCCATGGTTCTTCGAGTTGGATACTACTGGCCAACCCTGAGAATCGATTGTCCTGAATGGACCCACAAATGCGAAAAATGCCAACAATTCGCCAAGATCCCACACACACCTCCTGAGGTACTACACACCATCCATTCCCCATGGCCTTTTTCAATGTAAGGCATGGACATACTAGGTTGATTACCCATTGCCAAAGGTCAGGTGAAATTTCTACTGGTTGTTGTGGACTATTTCACTAAGTGGATCGAAGCATAGCCATTAGCAAGAATCACAGCCAAACAAGTTAGGAAATTTATGTGGAAAAACATCATCTGCAGACACGAGATACCTTACTCAATCGTCACTGATAACGGCACTGAATTCGCCAACGAGTCGCTCCAAAGCTTTTGTCAAGAACTCAGCATGAAAACAACGATTCAGCTAGGTTGAGCACCCCTAGACGAACAGATAAGCGGAGGCTAAAGTCATCTTGAGAAGGATCAAGAAAAGACTCGGGGAAGCAAAGGGATAACGGGCGAAAGAGCTCCCCAGTGTTCTTTGGGCTTATCATGTGACATCACAGTCGGCTACCAATGAGACACCTTTTAGGATGACCTATGGCGTGGACACGATGATCCCACTGCAAGTGGGTGTGCCATCATTGAGAAGAGCCACATTTGACCCGAAAAATAATCAAGAAAGCTTGAGGGCAAAGCTCGACACGGGTGAAGAAACCCCGGAATTGGCATGAAAAAGAATGCGACAAGTAAGCAAAAGGCAGAACAGAAATAAAATCCCCGACTTAGAGCCCGCGAACTCAAAGAAGAAGACTTGAAGCTAAGATTGCAAATCGGCCCCAGAAAGGTCAGAGCAAAGGGAAGATGGCCTCAAATTGGGGAGGCCCCTTCAAGGTCACGAAAAAAAGTAGGGAAATAAGCTTACAGGCTGGAAACAATGATGGATAAAGCGATGCCCATGGAACGCAACCCACCTTGAGTTCTATTATACTTGAAACAATTTGTAAATGGGTTGGAATCCGTGAGCCAACCCGGCTCAACCCGCCGGTGTTTTTTTCCTATGGAGGGTTTTTCGCCGGGAGGTTTTAACTAGAGTTGTCAATATGGGTTGGAATCCATGAGCCAACCCGGCTCAACTCGGCTCACCGGTGGGTTGGTAAAAAACAAGCTCACTTTGATCCCGGGTTATTTTAACCCAGCCCACTTAACCCATGGGTTGGCCGGGTTCAAGCTCGCGATTTACTCTTTTAAAAAAAAAAAACAATGTATCAATCGAATTTCCTTGACATTGCTCCGGAAGCATTGCCTGCAACATATAAGGCCATACTTCCTGATCAATCCATGACAACAAGTGCGAGAACCAGGACCATAGTTCTTGGGGTGAAAGTTCCAAACATTGGGCAGTCCCATTGCTTTGGAGCAAGATGGAAACACCCAAAATTTGAAAGCCTAGTTTGTGAAGAATGTGAAGGCTCAAGGTTCCGATTTGAGTTTTGGGAAAAGGAACATCCCTTTTGGGGTTACCGGCTGTGGGGTAGGGTTGGAGATGGAAGTGGTCATGGTGGAATGAGGGACAGCTTTTTTATTTTCATTTTTATTTTTTATAATTTTATTGTTAAGTGAGCCAACCCGTTTAACCCACCAACCCGGGGTGTGAGACAACCCGCCATCCCATCAAAGAACCTAAGATATTAACTATCCTTCATCGTATTATAAACATTAGCGCGTCTTATTAATATGAAGCGAAGTGGAAAGATTAAACGCGAAAACGCAACTAAATTAAAGCATGCAACATATCAGAGTACACAGTTATGAAATATAAGATATATATATATATATATATATATATATATATATATATATATATATATATATATATATATATATATATATATATGTATATATATGCATCGGTTACCCCGTCAGTAGGCATACAGTAGTAATACACACCTATAGAGTACATCGGTACAGACTATAAGCAAAATACATCAAAATATAAGATAAACTCTCATGCTAGCCACTCTTCTGGTACAACACTCAAAACCCCTAGGGATTAGGGTTCGTGGCTCGTCCACCTGCATCAGACTCGTAAGGAGTGTCATCCAACTCCTCAGCAACTGGTTCCTCCACAGTGACTCCCCATAAAATAGAAGATACACATAGAGAAAAGCCAGCGAGATAAAAAACATGCATCATCAAATATGGGAGAGGGGCAATAGTACAGCATATAAACATGTAGCACACAACACAGAGAAAATATACAACACACCAATAACCACCTCCTGGGTCATACAGCACAACCATCTCAAATGTCATTCTCTCATATCAAACCTCTACGAAGGATATTAATCCCTATATGCATGTCATCATCCTATATGCATGTCGGCCGATTTCATCACGTCCCCAGTTGGACATCCCTATTGGGATTAATAACATCACGTCCCCAATTGGACATCCTCGTAAGGATTAAAAAGCATCACATCCCCAATTGGACATCCCGCCTTGGGATTAAAAATATCATGTCCCCAATTGGACATCCCCCATTGGAACCAATATGCTATGGTATGAAATGCTATAATATGCAACAAACATCCATCACAGGTTGATACCGCAACATCACACCTAAGCACTCGACCACAGCCACGATGCATTGCATCCACATCGACATCAACATCACGACGCCTTACGTCCTCGAGTCACAGCTCCATGGTCAGGACCACAACAGTATCAACTCGAACAACATCACAATCTCACCATACTCTCATCGACAATCATCTAGCCAATCACAATAATAAAATATCACAACAATAAATATGCCAATATAGATACCATCACGTTGACAGATAAATAGATAATCACATAGGCAGTTCCACATAACAGGTAAACAGATAATCACATAGGCAGTTCAACAAACCGATCAACAGATAATCACATAAGCAGTTCAACATATCAACCTCAATAATCGCATCGTCTAGAGTATCATCTTAGTGGTGATAGCCCAAAGGCACCTACACCTAGGGTCCAGGTACTTTGTCCAAGGCTCCACCTCTAGTAGGGTTTAAGGTTCCCCTACACATGTATATATTCTATACTACGCTTGTCTTCCCGATGATAGCAGTTCTTTCTCCCCACCTGAAAATTCTATGCACGCTCGCCTTCTTGTACAAGCTCCCGAACACAGCTCCGCAATCTACACTTTAGCACGCTTTAGAACGATCGAACACAGTCTGATCCTTCACAATAAATCACAACTTTAACATTAACAAAATATCATTCCTTGCCTCACAGGGTCTAGGTTCGGCCTTCCCTAAGTAAAATAGATTAGAGATGTCTAAATATTTCTAACTCTTGGACGAATGATCCTCAAGTATACACAATACCAAATCAAGTTACATCATACAAAAACTTGAAGCAAAACTCATGGTTCCCACAAGCTAGGTTTCGGCCACTTCATGGCAAAATACGCTAGACATGTTATTTGATTACACACTCTTGGATAGTGATAAAGACAGATGAAACTAGATCATAGAAATTGATTTCACATTAAAAAGATTTTTCTATGATTTTCTAGAGATTTTTGAAGATTGAACTTGGAAGTTGAAACATGGTGATTCATGACTTGAAAACAAGAAAAGATTGAAGAATCATGAAGCTTATGGATCAAGGGAAGTAATCATACCTCTTGGATAATGAAAAATGGCAAGGAATCAACACTTTCTTCACAAAGTTTTGCTAAGATCACACTTTGAATGAATGAGAAAGTTGAGAGAAGTTGAAGATTGTGAGAAAAAGAGTGAAATGGCCTCCATGGAGGTGGTTTTTGGCGTGAAGAAGGGACAGGTAGGAATATCCAAAAATGTTTACTTAAGGGGCAAAAGAGTCATTTCACTTAGGGACAAAAATGTCATTTTGTGAAAAGTTAAGGGCATTTTGGTCTTTTCACCTCCAAAGTCACAAAATATCTAGATATTTTATTGGATGTCATGATGAGGGTGATGAGTCATTGAGGCGAAAATGTAATTTCACTGGTTCCCAGGGACAAAACGGTCTTTTCTCAGTGTGAACGCGTTCAGATATTTTCCTTTTTCATCATGACAGTGGTGAGTCACTGGCATGCTTTCCTAGGTGATGTGATCTGATGTAACTTCAAGTTTATTCGTTAGCGGGTCCAGATAATCCTATATCCAGCTCCGTCCTTCACCCGATTTAGGTTTTATGCCCGAATTAAGCGTAGGAACTTATTTTTTTTGAAAATTTTCAAAATTGCCAATATTGTTGGAAATTTGATTTGAAACTTAATTGTTTCGTTCATGAGTCAAAATTACATCTTCTGATCAGTAAAATCTTATTGTCAGTGAAAACGCAGACTGGGCTCCATCCGAATTTTCAACCCAAAATTTAACCGTAACCCTATACGATATCATAGAGTATGAATATGGTTTTGGTTTATTTAAAATCATTTTATAAACCTCAGATAAAAATATAAACTCATTCATATAATTTATCAATATTAAAGGCAGTGAAAATCGGGATGTTACAGGGTGGGTCAAGCTGGGTTGGCTATTTCTTGACTTACCAAAAAAGTGAGCCAACTCGGTCCGGCTCACTTTAGTGTGAACTCGTGGTGAGCCAATCCGGGTGAGTCGGGTTGGCTAACTTTGACAGCTCTAATTTTAACGAAGCTCGTCCCCGCAAATTTATGAAGGAATGAATGACAATGTTATATCGTAGCATTCTTATCACATTTATGTATTTATTGTTGCTCGAAGGACCTGAGTTCGAGCTCAAACTGCCTCTTCAAAATAAAGAGGTCGAGCTCCCTCCCATAAACACGAGATCGAGCTCAAACTTCCTCCAAAAAACGAAGACATGAGGTCGAACTCAAGCTCTCTTAAAAAAAATATGAGCTCAAGCTTCAAGCTCCCACCAAAATATGAAGACATGGGATCAAGCTCAAACTCCCTCTTCTAAACAAAGAGGTCTTGCTCGAGCTCTCCCCAAAAATCATGAGTTTGAGCTCAAGCTCTTTCCAAAAAAATATAAACATGGGGTCGAGCTCAAACTCTGTCCAAAAGTGAAGACACAAGGTCGAGCTTAAGCTCTCTCTCTCTTCCAAAAACATGGGACCGATGTCGAGCTCCCTCCCAAAAACATGAGGTCAAGCTTAAACTCCCTTCAAAAAATGAAGACACGAGGTTGAGTTGAAGCTCCCTCTCCAAAACAAAGGTCGAGCTCAAGCTCCCTCCTAAAAAACACAAGGTCAAGCTCAAACTCCCTCTTTAACGCTCTGTTTGGATTAGAATAGAAGTAGGGAGGAAAAAAGTAGGAGAGAAGAGAAAATGAATAGAAAATAGATAGATTTTTAGGTTGTTTGGTTGTGTAGAAGAGTGGAAAGAAAGAAAATGAATTTTTATTGTGAGGACATTTTTGCCCTTCAAATGAAACAGTTGTCTAAACTTTATTCAACAATTTTTGCAGAGACCACTGATCCCAAATTGCAGAGATATAATCATTTAAACAGGGGCAGAGATATACCCTTCGATACGACCAATTGCATCGTGAGAGGAAGCATTATATAGGAGGCATAAATGAAAATTCAAAATATAACCCCCCTTCTCCTTCAAAAATCACTCCATCGAAGGAGAGATTTTATTTTTGATGGGTCCCACACGTTTTTTTCCCCTCTTCCCTCTCTCTCCTTTGCCAAACAGTTGAAGTAACCTTTTTCTCCCCAATTGTCTCTCTTCATTCTCTCTTCTCAAAATCCCCTCAAACAGTGTAAAAGAAAGAGGTTGAACTCAAGCTCCCTCCCAAAAGACACAAGGTAGAAATCAAGCTCTCTCCAAAAAATAAAGACACGAGGTCGAGCTGAAGCTCTCTCCAATCTAAAAGCACGAAGGCAAGTCAAAGCTTTCGCAGAAGTTAAAGACGACCAACTCACGTCTTCCAAACTCATAGGAAGGAACCTAGCTCTAAGGAGGGGGTAGAATGATCACTTACCCTTAGCAAACATCTCTTAGGAGCTTGTAAACTACCCTAGATTATATTGAATCCCTAGCAGGAAGTCCAATATCACAGCAGTCAGCACCAAGGAATATCTACAAATACATGATCAACCCACACAAAGATAAATAACAATGATAATGCATGTATGTATTTATGCATTTATTTTTGTAGCATAATATGGACTTGTGATCATGTGCTATTTAATATTTCCACACATTCAAAATATAACCAGGAGACGTCACATTTACAAAAAAATTCATTGGGCTTAATAATATCAAACGAAACATAAGTAAAAGCCTAAGCTCTCAAAAATCAGCCTCAAACACTCAGCAGTTACCTGGCCCTCTTGGCATAAAATGGAAAACCCTACAAAAGACAACTAAAAGCTTTACAGGGATACAAAAGCTATACAGTCAACGTACACCAAAATTTACAGTCATGTTACAAGCAACTGCTGGATTATCTGTTGCCACGACTTCACCTCTGCAGGTTGTGTTGGATTTACAAGCCATGTTAGCCTCATCATCAGAGTCCAGTGGTTTTCTAGATTCCTTCCGGTAAGAGTTGAGGCATCTAACACACATAAATTTTGAAGGAATGGCATCAGAGTTATCAATTCCAGCACATCTGGTATGCTGCCAAACACCACAGGTATCACATGCTAGCATTCTCTCTCCATCATCATCCTTTGCCCCACATTGGCAATCAACTTTCCAAGTCTCTGTTCCTCTTTCCATCCGGAATCTGTTCAGCCCATGTTTGGTTGTGCACTTACCTTGAATTCTAACAGACCCACTTGTCCCAAGTAGGAATTTTAAGGTGAACGAATCACTGGTTGATCCATATCCTAGGAGTTTGTCAGCTTGAAACCTCTTATACATCGCATATACTTCTTGAAAAACACTGGTGACTTCACTCTTGAGGTTAGCAACAGTAGCATTCAAAGGCAAGACAATTAGCTCTGGAGGTGGGGATGGATCATCTTTAGGCTGATCAGAAAGCTCCACATGACACCACAGCCTAATAGCAGAAGGCAATTCTACTGCCACTTTTTCAGGTTTGTAATCCTTCATAAACTGCTTACAGTCTAGGAGCTTCCTTGCTGAATCAGCCACCAATTTCTTCATAATCTGAGGTCTGTTGCTCGCCGTTTTGTCCGGGCTAATAATTGAATTAAATAAAAATCTCAAATCAGATATCACTTGCTCTTCTGATGGATACCTTGAAATTGCACCAAATCCATTTTGCACAACACTCAATGGTTCAAGCCTGTTATTAGGGATATATGAAAAGGACATTATTTATACTTTTATCAAAGCAATTGACAAAAGGCTAATACTAGTACATTTCCAACTCTTACCTGAACTCCACCGCACTAGATATAGGATTGCATTTCGAACGAACTACCATGCCATTGGCAGCTAATTTCCCTCCCAAGTGTTTTAGACTATAATCTAGAAGCTCAGGGGATGCAACCCCTCTGCATACTGCCCCCTTGAGAGCACGCCTGGTAACCCATCTGTCCTCACTATAGGCACCTGACGCAAGCAACACTTTGATCAAAGCATTTTGCACATGTTCAACATCATGACTTGCCCAAGCACACAAGACATTAGAAGTGCTTGTGGTCAGGGGCTTGCGGATTTTGCGAATCAACTTCAACAAAAAAGAGAAGAGATCTTTAATTGTTAGAAGTTCAGTATCTGCCAAAGATTGGTAAAGAGAAATGACACACTGCAGGCGGTTTCGAGGTCCCCTTCCCTCAAAGGAAAATGATGACAGTGGCATGCATGACAGGGTATTCACAGCTTTCTGGTAGGCATCTTGTGTAAGAGCATAGCTACCAGTACCAAATTCATAACCCCAATTACCATACCAAGAGCGCCCATTGGTAATTGCATGAAGTAATCTAAATTCAAGCCCAAATTTCTTAGACAAGTCCATCACACTAACCTTCCTGTTCAAGTATAGCATACACAATTCACCAAAATGCACAAGGGTTGCAACCTCAAACAAAATATGTGAGAGAGATTTGAAGGGCTCATACCTAACAGCAAGTGCAGCACATAGCCTATCCCAGAAACCCATAATATCAGATCCTGATAGAAGCTTTGAACCACCTTCTCTTCCATTAAGAGTAAGCAAGTGACCATAACCATTGGAGTGAACAACACCATGTAAAAGATGTGTGTTATCTTCAATTTGAAGATAAACCCAATCCTCAAGATCATCAACGGTAATTGCAAAGTTACACCATTTACACCTGCCATGGTTTCAAATATAACAAAAATTGAGATTATGAATATTGTACTAAAAAAATAAACATGGGTTAAAAAAAAATGTTAAATTGAAACAAACAAACACACAAACAAACAAACCTTGGTTCAGATAATTGAACAAGATTGGCACATTTTGAACATGGTCGTTGATAAGGTTCAATGGCATTACTTGAATCAGCCCTTATTATGAAATGGTATCGCTTTCGGCACACTGGATGCCCACTCCACCCTTTTGTTTTTTTTTTAAATAATACAAAAAACAAAGTCAAAAGTTAGAATTTTCAATAGTCACAATCTTATCCACTCCACCAAACATCAAATGAAAATCTTATCACATGTTTCATTTAAAGTTTAAACCCCTTTCCCAAACACCCATTATGTCTGTCTTTTAATTAAGTGCTAATAAAAATTAATAATCTTTTCCTGAAAAGTGACAAAATTACATAAAGACTTTTTTGTTTAATATTTTGTAATTTTTTAAAAGCATTATTAGGAAGTAAAAAATTATGCTGAACTCGGGTATTATATGAGTTGACTCGTCAACTCGGTCTCAACAGAGGGTACTGTGAGTCTCGGGTCGGGTCGGGTCAGGATCATGTTATGTTGGGTGTGGGAACGTTGACTCAGTGAGTCGACTCACCAACAACTCGGCACTGGTCGCAGTAGACTGAGCTCCGAGACCGAGTCACGTCTTCTTCTACAATGTCAAGGGCCACCGTGGCCGGCGACAGATCCGGGCCACCTGTCGTAACACGGAACAAGATCTGCCACGTCATCAGCGAAGGGAACAGCGACGGCGGAAAGGTGAGGCGGGCGTAGTTGTTGAGAAAACGGTGGACGTTGCGGCGGAAAGGCTCTCTAACGGCGGTTCCGTCGTCGATGTCGGACGGAAAAGTGAGAAAATCGTAAAGATCAGCTGTGGTTGTCCTCTTAAACCTCTTTAACGGCCTGTCGTTCACCACCATAACGTTTCGCAGTGCAGATCACAGAAGGTATGATATATAGATATATATACACAGATAAATACACAAAAAAGATCAAAATCTGTTTAAATAGATATAGGTGGTGGATAAGGATAGAAATATACAAGAGAAGGATTGATTATGTTTTTGTGATTAATAAAGAGAACCTAAAGACGAAGCGGGGTGAAGTGATGTAAACTTGTAAGAGAGAGCGGCGCTAACAGCTGCTAGGGTTTTGTTTGTTTGTTCCCCTTATATATGGTTAGGGGAATGGCGGTTCGTTTTATGTTTTTAGTTGTGTGCTTCCTTAAATTTTTAGGATGCATGGAAGATATTTGGACTCAACTTAATATCACATTATTATATTTTTATAATCTAAAATTATAATAATGAAGAAAGAAAATGCAAAGGATCTCAATCCTAACTAAGTGGGTAAATATAAACTAACTAACATTAACAAAGTGGGTACATTAACTAATATAAATTTTTATGCACAAAAAAATTTATGAGGGGTAGAGCATAGCTGTCAAAATGAGTCAATCCGGCTCATCCGGGTTCGCTCATCATGGATTAGGGCTAAATTGAGTCAAGTAGAGTTGACTCACTTTTTCGATGAGCTAAGAAATCATCAATCCGACTCGACCTATCACGAGTTGATGGGTTAAACGGATTAATAAACTTATATTAAAAAATCAAAAAAAAAAACTTAAAAAATAAAAAAAAATAAAAAACTTAAATAGAAAATAAAGTAACAGCGCCTGTTAAATAAAATACACATCCAAATTCTAATATTGTTCCAAAATCAAAGTAACAGCTACATCAAGACGTCGACAGTAAAGTGTTGTATAGACAGTAGAGTGAATGATTGAATGGGAAAGTGTCAAAGGGGGTAGACTAGTCATGTAGAGAAAAAAAAAAGAGTGAAGTCGGACGGGTTGAGGAAAGTAGGTTGGGGTTTGGAGATTTGGATGAAGGAACAAAAAGAGCGAATCTATGAGTCAATCTGACTCACCACAGGTTGAATCCGATCAATTCGTGTGTTAAGTGAGACAGATCAAAATAACTCGAGATCAAAGTGAGTCTATTTTTTAACAACTCAACTTAACTCACTGATGAGTTAAGTTGGGTCGGGTCGGCTCACATGTTATAATTCATATTGACAGCTCTTGGTGTAGGGGTAAGATAACAATTTTATCGTGATTTGATAATATATTTTTAAAAAATATAATAATTAATTTCTCCTTAGATTAAGGTTATGTTTGACAAAGTCAAACCGCTAGCTTATAACGGATGAGTTTGTAGCTCCGTTTGGTAAATGTTTTCTCACTAACTTATAGCGTTCTTTTTAGACATTATTTGAAATAATGTTTGAACTTATAACTTATAATGTATTATTTTTTTCTTATTTTTATCCTTACTGTTTTAGTTAAATTCTTCCTTTATTCTCTATTAAATAAAAAAAATATCCTAAAATTATCCTCTGTTAAATAAATAAAATAATAGAGAATATATTTTTGTCTATAAAATTTTTTTATAAAAGAATCATATCAACATGTCATTTTATTTATATTATCTCATTTTATTAAATAAAATAATTAAAATTAATATTTAAACTTTTTAGATGATAAATAATTTAAAATAAATTAAACTATTAAAATCGAAAAAACACAACTTTTAAATAAAGGAGTCTTAAGAAACTTTATAAATATTATGACATATATTAGATTATACTGATTGCAGTTATGTTATCTCTTCATCGAAGCAAACATATGAAACAATATTTCAATGGTTGCACATTGAATTATACGGAGGAGTAATATTTTACATTATGTTGAAAGATTATTTATATTTGAAACATTAAATTAATAAAAAGACTAATAATTAAATATTTTAATTAAAAAAATTATAGAAATCTCATTATGAATTAGTGACGGCTCGTGTTACCCACAATATACAATAAAAGCATAAAAATTATCATAAAATATTTATAATACCCAATCTGGTTTTAAAATATAACATACAAAATAAAATAAAAAAAATTGGTTATATATAACATCAATAGTTCTAAACATTTCCCTTGCATAGCATTTGTGCCTTATTCACTAATTGGTCTAACAACAGAGCCTGCAACAGAAAAAAAAATTCATATTTTGAAGCATACAAAAAAAAAAAAAGTATTGTTCAGGTATTACCACAATGCTAATGTAACCAACACACTACCATCATATTCAAAATCCAAATAAAGCATACAGTACCACATGGGGAAATGGCATATAAAAAAAGAGGGCCATCTTCATCTATATGTACTAAAAAATCTGCCCAAAATGTCAATATCACCAAACCCAATATACATCCCTCACCTATAAATGACAGATGTAGAATTAACCCGTAGAATCACATTATGGATTTCTTATCCCTACTAACCCCAGTATGACACAAAATCATATCCAAAGAACATGTATCCACCACAAATTCTTCATTTCTTAGCAAATTACCAACCACGTTCTTCATAAGCCTTTTACTTGTCAACTGATAACGTACGCCAACTTTTTTCCAGGCCATTCCCATGATTCCATCTATTTTTGAAATGTGTTCAAAAGGGTGATTTAAGAACCGAACCGAACAGGTTGATTGGACCGAAAATCGATCATGTCTACGATTCGATTAATCCCTTTGAACCGAAAGTTAGGAACAACCGGGTGACCCAAAGAACCAGCAACAGTTTTTGAAAACCGGACGGTCACCGATTTAACTTTTTTTTCTTTACATTTTGGATTTTCAGAACTTTTTGAAAATCAGGATAGCTCGCGTTACGCTTCTTGCCTTGTCGCTGCATGGAAGTAATCAAGCCTCAATAAATACTATAAAAGAAAATGGTATAATCAAATGCAAGATGATTGCCTGGTGCGCTTCTTGTTCTCGCATTGGTACTATTCCACCTTCTAGCGTCACATGAAAGAAAAGAAGGTTTTTTATAATTTATTTTATATATACATATATTTTTATACTTTTATATATATATATATATATATATATATATATATATATATATAAAATTCATAATTTATTTATTTATTAATCATCCGGTTCAACCATGGTTGAACCAATCAAACCATGACCCAAAGCTCTTGTCAGATCGATTTCTAATTCGATTCTTAAAATATTGATTCAAAAGTAAGCACACTTGATCTTATCCACTTCTTAAAACTTTTATATAATATACTGCCTTTTAAAGAAAAAATACAATAGAAAGAGTATTTGTGCCCAAAAAAACATTCACTTGGTTTCGAATCCATTAGTAGTTGTAAGATCAAGCTTATCTTTGATAAGAACCCCGAAGGAAGAACTAAGGTCTACTGTTGAATTTCATAGTCACACTGCTGGAAACTTTCATGATATACATTCTTATGATTTTTCTGAACTTCGAAGCAGAGAGAACTCACAGAATCAAATGGCACTATATTGGATTTGTTGGCTTGTACATGCCATTGTGAATTATGTAGCTTTATTCATAATCTTATTTAATTAAATGAACTTATGTCTTGAATGAGAAAATAGAAAATGGTTATGTTGCACCACGTCATGAGAGAGTTTGATTACTGTACACTAAACAAAATATTTGTTCTAAGACAATTTTCAAACACAACCTTGGACATAAAACCTTCTGCTTCAAGTTAAAGCCATGATTTTGAAAGTGTAGATGAAAATAGTAAACCTGTAGGAGCTTGAACACACAAACAAACATGATGCAGATTAAAAATAAAGCTACACCAGCACTTATTGCAGATAAAAGGAGATAGAAAAACACATTTCGATGACATTCTGTTGCTATGCAGACTTGTAATAACATCATCACATGCATCAAGAGCTTGGTGCACCTGTAAACCTGAAACTTTCAAATAGAAATCAATTAGACTTCTAATTCATTAGCTAATATTCTCCATTTATTTGAAAAGGAAAATTGAGATGTCATTGAGCATGAAAATCAAAATACTAATACATGAAAAATTCTTTCATTAAGAATTACTATAAAGAAAATAAGGAGGCTCATGAAGCAATACCAAATTGGGTCATTGATGACAGATATGATTTAGGCAAGAGTGCAATGTGTTGCCTTCTTTTGTTAAACTTATTGCATGTCAAAGTAACAATATCCTAGAGGTAAAAACTTATTTACAACCCATTAATTAATACAATGCCTCTTCCAAATAGTACATCTGTAGCTCTAATCCACTGCTCTACTTGTAAAAGAACACTCAGTGAAATTTGTGAGCGCTAGCCAAAATTAATGTTGTTTAAGCTACAATAATTATTTCTTATTTCTATCTTTTTCGTTTAAAGCCCCCTTGGATTGGCAATAATTAAAAAAAAAAATACATGGATGTGAACTATCAAGTCTGAAGGATCATCATCCTTTGTTGTTTTTATTTTTTTTAAAATGCCAAAGGATCTCAACTCTAATTAAAAAACCAAAGTCGTCATAGAATACTGAAAGCAAATACAGTTTAATTAACAACGATTGTAAGATCATGAACAAAACCTCTTGCACTTCTTTATTGAGCTGCAGATCTTTATGAACTGAACCTCTAACCTCTATTGACAAACACACATAGAGTACAGCAAAGAGAAGGCACACTATGACAGAAGACAGCCCAGAAATATCGTACCCGTGAAAGACTAAAAACAAAGGTTTGAATTTGTTTCCGGAAACCTGTATAATGGGTAAATTACTACATATCATAAAATATCTTGAATTCCATACTTCGTCTAAGAGTTTCTCATAACAGTTCCTTTAAGCTGCTTTCAAAAAATTTGAAGTGTTCACATTCACACATTTTATCGAACATATTATAGGCAACAAAAAAAAAATAAAAAAACAACCCACAAATCCTTGAAGATAAAAGCCCCAAATATCCTATCCCTAAATAATCGAAACATACTCACCTAAACAATGTCGAAGAAGAAACGACCCACAAGACAGAAATCAGCAAATGAATTTAGCTCAACAAATTTGTTTTCAAAAGCTCAATAAATTATCTCATCATGCCAAAAGAGAACCGAAAAGTTTTAAAACACCAAAGAAATAATAAATAAACAATTAAATAACGTATTCACATACCCAAAGAAGATGAAGAGGTTGCGATTATTTTCCACCAGATGCAAGAAATCTTCAAAATGGAACCTATTAAAAGAAGAAAGATTGTAAGAAACACCCACAATCGTTCACAAATCGCCGATACCCGACATGGATATAGGAAGAATTTAGTTTCGCATGAGCAATAAAGGTCGCGTTTTGTGCGGTCGTCCGCCACTGCAGCGGACGCGGGTTGCTTCTCCTCCTCGCCCCCGCCGCCAGATCCAGAACCTTTCGTCTTCTGTTTTGTGCACAAAAGAAGTGTGCCTGCGTTTTAGAGTTGTGCCCGGATTGAAGTGTTGCTACAGGTTTTGAAATGCAATGGATGACTGAAGAGGTGCAAAATGTTGCCTTCCTAAAGCTTATTTGAAATGCTGCCTTTTCAATGAAGGTTTATGCTTTCCGGAATTGAAGGTGTTGAGTCTCTAAAATGTCTGATGTGTATTTATCTTAGTTTTGATGAGATTAAAATAGTTATTTAATGAACTGAGTTTAACTCTTCTACTCAGTGTGCAGATTAAAACATTAAGTGTCTATATGAACTGAGTTTTAGCGTGTTATCACCCGTCTAGACTTAAGGCAAAAGTTCATTCGTCTGAACAATGGAAAGTTCACTCGTCTGAACTAGGAGAAAGTTCACTCGTCTGAACTACTAAAAGTTCACCCGTCTAAAGAAGTCTTCATCAGTCTGTTGACCAGCGTTGAAGAAATCCCTTCAACCCGTCTAATGAAAAAATCAACCGTCTGATCAAAAGAAGTCTCACCTGTCTGAAAGGCCACGCAACTGACGTCATTCTCTTTATTAAAAGTCAACTCGTCTAATGAAGTTACTCACCCGTCTGGTGGCTAACGTTGAAGAATATATTGGATGAAAGATGTCTTGTCTCTGAAAAGGAACTTCAGCAAAGTGTTTTACCTGAACACAACTGCATCTTACACCAAAAGGGAAAGTCTTCCATCTGATGGCAAAAAGCAAGTATAAAGACCTGCTAAGACCAAAGGTGTATCAGAAGTCTTCACCATTCTAATGAGAGAGAACAAGCGAAGTTTTCAAGGCTTTAATGGCTGATCAGAACGACTCTTTGCATTTATTGAAGATCTGCAAAAAGTCAAGTCTTCAAACATTGTGTCTAACGGCTTTAAAACCTTGAAGCCTATTTAATGAAGAAGACTTTGAAGATTCAAGTAGAGAACGAACACTGCATTCAAAGAGCAATCACTCTGCGCATTTATATCTTCATTCTTTCATTATTTATTCTTCAATCATTTGAAGTTATTACGCAGTCTTTTAGAACTTCACATTTAATACACTCGTCTGAGTGCTTGTGAAAGACTTGCAAATTGTAATTTATTTTACAACTTATCTCAAACAATACCCGTATGAGCCTGGAAAGGCTAGGTGTGCAAACAATACTCGTCTGAGCCTGGAGAGGCTAGGTGTGCAAACAATACTCGTCTGGAGCCTGAAGAGGCTAGGTGTGAAAATAATACTTGTCTGTCCTGTAACCTGATTCAGTTATAGTGAAGAACACTTGGTGCTGTCAAGGACTGGACGTAGCCTCATTTGTTAAGGGATGAACCAGGATAAAACCTGTTGAGTGATCTCTCTATTTCCCTTAACTCTTTAGTTTGATTATTTATCTTAACTATCATTTAACTAAAGGGGTTATAATTGTGTTTATCAAACCTATTTTCATCTTGCATGATTGTGTGTTTTCTGTGAAAACCTTCAGACGAAGTATTAGTCTGATTGACCTGTCTGAGTTTACTCGTCTATTCTGACCCGTCTGTGCTTGCGAAAAAGTTTCTTAATTCCGCATAAAATTGTCAAACACCATTCAACCCCCTTCTAGTGTTTGCATCTGTCTATTTCACAAGGCACCTATTATTAGATGTGTTTATTTTCCATCATTTTTGAAGCATTAGGAAATGATAATAAGCTTTCCAACATTTTTTTTTATATTTTTTGTTGTCTACTTGAAGAGGTGCCTTGAAAAAACGCATCTAATAAAAAGCTGAATTGGGAAGGGAAAGGGATCCTCTCCGGTCACTGGATTTTTCCAGTAGGAGAGAGAAAGACAGATATAGTTGGTGACCTCTTCCTTTTCCCTTTTTGCACCTTCTTTCCTTTTCCAGATTTCATAACTTTTTTTTCCTTTTCCAAAACTTCCAATTTTTTTTCCTTTTGAAGAACTGTCAGCCTTTTGCACTTTTCCAGACTTCTTGCCCTTAGTTGAGCTCCCACCCTGCTTTCCTGCAACAATAGCGAAAATGTCAGTATCAAAACATTCCCTGAAATTAGTTACTTAAGCTCAAAATAGGCCAAAAAATAGTGTTGCACTCACCTTTTCCCTTCCTCATCCTCTGCTGCACTTCATCATCCTCGGATTCCCCTGAAAGAACCAGTGCAGAAGGCCTATAGTGGTTGTCTTCTGCACTCTCATCAACTGTAGAATAGAGGTCCTCATCATTCATTTCTTCAGCAGCCTCATCATTCATTTGTTGCTCAGCCACAACTTCCTCAATAACTGCATCCTCATCCACTACTTCATCATCCACAACATCCTCAATAAATACTTTATCAGCCACTGCTTCATCAGACACTGCTTCATTAGCCACTTCTTCAACGTTCACATTTTCCTTAACAACTTCCTCAACAGGTGGCAATAAGAGAACAGGTTCAGGCACAGAGAGAGGGTGCAAATAATACAACTCAATCTCATTGCCATTGCTCATGGCATCACTCACCATCTCCTTTAACCTTGCATCAGTGTTCAACTGAATCAAACCAAGGTCCAAATCCCAACCTGGTCTCCTCCACATTACATTCTCAATACCAGCATAACCATGGGAGGATTTGACAATTCCATTCAGATCAAACATATTAAGTTTGTCTGAATCGATATCATCCCATACATCCATCTCCCCACCCACATACTCCAGAATTTTACTCTCATTCTTAACTAACACCCCTCCATGGTACATAATCAAAATGATATGAGAATCCATTCTGCAAAATAAGCAAAGCATGGAAGAAAAATCAGAAAACAGAGCATAGGGAATAAAAATCAGAAAACAGAGCATAGGGAAGAAAAATCAGAAAACAAACCCTAGGGCAAGTAGATAAAGCATGCAAAATAAGCAATGAAGCAAGAATCACACAAATAAGTACCCTAACCCAACTACATTAACGCGAAGAAGATGAAAAAAAACCCTAACCCAACTACAGTAACGCGAAGAAGACGAAGTTAAAAATGCGAACTTTCAGAAAAAATAAAGAAGAAGAAAAAGATTTGAACCTGTGTGATGATAGCCTAGAACTGAAGGAACGATCGAGTGGGTGTTGATGGCCTTCATTGCGAACGCAAAACAGTGACAGAGGGAGAAGAAGCATGGGTTAGGGGAAGAGAAGAGAAATGTGGGAAGATGAAGGGGGTGATGAGAATAGGGACTGAAATGAGATTTGGGGGTGTGTGGTTTTGATATGGCGTCCACGTGTGAACTTAACGAGCCACGTCACCCACACTAACGGAGTTAAGTAACCTCAGTTGACGGAAGGACTAACCTCATCGACGTTTTGCAACTTCAGGAACCAAGTTGGAATTTCGATAATGTCAGGGACCAAGTTGACACGACCCTACAATTTCAGAGACTAAATTGGGTATTTACTCATTTATATTTTGAGAGCTTTATACTCCATTTAAGAGAGATTGTAATTGTGCTTCAAGTTATATTTTTTTTTCTGCACTTTTGAGTGCTACAATTTTGTTTACGTTGTTATTCTTATTTGGGTGTGAATCCCATATTTTTGAAAGAGAAGGTTTTTCTCTTGAGACTCTTTTACTGGGGATGTGATATCCCAGGTCTGTGAGAAGTGCTCTTCTTTGTGAAGGTTTTAGCTGAACTTGATTTAAAAGCTAGTTATTGAGTGAAAACCCTTGGTGGTTGACCTTGGGGACTAGACGTAGGCTACTGGGGTTTTTGGTAGCCGAACCAGGATAAAATTGCGAGCCTTATTTTCTTCCTTACTCTTTATTATTGCAATTTATTTTACACCATTTACTCTCTGCAACTTTTATTTTATTTTAATTTATTTAACGCACTTTAAATTCAAGTAATTTACCTTTTAAGTGCTTTGTTGTGCAAAAAATTTTAAAATACACATTACACACAAATCACCACTCCTCTTGTGTTTGGAGTCACTTGTCAACAGATGATGATGCTGCTGTTGTTATTATCCCTTCCCAATGAGTTCAACTCCTCTCCAGTACTGGATTTTTCCAGTAGGAGTGAGAAAGACACATGTAATAAAATATTATTATTTATAAATAATATTGTTTTACCTCTAGCTTTTTAACCACCCACTTTCTGTTTGCTTGATTATTCTTGAATGCTCTGCAACAAGTGTGCTCATCCTTAAATGTCTTTATTTGGAAGCTTTTTCTCATGTTATTCTTTGCATAATAACTCTCCCATTCACATCCTACTTCCCTGCACTTTGCTCTTGCTCTTATAGCATCATTTTTAACCCACTTTATAGGCCTACCCAAATTGATAGTCTATTCCTTCACTGCTGCCTTGAATGTTGCTAAATTTAGAAACTCCATTCCAAGCTCGAAGCAAACATTTCCAAACTTTGCAGCTTTGTTGAATTGAGGGAAATTTTGGTTATTTTCTCCATCGTCATCCTCATCAGTGCTAATAGGATCCCTCAACTCTTCTGACTTATAACCTCCATCTTCATCACTGATCCCTTCATTGAAATGACTCCACTGTCCTGCACCAGATTCCTTGAAATTCACATAACAATCATCTGCACGAGATTCCCCTGAACTAGAATCATCAATGTTTGGTGTGAAGATTAGAACCCAACCCTCTATCAAACACATTGAAGTGTTTGATTTCCTAAAAAAGGAGTTCAATGTAATCATTGATAGATCAATGATTTTCAGATCAATGAAGGAGGCAAGAGAATCAGTGGAAGGGAGTGATAAGCTGCAATATGGTAAATTGTGGGATTATGCTCATGAGTTGTTAAGGAACAATCCTCGGTCCCGGGTTAAGGTTTACACCATACCACAACCACAAGCACCACCACAATTTCACAAGTTCTTTGTATGCTTAGATGGGTGCATAAAGGGATTTAAGGCAGGTTGCAGGCCTTTCATTGGTCTGGATGGATGTTTTTTAAAAGGGTACTATGATGGACAACTGTTATCTGCTATTGGACAGGATGCAGATAACCACAGTTTTGTGATTGCATATGGGGTTGTGGATGTGGAGAATAAGAACAATTGAAAATGGTTCTTGACCTTGTTGCATGAAGCTCTTGGTGATTATAGGCAACATGACTGGAACTTCATGCTAACATTCAAAAGGTAACTTTTATATTTTATATGTTTATTTCAGTAATCGAAGGGACTTAATTGACATTAAGTTAGTAATGTTAGGGACTTCTTTGATACTGATAACGTACACTTCTTGTAGGGATTGATACCAGCCATGCAAGAAGTCATGCCTGGTTTGCCACACAGGTATTGTGCCATGCATTTGTGGAGGAATTTTATTAAAACGCATAAGGAGAAGGAATTGAGGGGTGTGGTTTGGGACTGTGCTATGTGCACCACACCAACACAATGGCAAAGTTGAATGGATGATCTGAAGCTACATAATGTGAAGGCATGGGAGTATCTTAACAAGTGGCTCGAACAATCTTGGACAAAGGCACACTTCCAGGATAACTGCAAGGTTGATAATGTCACCAAACAATGCCTGTGAAGTTTTCAACTCAAAGATTGGACCTTATCGTGGTAAGCCCATTCTCACCATGTTGGAGGAAGTTAGGTGTTATGTCATGAGGACCATGACTGCCAACAAGTTGAAACTAGCAGAGAGGACAAGTCCTTTATGTCCTAAGCAGCAAAGTAGATTGGATAAAGAGGTGGCAAGCAACATGTGGATCACTGTTTGGTCAGGTGATGATGAAGGAATTTGGTTTGAGGTGCAAAACCATCCATTTAAGTTGGATGTGAATTTGGCTACACAAACTTGCACTTGCAGATTTTGGCAACTAACAGGTATGTAACATTTTTTTGGTTTTGACTTAAAGATTAGACACTTATGGAACATTGGTTTGGTTTTGACTTATGGCACAAGAATGCCATGTATGCATGCTTGTGCAGCAATTGCATACAGAAATGAAAGGCCAAAAGACCACTGTCATGGTTGGCCAACCATAGGGTCCTACAGTGCATCTTATGCATACTTTATCCAGCCAACCCAATCAGAGCAATTCTGGACACCTAGTGGGCATGACAAACCTGTTCCACCTAGCATCAAGAGAAAGGCAGGGAGGCCAAAAAAACAAAGAAGGAAGGATAGGAATGAGGAACCAATCTTTGGTACTAAACTTAGGAGGTCATATCCTGTGTGGATATGTTCTAGATGTGGTATGGATGGTCATAACAGCAAAGGGTGCATGAATCAAGGAGTGCCTCAAAGACCTAGGATTAGGAAATCATTATAGGTGCAACAGGAGGATCCGGTGTCTCAGGTGCAACAAGATGATCTAGTGTTTGAGGTGCCCCTATCTCAATCTGCACCAATTTCTGATCAAGTGCAATCACAAGATGCACCCACAGGGGTAAGTAGGTAACATTATTTATCATTCAGTACTTGATCTGTAATGCATATTCTGAACATCTGGATGGTTTCATTTGGTGTTTGTTTAGCAGCAATCAAGTCAAGGACCAAGTGCAGTGGTACAGGCACCAAGACCAGTGATGCAAGCACCAAGACCAGTGGTGCAGGCACCAAGACCAGCAGTACCAAGGGTATGGTTTATGATATGCCAGTTTAGATATTTTGGGCATCGTAGGGACTAGATTGATTTTTATCTGGTAATGTTAGGGACTATATTGCTTATAAGTTAGTTATGTTAGGGACTATTTTGCTTATAAGTTACTTATGTTAGGGACTAATTTGATACTATCTTTTTCGAATTCAACATATGCAGGGAAGACGATATGGTATAAGAGGTCCACTTATACCATGCAATGTTGGAGGAGCTAAAGCAACACCAATCAGGGCAAGACCAGCACCATCAAGTCCGGTAGCACCACCTCCACCAGCTCGTCCACAACCTATGATGGTTCAAATTCCAGCACTACCGGGTTCTACAGAGTCCAGGGGGGACGACCACAGTTCATGCAGTTCATTCCAACTCTAAGGCTTCAAAATGTTCGTCCAAGGAAGCCATGAAGAGTATTTATAATTAGATTATGAACTTTTTGGATTATGAGCTTAGATTATGAACCTTTTGGATGTAATTGCACAGTGTTTTAGTTTGCTTATCTTTTTTGGTTGTAACTGCACAGTGTTTTACATGTGCTTTTTGGAGTACGTACTTGGACACTTTTGTGATGCTTATTTTAATGAAGTTAATGTCATTTTATGTCATCATTTTGTGTTCATTATTGCTTTAAGTTTAACAAAAATGGGGACTAAAAATAGGGACTTAAAACAACCCATTACATTAACAGGAACACATTACATTAGTGAAAAACACACAAACAAGGACTGAAAAAATAAGGCAGGGACATAAACAGATCACATTACATAAACAGGGAAAAAGCACACATTATGAACTCTACCTACCAAGACAAAATACAAGACATAAACTTATCAAACACACATTAAGGCAACCCAAAATTTTAATGTCCTAACATCTCTCCCCAAAATATCAACCTTGCCCATCAGCTCTGCTTTTAACATTTCTTCATTCTCTTCTAAATTATTTTTAATCTTCTCCATTTGTTCACTCAAATTTTGAAAGGAGAGTGAGGAAGAGGAAGAAGAAGAGAGACTTTGAAATTGGGGGAAAGAGACGTTGGGATTTAAAACCCCCCAAAAGTCTCAATTTAGTCCCTGACATTATGGGCAAGGATGAGCTGACATAGAAGAGTGAGGTGGCATCCGCGTATGCACTTAACGGGCCATGTCACCCACACTGACGGAGTTAAGTAACCCAAGTTGACGGAGGGACTAACCTGATCGACGTTTTGCAACTTCAGGGATCAAGTTGGAATTTCGATAATGTCAGGGACCAAGTTGACACGACCCTACAATTTCAGGGACTAAATTGGGTATTTACTCAAATATAAATATCAAGGTATAAAACTAGTGAGAGTGATCAAAAAGAAATTTGACAGAGTTTTAGCATAATTAGGATTTGGAGAAGCAAGTGTTGTAATGAAACACTCCCCAAGGCTTCCTATTTATAGAAAAAGAAATTACCCCATAGGAATTTGGTTAAGCCCATTTTGAGTATAAGTGTTTCTCGCGTTATAATCGATTATACTGTTGCCATAATCGATTATTTTTATTTTAAATAGAAACACGCTAAGAGATCGTCACATCATAATCGATTATGATAATCGATTATGGGTTCTCTGTTTGAAGCCCATTCACGCGCACAAGAATATAATCGATTATGTCTATAATCCATTATGCTAATCGGTTACATCTTCACTGCTTTGAAAATCAACTTTTCAAATATATGATTATCAATTATTAGAAACCTCTAATCGATTATTCTCATTTAAAAACCATCTGATTTTAAACTTAATGGCTGTTAATTGATTTTTCAATTAAAGAGTTTAAGACCTATTAAGTTTTATTTTTACTTCTCATAATATGTGCGTGTGTGATTGATTTTAGATTTGAGAGCTTTATCTACCATGTACAACATGACTAGGTGTGACAACCTTTTCCGCTTTTTGCAATCTCGTCATTCTGGGATTTTTCTTTTGTCATCCATCAAAACTCAAATAATCCTGTCAAGGCATATATTCACATAATAATAATAATAATAATAATAATAATAAGATTTAATTGGTATGCACTATCAGTGTAAAGATTTTTTACACTGACAACCAATCAGAAATTGTCACATAAGCTAAAATGTTTGACTCTTATCCTAACTACCTTAAAAGTCACTCATATCATGATTTCTGTTTGGTTAACAGTGTAAAAAAATTTACACTGACAGTGCATACCAATTAGACTCATAATAATATATAATATAATAATTAAAAAAATGGAAATGACATAAATGCAAGGCTTAATTGCATTTTTGGTCTCCTAGGTATTATGATTGTGCAATTTTAGTCCTTCGGGTTTTAATTGCGTCAATTGGGTCCCCAAGTATCACGAATGTGCAATTTTGGTCCCCCGATTTTTAATTGCGTCAATTGGGTCCCCAGGTATCACGATTGTGTAATTTTGGTCTATCAAGTACCACCATTGATCAATTTTGGTCTTTCAAGTATCACGATTGTACAATTTTTAACGTCAATAGCCTATGAAACATATATGGGACTAGTTTGCACTTAGTAAGACCAGCTTGGCAGCTTATGTGTGATTTATATGTTGCACTTAGTGATATGCATTTGACCATTAAAGTGTGTGAGATGTCAATGATGTCACATAAGAATGACCTGTAAGCTGTCAAATTGACCCATCTAAGTGCCAAATCAGTCTCACATGGGCCACGTAGGCTACTGATTGTAAAAATTGTACTATGGTGATACTTGGGGGACCAAAGTTGCACAATCGTGATATATGGGGACCTAATTGACGAAATTGAAACCTGGGGGATCAAAATTACACAATCGTAATACTTGAGGTACCCAATTGACGCAATTAAAACTTGAGGGACTAAAATTGTGTAATCATAATATTTAGGGGACCGAAAAATGTAATTAAGCCTAAATGCAAATAAGTGGAAAGAAATAATTATGCGTTGGGATAATATATAAAGATAAAGATGTGTAATGTATATGACATAAATGTCAACTCCTTTTGGGAGGGAAAAATTACCCCAATATCTGTTACTATTTTATATATATATATACATATATATATATATATATATAGATAAAGATATGTAATGTATATTCATCACCAAACTCCCAAGGTCACCCAACATAGCTATCTTTTTCCTACTCCGATCCCGTTTCACTATTTAACTTAATTGTTTATAATTAAACAAGTTTTATATTGGATTTGTTTGTTGAAAAATGATTTTAAAATATTTTATTTTGTTTGAGTTGTTTAAAAAAAATTATTTTTATATAATAAATTATAATATAAGGTATGAAGTTATTTGTATAAATTTAACAATATTTCTTTGGTATTTAGTTTGTGAGGGTAAAATGTGAAGAATGTATTGGTTTCAAAATAATCTAACAACTTTTTAAAAAAGCTTCAAACTTTCAAATTCTCTAAAAACAATTTTTTCTCATAAAAACAGTGGTTTTACAATTTAAACAGTTTACCCAAACGTGCATACCAGCTTCTATTGAAAAACAATTTTTATTATATAAAACAGCTTTCGGGTAAAATTTAATCTTACCCAAACAGTATCTACATAAAAAAATGTAGTGTTTTGGTAATTTGTGAATGTAATGTCTAATAAATTTATTAAACCTAATTATGAATATTAATATGTCTCAAAGTTACATGAATAATAATGTAGACAAAATTATCAAAAAATAATGTATACAAAATTAATTTCAATAAGGTATCGTCCATTTTTAATGATTTAAATAAGAGTTGGTTTGATCTAATATATTAGCATAAATCAACCAACATCGAGTTGGTCCGAGTGATAATGAACTCGAACACCTTAACTAAGTGGTCAGTGTTTGAATCCTGTATCTTGTGTATGGAGAAAACCTGGTTGGATGTGAGAACCTACCTTGTGTACCCAACAGGTTCCTCAGGGGAGATTAGTCACTGCTAACGGTGGTGAATACTTCGCACCCATATCATGGTTACCAAAAAAAATATTGGCATAAATCATTGTTTCATTATTATAATAACTAGACGATGGACCTGTGCGATGCACGAATAAATAATGTTTAAAGAATATAATTATGTATTATTTGGAAAGATAAATTTTGTTTGTAAATTTAAAATAATAACAAAATAAAAAGCTACGACAATTTAATATTTTTTTATAATAGAAAATGTTAAGAAAATTAATCATTCCTGTGATATAAAGAAATAATTTCAAATTTTACCTGAAAATATCAATAAATTTAATTGCAAAAAAATCCCGCATGAATACCTAAAAAAGATACCTTAGTTTTATATTAATTTTATTTATCTATTTTAAAAATTTTAAAAAAAAGATTAATAATTGCCCCTATTTAATGTTAGATTACCTTATTTTTATATATAAAAGATTAAATTTCTTTACTTTCAATAACACATGCTACCTAATTACTTTTTTTTTTTGATAAATTACTTTAAAAAAATATTAACAAAAAAGTTATACTAAACTTTGTTAATATTATAAAACATTATATTATGACTGAAAAAAATCGAAATTTATATGATTAAATATTTCATCCACGTCTATGTAATTTAATTTTATAACAACTTTAGCACCCAAAAAAAAATTATAACAAATCCATAATATGTCCTTATTCACTTTTTTTTTCTATGTATGTGAATATACAGAGTTGAATATGTCCTTGTACCCTTTTTTTTCTGTCTATATGAATATGGACTTGAGAATTGAAACAATTTGTAATATATTAAAATATAAAAAAATTATATTATTAAAATTAAATATTAATATATATATTAAAAATATTTAAATTTTATAATAATTAAAAATGACATATATTTTAATATGATATATGATTAATTAATACATCAAAATAATTCCTAAAACAGTGAATATATTAGCATACTGATTATACTTGTTTGGATGGACTTTTGATAAATGTGATTTTGAATGCAATTATTTTGGTTACCATTGAGTTTGAAGTGAAGTAATTTATATTTGAATGTTTTTATTTGAAAGTAAGTTTAATGTTAAACTTAGTGTAACTTTTTCAACCCAACGCAAAAGTTATTTTCTTTTACTTATACTAGAATCACGTTTAAAGGCAAAATCAATTTTGTCTAGCAATAACTAAACACTAAAATCACGTTTGATAGGGGACAAACGTAATTCTGATATTCCCTACTATGGAACCAAACACGCACACATCAAAGAGATAAAGTCACAACCTATTTAGGGACGTCAATTTTTACCTATGCGTGGGGATCCCCGTGGACATTGCCCCATTTGGGGCCCCGTGGGCGAGGACTTTTTCCCACAGGGACGGGGATGGGGGAGAAAATCCCCGTGTAGACAATTTGAGGACGGGGACGGGGATCATACTCTTCGCCTCGCAGGGTCCCCGTTCCCGAGACACAAATCTTCTGCAAACACTTGAAAGCAAGCTCAAATTTCACAACTTGCTGCTTCAGCGAAGCTTGTCATACCCACATTGGCACGCACATCCACCATAAACTCTTTTCTTCCCTCATTTTCTGCCTTCTCCATAACCTCTTGAACAGTGACTTAGATATCAGGTTTGCGAAAGGGTTTCCCTTTGAGTACCCTCTTGTTGTTCTTCGTAGGGCTTGTCAGATAAGGTTTTGAAAATTCAACGTGAGTGTAGAAAGGGGTACCGAACGTCTTTCACGACACACTGGCAACAACGATGTGGGTTAAAGAGATTTAATGCAATTTAAGCATTGAAGCAGAGATGAGTATTGACGAGAGGGACAAAGTCTGGGTTTAGGGGTGTTCATGGATCCGGGTCAACCCGATGACCGACCCAACCCGATGCATTTGGGTCGGATTTCCCCTCCCTGAGTCTGATCCGACCCGACCAAACCCGATGTGATTTTGTTCGGATAATGAGTTTATCAATCGACAACCTGTGCTTGATGACCCAACCTGTAAACCTATAGAAATATATTTTTTTAATTTTAATAATAATAAAAATTGTTTATGCTTAAATTTTATTAATTTTATTTTTTTTAATTGTAAAAATTGTCAGATTTACAACCCCGATTAACCCGAGCCCATCTTTGGTTGGGTCGGGTTCATAAATTCTTGCATAGACCCGACCCAACTCAATCCGTAAAAACTAGCTAATTGGTTCGGGTAATGGGTTTGGCCAAACCCGACCCATATACACTCTTATTTGGGTTTGCACTAGTTGTCATGTCGGGATCCACATGGGGATGTGAGAGAAATACTCCTGTGATAGAAAATGAGAATGAGGACGAGAAGGAAAATAGGACTAAATAAGAGACATATTTTAAAAATTAATAACTAAATAAATTTATAAATATGACTAAATAATTATTTATGTGCTATCCACGTGTAGTGTGAATATCAAAATATCAAATAAAAGTACGTAATGCTGCACACCATGCACTGACGATAAGATCATTGAAATAAAAGGCGGTTTCTATGAATTTGGAATCGTCCATGACCTTTGCTTTCCAACTAAAATTACGTATTGGGCGGTCTCAACAAAATTTGAAAATTTCATTTTTGGAACTTAAAAGAAATGTATTTGAATTTCAAAGCAGTGCCTATCTTTATTTATTTATATATATATATATACATATATATATATATATATATATATATATATATATATATATTTTTTTTTTTTGATACAATATACATTAGATTCTTTACTCGTGCGATATAGGGAAGAAAGAAAGTTTGTGAAAATAATTTTGTATTTTTTATTTAGAAATTTGTTTTTGGGTTTACACATACAATTAATCAGAAATTGACACACAAGCTTCAAGTATTTGACTGTTATCTTAACTACCTTTAAAGTCACATATATCATGATTTTTGATTGGTTGTCAATGTAAAAAAATTTTATATTGAAAATGCAAAGTAATTAAACTCTTTGTTTTTTTTTTATCTTAAAACACTCTTTCTATATCCAAAAAAAAAAACAAATTAAAATTTGCTTCAAAAAAAAAAATTAAAATAGCACATCAAAAGCAAATTATTCTATAACATGATTTATATTAAGGAAAAATCTATTGTACCCTTTAGATATCACACTCATATCTATGTGGTTCAATTAGATTGTGAGAATTTACTCCAATGTGATATTGTTAATTGAGATAACATATTTTAATTAGATATAAGATACTTAAAACCTCTATTTTTCAAGGATATTATAATAATATCAATATATTAAAAGAAAGCTAAATATAAAAAGAAACCCATGCCTGGTGTGAAGTCAAAAGTTGTATACATTGAATGAAAAACGTAAAAAACATATTTCTAAATCATGAGTAATCAGAATCAAAAAAATAAGATTAACAGCAAAAAATAATTTAGAAAACCAAAAGCTGACATCGTTTTAGGACATCATCACATTTTTCTAAATCATGTCCAGAAAAGAGTTTGGCTTTTGCGTTAAATAAGTGCATTATCACAATTGCTAAGTCCTTAAACCAATATTTCTGATGTCATTTACTGCAAAATAAAGAAGTATGGTCTTTTAAAAAATGTAACCATATATTAAACAAAGCAACAAATGATCTCTCTAAGTGACTGAACTAAAAATGTGACAACTTTTCCCTTATCCTAGTTGATCACAGGTCCGACATCTAAAACCTGAAAAATAGTAAGAAAATTTACAAAATAGAAAACAACTTAAAAAGTTTTGGCATAGTTAATTAGCCTAAAAAAATGAGTCAAAAGGTTGGCTCTAAAATCTCAACTCTGTACATTAAATGTATCCCTTCAATACATCATTAAGATGTTGCCCCACCAAATCTCAACTCTCTACATTAACTTAAAAAGATACTACATACTTACAAACCTAACAGGTAAGAGCATGTTTGGTTTAGATTTTTCTAAACGCAAACGGGAAAAAACACGGTTTCCCATGCAAATTTGGCTTCCCAATGCACTTTTATACAAAGCTAGTATTTGTAGCTTTCATCCAACGGGTTTTTAAACGGGATTTTGCAAGTTGAAAATCTAAAACAAACATAGCATAATAAGTTGGGGAAAAGGCAAATCAATGTGGCAAAAATTATTGAATACAACAACCTATTTAATGGCTAAATTACTACATATCATAAAACATCTTGTACACTTCACCAGTAGTTGCTATTCCTATCACATCCTCTGGATTCACTATGCCACCTTCCTCCTAGAACAAAATCAACAGATTCTTGGAAAATCCACTTACCAAAGCCAGCCCAAGCTGCTCACTGGCGTAGAAGATGAGTTTCTTAGATTCCAAAATACAATCTCAGGAACCCGACTGTATCATTTATCCCTGTATTTTCGCTGAATAATTTCATAATCAGTTTCCCATTCCACCCCAGGGTCAAATTCTTTTTTCTCTTTCTTCTCAATATTCTCTACCTCCCCATCTTCAATTTCCTCTTCAGTCTTGGAAACAAATTTTCCCCAATGTGTCCCTAACGCCTCATCAAATTGCATATCACTGAAAACGAAAAGTCAAAAACCTCTGCATCATTTGATCTTCGGAAAGCTTTCCTTCAACAACAACTTCCAAAATTTGATCAAACACTTTTTGAAAGTCATTATTCATACCCTGGAAGATGTGGCGTAAAAACAACAACAAGATACAAACAGACGTTCCACTGGCCGTGGTACAAACACTATGGAAGACTTAAGAATACCTTCGAGGTCTCCTTATTTGTTAGGGAAGTACCGCCGTCAACCTTATTGCGGAAAGAGATCTCTCATCGGTTCAGCTCCACCAAATGTAACGCACTTGTGAGTTCATCAACACCCTCGTCTTTGGATCACGACCCGAACAATGACATACATGTAAAACATAGGGAATCGCGCACAAGAGGTAAGAAACGCTACAACTATCATGCAAAGGGAGATCACGTAGCATATGGCACATCAATATGCACAACAGCAAGTATAACCAGCAAGCACATCCATCTCTCGAAATCACCACAACAGTCAACTTCCAGATTGTCACAACTAAGGATCACTGCCTATTCCACATGCACAACTGAGTCTACATGATTGGCTAATTCTACAACGCGCATTCTTAATCATGGGAATACAACAACCAACCTTCAACTGCGAGGAATGACAATCCAATCTCCAACTGCGAGGGTGGATGTTCACCAAGGTAAGAATGGCTCCTCCAACTTTGAGGACTTCGAGTCGGACGTTCCAGTAACCGCCTCCTGAGTTCTCAACACAATGCAACAGTGATTCCTCTAACCGTGAGGAGCACTGCCTCCCTGAGCCCCTCCAACTGTGCGAAGACCCGAAGAGTTCTCCAACTGTGAGAAAGTACCTGCATCCCTCTGACTATGAGTTCAGCCGTCTTGGTCGCCCCGGAATATCCACCTCAAACACCAACCTCGTGTGACAACGACTCAAACTGTTGTTGCAGTTGTACACACGGCTTTCTCCACAACAATGTAAATGTTATGATTATGCATACATCACCTCAACAACGTCCTAACAACAACTTAACCAACGTTGCAAGGTCCACATCCTCCAACTGCGAGGATGTCACTCTCCAACTATGAAAGCCACCTTAAACTTACATCAACTTGCTTATACTACAAGCCGGATACCATCAACCATTCTATCCTTCTAACATCACACTAATCGTCTCCAAATTCAACCAAGATCAGAACAATCACAATCACATCAACAACACATAGAGTCAAGCCTCTGTTTATCTCAGGCATACTAAAATAGAAACTACACATGTTATCACGATAAACATACCAAAGTATCTAACTTAGCATATTATCACATACGACACTATTTAATCATGTTTTCAATCACAACAGGTATACATATATCCCCGATCAACAAATATCATAGATCAACCTAACAACGATAAACCTACAATGCCTAAGACTACATTGGTACCACAATCCAGTAGTCCCCAATGTGAGTTAGATATTGGCGGTTACTCAACCACTAGCAGGGTTTGAGGAGCCCTACACATGTTAACATTTATACCCTACGTCTACATTCCCAAATATTTGCGGTTTCTTTCTCCTTACCTGGTAATTCGTTCCAGTATGCTCCTGTTCCAACGGACAGCCTTGACCCTCAATCTCACGAACGCAACGAACACTATCATGACCACCACGAGCTCACCATGCAGCTCCCCAACACAACAATGGCTGTTCCTCGTAGATGCCTTCAATGACGGGTCCTAGTGCGACTCCTCGAACGATTACTCGGACAAAAATACCAACGCCCTCAACGAAGCTCGAAACAAAGGTCGCACCCTAGGTGAGTCCGGAGCTACGATCACGAACGTGTAGTCGGAATAGGGTTTCGATGAACGATCAGACAGGAACTCACTCAAGAAGCTCAAGAACTCTCTCGGGAACTCAACGAACAAGGAAAGAGTTGGAAGTTTTGTGCAAGTGAGAATTGGAAAGAAATTTAGCCATTTAACTCATTTACTCAGCACGCTAAAGCGTGCACTTTCCCAATGCTTGAGCGTTCCCACGCTCTAGCGTGGGCTCTTCTCCACACTTAAGTGTGGAACCTTGTCCACACTGCCTTCTTCAGGGCCTGACACGTGTCCCACACACCTCAAAACTCAGAACAGCTGGCGACACACTCAAAACGCTTCAGCGTGCAAGCTCCCAACATCCAAGCGTTGCCTCGCTTGAGCATGGATCCTTCCACGCTTGAGCGTTTTGCTCAGCTGGGAAGGAACTTCCAACCTTCTGATCTCCTCTGTTTCACGTGTTATACCTTAGGCACTTCCAACTTGATTCAAGCTTAGATCTAAACATCCAACCAGACTTATAACCAACACATAACTCATCTCACATCTAAGCGAAAACCCAATAAAGATTATTCATCTTAATTAGGGTTACCGAAAACAAGGATGTTATATTACCAGCCCCCTTAAAAGAATTTCGTCCTCGAAATTCGGTAGCGGATAGGCGTACAGATTACGTGATCTTCATCGAAGATGGAGCGAACAAACTGTACAAAATTTCTTGAAAACATACACTTGTTATACCGGTTTAAGACATATATACAGACGGTGACATTGTCATTACGCTTAACATTCCAACACCACTGTTTTCTCAGAATAGCCAAACAAAAGGTCATCCTGTTAAGGATGTTACAAATTGTTCCCAAAAGTACACTTATAGCTTCTACTCATGGTTGGAAAGTCCTAACTCCTCGTATTGCAAACACGCGTCCCGTTGTTAGAAGTCTCTCTGCTTTCTCTTCTTGTTCTTCACCATTGTTAGGTCCCGCTGCTGCTCTTTGTCTGTATTCCTGAGATATGTGCCCTGACATCCCACATCGGAAACACACTGAGTCTCTTGCTCGGCAGTCCTTCATCATATGTTCTCCTCCACACCTAAAACATCTGAGCCTTCTCTGTCCTCCTTCTCCAGTTGCCACAGCTTGCGACCTGGGACGATCATACGGTTTCTGCTCTTGCTGAGGCTTCTCCTCTCTTTCCCCCTGATGGGTTCTTATTGGCCCCTTGTTCTTCTTCTGCTGACGAGCTTCCATCCGCTTATCAAGATTTTCCACAGTAGCATATCTTTCAAGCATCTTTGGGAACCAAGAAATCCCCAAAGGTAGCACTGCCCTTTGCAGTTCATGCCTCAACCCATCTTCAAACCTTCTACATATCCAGTCCTCATTCGGACGCACTTGATAAAACTTTGAAAACTTGAGTAAGGACTCAAACTTCACTGCGTACTTGCCAACCGACAGGTTCCCTTGCTTCAGACTAAGGAATTCTATTTCCTTCTAATGCCGAAGAGTTTCAGGGAAATATTTCTCCATGAAGCATGTCCTGAATAGTTCCCATGTGATCACTCTTCCCTCTGTCTCCAGCATTCTCTGTCGATTCTTCTACCAGGACTCCGCTCCTCCCACCAGCATAAAAGATGCGTAGGTGACTTTCCGGTCTTCCCTACAACGCATTGCCTAAAAGATCTTTTCCACCTCCTGTATCCATAACTCTGCTCCTTCTGGATTGTACTCGCCATGAAACTAAGGTGGCTTACCCTTCATGAATGCGACCAATCTTGCATCCACTACTCCTTCTTCTCTTCCCTGATTCTGTGCCCTCTGCAGATGTTCTTGCTATAGTTGCATCAGTTGTGTATTATGTTGCGACTGCTGCAACATAGCTACCGCCATGTCCCTCAAAGTTCTCATGACTTCAGAATCTCCTCCTCCAATCCTAGGAGGTCCATTGATCTCAACACCAGCATCCTCATCTCAATCACTTCCTTCACTGCGAGTCTTTTGAACCATCGCTTCCTGGAAAAAAAAACAACTGTTAACTCATATTCAAAAGACGTACAACATAGCCAACGTGTAAATACAGATCTTATGAATAGTCGAGACAATTATCATTGCTTCTCAATCTAGAAACAATAGACAACTCGTGAATCGGACACTTTACCCCAACTTCTAAACATAGTCAATACCCTGTGCAGGTACAACTAGACACGACCAGTAACAACACCACAACCTCACAGTCCGGGTAGAACCGAACTGCTCTGATACCACCTAATGTGACGCTCCCAAAACTTAACCTCACTCTCTCTGATACCTTAAACATACAGATAAAGCTTGATTGAAACTTAAGCAGATAAGCAGTTATTACAGTCCAAGATTACACAATCAGAGTTCCGCTTGGAAGCTATGGCGTAAAAACAACAACAAGATACAAATAGACGCCCCACTGGCCGTGGTACAAACACCATGGAAGACTTTAGGATACCTTCTAGGTCTCCTTCTCTGCTCGGAAAGTACCACCGTCAACCTTATTTCGGAAGGAGATCTCTCCTCGGTTCAACTCCACCAAGTTTAACACACTCATGAGTTCACCAGCAGCCCCGTCTTTGGATCACGATCCGAACAACGACATATATGTAAAACATAGGGAAGCATGCACAGGAGGTAAGAAACACTACAACTGTCATGCAAAGGGAGATCACGTAGCATATAGCACATCAACATGCACAACAGCAAGCACATCCATCTCTCGAAATCACCACAACAGTCAACCTCCAAATTATCACAACTAAGGATCACCGCCTGTTCTACATGCACAACTGAGTCTACATGAGTGGCCAATTCTACAACGTGCATTCTTAACCATGGGAATACAATAGTCAACCTATAACTGCGAGGAATGACAATCCAGTCTCCAACTGTGAGGGTGGATGTTTACCAAGGTAAGAATGGCTCCTCCAACTACGAGGACTTCGAGTCGGACGTTCGAGTAACCGCCTCCTGAGTTTCCAAGACAATCCAACAGTGATTCCTCCAACTGTGAGGTGCACTGCCACCCTGAGCCCTTCCAACTGTGAGAAGACCCGAGAAGTTCTCCAACTATGAGAAAGCACCTGCATCCCTCCGATTGTGAGTTCAGCCGTCTTGGTCGCCCTGGAGTATCCACCTCGAACACCAACCTCGTATAACAACCACTCAAACTATTGTTGCAGTTGTACACACGGCTTTCACCACAACAATGCAAATGCTATGATTATGCATACATCACCTCAACAACGTCCTAACAACAACTTAACCAACGATGCAAGGTCCACATCCTCCAAGTGCGAGGATGTCTCTCCAACTATGAGAGCCACCTTGAACTTAGATCAACTTGCTTATCCTACAAGCCGGATACCATCAACCATTCTATCTTTCTAACATCACACCAACCGTCTCCAAATTCAACCAAGATCAGAACAATCACAATCACATTAACAACACATAGAGTCAAGCATCTGTTTATCTCAGACATACTAAAATAGAAACTACACATGTTATCGCGATAAACATACCAAAGTATCTAACTTAGCATATTATCACATACGACACTATTTAATCATGTTATCAATCACAACAGGTATACATACATCCCCGATCAACAAATATCATAGATCAACCTAACAGCGATAAACCTACAATGCCTAAGACTACATTGGTACCACAATCTAGTAATCCCCAATGTGAGTTAGGTATTGGCGGTTACTCAACCACTAGGAGGGTTTGAGGAGCCCTACACATGCTAACAGGTATGTAACATTTTTTTGGTTTTGACTTAAAGATTAGACACTTATGGAACATTGGTTTGGTTTTGACTTATGGCACAAGAATGCCATGTATGCATGCTTGTGCAGCAATTGCATACAGAAATGAAAGGCCAAAAGACCACTGTCATGGTTGGCCAACCATAGGGTCCTACAGTGCATCTTATGCATACTTTATCCAGCCAACCCAATCAGAGCAATTCTGGACACCTAGTGGGCATGACAAACCTGTTCCACCTAGCATCAAGAGAAAGGCAGGGAGGCCAAAAAAACAAAGAAGGAAGGATAGGAATGAGGAACCAATCTTTGGTACTAAACTTAGGAGGTCATATCCTGTGTGGATATGTTCTAGATGTGGTATGGATGGTCATAACAGCAAAGGGTGCATGAATCAAGGAGTGCCTCAAAGACCTAGGATTAGGAAATCATTATAGGTGCAACAGGAGGATCCGGTGTCTCAGGTGCAACAAGATGATCTAGTGTTTGAGGTGCCCCTATCTCAATCTGCACCAATTTCTGATCAAGTGCAATCACAAGATGCACCCACAGGGGTAAGTAGGTAACATTATTTATCATTCAGTACTTGATCTGTAATGCATATTCTGAACATCTGGATGGTTTCATTTGGTGTTTGTTTAGCAGCAATCAAGTCAAGGACCAAGTGCAGTGGTACAGGCACCAAGACCAGTGATGCAAGCACCAAGACCAGTGGTGCAGGCACCAAGACCAGCAGTACCAAGGGTATGGTTTATGATATGCCAGTTTAGATATTTTGGGCATCGTAGGGACTAGATTGATTTTTATCTGGTAATGTTAGGGACTATATTGCTTATAAGTTAGTTATGTTAGGGACTATTTTGCTTATAAGTTACTTATGTTAGGGACTAATTTGATACTATCTTTTTCGAATTCAACATATGCAGGGAAGACGATATGGTATAAGAGGTCCACTTATACCATGCAATGTTGGAGGAGCTAAAGCAACACCAATCAGGGCAAGACCAGCACCATCAAGTCCGGTAGCACCACCTCCACCAGCTCGTCCACAACCTATGATGGTTCAAATTCCAGCACTACCGGGTTCTACAGAGTCCAGGGGGGACGACCACAGTTCATGCAGTTCATTCCAACTCTAAGGCTTCAAAATGTTCGTCCAAGGAAGCCATGAAGAGTATTTATAATTAGATTATGAACTTTTTGGATTATGAGCTTAGATTATGAACCTTTTGGATGTAATTGCACAGTGTTTTAGTTTGCTTATCTTTTTTGGTTGTAACTGCACAGTGTTTTACATGTGCTTTTTGGAGTACGTACTTGGACACTTTTGTGATGCTTATTTTAATGAAGTTAATGTCATTTTATGTCATCATTTTGTGTTCATTATTGCTTTAAGTTTAACAAAAATGGGGACTAAAAATAGGGACTTAAAACAACCCATTACATTAACAGGAACACATTACATTAGTGAAAAACACACAAACAAGGACTGAAAAAATAAGGCAGGGACATAAACAGATCACATTACATAAACAGGGAAAAAGCACACATTATGAACTCTACCTACCAAGACAAAATACAAGACATAAACTTATCAAACACACATTAAGGCAACCCAAAATTTTAATGTCCTAACATCTCTCCCCAAAATATCAACCTTGCCCATCAGCTCTGCTTTTAACATTTCTTCATTCTCTTCTAAATTATTTTTAATCTTCTCCATTTGTTCACTCAAATTTTGAAAGGAGAGTGAGGAAGAGGAAGAAGAAGAGAGACTTTGAAATTGGGGGAAAGAGACGTTGGGATTTAAAACCCCCCAAAAGTCTCAATTTAGTCCCTGACATTATGGGCAAGGATGAGCTGACATAGAAGAGTGAGGTGGCATCCGCGTATGCACTTAACGGGCCATGTCACCCACACTGACGGAGTTAAGTAACCCAAGTTGACGGAGGGACTAACCTGATCGACGTTTTGCAACTTCAGGGATCAAGTTGGAATTTCGATAATGTCAGGGACCAAGTTGACACGACCCTACAATTTCAGGGACTAAATTGGGTATTTACTCAAATATAAATATCAAGGTATAAAACTAGTGAGAGTGATCAAAAAGAAATTTGACAGAGTTTTAGCATAATTAGGATTTGGAGAAGCAAGTGTTGTAATGAAACACTCCCCAAGGCTTCCTATTTATAGAAAAAGAAATTACCCCATAGGAATTTGGTTAAGCCCATTTTGAGTATAAGTGTTTCTCGCGTTATAATCGATTATACTGTTGCCATAATCGATTATTTTTATTTTAAATAGAAACACGCTAAGAGATCGTCACATCATAATCGATTATGATAATCGATTATGGGTTCTCTGTTTGAAGCCCATTCACGCGCACAAGAATATAATCGATTATGTCTATAATCCATTATGCTAATCGGTTACATCTTCACTGCTTTGAAAATCAACTTTTCAAATATATGATTATCAATTATTAGAAACCTCTAATCGATTATTCTCATTTAAAAACCATCTGATTTTAAACTTAATGGCTGTTAATTGATTTTTCAATTAAAGAGTTTAAGACCTATTAAGTTTTATTTTTACTTCTCATAATATGTGCGTGTGTGATTGATTTTAGATTTGAGAGCTTTATCTACCATGTACAACATGACTAGGTGTGACAACCTTTTCCGCTTTTTGCAATCTCGTCATTCTGGGATTTTTCTTTTGTCATCCATCAAAACTCAAATAATCCTGTCAAGGCATATATTCACATAATAATAATAATAATAATAATAATAATAAGATTTAATTGGTATGCACTATCAGTGTAAAGATTTTTTACACTGACAACCAATCAGAAATTGTCACATAAGCTAAAATGTTTGACTCTTATCCTAACTACCTTAAAAGTCACTCATATCATGATTTCTGTTTGGTTAACAGTGTAAAAAAATTTACACTGACAGTGCATACCAATTAGACTCATAATAATATATAATATAATAATTAAAAAAATGGAAATGACATAAATGCAAGGCTTAATTGCATTTTTGGTCTCCTAGGTATTATGATTGTGCAATTTTAGTCCTTCGGGTTTTAATTGCGTCAATTGGGTCCCCAAGTATCACGAATGTGCAATTTTGGTCCCCCGATTTTTAATTGCGTCAATTGGGTCCCCAGGTATCACGATTGTGTAATTTTGGTCTATCAAGTACCACCATTGATCAATTTTGGTCTTTCAAGTATCACGATTGTACAATTTTTAACGTCAATAGCCTATGAAACATATATGGGACTAGTTTGCACTTAGTAAGACCAGCTTGGCAGCTTATGTGTGATTTATATGTTGCACTTAGTGATATGCATTTGACCATTAAAGTGTGTGAGATGTCAATGATGTCACATAAGAATGACCTGTAAGCTGTCAAATTGACCCATCTAAGTGCCAAATCAGTCTCACATGGGCCACGTAGGCTACTGATTGTAAAAATTGTACTATGGTGATACTTGGGGGACCAAAGTTGCACAATCGTGATATATGGGGACCTAATTGACGAAATTGAAACCTGGGGGATCAAAATTACACAATCGTAATACTTGAGGTACCCAATTGACGCAATTAAAACTTGAGGGACTAAAATTGTGCAATCATAATATTTAGGGAACCGAAAAATGTAATTAAGCCTAAATGCAAATAAGTGGAAAGAAATAATTATGCGTTGGGATAATATATAAAGATAAAGATGTGTAATGTATATGACATAAATGTCAACTCCTTTTGGGAGGGAAAAATTACCCCAATATCTGTTACTATTTTATATATATATATACATATATATATATATATATATATATATATATATATATATATATATATAAGATAAAGATATGTAATGTATATTCATCACCAAACTCCCAAGGTCACCCAACATAGCTATCTTTTTCCTACTCCGATCCCGTTTCACTATTTAACTTAATTGTTTATAATTAAACAAGTTTTATATTGGATTTGTTTGTTGAAAAATGATTTTAAAATATTTTATTTTGTTTGAGTTGTTTAAAAAAAATTATTTTTATATAATAAATTATAATATAAGGTATGAAGTTATTTGTATAAATTTAACAATATTTCTTTGGTATTTAGTTTGTGAGGGTAAAATGTGAAGAATGTATTGGTTTCAAAATAATCTAACAACTTTTTAAAAAAGCTTCAAACTTTCAAATTCTCTAAAAACAATTTTTTCTCATAAAAACAGTGGTTTTACAATTTAAACAGTTTACCCAAACGTGCATACCAGCTTCTATTGAAAAACAATTTTTATTATATAAAACAGCTTTCGGGTAAAATTTAATCTTACCCAAACAGTATCTACATAAAAAAATGTAGTGTTTTGGTAATTTGTGAATGTAATGTCTAATAAATTTATTAAACCTAATTATGAATATTAATATGTCTCAAAGTTACATGAATAATAATGTAGACAAAATTATCAAAAAATAATGTATACAAAATTAATTTCAATAAGGTATCGTCCATTTTTAATGATTTAAATAAGAGTTGGTTTGATCTAATATATTAGCATAAATCAACCAACATCGAGTTGGTCCGAGTGATAATGAACTCGAACACCTTAACTAAGTGGTCAGTGTTTGAATCCTGTATCTTGTGTATGGAGAAAACCTGGTTGGATGTGAGAACCTACCTTGTGTACCCAACAGGTTCCTCAGGGGAGATTAGTCACTGCTAACGGTGGTGAATACTTCGCACCCATATCATGGTTACCAAAAAAAATATTGGCATAAATCATTGTTTCATTATTATAATAACTAGACGATGGACCTGTGCGATGCACGAATAAATAATGTTTAAAGAATATAATTATGTATTATTTGGAAAGATAAATTTTGTTTGTAAATTTAAAATAATAACAAAATAAAAAGCTACGACAATTTAATATTTTTTTATAATAGAAAATGTTAAGAAAATTAATCATTCCTGTGATATAAAGAAATAATTTCAAATTTTACCTGAAAATATCAATAAATTTAATTGCAAAAAAATCCCGCATGAATACCTAAAAAAGATACCTTAGTTTTATATTAATTTTATTTATCTATTTTAAAAATTTTAAAAAAAAGATTAATAATTGCCCCTATTTAATGTTAGATTACCTTATTTTTATATATAAAAGATTAAATTTCTTTACTTTCAATAACACATGCTACCTAATTACTTTTTTTTTTTTGATAAATTACTTTAAAAAAATATTAACAAAAAAGTTATACTAAACTTTGTTAATATTATAAAACATTATATTATGACTGAAAAAAATCGAAATTTATATGATTAAATATTTCATCCACGTCTATGTAATTTAATTTTATAACAACTTTAGCACCCAAAAAAAAATTATAACAAATCCATAATATGTCCTTATTCACTTTTTTTTTCTATGTATGTGAATATACAGAGTTGAATATGTCCTTGTACCCTTTTTTTTCTGTCTATATGAATATGGACTTGAGAATTGAAACAATTTGTAATATATTAAAATATAAAAAAATTATATTATTAAAATTAAATATTAATATATATATTAAAAATATTTAAATTTTATAATAATTAAAAATGACATATATTTTAATATGATATATGATTAATTAATACATCAAAATAATTCCTAAAACAGTGAATATATTAGCATACTGATTATACTTGTTTGGATGGACTTTTGATAAATGTGATTTTGAATGCAATTATTTTGGTTACCATTGAGTTTGAAGTGAAGTAATTTATATTTGAATGTTTTTATTTGAAAGTAAGTTTAATGTTAAACTTAGTGTAACTTTTTCAACCCAACGCAAAAGTTATTTTCTTTTACTTATACTAGAATCACGTTTAAAGGCAAAATCAATTTTGTCTAGCAATAACTAAACACTAAAATCACGTTTGATAGGGGACAAACGTAATTCTGATATTCCCTACTATGGAACCAAACACGCACACATCAAAGAGATAAAGTCACAACCTATTTAGGGACGTCAATTTTTACCTATGCGTGGGGATCCCCGTGGACATGGCCCCATTTGGGGCCCCGTGGGCGAGGACTTTTTCCCACAGGGACGGGGATGGGGGAGAAAATCCCCGTGTAGACAATTTGAGGACGGGGACGGGGATCATACTCTTCGCCTCGCAGGGTCCCCGTTCCCGAGACACAAATCTTCTGCAAACACTTGAAAGCAAGCTCAAATTTCACAACTTGCTGCTTCAGCGAAGCTTGTCATACCCACATTGGCACGCACATCCACCATAAACTCTTTTCTTCCCTCATTTTCTGCCTTCTCCATAACCTCTTGAACAGTGACTTAGATATCAGGTTTGCGAAAGGGTTTCCCTTTGAGTACCCTCTTGTTGTTCTTCGTAGGGCTTGTCAGATAAGGTTTTGAAAATTCAACGTGAGTGTAGAAAGGGGTACCGAACGTCTTTCACGACACACTGGCAACAACGATGTGGGTTAAAGAGATTTAATGCAATTTAAGCATTGAAGCAGAGATGAGTATTGACGAGAGGGACAAAGTCTGGGTTTAGGGGTGTTCATGGATCCGGGTCAACCCGATGACCGACCCAACCCGATGCATTTGGGTCGGATTTCCCCTCCCTGAGTCTGATCCGACCCGACCAAACCCGATGTGATTTTGTTCGGATAATGAGTTTATCAATCGACAACCTGTGCTTGATGACCCAACCTGTAAACCTATAGAAATATATTTTTTTAATTTTAATAATAATAAAAATTGTTTATGCTTAAATTTTATTAATTTTATTTTTTTTAATTGTAAAAATTGTCAGATTTACAACCCCGATTAACCCGAGCCCATCTTTGGTTGGGTCGGGTTCATAAATTCTTGCATAGACCCGACCCAACTCAATCCGTAGAAACTAGCTAATTGGTTCGGGTAATGGGTTTGGCCAAACCCGACCCATATACACTCTTATTTGGGTTTGCACTAGTTGTCATGTCGGGATCCACATGGGGATGTGAGAGAAATACTCCTGTGATAGAAAATGAGAATGAGGACGAGAAGGAAAATAGGACTAAATAAGAGACATATTTTAAAAATTAATAACTAAATAAATTTATAAATATGACTAAATAATTATTTATGTGCTATCCACGTGTAGTGTGAATATCAAAATATCAAATAAAAGTACGTAATGCTGCACACCATGCACTGACGATAAGATCATTGAAATAAAAGGCGGTTTCTATGAATTTGGAATCGTCCATGACCTTTGCTTTCCAACTAAAATTACGTATTGGGCGGTCTCAACAAAATTTGAAAATTTCATTTTTGGAACTTAAAAGAAATGTATTTGAATTTCAAAGCAGTGCCTATCTTTATTTATTTATATATATATATACATATATATATATATATATATATATATATATATATATATTTTTTGATACAATATACATTAGATTCTTTACTCGTGCGATATAGGGAAGAAAGAAAGTTTGTGAAAATAATTTTGTATTTTTTATTTAGAAATTTGTTTTTGGGTTTACACATACAATTAATCAGAAATTGACACACAAGCTTCAAGTATTTGACTGTTATCTTAACTACCTTTAAAGTCACATATATCATGATTTTTGATTGGTTGTCAATGTAAAAAAATTTTATATTGAAAATGCAAAGTAATTAAACTCTTTGTTTTTTTTTTTTTATCTTAAAACACTCTTTCTATATCCAAAAAAAAAAAACAAATTAAAATTTGCTTCAAAAAAAAAAATTAAAATAGCACATCAAAAGCAAATTATTCTATAACATGATTTATATTAAGGAAAAATCTATTGTACCCTTTAGATATCACACTCATATCTATGTGGTTCAATTAGATTGTGAGAATTTACTCCAATGTGATATTGTTAATTGAGATAACATATTTTAATTAGATATAAGATACTTAAAACCTCTATTTTTCAAGGATATTATAATAATATCAATATATTAAAAGAAAGCTAAATATAAAAAGAAACCCATGCCTGGTGTGAAGTCAAAAGTTGTATACATTGAATGAAAAACGTAAAAAACATATTTCTAAATCATGAGTAATCAGAATCAAAAAAATAAGATTAACAGCAAAAAATAATTTAGAAAACCAAAAGCTGACATCGTTTTAGGACATCATCACATTTTTCTAAATCATGTCCAGAAAAGAGTTTGGCTTTTGCGTTAAATAAGTGCATTATCACAATTGCTAAGTCCTTAAACCAATATTTCTGATGTCATTTACTGCAAAATAAAGAAGTATGGTCTTTTAAAAAATGTAACCATATATTAAACAAAGCAACAAATGATCTCTCTAAGTGACTGAACTAAAAATGTGACAACTTTTCCCTTATCCTAGTTGATCACAGGTCCGACATCTAAAACCTGAAAAATAGTAAGAAAATTTATAAAATAGAAAACAACTTAAAAAGTTTTGGCATAGTTAATTAGCCTAAAAAAATGAGTCAAAAGGTTGGCTCAAAAATCTCAACTCTGTACATTAAATGTATCCCTTCAATACATCATTAAGATGTTGCCCCACCAAATCTCAACTCTCTACATTAACTTAAAAAGATACTACATACTTACAAACCTAACAGGTAAGAGCATGTTTGGTTTAGATTTTTCTAAACGCAAACGGGAAAAAACACGGTTTCCCATGCAAATTTGGCTTCCCAATGCACTTTTATACAAAGCTAGTATTTGTAGCTTTCATCCAACGGGTTTTTAAACGGGATTTTGCAAGTTGAAAATCTAAAACAAACATAGCATAATAAGTTGGGGAAAAGGCAAATCAACGTGGCAAAAATTATTGAATACAACAACCTATTTAATGGCTAAATTACTACATATCATAAAACATCTTGTACACTTCACCAGTTGTTGCTATTCCTATCACATCCTCTGGATTCACTATGCCACCTTCCTCCTAGAACAAAATCAACAGATTCTTGGAAAATCCACTTACCAAAGCCAGCCCAAGCTGCTCACTGGCGTAGAAGATGAGTTTCTTAGATTCCAAAATACAATCTCAGGAACCCGACTGTATCATTTATCCCTGTATTTTCGCTGAATAATTTCATAATCAGTTTCCCATTCCACCCCAGGGTCAAATTCTTTTTTCTCTTTCTTCTCAATATTCTCTACCTCCCCATCTTCAATTTCCTCTTCAGTCTTGGAAACAAATTTTCCCCAATGTGTCCCTAACGCCTCATCAAATTGCATATCACTGAAAACGAAAAGTCAAAAACCTCTGCATCATTTGATCTTCGGAAAGCTTTCCTTCAACAACAACTTCCAAAATTTGATCAAACACTTTTTGAAAGTCATTATTCATACCCTGGAAGATGTGGCGTAAAAACAACAACAAGATACAAACAGACGTTCCACTGGCCGTGGTACAAACACTATGGAAGACTTAAGAATACCTTCGAGGTCTCCTTATTTGTTAGGGAAGTACCGCCGTCAACCTTATTGCGGAAAGAGATCTCTCATCGGTTCAGCTCCACCAACTGTAACGCACTTGTGAGTTCATCAACACCCTCGTCTTTGGATCACGACCCGAACAATGACATACATGTAAAACATAGGGAATCGCGCACAAGAGGTAAGAAACGCTACAACTATCATGCAAAGGGAGATCACGTAGCATATGGCACATCAATATGCACAACAGCAAGTATAACCAGCAAGCACATCCATCTCTCGAAATCACCACAACAGTCAACTTCCAGATTGTCACAACTAAGGATCACTGCCTATTCCACATGCACAACTGAGTCTACATGATTGGCTAATTCTACAACGCGCATTCTTAATCATGGGAATACAACAACCAACCTTCAACTGCGAGGAATGACAATCCAATCTCCAACTGCGAGGGTGGATGTTCACCAAGGTAAGAATGGCTCCTCCAACTTTGAGGACTTCGAGTCGGACGTTCCAGTAACCGCCTCCTGAGTTCTCAACACAATGCAACAGTGATTCCTCTAACCGTGAGGAGCACTGCCTCCCTGAGCCCCTCCAACTGTGCGAAGACCCGAAGAGTTCTCCAACTGTGAGAAAGTACCTGCATCCCTCTGACTATGAGTTCAGCCGTCTTGGTCGCCCCGGAATATCCACCTCAAACACCAACCTCGTGTGACAACGACTCAAACTGTTGTTGCAGTTGTACACACGGCTTTCTCCACAACAATGTAAATGTTATGATTATGCATACATCACCTCAACAACGTCCTAACAACAACTTAACCAACGTTGCAAGGTCCATATCCTCCAACTGCGAGGATGTCACTCTCCAACTATGAAAGCCACCTTAAACTTACATCAACTTGCTTATACTACAAGCCGGATACCATCAACCATTCTATCCTTCTAACATCACACTAATCGTCTCCAAATTCAACCAAGATCAGAACAATCACAATCACATCAACAACACATAGAGTCAAGCCTCTGTTTATCTCAGGCATACTAAAATAGAAACTACACATGTTATCACGATAAACATACCAAAGTATCTAACTTAGCATATTATCACATACGACACTATTTAATCATGTTTTCAATCACAACAGGTATACATATATCCCCGATCAACAAATATCATAGATCAACCTAACAACGATAAACCTACAATGCCTAAGACTACATTGGTACCACAATCCAGTAGTCCCCAATGTGAGTTAGATATTGGCGGTTACTCAACCACTAGCAGGGTTTGAGGAGCCCTACACATGTTAACATTTATACCCTACGTCTACATTCCCAAATATTTGCGGTTTCTTTCTCCTTACCTGGTAATTCGTTCCAGTATGCTCCTGTTCCAACGGACAGCCTTGACCCTCAATCTCACGAACGCAACGAACACTATCATGACCACCACGAGCTCACCATGCAGCTCCCCAACACAACAATGGCTGTTCCTCGTAGATGCCTTCAATGACGGGTCCTAGTGCGACTCCTCGAACGATTACTCGGACAAAAATACCAACGCCCTCAACGAAGCTCGAAACAAAGGTCGCACCCTAGGTGAGTCCGGAGCTACGATCACGAACGTGTAGTCGGAATAGGGTTTCGATGAACGATCAGACAGGAACTCACTCAAGAAGCTCAAGAACTCTCTCGGGAACTCAACGAACAAGGAAAGAGTTGGAAGTTTTGTGCAAGTGAGAATTGGAAAGAAATTTAGCCATTTAACTCATTTACTCAGCACGCTAAAGCGTGCACTTTCCCAATGCTTGAGCGTTCCCACGCTCTAGCGTGGGCTCTTCTCCACACTTAAGTGTGGAACCTTGTCCACACTGCCTTCTTCAGGGCCTGACACGTGTCCCACACACCTCAAAACTCAGAACAGCTGGCGACACACTCAAAACGCTTCAGCGTGCAAGCTCCCAACATCCAAGCGTTGCCTCGCTTGAGCATGGATCCTTCCACGCTTGAGCGTTTTGCTCAGCTGGGAAGGAACTTCCAACCTTCTGATCTCCTCTGTTTCACGTGTTATACCTTAGGCACTTCCAACTTGATTCAAGCTTAGATCTAAACATCCAACCAGACTTATAACCAACACATAACTCATCTCACATCTAAGCGAAAACCCAATAAAGATTATTCATCTTAATTAGGGTTACCGAAAACAAGGATGTTATATTACCAGCCCCCTTAAAAGAATTTCGTCCTCGAAATTCGGTAGCGGATAGGCGTACAGATTACGTGATCTTCATCGAAGATGGAGCGAACAAACTGTACAAAATTTCTTGAAAACATACACTTGTTATACCGGTTTAAGACATATATACAGACGGTGACATTGTCATTACGCTTAACATTCCAACACCACTGTTTTCTCAGAATAGCCAAACAAAAGGTCATCCTGTTAAGGATGTTACAAATTGTTCCCAAAAGTACACTTATAGCTTCTACTCATGGTTGGAAAGTCCTAACTCCTCGTATTGCAAACACGCGTCCCGTTGTTAGAAGTCTCTCTGCTTTCTCTTCTTGTTCTTCACCATTGTTAGGTCCCGCTGCTGCTCTTTGTCTGTATTCCTGAGATATGTGCCCTGACATCCCACATCGGAAACACACTGAGTCTCTTGCTCGGCAGTCCTTCATCATATGTTCTCCTCCACACCTAAAACATCTGAGCCTTCTCTGTCCTCCTTCTCCAGTTGCCACAGCTTGCGACCTGGGACGATCATACGGTTTCTGCTCTTGCTGAGGCTTCTCCTCTCTTTCCCCCTGATGGGTTCTTATTGGCCCCTTGTTCTTCTTCTGCTGACGAGCTTCCATCCGCTTATCAAGATTTTCCACAGTAGCATATCTTTCAAGCATCTTTGGGAACCAAGAAATCCCCAAAGGTAGCACTGCCCTTTGCAGTTCATGCCTCAACCCATCTTCAAACCTTCTACATATCCAGTCCTCATTCGGACGCACTTGATAAAACTTTGAAAACTTGAGTAAGGACTCAAACTTCACTGCGTACTTGCCAACCGACAGGTTCCCTTGCTTCAGACTAAGGAATTCTATTTCCTTCTAATGCCGAAGAGTTTCAGGGAAATATTTCTCCATGAAGCATGTCCTGAATAGTTCCCATGTGATCACTCTTCCCTCTGTCTCCAGCATTCTCTGTCGATTCTTCTACCAGGACTCCGCTCCTCCCACCAGCATAAAAGATGCGTAGGTGACTTTCCGGTCTTCCCTACAACGCATTGCCTAAAAGATCTTTTCCACCTCCTGTATCCATAACTCTGCTCCTTCTGGATTGTACTCGCCATGAAACTAAGGTGGCTTACCCTTCATGAATGCGACCAATCTTGCATCCACTACTCCTTCTTCTCTTCCCTGATTCTGTGCCCTCTGCAGATGTTCTTGCTATAGTTGCATCAGTTGTGTATTATGTTGCGACTGCTGCAACATAGCTACCGCCATGTCCCTCAAAGTTCTCATGACTTCAGAATCTCCTCCTCCAATCCTAGGAGGTCCATTGATCTCAACACCAGCATCCTCATCTCAATCACTTCCTTCACTGCGAGTCTTTTGAACCATCGCTTCCTGGAAAAAAAAACAACTGTTAACTCATATTCAAAAGACGTACAACATAGCCAACGTGTAAATACAGATCTTATGAATAGTCGAGACAATTATCATTGCTTCTCAATCTAGAAACAATAGACAACTCGTGAATCGGACACTTTACCCCAACTTCTAAACATAGTCAATACCCTGTGCAGGTACAACTAGACACGACCAGTAACAACACCACAACCTCACAGTCCGGGTAGAACCGAACTGCTCTGATACCACCTAATGTGACGCTCCCAAAACTTAACCTCACTCTCTCTGATACCTTAAACATACAGATAAAGCTTGATTGAAACTTAAGCAGATAAGCAGTTATTACAGTCCAAGATTACACAATCAGAGTTCCGCTTGGAAGCTATGGCGTAAAAACAACAACAAGATACAAATAGACGCCCCACTGGCCGTGGTACAAACACCATGGAAGACTTTAGGATACCTTCTAGGTCTCCTTCTCTGCTCGGAAAGTACCACCGTCAACCTTATTTCGGAAGGAGATCTCTCCTCGGTTCAACTCCACCAAGTTTAACACACTCATGAGTTCACCAGCAGCCCCGTCTTTGGATCACGATCCGAACAACGACATATATGTAAAACATAGGGAAGCATGCACAGGAGGTAAGAAACACTACAACTATCATGCAAAGGGAGATCACGTAGCATATAGCACATCAACATGCACAACAGCAAGCACATCCATCTCTCGAAATCACCACAACAGTCAACCTCCAAATTATCACAACTAAGGATCACCGCCTGTTCTACATGCACAACTGAGTCTACATGAGTGGCCAATTCTACAACGTGCATTCTTAACCATGGGAATACAATAGTCAACCTATAACTGCGAGGAATGACAATCCAGTCTCCAACTGTGAGGGTGGATGTTTACCAAGGTAAGAATGGCTCCTCCAACTACGAGGACTTCGAGTCGGACGTTCGAGTAACCGCCTCCTGAGTTTCCAAGACAATCCAACAGTGATTCCTCCAACTGTGAGGTGCACTGCCACCCTGAGCCCTTCCAACTGTGAGAAGACCCGAGAAGTTCTCCAACTATGAGAAAGCACCTGCATCCCTCCGACTGTGAGTTCAGCCGTCTTGGTCGCCCTGGAGTATCCACCTCGAACACCAACCTCGTATGACAACCACTCAAACTATTGTTGCAGTTGTACACACGGCTTTCACCACAACAATGCAAATGCTATGATTATGCATACATCACCTCAACAACGTCCTAACAACAACTTAACCAACGATGCAAGGTCCACATCCTCCAAGTGCGAGGATGTCTCTCCAACTATGAGAGCCACCTTGAACTTAGATCAACTTGCTTATCCTACAAGCCGGATACCATCAACCATTCTATCTTTCTAACATCACACCAACCGTCTCCAAATTCAACCAAGATCAGAACAATCACAATCACATTAACAACACATAGAGTCAAGCATCTGTTTATCTCAGACATACTAAAATAGAAACTACACATGTTATCGCGATAAACATACCAAAGTATCTAACTTAGCATATTATCACATACGACACTATTTAATCATGTTATCAATCACAACAGGTATACATACATCCCCGATCAACAAATATCATAGATCAACCTAACAGCGATAAACCTACAATGCCTAAGACTACATTGGTACCACAATCTAGTAATCCCCAATGTGAGTTAGGTATTGGCGGTTACTCAACCACTAGGAGGGTTTGAGGAGCCCTACACATGCTAACAGTTATACCCTACGTCTACATTCCCAGATATTTGTGGTTTTTTCCTCTTCAAATGGTAATTCGTTCCAGTATGCTCCTGTTCCAACGGACAACATTGACCCTCGATCTCATGAACGCAACGAACATTATCATGACCACCACGAGCTCACCATGCAGCTCCCCAACACAACAATGGCTATTCCTCGCAGCTGCCTTCAATGACGGGTCCTCGTGCAACTCCTCGAACGATTACTTTGACAAAAACACCCGTAACGCCCTCAATGAAGCTCGAAACAAAGGTCGCACCCTCGGTGAGTCCGAAGCTACGATCACGAACGTGTAGTCGGAATATTGTTTCGATGAACGATCAGACAGGAACTCACACAAGAAGTTTAAGAACTCTCTCGGGATCTCAACGAACAAGGAAAGAGTTGGAAGTTTTCTGCAAGTGAGAATTGAAAAGAAACATAGCCATTTAACTCGCGTGGGCTCTTCTCCATGCTTGAGCACGGAACCTCGTCCACACCGCCTTCTTTAGGGCTTGACATGTGTCCCACCGGCGTCAAAACTTAGAACAACTGGCGACACTTTCAAAACGCTTGAGCGTGCAAGCTCCCATCGTCCAAGCGTTGCCACGCTTGAGCGTGGAGTCCTCCCACGCTTGAGTGTTCTGCTTAGTTGGGAAGGAACTTCCAGCCTTCTGATCTCCTCTGTTTCTCGTGTTATACCTTAGGCACTTTCAACTTGATTCAAGCCTAGCTCTAAACATCCAACTAGACTTATAACCAACACACAACTCATCTCACATCTAAGCGAAAACCCGATCAAGATTATTCACCTTAATTAGGGTTATCGAAAACAGGGATGTTACATTAGCCGATTGATTGGTTGATGAACCGAGGTAGGTGGAATAGTATTCCTTGGCTGCTTCGCTGCATAATCATCAGTTGTTCTATACATAATCCCACGAGGAGGATTTGAATCCACTTGGCCATAGGGAGGTAATTTTAGGGTAAATTGATAGATTGGTTGATTAGATGAGGTAGGTGGAATAGTATTCCATGACTGCTCCCCTATATAACCACTAGGTAGCTTCATCTGTATTCCTCCATCGCCCAGAGCTTGATAAACAGTAGGTCCTTGATTGGTGGCTTATAGAGTTGTGCCATAAGCTGAAGCATTTGGCATAACACACAACATTCCAATCTGTCTTACCGCATTACTGTAACACCCGGGGCTGACGAGGGCGGGAAGTAATCGCCGATGCATGAGGCATGGACAAGGAGCGGCTCCTGGCAGGCTTCTAGGCGGAAGGATACATGAATGAACCAAATTCACATCGGAATGAGACGGATCCTGAGGCTGTGCAGGTATGGGACTGTACAGTTGAAGGAAGACTTATAAGAATTGATTGGTATTACCTATACCAATAAGATGCTTCTTCTTTTCGGTAGCCCATGACTTAAGAACTCCAAAGTTAAGCATGCTTGACTTGGAGTAATTCTGGGATGGGTGACCTCCTGGGAAGTTTTCCTAGGTAGCGTGTGAGTGAGGACAAAGCACGTTGAAGAGACTCGTGTTGGTTTGTGGGGATAGTCGGCAATCCTTAAAGTAGTCCGGGTTGTTACAATTACTAACCATATCATTCGCCACTATTTGCCCCCTAGGTTAGTAGTAGCAAACATATTTGGGTGGGCCAATGGTAAAGGTGTTGCCTGAATAGAGTTCAGCTGAACCTGTGGTAAAGGTTCTGCCTGGAAATGTGGTTGTTGTTGTTGTGATGCTTCAATTGCGAACAATGTGTTCACCTTCAAGGTCCCACCGGGCGTGCCTTAACCATTTGGTCGACTAAGGTTGTATGAAAAGTAAAGGATAAAAATGATAAAATAAAGCGATAAAGGAAAGTAGAGATAAATGTAAATGTTTGAGTTTGATTGAGTGTGTCCCCTTATGAACAATACAACAAGTATTTATAGGCCTAAAACTACCCCTATCAACCACTTTGTCACAATTGATAATGGCCAACAACAGTAATTACCCATTAACTCCATGGTTGTAGTCATGAAATATAACTACCCACTAATTCAACTTTCACTAACTTTATGGTTATTGTCATGAATAACTACCCATTAATTTAACTCTCACTAACTCCATGTTCTTATCACAAGAATTATTTTTTGGTGATAATAGCTGTCGCAACCACATCGCTATGGGAGCAACAAACCAAAATTAATTGGTTTAAAAAAAAAATAGAGTCGCCACCAAAGTTTGTTTAATATAAAAAACATTGGAAAAACCCTTTTTAAAAAAAATGGTCTTCAAAAACAAATTTAGAGTTCGGGAGTCGATTATGTTTAGGGAAGGTATTAGCACCCCACAACATCCATTTAAAAATGGTTACCTATAGTTAATTGTGCAAAATTTCTATATTTCCTTATAAAATATTTATTTTACCCCTTTCATTAAAAATCTAAAAAGGCTTACCTGTTTTATTTAAATTTATATTTGGGCCTGACAGAGATTGTTTGTTTGGTTGACTTTATTTTTTTTAAAAATAATCTTTAATTGGGAAATTTCGAGATCACCAAGTTGTGACAACTCAGGTGTCTTAAAAACCAAAGGGTTAACAAGATATCACATCTCAGTTAACCTATTTTATTTAGGTGAAATTAATTTAGTTTTTTTAAGAGCTTAGGATCACCAAGCTGTCACAACTCAGGTGTCCTAAAAATCAAGGATTAACAAGATGTCACATATCAGTTTACCCTTTTATTTAAAAGAAGTTAATTTAGTATTTTATTATTATTATTTTTAGATTAGGGTCACCAAGTTCTCACAACTCAGGTGCCCTAAAACCAAGAGTTAATAAGATATCACATATCAATTTATTCTTTTATTTAAAAATATCGAATAATATTCAATTTATTAATGTTAAGAATGTATATAATTTAATAAGACATATTCTAATTAAATTGGCTTATTGTTGTAAAAGAATGTTTGTATTTGGAAAATAAGGGTATGTGGTCAAATAATAGTTGCAACAAAGTGTGAATAAACATTTTTATTTTAAAAATTCATTTTCATGTATGTGTGTTATATTATTTTTTTAAAGAAAACATTTTTATGATCCATCACAATCAGCAGCGGAAGTCTATAGGCCTAATACACCCAAATATACTTAGCAGCCCAAAATCTCATTAAACCCAAATACAGGAAAAATAAAATAAAATAAAACAAAAATAAAACAAATAAACTGAAAAAAATAAAAAAATAAACATAAAAAAGAAAAGAAAAGAAGCCTAAATTGTTTCTGCTTCTGCTATGCGGACTCAGCGGCGGCTCACAGGGTTGTAGGGGACGAAGACGGCAGCGGTTGGGCGGTGTCTAGCGGCTCTGTAGCGGCGGCATGACGACGAGGACAACACGACAACAACATGGCGGATAGGCTCGCAGTGCTGGGCAGCGCTGATCGCGCGAAGGTGCTAGCGGCGGTTGAGTTCTGGTGCGTCTGGTTCGCTTCGCGGTGGTGAAACGCGTTGGCGGCTTTTGGCAGCGGGTAGCGGTTCTCTCCCCTTGATTCTCTCCTTTTTGTTTCTTCTAATTTTCTTGTCAGAAAAAATCTCCCCCTTATGCATCTGTCCATTGCGTTTTATAGGGCTCAAACTTGCCCTTGTTCTTCCTGATTTCGTGGGTTGCTAAATACCAAAGAGGAATGAAAATCCTGAATGCTGCAAATCAATTCGCTACTGATGATGAATGCATAAATTACGGGATTTGGGAACTGTTGGTGAAGCTTGAGAGGGGAAGCTGTGGCTGTTAGGGTTTCAAGAGAAAGGTGCAGAAAGAACATGGGGAGTGGATCCCGGTTTGGAGGAGAAATGGGTCATAAGTTATCAGGTGGGTCTGGTTTGGGCCCAAAAGAATGATTGGACATCCCATTTGTTTTTCTCTTTATTATTTTTTTTTAAAAAAAGCAAAAAAGAAAATTAAATTTCAACCAACTAAAAAAAGGATCAGAAATTTAATTTTGTCATCATTACTATAAAAAGAAACGAAAATTAATTAAAAAATAAAATAAAATATTTTTTTGGGATAAAATGAGGTGTTCACAGCTGTCCCTCTTTACTTGTTTCTTACAAGATAATAGGCATAATCACAGTTTGCATATTATCTTTGTAAGCGACAAGTAAATACAAGAACTTTAACTTTGTCTGAGAACATTGGGTGTAGGGACCCTCAAAGGCGATGCGACGGATACGGGGACTTGGAAAGGCGTTGGGTATGTGAACTCGAAACTTAAAGGCGAGGGATATTGGGACCCGGAAAGGCGATGGGTACGGGGACCCAGAAAGGCAATGGGTACGGGGACCCGGAAACATAAATGGGTATGGGGACTCGGAAAGATGATGGGTGCGGGGACCCGAAAACTTAAATGGGTACGAGGACCTAGAAAGGTGATGGATGTGGGGGCCCGAAAACTAAAATGGGTACAGGGACCAGAAAGGTGATGGGTACGGGGACCCAAAGAGACGATGGGTACGAGGACCCGAAAACTTAAACAATGGGTATGGGGACCTGCAACTTGAATGGGTACGCGGACCCGGAAAGACGATGGGTATGAGGACCCGAAACTTAAATGGGTACGAGGACCCGAAAATGTGATGGGTACGGGGAACCAGAGAGACGATGGGTACGGGGACCCGAAAACTTAAACAATGGATATGGGGACCCGAAACTTGAATGGGTACGGGGACCCAGAGAGACGATGGGTACGGGGACTTGAAAACTTAAACAATGGGTACGGGGACCAAAAAAGGTGAGAGCAACGGGTACGGGGACCCAAAAAGCAATGGGTGTAAGGATGTCAGGACCCAACTTAGGCGTCCCTGACTAGCCAGAATAAAACTTCGTTGTCCCATTCCCAAGGCCTTTCAAGAACGTATAAGTCACATCATAACAAGATATATTGAACATCATAGGTAAATATCAGAGTAAAAGATTATACCAAAAGAAAGCCATAGGTGGCCATGAGTCAACAACAAGAGTTTTAAAAACAAAGCCCAAAAAAAAGGGTTTACAACTAGAATGTGAAAGTGAAACACAAGAAGGGGTTGAATTGTGTTTCATAACCGATTTTCGAAAACCTTTTTCAAGCAAACGTTTAAGACAACCGAGATGAAAGAACACACCAAAACGATTACAAGCGTTTAAGATACTTTGTTTTCAATCCCCAAGTTAGTAATAAATAAAACTTAACAAGATAGGGATAGAGAGATTCACACAAGGATATAATCTGGTTCACTCTTTCAAATCAAAGAGCTACGTCCAGTCCCTTCCCTGAGAAGGGTTTTCCACTAAAACTCTTAGCACTTTTCACAAGTTGTTTTCAAGTCTCTCCACGACTACAACTCCAAGTATTCTGCACCTCTCCAGGCTACAAGTATTCTTTTACAGACAGGCCTCTTCAGGCTCAACAAATCCTAAGATTTGAGAGGGGTTTCTCTGAGCTTTTACAAACTCACTACAATGAGAGTATTACACGAAACAGCTCTTTTATAATCTGTTTGCAACTTTACAATGAAAGAATGAGAAGGTTAATAGATCAAATTTCTAGAGAGTGAAAGTTTTGAGGCTTTTTGTTTGCACAATGAATTCTCTCTTGAATATTTTCTTGCTCGTGTGTTCTCTATTTTGCTTCTTCAGAAGAGGGTCTTCTTGTAGCTTTGTCTGACCTTCTGATTTCAAAATAGTGGGAAACTTTTCCGTTTAGACACATTCAAATATCCGTTAGGCACATCATTCGCCAGTTGTTCTCCGTTGTGTAATTGTCCTTTCAGAATGAGGAGGTAGTAGCGGCTTGAATTGTAGCAGACTGATTATGCTTATATGGCCGACAAGCGTTTTGCTCTACATGATTCTTTGCTCTACATGGTTTCCTTTGTATGACGTTCGTACCTTATTTTGTCTTATGTGAAAAAAATATTTTTCTTATAACCAATTAAGACTTTTCAAAAAGAGAGCCGCGTCATCTGCAAAATGAAGTTAGTGGACGCACAGGTATATATAAAAATTTGGACGCACAATTTATATAGACAGTTAGACGCACAAGTAGTGTAGACAATTGGACGCACAATATGTATAAACAGTTGGACGCACAAGTAGTGTAGATAATTGGACGCATAATACTATATGATCATGTTTTGTACGTAAACCTTTACCACTGTAGTCCAAAAGATTATTTGGACGAACCATGAAATTTCTTTGGACGAAAATATTGCAGTGAGCTTTTTGTCCTTTAAGAACTAGATGAAACTTTGATTTTGGAGCACTGTTTGAAGTCAGAAACATACAAAGGTCTTTTGACCTTATGGATTAACATAAACTTGACTTCGAGTGAATTCAATAAACATATAATAATTTTGTTAATCATTAAAACTTTTAGGGGTCATTAGCCATTACTGTTTTGGTTCTAACAATCTCCCCCTTTTTTTTATGATGACAAACATTATTATGAAGTATGTTTTTGAAACAATATAAACAGTATTTCTTATGTCCTTATGAATAAAAGCTCCCCCTGAGATTATGCATTTACATATTGAAGACATAATTCAGAACATAAGGTTTATGAAAGCATAAAAACAAGACATATACAAACATTTATTTCCAAACTTTCAAATTCTATTCGAAACAACTTTTACACATTTCATTTCATATATTCTCCCCCTGTTTGTCATCAGACAAAAGGAACGAAGGGAGGATGCACATCATTGTCAGCAAAAAGAAATGGAAAAGAGACTAAGGAGGTGGAGGAGGAAAGTCAGGAAATATGCGATGAAGGTAAGAGAACATCTGATCCATTTTGCGATCCAACTCTTGAGTGATCCTTGTTGAGATCCTATCTACCAAGTAGTCAGCAACTTCAGGAGAAAGACCAGGAGGTAGGGAGGGAGCCGAAGCTTGATCAGGGTGGACTTCTTCAGCTGCAGAAGAGTTGACATCTTCCTCATCAAGATGTAGTTCCACAGTGTTTCCAGACAAGGTGGAATTAGCATCAAGACGTTCAATGTGCTGAACAGAGCTTGCTTTTGCTTGTGAATCAGGAACAGCAACAGCTTCACGGCTTGCATCGTTGAGAGGACCAGAAGACTCAACACAATAGACATTTTCTTGGGTCTCAGGTGTAGGCAATGAATCAGGAGAATTATCCATTGGAATCTCTGAAGATGTAGCGTCTTCATGAGAGTACCATGGAAGCAGAAGAACAGGAGGAGGAGGAGATGATTCCGGGACCTGTGATGGAGGGATAGAGGGTGGAGCATCTTAAGATCCTCTGTGTTCATCTGAGGATAAGATGACGGGTGAGAGAGGTGAAGATGGGGGTGGGGAACCAGGTTGTTGTGGGGAGGGAGTGGAGGTTGAGGAAACTGGGATGAGGATTTTGGGTCTAGGTGGCCGTTGGGCTACGGTTTTGATTCGCATTGGTTTAGGTGGAGGAGGGGTGGACGCAGGCAAGCTAGGATTGGGGTGAGGAGTAGAAGATGGTTCTTCAGAGGGAGTGGAGGGTACAAAAGAAACAGAAGGGTTGGGCAAGGTTAAGGGTGATGGAGATACCTTAGTTTTCTTAGCAAGAAGGAGGGCAATCGGAACATCATCCTCATCATCTTCTTCGTCATCTTCGTCAACCAGAAGCTTCCTCTTTCTGTATCTAGGTTTAGAGGAGCTAGCTTCTATACCAGCTTGAGAGGATACATGAGCCTGCTGCTTTGAGCCTAAGTTAGCTTTAAGCAAAGGACCATGAATCTCTTTAACAAAAGGAACAATCACACCATTGAGCTTGATGAACTGTTCTCCATGAATGGTGTAAGCGATACCTTCTATCATCGAAGCAAACTCCAGGTTCGTCTTTTCCTCAAATTCTTCAAAAACGTTTTGAGACTTAGCCTGAGATTGTTCAAACAATCTCTCCAGAGTGGACGAATCAGAGGAGACACGAGGAGGATTGGCAACATTTTGAGTCTGATTCTTCCTTCTTTGTCGGCTTTGAAGAGCCTCCATGCGTTGAGTTTGAGCAGTAAAGCACCGAGCTTGCTCAAAGGCCAACACAGATTTGAGTTGCATTTTAGAGAGGTTCGCTTTTCCAAACACAGGGCAACTTATGGTTTGATAGGAGGTTCTTATTCTAGGATGAACTTTGTTTAGCATGCGATAAATCTCTTGATTTTCAAAGATTCGAGCGAGAAGGATTGCATACGTGATGGTTTTAACAGAAACGACATCAATGCAGTTTTCTTTGAATCGATCAAAGTGAAGAGAGGGAAGATTGACCTTTATACCATAAAGCAGATGGGTAAGCAAAAAAGAATGCACCTCAAAGATAGAGTCTTTAGACCCAGCTTTATGAAGAACAACTTTGTTCAAGATCTGATTAAGAATCCTTGCTTCGTCATTCATGATAGCAGCACGAAAGAGAGCATTCGGCTGAGCTTCGGGATTTTTGAGGAAGTTGAAGACGTTGTCTTTTCCTCCAAACTTGTTGTGCCAAGTTTTGAAAAAGGTGGCACCGAGAGATAAACATCCTATAGCAGACGCTATAGTCACTTTGGAGACATCAACCTTTTGTGTCCCCAAGACATACCCAGAAATGTGTCCTTCCTTTTCCAGGTGAGCGGTCTTCCAAAACTCAGTGAGAAGTCTTGGATACACTTCTAGATAGTTGATGAAGAAGTGATCCTATCCAGCTCCAAAGATGTAGATTCTGACATCTGCTCCCAATCTGGCTAGCAGATTCAAGTCGATCTGGTGCTCAATGTTGATTGGCAGTTGTCTGGAATCTCGCGAGTTGGATGACCTAGCGGTGAAATGGTCTCTTGAGGAATGTTGCTTCCTTCTCAAGCTGAACGAAGATTTCTTCCCATTTTTCAGAAGAGAGTGAAGATAAACAGTTGAGAGTAAGAGGAGATTTCAAAGAAGAGGACGTTTAGTGAGGTTCAAGCTCACAGGTTGAGGTTAATATAGAGAAGAGTAAAGTAACCGAAACGTCAGAGAAAGTAACCGTGGTTAAAGAACCATGATGACTAGCAGTTACCGGGGGGGCTAATTAAGAGTGAAGTATCAGACGCACGCCGTTTGACGTGAACCGAGAGTGCTGACTCAGCATAGAAATTATGTGTAGGACAGAAAAAGAGTTTTTAAAAGAAAAACATTTATGACAAACAATAAATATCACAAAGCAATGACGTAAGCTGATAGAAAGCAGTAAATGGATGCAACCATTTTATACTCACGCTTTTCTTAGACACAAGCGTTTATTGGACGCAAGGTCATTCAACACAGAGCATGTTGAGTTGTTTCCTTATGAAAGAAAATCTATCCTCTGCAAGAGATTTTGTGAAGATATCTGCCCACTGATGGTCAGTATCAACAAATTTTACATCAAACACACCTTTTTGAATGTAATCTCTGATAAAATGATGTTTGATTTCTATATGCTTAGCCCTTGAATGCAATATAGGATTTTTCGATAAATTCATTACAGCAGTATTATTACAATAAATTGGAATCTTACTTTCATGGATGTTGTAATCTTCTAGTTGGTGTTTAATCCGTAAAAGCTGTGAGCAACAACTAGCCGCAGAGATATATTCAGCTTCAGCAGTTGATAAAGCTATGGTACTTTGTCTTTTACTGGACCATGAGATGAGATTAGTTCCAAGACAATGACAGCCACCACTTGTACTTTTTCGTTCAATTCTATCTCTAGCATAGTCAGCATCACAATATCCCATTAATCTGTACTCATTTGTTTTCTCATAAAACAAACCTAGATTAGAAGTACTTTTTAGATATCTAAAAATTCTCTTGACAGCAGCTAAATGATTTTCACATGGATCAGCTTGAAAACGTGCACAAAGACATACACTAAACATTATATCTGGTCTGGATGCAATGAGATAAAGGAAAGATCCGATCATACCTCTATAAATCTTTTGATCTACCTTTTTATCTTTGTTGTCTTTGGTCAGAATGGATGTTGAGTGCATAGGTGTACTCATTGGCTTGCTATCATCCATTTGAAATTTCTTCCGGAGATCTTTAGTGTACTTGGTCTGGTGAATGTACGCACCCTTTGAGGTTTGTTTAACTTGCAGACCCAGAAAGAATTTGAGCTCTCTCATAATGCTCATTTCGAATTCTTTTGTCATAAGATCAGAAAACTCCTTACAAAGAGAATCATTAGTAGATCCAAAAATAATGTCATCAACATAGATTTGGATTATTATAAAATTATCTTTATTAGTTTTTTTAAACAAAGTAATGTCAACCTTTCCCATACTAAAGCCATTTTTCATGAGGAAGGAGTTGACTTTCTCATACCAAGCTCGAGGAGCTTGTTTGAGTCCATATAAAGCTTTCTGAAGCTTATATACATACTCAGGATGGGAATGATCTTCAAACTCAGGGGGTTGCATTACGTAGACTTCTTCATTAATTAATCCATTTAGAAAAGCACTTTTAACATCCATTTGATATAAGGTTATGTTATGATGAGCATCAAAAGATAGTAAGATACATATAGTTTCTATTCTAGCAACAGGAGTGAAGCTTTCAGTGTAATCAATACCTTCTTCTTGAAAATAACCTTGTGCTACTAACCTTGCTTTGTTTCTCACAACCTTTCCATTTTCATCCATCTTATTTCTAAATACCCACTTTGTTCTAATAATGGATTTATCTTTAGGTTCTTGAACTAAGGTCCAAACTTTGTTTCTCTCGAACTGATTGAGTTCTTCTTGCATAGCCAAGATCCATTCATCGTCCGAGAGAGCTTCATCCACAGTTTTTGGTTCTAACTCAGAGATGAAAGCTGAATCAGCTTGATTTCTGAAGGTTGACCTTGTTCTTACTTTGTCACTGGGTTGACCAAGAATTTGATCTTCAGGATGGTAAACTTTGAATTGCCAAGTTTTCTGGCTATCACTAGACAAATGAGGGTTGTGATCAACAGCTTTGACTTCTTCGAAGATTTCCTTTCCATTGTTGGTTGGACGATGATCATTCAGATCAAGATCTGCAAAAGATTCGTCCAGCTCTGATAATATCTTATCAGGCTTCTTGTCATCAAATTTAACATGAATAGATTCTTCGACAATTGATGATTTACAATTATAAATTCTGAAAGCTTTAGATGTTTCAGAGTATCCTAAGAAAATACCATTATCAACTTTGGCATCAAATTTTCCTAGATTGTCTTTAGTGTTTAATATAAAGCAAGCACATCCAAAAGTATGAAAATATGATATGTTGGGTTTTCATCCTTTCCACAGTTCATATGGAGTCTTTTTCAGTATTGGTCTTATGTATACTCTATTTTGACTATATCATGCTGTGTTAACAGCCTCAGCCCAAAAGTTCTTAGAGACAGAGTTATCATTGAGTAATGTTCTTGCCATCTCTTGAAGAAACTTATTCTTTCTCCCAACGACCCCATTTTGTTGAGGTGTTCTAGGGGCAGAGAAATTATGAAGAATACCATTTTCTTCACCTAATAGTTGGAAGTTTACATTCTCAAACTCTCCTCCACGATCACTTTGGATTGAATTGATACATATACCTTTCTCATTCTCAATCCTTTTGCTGAATATTGAGAATACCTCAAAAGACTCGTCTTTGTGAGCTAGGAACATTACCCATGTCCATCTAGAATAATCATCAATAATGACAAATCCATATTTCTTTCCACTTAGGGAGGCAATCCTTGTTGGACCAAACAAATCTAAATGTAGCAATTCTAAAGGTCTGGATGTTGAAACAATATTCTATAAATTAAAAGAATTTTTAACTTGTTTCCCCTTTTGACAGGCATCACAGAGAGCATTCGATTTATAGGCTAGCTTTGGTAATTCTCTTACGAGGTTATGCTTTTGTAGCTTTGAGATTAATCTCAGGCTTGCATGACCAAGTTGCTTGTGCCAAATCCATTGCTCATCATTCACAGACATTAGACACGATACATTTTGATTAGAGAGGTCCTCCAAGTCAATTTTGTATACATTGTTTTGCCCCTTACCAGTAAATAGAGTGGACTCATCAGTATATTTGACTATACATTTATCTTTGTTGAAAGAAACTACAAACCCGCCATCACACAATTGACTTATGCTAAGCAGATTGTGTTTTAACCCTTTAACTAACAACACATTATTTATAGAGGGAGAGTTATTCTTACCAATCTTACCAATACCTACAATCTTTCCCTTTTGATTGCCACCGAAAACAACTGATCCTTCAGACTTTGGCTTTAGGTCTAGGAACATAGACCTTTCTCCCGTCATGTGTCGTGAGCATCCACTGTCCAGGTACCATGATTGGTGTTTTCTTTCTGCTGTCAAGCAAGTCTGCAACAGAGATTATTTTACTTTTAGGTACCCAGATAGACTTGAGTCCTTTTTGGTTAGTTGCAGGTAACTTATAAGTTCTAGCTTTTCTTTTGTGTAAGCATCTGGACGTAGAGTGTCCATTTTTTCCACAAATAGAACAATATATTACTCTTTTTGTCTCAGAAATTTTTGGATTTTCTTTTTCATATCCAATGCCAGATTTATCATAAGGAAATCTATATCTAAGAATTAAATTAAGATTCTTAGATCCATCAGTGAATTTAGATAGACTATCAGTTAAGTAAGTAACTTGATGTTCAAGTTTCTCAACTTAACAGGATGTACTGGACTTAGAGCTTGAGATTTCCGTTAGGCTGATTATCTCATCTCTTAGTTCTCCATTCTCAATTTTGACTTTATCAAAGTCTTTATTGAGTTTGGCAAATTTTCTTCTAAGAGCTTTATATTCAGAATAAATAGTGCATGATTCATTTAATAGCTCTTCATATGCATCTTTAGAATAGTCAGATATATTTACCTCATCTTCTTCTATTTCTGTCTCAGAGGAAATACTTGCCATGAGACACATATCTGCTGTTGGGGATGCAGGTGGATATCTCTCAAGAATATCCATTAGGTTCATCATTCCCCAAGCCGTTGTCTCTTCAGCCAGGACATCTCTTCTTGCTCCGTGTATACTCCGAAATAGGAAGGCCCTTGCCTCACAGTCAAGATCAACTCTTCTTCTTTCCTCAAAGGTGCAGAGATCTAGAGGTTTCATCGTGTATTCTCCATTGATGATGATGATGGGACCGAAGGTTTCGTCGGTGAAAGTTTTACAGTGTTCCTCTGATCCTTGGGTTACTACAAAGGATCTGAAGTTTTCTGTCCAAGCTTCATATTCTGATTCTGATGATTGATAAATAGGTGGTCCTTCAGAACGAGCAAGTCTCCTTTTCATAAAAAGGGCATCTAGCATGTCAAGCACACTTTTAGCAATATCACAATACATCACCATGTTGATTGTTCTTGCGTCTAAGGCACATGTAAGAGTGTAAACAGCTCTAGCATTGATTCTTACTCTTCTTTCTTCTTCTTCAGAACATTCAGCTCTTGGTTTAGCTATGCATTCACCATTTATAAAAGTAGTAGGACAAAAGTTATCATCGGTGTAAGCTCTCCATAGGTCATCAACATTTTGTTCCAAGTTGAATCTCATGAATAGTTCTCTCCATATGGCATAGTCACCATTTATATAGAACATAGGTGGTCTGTTTATAGAGAGGTTGCTGAATTCTCTTAATGACTCGGACTCAGGATACGAGGTGATTGAAGAGGTAGGTTGTTCCTCTTCTTCAGAAGAATCTTCAGAGAGATGATTTTCAGACTAGAGACATAGGTTTGCCTTTTCTTCGTTTTCCTCTTCTTCAGAGGAGTCAAGATCTTCCCATGTTGCCATGAGATTCTTGCTTTTCTTTTTGAAGAACTTTTTCTTATCTTTCAGCTGAGGGCACTCAGCCTTGAAATGACCTGGTTTCTTGCACTCATAGCAAACCATTGGATTTTTATCCTTGGTTTCACCATGGCCTTTGACGTTTTTCTTTGTAAATGGTCTTCTTCTCATGTTTTTATTTTTCAGAATACGTTAAAGTTTCTTTGATATGAGAGACAACTCATCATCAAATTCTTCTTCTTCATCTTGATCATTTTCATCGCTGGAATCATTAGCTCTGTGATCTTTCGAGCTGCTGGATTTTTGACTCTTTAAGGCAATAGTCTTGCCTTTCTTTTTAGGGTTGTCTTGGTTAAGCTCCTGCTCATGAACTTGAAGAGTTCCCACAAGATCATCTAAGGTCAAGGTTGATAAATCCTTGGCTTGCGTGATTGCAGTGATGAGTGGTCTCCATTCCTTATGTAAACTCCTGAGGATCTTCGTAACATTTTCTTTTGTGGTATAGACATTTCCAAGAGACTTGAGATTGTTGATAATAGTTTGGAAAGGACCTATCATATCAACGACGGTTTCTCCATTTTCCATTGCGAACATTTCATATTGACTCATAAGAATAATGATCTTTGAGTCCTTTACTTTGGATGTTCCTTCATGAACATTGGATAGAGTATCCCAGATTTGTTTTGCTGATTCACATGCATGAATCTTTTGGAACTCGTCTGGACTAAGAGCACACATCAGAGTATATCTAGCTTTGTAGTTCCGCTCCATCCTTCTTCTCTCATCATCAGTCCACTGAGATTCATCTTTCTCAATGCCATCTGGATTGTTGACGATGTGAGGACTGTTCATGATTAATGGCTAGAGCGTAGAGTTGGTACTAAAGATGAATCCTTTGAATCTTTCTTTCCAGTAGAGGTAGTGAATGCCATTAAAAAATGGCGATCTAGTCAAGGAGGTACCTTCAAGAACAGGTTGACTCCCACTGGGCATCCCTTGTCCTGCCATCGAGCTTTGGATCTTGTCCTCAAGCACGACTAAATGCTCAACCCAGAGGCTGAGCTCTGATAGCAACTGAAAGTGAAACAGGGAAACACAAGAAGGCGGGTTGAATTGTGTTTCTAAATCGATTTTCGAAAACATTTTTCAAGCAAACGTTTAGGACAGACGAGATGAAAGAACACATCAAAACGACTACAAGCGTTTAAGATACTTTGTTTTCAATCCCCAAGTTAGTAATAAATAAAACTTAACAAGATAAGGATAGAGAGATTCACACAAAGATATATCCTGGTTCACTCTTTCAAATCAAAGAGCTACGTCCAGTCCCTTCCCTGAGAAGGTTTTTCCACTAAAACTCTTAGCACTTTTCACAAGTTGTTTCCAAGTCTCTCCACGATTACAACTCCAAGTATTCTACACCTCTCCAGGCTACAAGTATTCTTTTACAGACAAGCCTCTTCAGGCTCCACAAATCCTAAGATTTGATAGGGGTTTTTCTGAGCTTTTTACAAACTCACTACGGTGAGAGTATTACACGAAACAGCTCTTTAACAATCTGTTTGCAACTTTACAATGAAAGAATGAGAAAGTTTACAGATCAAATTTCTAGAGGGTGAAAGCTTTGAGGCTTTTTGTTTGCACAATGAATTCTCTCTTGAATATTTTCTTGCTCGTGTGTTCTCTATTTTGCTTCTTTAGAAGAGGGTCTTCTTATAGCTTTGTCTGACCTTCTGATTTCAAAATAGTGGGAAACTTTTCTGTTTAGATATATTCAAATATCCATTAGGCAAATCATTCGCCAGTTGTTCTCCGTTGAGTAATCGTTCTTTCAGAATGAGGAGGTAGTAGCAGCTTGAATTGTAGCAGACTGATTATGCTTTTATCGCCGACAAGCTTTTTGCTCTACGTGATTCCTTGCTCTACATGGTTTGCTTTGTACGACGTTCGTACATTCTTTTGTCTTATGTGAAAAATATATTTTTCTTATAACCAATTAAGACTTTTCAAAAAGAGAGTCACGCCATCTGCAAAATGAAGTTAGTGGATGCACATGTATATATAAAAAGTTGGATGCACAATTTATATAGACAGTTGGATGCACAAGGAGTATTGACAATTGGATGCACAATATAGATAATGGACGCACAATATGTATAAACAGTTGGACGCACAAGTAGTGTAGACAATTGGACGCACAATACTATATGATCATGTTTTGTACGTAAACCTTTACCACTGTAGTCCAAAAGATTATTTGGACGAACCATGAAGTTTCTTTGGACGAAGATATTGCAGTGAGCTTTTTGTTCTTTAAGAGCTAGATGAAACTTTGATTTTGGAGAACTGTCTGAAGTCAGAAACATACAAAGGTCTTTTGACCTTATGGATTAGCATAAACTTGACTCCGAGTGAATTCAATAAACATATAATAATTTTGTTAATCATTAAAAATTTTAGGGGTCATTAGCCATTACTGTTTTGGTTCTAATAGAGTGAAGTTCAAAACTCCAATCGGTGGAGAAACCTCATATGACAATAAATCGAACTAAAATGAAACGAAGACAGCAGCAGCTGCTCGCACTACACAAGTGCATGAGCTCCCTGAGATGGTTCCACTCACGGAGTACCTGAAGCTAAAACCAAAAATGGCGGGGGTGAGTCCCAAAACTCAGTGAGGGTAAACAAAACATAACAAATAATGCAACACATACATACATGCATAATCATGCTATCACAATTGGACCGTATAATACTTTTCAATATACAAAAACTAATCTTAGCAATAACCATTCATAGTTTTCTCAAGTTACCATTGAGCCAGATGCTTGTGTATCCCCTTGGAGTTGTTTACTAAAGTCACCCGCTCCGGCGGCCCCATTTATACCCCAGTCAGAATCCGCTAACCGGTAAGTGACCTCGGTCATTGCACAACATCCCTCCAAACTCCGAGGTTGTTTACTAGAGTCCCATTCTCTGGCGGTCGCATTTATATATCAGTCGTGTCCGCTGATCGGTCGGATACACCAAGTATTGCTCAATGTCCTCTTTTCATACGCATGCCATGTTCATGCAAATCAACTCACAATATCATATGTGCACTATGTGCCTCAACATAGCTTACATAACCATTACAATGGTAATCAATAAATTCCATAATGATCTCAATCATAAATACATGTAGATTGCATCATAGTTATTTCATTCACAAACTAAGAGCATCTTACCAATCAGTTTCAAGATTTACTTTGTACACAAATACATAGTTTAGTCAATAAACTTTACTTTGACATTTGTCAATAATTTCACAGTAAACCTTGTTCATCATAATAGGCATTCACTTCGCATTCGAAGCTTAAAACTCAATATACAAAAATACAATAAACTCATAATTCAATAAACACGTGAATAAAAAGGCCATTTCCCATAGACCATCATAAGCATAGAACACAACAATAATTCACATATTCATCTACTTCATTTTCACTTTATTACTTTCTTCACATTACTTATGTACATTGATCATCTTGACTAACGTTCTTTATCGTATTTTAGCACAGTTACTATAAGTAACGCTCACGACTATACTTTATTCTTTCCATAAGAACCAACTCAATTGTAAGTAAGAACCATTCTAAGATTTAGCAAGAACATAAACATTTCTTATCCTACTCTAAACAAACACATTTGTTTAAATCTTGTACCATATAATAAACATTTCTCAAATCTTGTACCATATAATAATCCTACCACTACATATGTTTAAATCACCATCATATAAATCGATTCTAGTCTTCATATATTCCTCTTTATCCCTTTATGTTTCGTAATCTCATATCCTATAAACGTGGTCCGCAATCATGTTCCTCTCCTTTTATATTATTATTTTACACCAACTAAAAATAAGTCGTTTACGACCCTCAAACAGATTCTCACATTCATCAATCATGCTCAAGATTATAAGACAACAAAATTTATACTTCTCTTAATTACACATATCTTAACCCTACTTATAATAGCATTAACACAACATTACCATGTTATCTCTCAAATCTTTCACCTTATTGCCGCGTTAAAACTATCCCATCATATTTATATGTTCGACATCTCATCAACTTATATGTTACCTCACACTATGCCACAAAGAACTTTAACGTATAGTTCATCAATTCTTAAAAAATCACACCATCCATGTTCATACCTTGACATACATGTCATTTCACGACAATTTTCTTTTTTCACCAATTTCACCATAATCTTTTCTAAGATGTTTTTAATAAACCTCCATTGATATAGTAGTACCCCACATTTAATTTACTTTGTTTACACTTATAGTAAGTCCTTACCTCTCTAAGAGCAAGCGTGGAGAAACACAGAAGTCAAAATAATCATTTTGTTGTCTGACATTGGCGCTCAGCGCAGAGGTCAAGTTTTCAGGTCTTGCTCTCGGGTGCTCCAGCGCTCAGCGCTGGATATCAGTCCCCCTCTGTCATCCTAGCGCTCAGCGCTGGCGCGATTTTTACAGAATCGCAGAAACGCGAATTCTACAGAAATCCAACCATTTCAATGTACAAATAGGTCTTGAATACATGAAGAAAGAGTTCAAAACTCCATATCTAACATCATACTTGACTAATCAAACAAAGTTATGCATATATCAATAACATCAAACTGATTTAACCCCAATTTCATGCCAAAACACACAATCTCATTACCTAAAATCCCAAATCATCATACCTCCGAATTTCTCCCAAAATTCATCATCAATCCAACCTTAAATTTAAACCTCTCACTTGATCTTTGCACATTTTTAGGAGAGGAAGATGATGGAGATGAATTCCCCGTGTTCGAAACCGTTAGAACCACGCCAAAATTCGCCCCTTGCTCTTGGATTGTGCTCCTTCTTCCTCTTCTCTCCTAAGGACTCCTCTTGTTTCTGCTAGGGTTGCTAATGACTGCTCACTCATTTTCCCTAACTATTTATACTGTGCCGCTTTTACTGAAAAGCCCTTGGCCATAAGTTAACTCATAACTTACACTGAGGGTTAAAAGGGGAATACGTCCCTATCTTTATCATGACATCTTATTTTATTTTATTTTATTTTATATGAATTGCTTAAGCACATTAATATTTTTTTTATTTACATTCTACTAACATTATCATGTCATAAATAATTAATAACATGGTAAAATTTTTAACTTTTCCTCTCTCTCTCTCTCTCTCTCTCTATATATATATATATATATATATATATATATATATATATTAAAAAATATAACTTATGCCATTTTTTTGGTGGGTTTTACAACGGACCCTGAAATTAAAGGCAAATAATGATATTGATTTTGTATATGCATGTGATGCTTGATGCATGAGATATTTTTAGTATGTGCTTGATTAAAGCTCTGCTATTTTAGTGAACCACCCTTTGCCTGTTTTAGATGCACTGGTCATAGTCAGTCTCAGGGAGGAACTAGAATGAGCTTTGTGGTAGCTCGGTGGACGCTTTGAGTGCTTGGGTTGGATGAGCCTCGAGACAAATACGCCTTCTTGTAGCGATTATTCCCACAAATGGATTACCTGATTGTTTTTTTCAACAGATCCCGTTAGTCGAGAAATCACTAGGCTTCCCTTGACCCTTCAAACTTTGTCAAAGTAATTACAAACGTCCTTTTTTATCTTACAGATACATGTTTCACATTTCAGTATATGCTTATCATCTAAGATGCATGTTGGATTAAAAGAGGATTGTGATCAAAGGAAAAACAAGGTAGTAGTGGAAGACAATATTATTATACCAACAATGCAAAGGGTACAAGACAAACAACATAATAACTTTGAGGATTGAAACTATTTATCAAAAGAAAAAAGGTAGGGAGGAATCACAGTTTTTCAAGTGATACTACAATGACTAGTGTCGGTGCCCAACACATGGTCTTTCCTATCCAATAATCATCTCCTGAGAACCTGGTTTGCCCCAGCCTTTACGTATCATGAGTATCTTCTGGTCTGGCCTCAAACATTCAAAACTGTCCCAGTTTATTGGCTTGAAGAGACTTTTCGCTTGTTTTTTTTACCCTAACTTTTGCGTAGGTTGCTCGTTTTGAGTTTTCAACCTATCGGGCTTTTCATTTATTTATTTTTCCAATCTCTTTTTTGCATAGTTGCTCTTTTTGAGTTTTCAACCTACCGGGTCGCTCTAACTTTTGCCTAGGCTCCATTTTCAGGTTTTTAGCCTAGCGAGACTCTTTCCTTTCTTTTTTTGAAGCGTAATATCTCTTTACTGTATCTGAATTCACAGGCAGTGGCAAATCTTCCCCATCCATATTTGTAAGAATCAAGGCCCCTCAGGAGAAGGCCTTTTCACAACATAAGGTCATTCGTAATTTGGATCCCACTTTCCACGATGATCTTTTTGGTTTGGTAAGATCTTTTTTAGCACCAAATCTCCTTCTTAAAATTGTCGAGGGCGTACCTTTTTCCCGTAGGCTCTCATAATTCTTTTCAGGTAAAGTTGACCATGACATAAAGCAGTTAATCTTTTTCCTTCAATGAGTTTCAACTGATCGAATCGTGCTTGGACCCATTCAGCTTCTTCTAGTTCTGCCTCCATTAGAACTCTTAATGATGGAATTTTCACTTCAATTGGTAATACTGCTTCCACCCCATAAACCAAAGAATACCTAGTTGCCCCGATTGAGGTACAGATAGAAGTGTGATAACCATGCAAAGCAAAGGGCAGCATCTCGTGCCAATCTTTATAAGTCACTACCATCATCTGAATTATTTTCTTGATATTCTTGTTGGCTGCTTCTACCGCTCCATTCATTTTTGGGCAATATGGTGAAGAATTATGATGTTGAATTTTGAAACTCTCACACATCTCCTTCATCATCTTATTGTTTAGATTAAGACCATTATCAGTGATGATCTTGCTTGGCAACCCATAATGACAGATCAACTCCCTTTTAACAAATCTAATCACCACATTTTTAGTCACATTCGCATAAGAAACAGCTTCGACCCACTTTGTGAAGTAATCAATTGCAACTAGGATGAAACGATTTCTGTTCGGGGCTTTTGGATCAATCGGTCCTATGACGTCCATTCCCCACATTGAAAAGGGCCAAGGTGCCGTTATAACATTTAGAGGCGTAGGTGGCGCATGGACCTTGTCAGCATATGTCTGGCATTTATGGCATTTCCTCACATGATTAAAACAACCAGCCTCCATCGTCAACCAATAATAACCGGCCCTCAGGATTTTTCTTGCCATTGCATGACCGTTCGCGTGAGTCCCAAAGGATCCTTCTTGTACATCCCTGATTATCTGTTCTACTTCTTTTACCTCAACACATCTCAGAACTACCATATCATGGTTCCTTCTGTAAAGTACCTCTCCATCTAAAAAGAAACTCACTGCGAGTCTTCTCAGAGTCTTTTTATCATTTTCTGAAGCACCTGAAGGATATTCTCTATTTTTGAGAAAGAATTTGATGTCATGAAACCAAGGCTTCCCATCAGGTTCTTCTTCTACTTCAAGCCATAGGTTGGTCACGATTTTCCATTTTAATGAGTGGCAAGTCTTTCCCATTGCTCACCTTGAACATTGATGACAAAGTGGATAGCGCATCGGCTAATTGATTATCCTCCCGAGGTATACGATGAAAGGTGACTTCTTCAAGTTGTTCAACCAAACCTTTGATGTGTTCTGTTGGAACCAAAGCGGTTATGGTCCATATAATCCCTTAAAGTTTTGATGTTAACAAAGAGCTAATTTTAAATGAACAAATATTTGTTATGGACTAACGATTTATATTAAGTGTGCAGGATAAAACTTAATTGAGTCCAAAGACTTTATCTCGTCCAACATGTCCAAAGACTCTATCTCGTCCAACATTTAGTCTTAGTTTACTACTGGACGGTAATTTATAGAACCTTGAGTCCAAAGACTCTTTCGGTTACCTTTTGTAATAGCTAGTCCAATAAATGCTTTTATATTTCAAGCGCAAATATTCTGTAAAGGCATTTGAATTTATTATTCCCTATAAAAGGCTTATACCCTTGGGACAAAACATTCTTTTTAATATTCGTACAAAGGTAAAGCACAAGCCAGAATGTCTTTATCACTTTAAGAAGTTGACCTCCTTCTTTTGGAAAGACAAAAGGCAACTTTCGTTCTACTCAGAGGATATGTCAGCACCACTTTGAGCTATCTTCGTGACAGTCTATCCTGCTGATCAGAAACTTCAGAAGCCATCAGACTCAACGGATCAAATGCATTCAATGCTCATCAGAACGGATCCTTTTCCATCCGTTGAAGAGTGAAGTCTGCTCAAAGACAAGAGGCTATATATACCTCCATCTTTTGAAAGTGCAAGAAGAACAATAAGACTGAACTTGAGCAAAAATACAAGTGAAGCAACACTTAGCATTTCAAAATCCTTCAAGAGATACAAGCAAATATTAGCTCAAGAGATCAAAGAGAAAATCTCAAGCTTGCAAAGCTAGAAAAGCTACTCTGATCCTCACTTTCATATTACTCTCTGTGTAGAGTTGTTTTTCAAGAGTCTAAGCTTTAGTTTCGAATTCTCACATTTAGTGAGTTAGTAGAACAAACTCTTTTCAAAATCATAGTTTGGTTGAGCCTAAAGAGGCTTGTCTGTAAAAGAATACTTAGAGAACCTGAAGAGGTTAAGAATACTGCCTGAAGAGGTGTTGAATACTTTGTAACAAAAGGTTTTTGTTATAGTGGATAAAGCTCTCAAGTAGAGAGGACTGGACGTAGCTCTTTGGTGAAGAGTGAACCACGATAACATCTTTGTGTTCTTTTCTCTGCCTTACTCTTATTTTAGTTTATTATCTAATTAACTAACTGGGATTGAATTGCCTTTCATTACGCTGTCTTCTTATCTTAGTCAAACTAAGTTAGCGTCCAACTTGGTGTTTGGAAGAGCTCTCTTTGCTTTTAATTGTCTTAGCGTCCAATCTTGCGAAAAACATTATCTGCTTATGAAAAGAATTTAAAATTCTCTAAAACACAATTCAACCCCCTTCTTGTGTTTCAAACAGGTTCCTTCATGTTCAACATAAGGGATTAGTTTGGCGTCCCGAGTCTCCCACTCCCCTCTTAATTGATGAATGACCAAGGCAGAGTCCTCGTACACCTCCATAATTTTTGCATGTAATTCCACTACTGCTTGAATCCCCATGGCTTAAGCTTCATATCCAGCTATATTATTGGTACACTTGAAGCAATGTATGGCCGTAAATAGAATGAAATTATTTTTTGGAGAGATCAGTATTGCCTCGATTCCATGCATCCCAGTGCATTAGAAGCTCCATCAAACAACAGAATCCACTTTTTCTCCTCTGACGGTTGTTTGTCCTCAAATAGGACCATTATATCTTCATCTGGGAAGTCATACTGCCTTGAACCATAATCTTCTATAGATTGATTAGCTAGATAATCGGCAAGAGCACTTCCTTTCACTGTCTTTTTAGGGACGTAGACAATGTCGTATTCTAACAATAAGACTTGCCATCGGGCGATCCTTTCGGTGAGAGCAGGCTTATCAAATATATACTTGATTGGGTCCATTTTCGACACCAACCAGGTATTATAACACAACATATACTGTCTTAAACAATGGGCTGCCCATGCCAAGGCACAACATGTCCATTCCAGCAATGAATATTTGGCTTCACAACTGGTGAACTTTTTACTCAGATAGTATATGGCATGTTCCTTCCTACCTGTTTCATCATGCTGCCGTAACATGCAACCTATAGATTCATCCACCACGATCAGATACATAATTAGAGGTCTTCCAGGAACTAGGGGACCAAAACCGGAGGTTCTAACAAGTATTGCTTGATCTTTTCAAATGCCTTTTGACAATCTTCATTCCACTTTATAGTTTGACTCTTATGCAACAACTTAAAGATTGGTTCACACATCGCAGTTAGTTGGGAGATGAATCTAGCAATGTAATTCAACCTTCCCAAAAAACCGCGAACTTCTTTCTTTGTTCGAGGGGCCGACATATCAAGGATTGCTCGAAATTTGTCAGGGTCAACTTCTATTCCTTTTTGGCTGACCACAAACCCCAATGGCTTGCCAGAATTCACCCCAAAAGTGCATTTGGCAGGGTTCAACCTGAGCTTAAACTTTCTCAATTGTTCAAAGAGTTTTCGCAGGTTCTCAACATGGTCTTCTCCAGATTTGGAATTCGCAATCATATCATCCACATATACTTTTATCTCTTTATGCATCAATGTCGTGGAACAAGGTCACCATAGCCCTCTGATATGTTGCCCCTGCATTCTTCAAACCGAAGGGCATAACTTTGTAGCAAAAAGTTCTTTATAAGGTGATGAATGTAGTCTTCTCTATATCTCTGGGAGCCATCTTGATCTGATTGTATCCCGAGAAACCATCCATGAAGGAAAAGAGTGCATGTTGGGCAGTGTTATTGACCAGAACATCAATGTGAGGTAGAGGAAAATCATCCTTTGGGCCAGCTCTATTCATATCTCGATAATCAACACACATTCGGACTTTCCCATCTTTCTTTGGAACAGGGACACTATTAGCAACCCACGGAGAGTACTTCGCAACTGCTAGGAAACCTGCGTCCAATTGCTTTTTGACCTCTTCCTTGATTTTTAAGGACATCTCTGCTTTTATTCTCCGTAACTTTTGCTTGATCGGAGGACATTCAGGTTTCACTGGTAATTTTTGCTCTACTATACTAGGGTCTAGCCCCGACATATCTTGGTACGACCACGTGAAAACATCCTTGTAATCGAATAATAATTCGACCAACCTGTTCCGCTTATTTTCTTCCATGGAGGTCCGAATCTTAATTTCTTTTTTATCAACCTCAGTTCCCAAATTAGTTACTTGGGTTGGCTCTTGATGAGGTTGAATTTCTTTAGCCTCATGCTCTACTAATCTCATTAATTCTGGGGGGTTTCCCAGTCATCACCAACATCCTCATCAACATGATTAATTAGATGATTGAAACTATATGATGAGTTACCAACACTGTCATTTTCAAAAGCATCATTTTCAGATTTGCATTGTTGGTTGTTATGAAGAATGTGAATGAATGAAGGTTTGAAGTAGAAGGTAAGGTAAAGGAACAAAAACAAAAAATAGAGACTGAAAATATGCATTTTATTGATAATTTATTCTAAAATGGAAACAAGTAAGCCCATCTACAAAAAGATTTCCCTAAAGCATTGGGCATAGCTAAAGGAGTAGCATTATAAAATTACATTGAGAAAGCATCTATGGTCTCAGGGAACTCAATGATCTCCCAATTATTGAGCTCTGCATCTGGAAGACATGGATATACCAGGTTGACGCCATGATTAGTGGAATAATCATCTTCAATGGAGCTCATTTGATCTGGAAAGATGAACCCCACACTATAAAAGCTCTGTCATATGTCACAAATGGGAATCCTCTCGGCCTCGTATTCACGGTTTTCCAACCGAGCCAACCTCTTTTCCTTCTTCTCTTCCATCACTCTTCTTCTACCGGCTCTGATGGGCTTGTATCCTATCCCAAACCTACCCTTATTTTCAATGGGCATCATGACACTGGCGATACCTAGACCTTTTCTTCCCAAACCGTTCCCAGGTTGGTATCCTTGCTCAAGCATGATCTTGGCCACCATAATGGATGCACTAGAGAACTTCGGCTTTGGTAGCAAAGCTCCCTCCCTCACATAGGCAATGTTGGTGATCTCAAATGATTGGAAGGTGGTCTCGAGAGCTTCTTCAGCTGCCTCAGTGTAAGGGTTTGATGCCGGTTTATTCACCAACATATCCTCCTCTCCTGAAATGATCACCAACTTATCACCAGTAACAAATTTCACCTTTTGATGTAACGTGGATGGTACAGCTCCAGAAGAGTGAATCCACGGTCGTCCTAAAAGGCAACTATAGGCTGGTGCAATATCCATCACCTGAAACAGAACATCAAAGGTGGAAGGACCAATCTGAATTGGTAACTCAATTTCCCCAACAACTTCCCTTCGTGTTCCATCGAAAGCTCTCACTATCATTGAACTTGGTTTCATATAGGTCCCATCAAAGGGAAATCTGGACAGTGTTGACTTCGGCATCACATTCAAGGAAGAACCATTGTCAATGAGTACCCTGGCCATGATGTGATCCCGACATTTTACAGAAATATGCAGTGCTTTATTGTGCCCCATTCCTTCAGGAGGTACTTCATCATCGGTGAAAGTGACGAAGTTGTCGGCTATGATGTTGCCGACAACGCCATCGAACTTGTCAACAGTAATGTCATAACAAACATGGGTTTGATTCAATACCTTCATTAACACCTTTCTGTGTGGCTTAGAATTTAACAATAAGGATAATAGCGATATCCTTGCTGGGGTTCTATTCAATTGATCCACCACCTTGTATTCACTCTGCTTAATGAACTTCAAAAACTCGCAAGCTTCTTCATTTGATAAATCTTTTTTGTACTCAGACTGCCTTATTGGGACCTTATCATTTTTCATTGCTTCCTCGGGCACAGCTTCTCCCATCTTCCCTTTTCTCTTGCTATTCTTCCTTTCATCTTCAATTTGCTCCTTCCATAGCACCTCTGGAGTATAAACATGACCACTTTGGGTCATTCCTCCCACCCCTGAGATGTTGGTCACAGTGGTGGTCTCCTTGGAAGACTTGGGTTAGTCCTCTTGGGGAGTGCGAACTTGTATGTCGTATCTCCAAGGTACTGCTTTGGTATCTTTGAAAGGAAAAAGATGTGAAACTTGGATAACGAGTGGCACGATTCCACCTGAGGTTGGTTGAGGCTCACGTATAGTGTAATGGATCACTAATGGCTTTGGATAAGTCACGGCTTGTTCAACAACTGGCTGAGGACCGTTGAAAAGAACCTTTACTCCCTTTCGAGGAGTTATAAATTCCATGGTCATATTTACACTAACGTCGCTGTACTAGCAAGCGACTTGTATCAACTTCACTTCCATTAACTCTTGCAGGACTTGTTTGAATTTACTACATTCCTCAATTGAATGCCCAATATTCCCATGGAAATTGCATAGTATCTTCTCATCGCAATCTTCTCCTTTCTCTATTGGAGCTTGCACCAACCCGAATTTGCATAACTCATAAAAAATCACCCCTATAGGAGTTTCAACCCGAGTGTACTGACTTATGAGAAGCGTCTATGAAAACCCTTCTACGGCATTGACACTTGAACCTCCATGATTGGGCAAAGGGTTGTTTCCCACATTAGGTACATCGTCTTCAAAGTTCAACCATTTTGCGTCAATAAGGCCTTGGATCTTGTACTTCAGGGTCTTACAATCTTCCGTGGAATGACCCACTACTCCGGCATGATAATCACACTTGGCATTCGCATCAAAGCCCTTAGGGTAGGGAGGTTGTACTAGTTTTGTTGGAACAAGTGCTAGGAAATTCTTTTTGAAGAGTTGGGGTAATAACTCGGTATAGGTCATAGGTATCGGGTTAAGTCGCACGGGCTTCCTCTCCTGGTAGTCAGTCCTTCTTTGGTTTGTATTAGAATTTTGACCCCAGGAGTAGGCTGGTTGTTATGGTGTCGCAGGGGAAGTCTGGTATGGTGATATAGTATGATGAAGTCGGGGAACGGGAGTTTGGGAGGTAGGGCTATATAAGGATGGTTAGGCTGAGGATATGGTGCCGGTGGGTAATATGAGTTTGGGTAGGATGGATGAAAGTTTGCAAATGTTTGGTTTTGTCCCCCTTTATTGGCTACCCTCCGATCAAAGACACTTCATTGGCCTCCCCTTCATTCTTCTTCCCAAAAGGCGTTTTCTTCATGCTAGCCGACCCAACCAAGTTTTCACAATCTTACCACTTCTCATTCCACTTTCGATTCTCTCTCCGATGATCACCATATCGGAGAAACTTGAAGACACACTTCCAACCATTTTGTAGTAGAATGGTGATTGGAGTGTATCTATGACCATAACAACAATCTCTTTTTCCGATAATGGGGGATCTACTTGAGCAGCCACCTCTCTCCATCTTTGGGTATACCCTTTAAAGGTCTCAGTATTCTGCTTCGACATATTCTGCAATTGTAACCTATCCGGAGCCATATCCATATTGTACTTGTTTTGATTCATGAAAGCATCAGCTAAGTCTCTAAAGCATCGGATACGAGTTCATTCCAGCTGGGTGTACCAATTCGAAGCTGCCCCAGTTAAGCTATCCTGGAAGAAATGAATTAGCAACTTCTTATCATGGGCATATGAAGCCATCTTCCCAACCTACATGGTCAAGTGATTCTTCGGGCAAGTAGTCCCTTTGTACTTATCAAACTCTGGCACTTTAAATTTAGGTGGCACCACCACATCGGGGACAAGGCAAAGTTCTGAGGCATCCCGAAGACCATAAGCAGCTCCTTCAATAACCTGTAATCTCTCCTCAAGAATTTGAAACTTCTCTTTAGACTAGCGAGTAATTCAAAGGATTTTCATTAACTATCCTTTGGGGAAAGAATGCTGGTGTGGGGTTTTGTGTTGCCTGAGTTTTGTGGACGGTATAGAGAGCTTGGAGGTTGGTAGTATGTGGGAAAATATGGTCATTAGTTGGGAGAGTGGTGTGTTGCGTTTGGGAAGTTTCATTGGTATTGATAGGAGGTGCTTGCATTTGGATAGGATTTTGTGGATTTTGGTTATTGCCTTGGGAATCGGCAGCAAATGGTGGTGTGTAACTGGGAGGAAGGCTGTATGGCGGGTATTGTGCCGGGTTATTGGAGTAGACCGTGAGCGGCATCATCATCTGGAGAAGACCCTGAGTGAAACCTGGAGGAAGCAAAGGTGAGGTCCTAGGATCTTCGCTTGAGGGTGAAGGATTCCCATCTATGCTCTTCTCTTTCTGCATAGCTTGTAGTATCTCTAGCATCTGGCCCATTTGTTCCTTGAGCCGGTTGACTTCCTCTTTGAGCTCTTGAGTCGCTTCTAGTTCAGCCATAATTCTGGCTTGTGACCGAGTTCGATATGGGTGTCGAGGAACCAGTTTTTTTTCCTTGATATCCTTCTGACAAGGTACATGTAATGAGTATGGGGAAAGAAAAAATGATGAAAGAGGATGCAATATCTTGTTGTTTATTTATTTATATATTTTTTTAAAGAAAAGGATGGGAATGCTGAAGAATCGTCAGTGTCATTGCTCATGTGTGAGTATTCATCAGGTTTGAAAGTACTAATTCTCATTAAGAAGTAATATGAACCAAGAAATAAAGCAATGAAATCTTTATTGAAGATCAAATGAAGTACAATGTATCCAAACTCGCACACGCTTTTCATCAACTACAGCCCTTTGTTTCATCTCCTCTATGAACCTTTTACAATATTTAATAAAATCAGAGGTTTCAACAAATATAGAAAGCGGGTTCATCATTCAACCAGCCATCTCCAAAAGTCTTGGGACATCCACAATTGCTTGGTTGGATAACCATGCCAACTTTGTATAACGTTCCCTCCAAAACATGCCATCATTCTTGAGCTCTTTGTTTATCTTCTCTTGATCCTCCATATGACTTGCCGGCTTCGTGAAACGATCTTTCCAATACATGCCTGCATTCCCGAGCTCTTTGATTATATTTTCTTGTTCTCCTATACGAATTCTCGATTCCCGTGCATATTAATTCTTGTTCCCTTTTTAGTGCATCTTGATGTGCTGTAGCTATTCCTTCCACATCTGCACTGTAATGCCTTTCAATCTTGGCTCTTTTCTCATACTCTGCCATTGTCCTTTCTAACTATTGTTTCAGATCTTCAAGCTGCCTTTGCACACTCCTTTCAGCTGTCTTGGATTTTGTCCATAATTCTTGCCACTATCGAGCATCAACCAAAGCTTTATCTCTTTCTTGTCCACGCAGCCCTAACTCCTTGTTCACATCCTTGAGGAAATCTTGCGTCTTAGACATGCATTTTTCTTCTACCCTTGCTCTTTTATTAGCTTTGTCAAGAACTAACTCTTTTTGAGTGTTTTCCAGTTGTAAAGCCTTATTTTCGCGTAGGGCTTCATCTAACTTTCCTTACAATATCCTTTTCTCTTCTCCCGACTTAAACAAGGCTACTGTAAGCTCCTCAACCTCTTAAAGGCTAATAGGAACTGATACCGGTGTCTCATCAATGGTTTCTTTAGCAACTGGCTTCGAGCAATGAAAAGGCAATTTAATTTTCTGATCCCTGTCTCTGAGCCATTTGCGATAACTCTCCTTGGCGTCACAACTCCTTTTCCCAAGCTCCCTGCTCTTTCAAATGACTTGATCCCAAGCATGGCGGATTCTTCTAAGCATTTTGGTATTCCCCATATCTTTTTCATAAAGAACAAAGGGAATTATCATTTCTTCGGTTGGCGGGTCTAGCATGGGATACCCAAGTTGCCTTAATACCAAAGATGGATTATAATTAATGTATCCCTTAGTTCCCATGAGTGGTACATTAGGAAAGTTCTCACACTGATAAATCACCTCATGTACTTCTTGCCATCGGGGTACCACCAAACTGTCTTTTCATTAAGGTTCACTAAACTTTGAGCCCACTATCGGCTATTCTTGATCTCCACATTACACATCTTCAAGTCTTGAATTGGGCATGATACTTTGCACTTATTATTAAAGACATGAGTGATAAGCCAAACATAAAGGACGAGCAAACAACATAATATCTTCTTCCCTTTCTTCTCATAACAATAATTGAAAGTACAATATGTGTCAGGAAGAACGGCTGATAGAGGGTTCTCTCCCTTATCCCTCAAGGCCAAGAAGACATCGATCGCCGCAAATCTATGTATTCATCAATGTGTGGAAACAAAATAACCCCGTAAACAGCGAGAGCCAATATGACCATGAAAGAAATCTAATCGCCAATTTTTGCCAAATGACTCATCCTCTCCTTTAAATACTTTTGCGGAAATCCATCATAACCACTCTGATTCTGCTTTTTGCCCTGCAACTCTTGTACCCGAACTCTCAACACATTAGAAACTGTTTGCATGGAAGGATAGTGCCCTAAGTATCGGTACGACTTGAAATTTTCCAATGGGTACCCTAAGATTTGTGCAAACTCCTCCAATGTAGGGGCCATTTGGAAATCTTGAAAAGTGAAACATCTCAGGGGGAGGGTCATAAAATTGGCTCAATGCAGTAATAGCCTCTACTTGCACATTCACCTCTAGCAATTCAAGAATCTTTCCATACTTTTTATCAAAGGTCAGGCGTTGAATGTTCGTCATCAAGCCAACACAGGTCTTCAAACTCTCAACCGCAGGCTTCTTGACCTTCAAAGCTAGAGTCTTCTTTAATACTGCTGACGATGCCTCACCATTTGATTCCATATTTTTTATCGATGATACTCACCACTGAGCTTTGGATTCTTAGGATTCTCTAGTAGACCCACCGTCAAAATCTGTGAAACCAAATAGAATGTAAATGGATGCAACATGTTGCAATGACTTTACCTTTTATTAATCTATTATCATGTTTTCATTTTAAAGATGAGCATAAAAATGTATGATGATAAAATGTGATAATGATTAAACAAAAAAAGGGAATGACCCCAAACAATGCGTGCATGAATGTATGCGTTTTAATGCAATGGTGTAATGCTACATTTTTGAATTTTTTTAAAAAAGGCAATTACATGAATGAGGGGAAACAAACATAATGCTCCCCATGTCCTAAATTGACAGTCCAAAAGCCTTCTAAACTCGTAAATTGTCTCTTGGATAACTCTAAAAAAAGATATTATTTAATGGTCTCTAGAGCTAAGTACCCATTTTAGAATGTTGACCACAAATAGGATGTACATCCAAAATGCTGGTATCCATGAAAGAGTCACACTCTAGATGAGATTCTCGCGATAACCAAAGAGGAAGTACATTCAAAATGGCTACCACTAATAATCTCGCACATATCATAAGCTTCACTCAGATCCGGGTATAGGGCCCCACTCATAGGTGTGTGTGCAAAAGTGTAAGTTTGGTGTGTGAAGGGAGCAAAATTTAAAACTACCCAAGCAAAACAAACAACATGCATATAAACAAAAGTCTTCTATCCTAAAATTCCATAAAAAAATTACATTATGGACAAATAAGGAAACTAAAGAAAAAACAAGGGGGTAAAATAAATATAAAAGAAACAATTTTTCACACACAACTATGTTAGGCTTGACTCTCTTAAAAAAAACCCCAGTGGAGTCACCAGCTGTCGCAACCATATCGCGACAGGAGCGGCGAACCAAAATTAATTGGTTTAAAAAAAATGGAGTCGCCACCAAAGTTTATTTATTAAGGAAAACATTGGAAAAAACCCTTTTTAAAAAAAATGGTCTTCGAAAACAAATTTAGAGTTCGAGAGTCGATTATGTGTATGGAATGTAATAACACCCCACAACATCCATTTAAAAATGGTTAGCTATAGTTAATTGTGCAAAATTTCTGTATTTACTTTTAAAATATTTATTTTACCCTTCATTAAAAATCTAAAAATGTTTAACTATTTTATTTAAATTTATTTTTGGGCTTGACAGGGATTGTCTCTGCTCCTACGTATCCTCGGGTGCGATGAGAAATTCAAAGATACGTAGTTCATTTAAATTTTTATTTGTTTGGTTGATTTTATTTTTTTATTTTTTTATAAAATAATCTTTAATTGGGAGATTTCGGGATCACCAAGTTGTCACAACTCAGGTGTCCTACAAACCAAAGGGTTAACAAGATGTCACATCTCAGTTAACCTATTTTATTTAAGTGAAATTAATTTAGTTTTTTTTAAGAGCTTAGGATCATCAAGCTGTCACAACTCATGTGTCCTAAAAATCAATGGTTAACAAGATGTCACATCTCAATTTACCGTTTTATTTAAAAGAAGTTAATTTAGTATTTTATTATTATTATTTTTAGAGTAAGGTCACCAAATTGTCATAACTCAAGTGCCCTAAAATCAAGGGTTAACAAGATGTCACATGTCAGTTTACCCTTTTATTTAAAAGAAGTTAATTTAATATTTTATTATTATTATTTTTAGCTTAAGTTCACCAAATTGTCATAATACAGGTGCCCTAAAACCAAGGGTTAACAAGATATCACATCTCAGTTTACCCTTTTATTTAAAAATATCGAATAATATTCAATTTATTAATGTTAAGAATGTATATAATTTAATAAAACATATTCGAATTAAATTGGTTTATTGTTGTATAGGGATGTTTGTATTTGGAAAATAAGTGTATGTGGTCAAATAATAGTTGTAACAAAGTCTGAATAAACATTTTTATTTTAAAAAAATCATTTTCATGTATGTGTGTGTTATATTATTTTTTAAAGAAAACATTTTTATGATCTAACACAATCAGCAGCCCAAGTTGTAAAAAAAAAAGTCTACGGGCCTAATACACCTAAATATACTCAGCAGCCCAAAACTTTATTAAACCCAAATACAAGAAAAATTGAAACAAAATAAAACAAAATAAAAGAAAATAAAATAAAAATAAAACAAATAAATTGAATAAAAAAAAAGAAAAAAAAAGAAAAAGAAAAGAGGCCTAAACCTATGAGTCAGAAACAAAGTTTCTGCTTCTGCTATGCGGACCCAGCGGCGGCTCATAGGGTTGGAGGGAACGAAGACGGCGGCGGCTGGGCGGTGTCTAGCGACACTATAGCGGTGGCACGATGATGAGGACAACATGGCAGCAACACGACGGAGAGGCTCACAGTGCTGGGCAGCGGTGATAGCGCGAAGGTGCTAGCGGAGGTTGAGTTCTGAAGCATCTGGTTCGCTTCGCGGTGGTGCAACGTGTTGGCAGCGCACGGTGGCTGTTGGCAGCGGGTAGCGGTTCTCTCCCATTGGTTCTCTCCTTTTTGTTTCTTCTGTTTTTATTGTCAGAAAAAATCTCCCCCCTTCTGCGTCTGTCCATTGCATTTTATAAGGCTCAAATTTGCCTTGTTCTTCCTGATTTCGTGGGTTGTTGAATACCAAAGAGGAATGAAAATCCTAAATGCTACAAATCAATCCGCTATTGATGATGAATGCATAAATTACGAGATTTGGGAACTGTTGGTGATGTGACACCCGCTACCCCGCATACGATAAATATAACAATAAAGCATGGAAGTTAAAATAAAAACTTTAACATAAAAGGTAACAAGTACCATATGATCCAAAATGTTTTAAACATAAAACAACTGCGAAAAAATATAACATAAAGCAAACTCAAAACTCGATGTCACATAATCAGAGCTGGTAACCACTACCGATATTACATCGGAAAACAACTAACATAACTAAAACTATACTATGAGCAAGCGATCTCTTCAGGATCACTTCTCAACTGGCTGCTTACCATCTTCTGCATAACCAAAGGTACATGCAAAACACAACAACAACATATGGGGAGTAAGGAACTGTACGTATAAACATAAACGTTTAGGAATGACGGCTATGAGTTTTAGGTCTAGTAAAAGAGGTATAAAAAGGATTGGGGCGAAACGGGCTGACCAAAAGAGCCCAAAACGCGTTTCTGGTGCGCGCTAACTTTTAGCACGGGCGTGCTACACGGGAGCACGAGCGTGCTGAACAACTGGCATGAGCGTGCTACACAAGAGCACCGGTGTGTCACCCTGACAGGATCACTTATAAGCTCGTTTCTAAGGTCTAACTACCCGAAAACACGTCCTAAACATCTAACGTATGCATAACAACACATAGCACATATATAATAACAAGGATAATATATATAAACACTTATATAACAGCAAGCAAAAACCGAGGTGTTACAGCTGAAGCTTGAGATGAGAGGGGAAGCTATGGCTGCTAGGGTTTCAGGAGAAAGGGGAAGAAAGAACATGGGGAATGGATCCGGGTTTGGAGGGGATGGGTCATAAGTTACCAGGTGGGTCTGGTTTGGACCCAAAAGGATGTTTGGACATTCCGTTTGTTTTTTTCTTTATTATTTTTTTTCAAAAAAAAAAAACGAAAATTAAAATTCAACCAACTAAAAAAAGGACCAGAATTTTAATTTTGTTTTTATTATTATAAAAAACGAAAATTAATTAAAAAATAAAATAAGAGTTTTTTTTTGGGACAAAATGGGGTCTTCACAATAGTAATATTTGAAATATATAATATGTCTTATTTAGAAAATCAATTTTTTTTTATAAAATTTAAAATAATAACAAATTTAAAAACTACTGACAACTTAATATTTGGCTATAATAGAAAACATGTTAAGAAAATTAACCATTCAGTTGATGTAAATAAACATTTTAAAATTTTAACTTAAAACATCAATAAATTTATTGCGAAGAACCCACATGAATTCCTAAAAAAGATACCCTACTTTTATATTGGTTTTATTTATCTATTTTAAGAATTTTAACAAAATATTAATAATTTCTCCTAACACAATTTACAAAATCGCCCATAATTAATCCTAGACTACCTTATTTTTATATATAAAGAAGATATCTTACTTTTATATTGACTTTATTTACCTGTTTAAGATTTTTTTAAAAAGATTAATAATAATAATAATAATTATTGAATTTAATAAATGGTCCTAAGACAATCTATAAATTACTCCTAGTTAACCCTAAACTACCTTATTTTTATATATAAAGATATCTTATTTTTATATTGATTTTATTTACCTACTTTAAGATTTTTGTAAAATTTAATAATAATTATTATTCAACTTAATAAATTGCCCATAAGACAATCTACAAAATTGCATATAATTAACCCAAGACTACCTTACTTTTATAGTAAAGATATTATAAGTTTATATCGATTTTATTTACCTACTTTATGCTTTTAAAAAAGATTAATAACTGCTCCTAAGACAATCTACAAAATAATCTCTTGTTAAACTTAGACTACCTTACTTTTATATAAGGGTGGCAAATGGATGGATTGGATAAATTTTTATTCGGATTATAATGGATGGATTAAAAACAATCTATTAATCCATTATGATCCATTAAAATTTCATTAAAAAAATCCAATCCATCTATGATCCATTTAAAAATATCTATCCAATCAATCCATTAACAATTTGTTTTCGGATGGATATCCAATCCATCCATGAAAAATATTTTAAAAAATTAAATAATTTTTATGACTATTTCCAAATAATATCTCTCGTCTATCCACAAAAAAAAATTCCAAAATAAAATTTTTTGCCTACTTTTTTTGTAATTAGCAATTCATGATAAATCCACTACAAGAAATGCAAATCGTGATAGTAAAACACCAAAAAATATATTGTTCTGCTTATAATAGCAGCAAATTGATTTAATTTTTGAAGTTATGATTTTTTATCATTTATTTATTTTTTTTCATTTTTATCCAATGGATTATTTTTTTTGTTTTATGAAGTGGTCCAATGGATTTTAGAACAATGGTAGATGGATCACAACCATCCATAAAATAAAATAATCCAATCCATCCAGTCCATTATTACTTTTTTTTTTGCAATGGATGGATTGGATGGATTTTCATTTGGATGGACTGGATGGATGGTGGACAATTGGATTTTTTTATCACCCCTACTTTTATATATAAAAATACCTTACTTTTATATTGATTTTATTTATCTACTTTAAGATTTTTTTTAAATGATTAATAATAATAATTATTTAATTTACCAAATTGCCCCTAAAACAATCTACAAAGTTACCCCTAATTAACCCCAGACTACCTTACTTTAATATATAAAGATACCTTACTTTTATATTGATTTTATTTACCTACTTTAAGATTTTTAAAAATGATTAATAATAATAATAATCACTGACTTTACCAAATTTCCCTAAGACAATATACAAAATTACTCATGACTAACCCTAGACTATCTTACTTTTATATATAAAGTTTTATAAAGATACATTACTTTTATATTGATTTTATTTACCTACTTTAAGATTTTTAAAAAAGATTAATAATAATAATTATTGAATTTACCAAATTACCCCTAAGACAATCTACAAAATTGTCCCTAGTTAACCCTAGACTACCTTACTTTAATATATAAAGATATCTTACTTTTATATTGGTTTTATTTACTTACTTTACGATTTTTAAAAAAGATTAATAATAATTACTGACTTTATCAAATTGTCCGTAAGACAATATACAAAATTACTCCTAGTTAACTCTAGGTTACCTTACATTTATATATAAAGATACCGTATTCTTATGTTGGTTTTATTTAACTACTTTAAGCTTTGTAAAAAAAAAGATTAATAAGAATTAATTTTTGATTCACCAAATTGCCCCTAAGACAATTAAATCTTAGGGACAATTTTTAAACGGACATATACGGATTTAAAAGCGTTTAAAAGCGGACCTATATGGGTTGGCCCGTTTAATCCCGCAGACCGATGTGAACAGGTTTGCATATCAACTTTGTTATCAGTTGGGATTGGACATGACGTGGAATCAGCTCCCAGCTTTTGCTCTAATTTTAATTACTATTATGCGATTTTCATCCTGATTTTTGATGGGAAGCAATTCTCTACCCTTATTCTAAACATGCATTATGCTATGTTTGGTTGTGAGAAGAAATTGTGAAGAGAGAAAAATGTCAGAAAGAGTATGAGAAGAGAGAAAGAGGTGAGAAATAGAGTAGATTTGATGTATTGTTTGGTATAAGAGAAAAATGAGAGAAATAGAAGAGAGAGAAGTGTTGATTGTTTATGAATGTACAAAAATGCCCCTGAACTAAAAAAACTTCCCAAAATCAATTTGTTTAATTTATTTTAATAATTAATTAATTATTTTAATTTAAGTAATTAAATAAATTGATTAAGTTAATTTAAATAATTATTAAAATAAAATAAATCATATAAAATTATATTAGTATATTATTTTATATTTTATATTTTAATCAATTAACACCTTGTGAGTGGTGACGTTGTCCCCTCGATCTTTCCTCTCCTGCATTTTATAAAATCATTATTTTATATTTTAAATCATTCACACCTTCGAGGGGTTCTCCCTGGCCCTTTCTTCACAACTTCCAAGGATAAGGGTTTAGAATGGGTTTCATGCATATATCCATCCTTGGCAATAATATATAATTATTTCCAGAAGTTCATCTACGCTTGCATTCACATCAGTTGTGTTCCGTCGCGTTCTTGAAACCTCTCATGAACGCCCTCGCGGAGGGACAGGATGTCGTACCTCGCCGCGGCGGTTGAGGCGGTGCCGGACCCGGACTTGGATGCACTGCGGCGGAGCGCGACACCAAGGCTGAGGAGGTTTGCAAGACAACTTGCTGGAGAAGGTGCCACGGTGGAGGTTAGATAAGGGGATTACGGTGTTGTTCTCTGTTTTCTTCGCATGTCGGGGGAGAAACGTTTTTTGGGTGGGACCCACCTTTTGTTTTCTCTCTTCTCTATTTCTCTTCACTACCAAACAGAAGAAAATGTAGTTTTCTCTTCTTTTTCTCTCTTCTCATCTTCTCTCTTCTCATTTTCTGTTCTACCAAACAAAGGCTAAGAGGATGGTTATCTTACGTGACGGAAAGAGTGATATATGCTAACCACATGCCTTTAATGACATTTAGGGTGTGTTTGGGAAAGTTGGAAAAAAAAGATTATGCTGATAATCGATTTATGAATAATCGATTATTGTGATAATCGATTATAATCAGAATCTATTTTTGTTTGGGTCTGTTTGCTGAAAAGCGATTTCAAGATAATCTTTTTCGTTTGGATGGTCTAAAAAAATCGCTTTTTACATAGTAAATTACGAAAAAGGGTATAAAGTTATTTGTATAATTTAATAATATTTATTTGGAAGTTAGTTTTGTAAGGGTAAATAGGGAAGAGAGTTTTGAGAATAAGAAATAATCAAATCATAACAATCTTAAGCTAAAACAAATTAGATGACATAAAACAGCTTTTTTCCCCCAAAAAAAACTTTTTTATAAATTTAAGCTAATTGCCAAACATGATAGATTATTTATGAAACAGCTTTTTAGTCAAAAAATAGCTGAAATGGAAAAAATCCAGCATTCCCAAACAAGCACTTAGACTGAAAAATAACTAAAATGCTTTTATCCTCAAGTTTAGGTTGAGACGAAATTGCAGCGGCCTCCGCACCTACGACTCTCACAGCACTCACCATTTGTTTTGCCCCATTGCGACTTTAAGAATGTGTCAGTTGTTCTCTGTTTGGATTAGCTACATGGAGCCTTAGACGATAAACGATGATGATTTTGCAGAGCTTGATGCCAGAACCAATGGACCAAATGAAAGAAATTAATTTGTGTTTGAGAATGTTGAATTCATGCCATATTGGCAGGACTATGTTCTGTCTAATTACCTGTACTTCAGTTCCTTGTTTATGCATTTTATTGGGTCTGCTCACATGTTTCTTCAGAGTGACGATGAAATTATAGTCTAGATGATACTCGAGGTTTCTTAACCGTGTTATTTTTCAATTGTAGGTAACGTAAGTTTTCATGGGTAAAATTTATGTTGAGGAGGGACAAAGTTACAGGCTTATTGTTTTCCGGTGAGTATTTTTTACCTGTCAATAGAAGTTTCTGTTTAGGACAATTTGGGGATTTCGTCTTACACCAAAACGGTGTCTAACGCTGTTTCACGTATAGGAGATCACTGTAATGGTAAAATAACGAAGGGGGTATCAGGTGTGATGTGAAGTTTAGGGGTGGTGAGTGTAATTTTTCCTTTATTTTTTAGATCTTAAATAAGTAATAAAATGTATTTATAATTTTTTATATTTAAAATCTTCAAATTAATAATAGGACACACTAAATGTGTGTTTGGATTATCTGCGAAATATAGATTACTTTAATAATTGATTATATGTATAATTAATTATTATTTTCATCGATTATAATAGTATCATTTTTATATTTGGATGTATTTATTGAAAAACAATTTTATGATAATTTGTTTCATCTAAGTTGTGTAAGAAAATTATTTTTATACAATAAATTACAAAACAGGTATGAAAATTAATTACCTAGTTTAATAGTATTTGTTTCTTAGTTAGTTTTGTAGGAACGAAATGAAGAAAAATGTTATTGATTTCAAAATAATCTAATAGCTGATTAAATAAACTTCAAACTTCTAATTTATCTGAAAATTGTTTTTTCTCATAAAAACATATTTTTTTTTGTAATTTAATATGATTTGTTAAACATGTCACATTAACTTGAAATAGCTTTATTTTTTTGAAAAATTGTTTCTGTACATATTAAACTAGATCTTGTACTCGTGTAATGCACGAGTGTATCATGTTTTTGTTTTTTTTGTGTGAATATTATTATTTTTAAAATCTAGAAACTGACTCATTAAAAGATTAAGGAATACATATTTGTGTAGTATTTGAAGGGTTCGGGACCCTAATTAACCACCCGAAGTTCTGGATGGATGTTGATGTCCAGAGGGAAAGGGAGTAGTCTGTTCGAGATATGAAAGTAAAACGTTTGGGAAAATAGACTTTAGTGAACAACTCTTAAAGGGGTGTTATGGTTTGATGTACATGTATATAAGATATATTTCTCCTCATGTGGTTGAGAAGTGATATTTGTGATAACAACTCCAAGGCATTCCACAAGTAGCCTTTTGGTAGACTATACATCGTATTTGATTGAATTTAGATGATCGGATCAAACATTGACTTAAATGTTGAAAATAATGAATTAAAATAGCAAGAAATAAATATTTGTGTAATAGCTGAAGCACAAATATATAGATGAAAAAATTTAAAAGTTTACGGGTATTTGATTATAAATAAGTATTGTAAAAAATTTGGCTCTATTTTTTCATGAGATATATATAACTAGAAGGATGTGTTAAGTACAAAAATCCATTTATTATGTGGTGTTGTATGAATAGGTTTACACATTGCTCGTAGAAGAGTCACCCATTCTCAATAACTATTTCATAAGCCTTTCTTTTCACATGCAAAATAAACAACTTTTAAAATTGCTATGACGTGTTGCTAAACAGTAACTAAGCTATCTATATCATATGCATCTTAAAATAGGCAAGGGATGTATTGTAATCAATCCCGCCATATAAGGAAGCCAAAGTCTCCATATTCAAGTTGAATTTGTATAATATATATAATAATATAATATTAAAGTATAGGGGGCATGGTAAATTTTAAAAAAAAAAAACAAAAGACAAATAAAAATGAAATCTATAGTGATTTACTCCTCACCTTAAAACTAATCAAGAGCCGTGTCTTTTTCGGATCACGATTCACTGTAGTCAATTATGACTGCAGTGACTACATTTAATATATATCATAGCCATTGGATTTCTTATCTTTAAATCATGATCATTGATTTTTTCAAATAAAATGATAAGAAAAAATGTGAGTGAAAAGAGAGTGAGGCAAGTAAATGGAGGGAATCACAATCCTTACTCATCCTCTGTCTTTATTTTTCTACTTTTTTCAATGCATTAGAACAATTCTTTTAATGATCTCTAAATCAACAGTTATGTCTTTTCAATCCTTGGTATTTATTTTTCTGCTTTTTTAATGTTTTAGAACAATTCACTCTTACAGCGACCCGGGTGAACAATTACAATTTTTTTTAGTACAAAAAGAGACACAGACCAATTCATTCTTTACATTTTTATTTTAGTACAGAGAAAAAGAAATTACCTTTGAATAATGTACCCAAAAAAACAGAAATTACGTTTGAATAACACGTACGTTACTTGTAAATTTTGGAGGATGAAGCGATATTGAGAAAAATAATAATTAATGTATATTGCTGGTTTATAATAAAGTTGACTGGAATTTTCTTTTTAAAAAACACAATTGTATCCAAAATAAGTAAGGAAGCATTTCTAACAGTTTGATAAATATACACACGCATGAGCATTAATTTAGCAAATTATCCATTACTTTCATAGCATTATTATTATTATTATTATTATTATTATTATTATTATTATTATTATTATTATTATTATTCAAGTATATTGTCTTCTAAGTCATAAGGAAGTGATATTTGTTAAGTATATTGCTTGTTTTTTACATTCAACGAAATATAGTTGCCATAATGCAAATTTAACAAATGAGTGAGAATGGATAATGCAGAAACTGTATTTTATACGATTTAAAGATAAATCTAAATGTCATTTAAATCAATACACAAATAAATTGTTGGACAAATATATAATTAATATAAATTGCAAAGTGACAATACATAAAGTGTATCTCAAAAGCATAAAAATTGGTAGATAAAATATAAAACATATATTTACGAACTAACACTAATATGCCTATATCACAATAAAATTATAGAAGAAAATTAAAACCACCATAATGCTATTTGCGTCCATCACTATTGTATAAATAAGGATACACTATTCAGTCAAAATAAAATAAAATAAGGATACACTATAAAGGTTGTTAATTTGTTAATAACAAATAGTATGATTTATTTAATTTTGAATAAAAATATGTTTTCTTTTAAGATTTTCAGCTCAGAACATAGATTACTATACAATAGATGTTTCAAAGCACACTTAACCTATGAGTGTAGAACATATAGTTATATCTGAAGAAAGGGTCCCATACCATATAAATTTTTATATTTGTGGAAATTAAACAGATGATTTGATTTGGGGATTCTGGGGCTCATTTACTTGGCAGAGCACATCATGGCATTCCATATAATAAACTTGTTTTTGAAGCAAATGGACATTTTGAAGTGGTTTTACAATTTTCAATAACTAAAGTCAAAATGGTAGGAAGCTCTTTCATATTTGAATTGCTAACATACACATTCACTGGTACTTGTTCTCAAATCATAAATTGATTTAGGTGGGCAGACGTCAAAGCATTGCCTGGTGCTAATCACCTTATCAAATTTCTCTTCACAAAGGTTCTTTTCCCTGGTTTCTCTGGGAAGTAATTGAAAGACAAAACAATGAAGAAAAATGTCATATGCTTTTTGTAGAAACTAATAATCTATTAGCAACGAATTGCTTGTGATAGCTAATGTTAAAAACTGACATTATAAGCAAATGGTAGTGACATGTAGTCGGTTCATGCATACTCATCAGAATAGTTCTTCTGCCTCTTCAATTCCCTGTTAAGGTTAGTTATAAAGTGTACATTTGATGATAAGTTCGTCCTCTTCAAGCTCTCATCTTCAGCCAATCAGTGTGAAACCTTTCTTTTTACCATATCATTCAACTGCTTGCTCATTGTACCATTATCAATTTTCAACGTTTGTAGCTGCAATAATAGCCAAATATTCTTATAAATAAATTAATAACACATGTATATTGAATTTGAAGCTAGCCTCACATTTAAAGTTATTTTCTTAATTTCTTCGTCCAACTCTGTGTTCTTATTTTGCAGAACAATATGGAGATTTTAAAGCTTGTTTTAATAAATAATAAACAAATAATCATGTTTTTATATAATCAATTCAAAATGCGACCATGCAAGGTCATTACCTATTATTCTTACCTGTTAAGCCTTTTTTGACTAAACATAAAGGCAATATTCTTAAAACTTTAGCCGCTATATCCTCCCATTAATTTCTACAAATACAGGCCAAATATTTTTTGCAGTGTTTTGATCACTATTCCTGCATAAAATGGACAAAAAGTAAAGCAGATCACAAAATGAGAAAAATCCTTGCTTAAAAATAGGTTAATTTTGCATTCAAGTTGTTTGTGAGCCTCATTTAGTCTGACAACCAATCAAATAATTAGAAACCAGAAAAACAAAGAGAAGATAGTCATTATTAAGAAATAATCATAGGAAAATACATTCTACAGTAAATTTGACAGCCTTGTTTTAATGCAAATATAGCTGATTATGTTTAAATCCATCAATGAGTATATGGGTTGAATTTTGAAATAATATGTTAGGTCAACAATTAATTACCAACTGAAGTTGGCATGAGAGGTTAAAGGTCTCTCGTCTCTTAATCAAGGTCTCGGGTTCGAGCCTTAGGTATGGAAAAAACCTCAGTTGGGAGGGGTGCCACCAATCGAGGTGCCGGACAAACTCCCGCTGGAGATTAGTCCCCGTCTCAGATTGACGGTGGGATACTCCTCGAAGTCGATAAAAAAAAAAAAGTCAACAATTAATTTGAATGAAGGAGGCTGGCTGCTAATCCAATTTTGTATTCAACCGCATCCGTCAAGTTGAATATATTTCTCCAGATAATTGATTGTGAGGCTGAAAAGTATCCTTTCAATGGTGAATGTTGCTTATAATACATCGCCTTGGACAATAACTTTTTTATTAGACATTTGAAACATTTACACTCCAGTGAAAAAAATTATGTTAATTAGTAATACATCAGAATCAGATATCACAAAAATGAAACTTTGATAAATAATTTTCCTCCATGCAATGGCAATGAAGATAAAAAACCAAAAGGTTCTATTAAGTTACTAAATATATTTTATGCTGATTTTAGCTAAATTTGCCCAAGAGAACGACATAAAATTCCTGCAAGAAAGACCAGACTAAGCAAGAGAAACACAAACAAAAGAAACAACAACAATGTGTATAATCATTATACACATCTTCTCGTTCCATGAAGATACTCAGATTCTTCAAGAATATTTTGTTAATAAAAAAACATGGGAAAAGAGAGAATTAAAGGTGCAAAAGTCTGACATGATATGTATGAAAAATGCAAAGTGGTAACCTGGAAATCGGTGTCATCAAAGAGTTTCGAAGTTTCCAACGTTTGATCGGCCGCATGAACAGAATGACGTTAACGTATTCAGGTGCCCAACCATATCAAATCTGAAAAACTGTTGTCAGAAACATATCTTAGCACAATAAATTAATGAAACAAAAATATAGCGATGATAGTCTATCCAGGACGGTCACTTGAACCCCGGGAAAGGACCGATATAGCAGAGGACTCGATATTCCGATAAGTTAACCAGAGTAGTTAAATTATTAGTAGATTATATCTGCAATTTCCACAGCCACTGCAATAGTACTGTCGTTAGAGAGACTGTCAGCTTTGCAGAACACACTACATAATTGAAACATGGATGGTTTAATAGTTCTTACAGTCAACCCATCACTTAACCACATACTACCGTTAGAGAGAATATACACTGCTTTGCGCTCATTTCACGGACAGAATATTGAGATTTATGTTCCTGAAACAAGTGAGAACATTTCATGCGGTTAGCATTTGGAATTTGAATTAATAAGATGTTGATTAACCAATTTAGTTTGCTAATGAAAGGCACCTTTGCTAACCCAAAATCGGCAAGTTTGACGAATCCATTTGCATCAACAAATATATTAACACACTTGATGTCCCTTAAAATTTGAAAATTTCAATTAAAACAATTAGAATGTAGAATATTAGCACATTTTTTGTAAGCAAACATGATGACACCAAAAAATAACAAAGTTACCATGAGAGAGTTCCAAGGCATGGTGGGGAAGGAGCTCACTGTCGCAATCAACAATGGTCTTGTCAAAATAAAAAAAAAATAAAAAAACCACTACCATTACAGAAATTTTCTTCTACCAAAGGAAATGGGATGAAGAAGCTTACCCAAGCAAATCGAACCACAGAAAAACACAAAAAAAAAAAAAAAAATTAGCACATACAACAGGAGATCAATCGCCGTCTTAGCTCTAATCTCAATCTCCAGATAAATACCAACGCCTGCAAAAGGATTAGGGAGAAAGGATTTAGTATAAAACAAAGATAAAAACTAGAGCTGTCAATTCGGGTTGGCCAGGCCCATTCGGGCCGGCCCGTGCGGGCCAATGTATTTTTCGGGCCGGGCCAAACATATCTTAGGTTACCAATTTCCTAACCCAGCCCAGCCCTCACCGGGCTACGGGCCATTCGAGCTGGCCCACTGGCTATTATTTTAAAACTATTTTCCTTGCTTTTTTAAACTTTTTTTTTGCTTCTAATTGTATCAGAAGAGCTTGGGTAGTGTTATGTTATTGATTTGTCCAATATTTGCTACTAATTGTCTCAAAAAAAAATTAAAGTGCATGTATATATTTTAAAATCCAAACAACATGCCTCCAATGATTAGAGTATCGTTCAACCAAGCAACCACCAACATAGTTTAAACAGTACAATATAATAAAATGCAAAATAAAAAACCAACAATTTCAAAACAAAATAAAACTGCAAAATCCACTTCTTAAAACACAAATATTGGAGCTTATCATCTTCAATTCTTCATTTCCATTATTCTTCTTCTTCTTCCTCCTCCTCATCCAAAATGATGGCATTTAAATGATTGTTATTGTCATTAGCTTTGGTTTTCCTTTCTTCCGCACCATCAATAGAACTCAATCCTCCTGCACATTAAAATAGACATTTAACCATAACAATAACACATAACTATTAGCTAGTAACTAAAAGTCTAAAACACATGATGTTATATAAGTATAAGTGCTTCAAAAAGAATATTCTTACCATTTTGTGAGAATCCAAGTAACCAATTGCGAGCACAAATGAGAGCTTCCAAATTTTTTGAAAGTAAGGAGCTTCTATACTTACTCAAAATACGACCTCCAATGCTAAAGGTTGACTCAGATTCTACCGTGGTAATTGGAATACTCAATATATCACTAGCCATCCTTGCTAAATCACCAAATCTACCACTATTATCCCTCCAATATTCCAAAGCATTTAAATCCTTGTGAACCATAAGTTTTGACTCTTCCAAGTAGGTGTCAAGTTCAGATTTTCCATTTAACACAGTTTGTGCATTCTCTTGTTGTTCAAAATCCTATGACATAATCACTAGAAGATTAAAACAAGAGAAATGAAAAATATGGTGCAACATAAACATATTAATTATGATCAAATAAGCATAAGATAGAAGAGTAGCTTATGATTGTAGAAAACATACATCATAATCCGATGGCAATGTTGAAGTACCTTCCCCTTCATTATAAGTTCGAGTTGAAGTATTTGCATCCGTAATAGAAGGAGGAGCTTCCACGTAGTTGACATAATGATTGAAAAGTTTATACAAAGCATCCTTCACAATGCTCAACTTCTCATCAACTATTATGTTGTTGGAATAAAGTTTAGAGTAAGAATATTTTAGCAAATTAAACTTCATCCTAGGATCAAGAACACATGCCATGGAAATAATTGTGCTATGCTCGCTCCGATACTTATCAAACTTGTCCATCATACTTGTTGCCATCTCTCTAATCACACAATCTTGACCTGATTTATTATTTTTCAATAGAACCTCAATCTTCCATACTTGAAAGAAATACAAATTTGATGTAGGATATTTAGAACCGGAAAACATATTGGCGATTTCATAAAAAGGCTCTAAAAATTCACAAATCTTCATTCCTCTTTCCCAAGCTTCATTTGTTGGACAATGCTTATAATGCTCATCTTTTATATCCAAGAATGCAAAAGCACGACTATACTTAATTGCACTCTTAAGCATCAAATAAGTAGAGTTCTATCTAGTGGACACGTCTAAACGCAAGCCAACATTACTATCAATGTCACCAATCTCTTCAACACATTAAACAATTAGTTTCTTTCTTGATTCCGAACTCCTCACATATTTTACACTTTCTCTAATTTTGTTCAATGCCTCGCTTGCTACCTTTAATCCTTCTTGAACTATGATATTAGGGATATGAGCACAACATCTAATATGGAAGAATTCTCTATTGCACAACAAGCTATTTGACATACAAAGATGTTTTTTCATAATGGTTTGCATGCTAGTATTAGAGGAAGCATTGTCTAAAGTAATTGAAAAAACTTTTCTTTCAATTCCCCATTCTTTCAAAAATTCAAGCACCTTCCTTGATAGCTCATGACCGGTGTGTGGGGGTTCCAAATGACAAAAGTTCAACAACTTACTAGTTAACCTCCAATTCTCGTCAATAAAATGAGCAGTTAGAGCGATATAACCACGAGTAGTGCAAGAAGTCCAACAATCAGAGGTAAAACACACTATCCCATTATGCCTAGCCAATTGAGCTTTCAATCTTTCTTTTTCATACATGTAAATCTTCATTACATCTCCAGTAATAGAATTTCTAGAAATATTAGTAGTTTCACCACAAAAAATATATTGACATAGTGCTCTAAATCCTTGCCACTCAACACATTGAAATGGAAGGTCATGCAATACAATCATTTGAGCTATTAAGTCACGAACAACCTTATGATCAAGTTTTCTAGACCTCATTTTAGCAGCATAATCAAGCATCATAGTCCCCACATTATCGAATTTGGGAATCTTCACACAGGAAGCAAGATGACGCATTAAGTGAGATGTACCTGCCTTACTTGAACAAGTATACTCCTTCTCACAAGCTTTGCATTTACACATTTCTTTTCCGTCCTCATCTATAGGAAGTCTGTCAAAGTACTTCCAAGCTTCTGAGGTAGTTTTAGCTTTTTTATTCTTTGCCTTTGGTTCAACAATATCCTCCTCTTTGACAATGTCGACAAGTCTTTTGGCAGTGGTGGGTGCTTGTGGCTCATTTTCCTCTAAAATTATGCAATCCTCTTGAGCATCAGTCATATTCAAACACTGCATCAATTAAAACAACAAACATTAATATTAAAAATCAGTGAGCTAGGGTAGGTTGTGTTAAGTATTGAAAATTCAAAAAATAAAGTAAAGAAACTTCAAAAAAAATCAGTGAGCCAACAGTAAAGGAAAGAAGCTAGGCATTGATATTGATCCTGTATGCATTAACAGTAAAGAAACATTGGGGTTTGGGGCAACCATATTTTACAGAAGAAAATAATCAAGCATATACCTTGGTTGGAAGAAGAATATACAATCGAGGAAGATGAAGAGGAGGACAGCGACGGTCACGTGACGGTGGTGCGAAGGTGGCGTGACGGTGGCGCGAAGGTGGCACGATCGCACGACGGTGGCACGATGAGGACGATGCGCGACTGGATGGTGCACGACTGGGACGGTTGCGTGATGACAAGGATGGTGGCGCGAGTGCGAGCCGACAGAGGCGGTGGCACGGCTATGGTGACGGCAGCACTGATCCTGGAGTATGGGGCGGCGGCTGTGCTAGGGTTTGGGTATGGATGGAGTGTGGTCTATGTAGTGATTGAAATTGAAATACGGAATAAGTGAATATGTAGTGTGGGTGTGGTATATTCAAGTCTTTTTTTAAAAAAATTTAAATAATTATATTTATAATTTAACAATCAATATTTTTAAATTCAGTGGGTCAGCCCGACTCGAGATGGGCCAGCCCGTAGTGTGTTAGTGGAATTTCGGGCTCGGCTCGGCCCGAATAAAATTATTCGGGCTATCATTTTCTCAACCCAGCCCACCTTTTATACCGGATCAAATGAGCCAGCCCATCGGGCCGGGTACCTTTTTGACAGCTCTAATAAAAACAGTGATTCAATCATTCAAGGTAAAGGGGAGACTAATGATGGCTCCAAAAGAAGTGCTTACACAAAAATAGAGTTTCCAATTTTTGCAACGGTTGCTGGGAGAAGAATGCACGGGTAAATTGTTCCAAATGGTGGTCTGCAGAAGAAAAGAATAGGTTGCAAATGGTGCTTCAAGTCCCAAAGACAGTTAATAAAATAATAAAACAATAACATTATAAATTTGATTTTAATCATAAATGTCTAAATATAGTCCCAGATCCAATTCAAAGTCCAGATACAATCAGTAAGAAAAGAAAACAACAAAAAGGAAGGGAAGCAAGCCTCTGCTTTGCTTTCCCTTCGACCTTTGAAGCTCCATGGATTCCCTCCTCTCCCCTTCGTCGTCGTGCTGCTGTCGCACCGCCGCTGTCACCCACGGTGTTCCTCTCCTCCGCCGCGCGCCATACGCGGCCGTGCGCCACTGACAGTTGTGTCCCTTCTTCTCCACCCAGCCGCGCCGCCATGCGCGGCCGTTCGCCGCTCATCTCCCCCCCTCCCGCGCGCGAAAACGCGTCCGTCTCTGCTCCATCGCGCGGTTTCTCTCTCATCTCCCTCTTTCTCTTTTTTCTCGCCCCCTTTCTCTATATCCATGACTTTTCTTTTCTCTCAGCCGCCTCCCCCCTTCCCCTCACTATTCTAAACTTTCTTTTTCTTTTAATGCATCAGGCGTTTAAAATGTAAAAAATTATTGCCATCAGAAGTGACCAAATCACCCCTTAATTAGATAGTGAAAATACCAAAATACCTCACCTAGATATATGTACCCAACATGCTTTTAGATGTTCAAATCCTTGATTTGCCCCCTTCAAAAATATTTTCCTTAATCACCAAATCCAGCTTGGCTGCACTAGGGGTGGACGAAAAAACATTAGACGTAACCAAACCTTCAAAACTAAATTAAGGCAAACCAAGTACTGAATTGTTTAAACAAGTTCAAAAGTAATTTGGTTTTTACTTCATGGAATTAGTTTAGTTAACTAATAACACATCAAAATCGATGAACCAAAATTTGTTACTAACTGACTTCAAATGTAAGAGGGGATGAATTGAGTTATATAATTTTCACAAATTTTTGTAGATGTTTTCAGAAATTAGATTTTTGTTGAAGCTATTCATTGTTTATAGTGCTAGGATATATGATAAGAGTGGGTAGAAGAGAATGAGCAACCAAGAGAGCAAATTATAATTAAGTGTAAAAAGTTTAGGGATAGAAAGAATCACATGCACCACTCTTTATACTAGCTCGATCACTATCACTATGATCTATCTACATTCAGTCCCCACAATACCGTTATAGGATTTCCAATTTTTGATCAAGCTTTAAACAAGTGGTTCATAAATCTTTACAAAACTTGAACCCTCATCACTTGAGATGTCTCACCCTTGTGCAAGAGTCTCCAAATTCTCTCAAGGGATATCTCACCCTCTCTTGCAACAATTTTTCAGCATAGAATTGAAGTACTGTCATAATCCGAATTTTGTAGTCATGACCGACCGAAATGGAAAAGGCGACATTTCCTATTCACAGCCTATCAAGCATACTAAATCTATATTCATCCAAAGTAAAGAGAATCATAATCAATAATACATCATATTAATAAATAGATTAATCTTTCTTTTCTTTCTCTGTGAGGGTCGCAGGCATCTTGGCTTCTCCTTCCAAGGCATCTATGAGACCTTGATGAACAAGGAGAGCCTTCATCTTGATCCTCCAGAGACTGAAATCGTTGTCACCATTAAACTTCTCCACATCAAACTTTGTAGTGCCCATTGAAGCAAGTCGCAGTAATGACAAGCTTTCTTATACCAATTGTAGACACTGAAATGATACAATGCTTCTAAACCAGAGATTAGCCAAAGAAGATTAAGAAATACAGTATTGCTAAATGATAAAGAAATCGGAAAACACAACACCAAAGTTTATCGTGGTTCAGAGCCAAGATCAGCTCCTACATCCACACCGAGTTGAGACTTCCATTCATTCAAAGAACCAGCACAAGTTTTGTAACACCCAGATTTTCTTAATCTTTTAATTAATTAGTAATTAAGTAATTGTATTTTATTTGAGGGTCTAGAAAAGTTAATAAATTATTCCGAGGCCATAGTCACGCTCTACGCCATTGTAGGAGGCTATGGTTAAGTTTTGGGTCGAAAACTCAGACGGAGCCCGGTCTGCGATTTTCACTGACAGTAGTGTTTTACTACTATCAGGACCTAATTAGGACTCGTGAACGAGACAGTTAGTCTTAGAATCTAGTTTCCTATATTTTCGAAAAAGTTCATCCTGACGTTCGAAAATGAAAATAATATATAATATTCGGGCCGATAATCGTTCTAAGAGACGATTCGAGCCGCATAAGAGTTTTATGAAGCCCACGATCGGATAATTTTCATGTCAAGGCTGTATTAGGTCATCTAGGGACTCATACCAGTGCCTTGATAATTTCAAAATGTTAGGACGCGAAATGATCAAATTGCCCTTGGTCTTTTTACTAAATTACCTTTTTACCCTTTTTACCTTTCTTAACTCTTAAGAAAACTTAAGAAAATATCTCACTCTCTCACTTTATCTCTCCTCACTCGCTGACTCTCTCTCTCTCCCCCATCATCTTCACTTTCTTCTTCTTCTTCTTTTTTTCTTCTCCTTCCTCCATTTTCTCTTTTCTCCATTTCTTCATCTCCATTTTACTTCAACTTCCTCAAGCTTTTTCAAGAAAGTTTTTGAAGAAAAGTTGCTCCTCTCATCCTCCTCTATCACCTAGGAGGTATAGATTTCATCCTTGAGCTCTCAATCTTCATTTTTCTCCATTGATTTTCATAGTTTTAAGTTTTAAGATCCAAGCTTCAAAAATCTCTAGAAAATTGTATAGAAATCATTTTGATGCCAAACGAATTCCTATAAGCTAGCATCATCCTCTACTACCATCATCCAAGAGCTTGAAATCAAATAAGCTCTCTAGCCTATTCATCTTTTAGGGGCCGAATATATGAAGTTTTGGAGGGAAAATGGGTTTTTGTTCAATGTTCTTGATTTCACCTATTTCCTTCCTTAATTATGTAATTCAAGTGATTAGGAGGCCAAATCAAACTCTTAACTATTTTTCATGGTGATGGCCGAAACCCTACTTTGTTGGTTTAAGGGGTTTTGGTTCAAATCTTTGATCATTGATTATGTATTAGGTATGCTTAAGGATCATTGATCCAAGAGTTGGTAGATTTTTAATATCCCTAGCCTATTTTAAAAATAGGGGCAGCAGCCTGGTCCTAAGGTTAGGGGAGTTTTTGATTTAACTGTACTGATTTCTGATTTTATTCTGTTGTATAGAATTGGACAGGACTCGAACATCCGATAGCGCACCCGACTGACAGCTGCGGAGTCGTAGCCGGAGCTGCACGAGGAAATCACTAAGGTGAGGAGAAAGAACTAATATCGTCTGGAAGGTAAGTTTAGTATAGAATATATATATATATATATATATATATATATATATATATATATATATATATATATATATATATATATATATATATATATATATATATATATATATATATATATATATATATATATATATATATATATAGGTGTGTGTGTGTGTGTGTGTGTGTGTGTGTGTGTGTGTGTAAGGGAACCCTAAAACCCTACTAGAGGTTGAGCCCTGGATAAAGTGCCTAGACCCTAGGTTTAGATACCTTTGGGCAATCACCGCTAAGTTGATATTATGAATGATGAGACTGATTGAGGTTGATTGTGTTGAATTATTTAATTGATTACCTGTTGATTTTATTTTGGTGAACTGTCTGTTTGAAGAACTATTGTCTGAATTTATGATGATAACTGTACTGGAAAGATCTTCTGTTGCGATGTTTATTTGTGATTGGTTGGTTGGGTGTTGATGAGAGTATGGTGAGCGTTGATGTTGTTCGGGTTGATATCGTTGTGGTCCCGACCGTGGAGCTGTGGCTCGTAGAGGCAAGGCGTCGTGATGTTGATGCTGATGTGATGTTGATGATGATGTGATGTGATGTTGATGTTGACATGGATGTGATGCGATGTGTCGTGGTCGTGGACGAGTGTTTAGGTGTGAGGTTCCAATATCAACCTGCGATGGATTTTTGTTGTATTTTCATATCATTTCATACCACAGTTTTTGGTCCTAAAGGGGGATGTCTAATTGGGGACGTTATTGAAAATCCCGAGGCGGGATGTGATGTGATGTGATGTAATCCCGACGGGGATGTCCAATTGGGGACGTGATGTATCGGCCGACATGCATATAGGGAAGACAGCATATACATAGGGACTAGTATCCCTCTTATATGCTTATTTGAGAGAAGGATGTTTGAGATGATTGTGATGGGTGACTTAAGAGATGGGTGATATTGTGTTGTATATGTTATATGTGTTGTGTGATGTATATATATATATATGTTGTACTAATGCCTCTCTCCCATATTGATGAATTATGTTTCTTATCTCCCGCATTTTTTCTGTATATGTTATTTCTATTTTATGGGAAGATCCCGAAGAGGAACCAGCTGCTGAGGAATTGGACGACATTCCGTACGAGCCTGACGCCGGAGGACAGGCCATGGATCCTAGCCTCGAGAGGTTGGGCAGTGATCGTGATTAGCCGAAGAGCTATCTCTCGGCCTATCTTTCGTACTTTTATTTTGGTTTGTAACAATATACTCGTATATATTACTTTATTACTGTAGCCCTACTGATGGGGCAACCGATGTATGTGATATATTTCTTTATATTTAAAGTTGTGTACTCTGAGGCGTAGCATGCCGTAAATCGTTTTGCTTCCGCTCTAAATTTTCCGTTTCGCTTCGTATTAATGAGGCGCGCTAACGTTTATTATGCGACTAAGATTAGTTAATATCTTAGGTTCTACTGATGGGACGGCGGGTCGTCTCAAGTTTCACAGGTATGTGATCACACTTCCTCTCCTTGCACTATCTAAGACTTATCCTGAATCACTCTTCTCTAGAGACTTACAATGCAATTTTGAATTGTCTCACACAAATACAAGCCAAGACTTACATAGACCCTATACATGATCAACTATATAGGAAGTTACAACTCAAACTGACTAACTAACCAAGATAGACTATCAAATAGCTTAAAACAGAATATTCTAACTAACTCAACTAACTGCACGTGCTCATTGATGATCCATTAGATCATAACAATCTCCACCTTGGATCTTCAATGCTTGAGTAGATTAGAATACTCTCAGCTTCATAACAGAAGCTTAGATCTCAAGTTTTCCAAAATTCACCAAGTCTAAACAGTGACCAAACTTGGCATTTGGAACAACTATAGTTAACATATCAGCAGGGTTATCTTCAGTAGGCACCTTCTTCACATTAATCAGCTTCTGAGGAATGATGTCCCGAATGTAGTGAAGCCTTACACGTGCTTTGTTCTTTCATGAAAGACTTGGTTTTTAGAAATACAAATAGCACCTTGGCTGTCACGCCATACAATTACAGGAATTGTTCTTTGACAGCTTCTGTGAGGGCCATGTATTCTGATTCAATGGTAGAAGGAGCCACAGTGGATTGCAAGTTTGCTTTCCAGCTAATTGCATTGCCATAAAGAGTAAAGATGTACCCTGTCAAAGACCTGCGTTTGTCCAAGTCTCCTGCAAAATCTACATCTACAAAACCTTGTAAACAGTTAGAATTATCATGAGTTCTTCCATAAACAAGTCCAACAGATTTTGACCCTTTTAGATATCGAAAAATCCACTTAACAGCTGACCAATGTTCCTTGCCAGGATTGGACATAAATCTGCTAACTAAGCTAGCTGAGTATGCCAAATCAGGTCTTGTACAAACCATGGCATACATCAAGCTTCCAGTGGCATTAGAGTAGGGACTACTTCTCATGTGCCTGATATCTTCATCTGTTTTTGGTGAATGAATAGAATATAGTTTGAAATGTCCTGCCACAAGGGTAGAAAGAGACTTAGCATCATTCATGTTAAACCTTTTTAACAGTTTTTCAACATAACCTGATTGAGATAAAAACAGTAGTCCATCATTCCTTTTTCTGTATATCTCCATGCCTAGGATTTTGCTTGCAACACCAAGGTCTTTCATTTCAAATTTAGAACTGAGCAAACATTTCAGATTATTGATTACTGTCTTATCTGCACTTGCTATTAACATGTCAGCAACATAAAGGAGAAGATAAATAAAGCTACCAGTACTTGTTTTGTTGTAATATACACAACTATCATAAGAACTTCTCTTATATCCATTTGAGATCACAAAAGAATCAAATCTAGAGTACCATTGTCTCGGGGACTGCTTTAGTCCATAAAGAGACCTTTTCAACAAGCAAACCATTTGTTCTTTTCCTTTCTCTATAAAGCCTTCAGGTTCATTCATATATATTTTCTCCTCTAAATGACGATGCAAGAAGGCAGTTTTTACATCCATTTGCTCTAGTTCAAGGTTATGAACAACAACTAAGGCTAGAATTGTTCTAATACTTGTGTGCTTAACTACAGGAGAAAAGAATTCATTGAAATCTATTCATTCCCTTTGTGTGAATCCCTTTGCTATAAGTCTAGCTTTTTATCAACCATTCTCAACCCCTGGCACCTCTGGTTTTAGTTTGTAAATCCATTTACAACCTAGAAATCTTTGATTTTCAGGTTTCTCAACTAAAATCCAGGTTTTATTTTTCATTAAAGAGTTTATTTCTTCTGTCATGGCGGAAAGCCATTCATTCTTTTCTGGCCTTGTTATGACATCCTTATAGTTCATAGGATCAGTGCCATGGTCTTCCAACTCTATATTTAAAGCACATGCTATTAAATCTGCATGTCCAAATCTTTGTGGTGCTTTTATCATTCTCCTCTCTCTGTCCCTTACCAAATTGTAAGATCTATCAGAGATTTCATGCTGACTTGAGTCAACAGCATCATTTAGAGGTGCTGCAGGTTGTTCCAAGTCATTTTGTTCAGGGTCATTTGGTTCTTCAGAGGATTTCTCCACCTCCAAATGAGTTCCCTGATCAAAATTACTCGGTTTAGGTGTTGTTACAAATTCTTTGTTTATCAGTCATCATTTCTTCCTCTTTAAAAGCAACATCTCTACTAATTATGGATTTTGAATCTGAAGGTAACCAGATTTTATATCCTTTAACACCTTCAGCATAGCCAAGAAAAAATTCCTTTCTTGGCTCTACGTTCAAGTTTACCTTCATTAGAGTGAAAGAAGACAATGCAACCAAAGATTTTTAAGTGATCATAGGTTGGAGCTTTTCCTATCCAGAGTTCTTCTGGAGTCTTAAAACCAATTGCACTAGAGGGACATCTATTAATCAAGAAACATGAGGTGTTTACTGCCTCCCCCCAAAAACTCTTAGACAAATTTGCATTTGACAACATGCATCTCACCCTCTCCAAAATGGTCCTATTCATTCTCTCAGCTAGGCCATTTTGTTGAGGGGTCATCCTCACTGTTCTATGTCGTGCAATTCCATTATCTTTACAAAATTCTGAGAATTCTTCACTCAAATATTCTAAATCGTTATCAGTTCTTAACACCTTTACTTTCTTACCTATTTGATTTTCTACAAGTGTCTTCCATTGTTTGAAGCACTTAAAAACTTCGTTTTTATGTTTCAAAAGATAAGTCCATACCTTTCTTGACCAATCATCAATAAAGGTTACAAAATATCTAGCCCCTCCCAAAGATGGTGTTTTGGCAGGCCCCCAAACATCTGAGTGTACATAGTCTACTATGCCCTTAGTGGTGTGAATGGTGTAATATCCCAAGAATTAAATAAAGGTATAAGGGACCTTAATCTTACCAAATAAAATTAATAAAGTATTAGGGAAGCTTAGAATGGTAGACTTTGAACCTTAAGGGTGGCGTATCGACCAAAAGAATAAAAGAAAGAAGTTTTAAGTTGAAAATCCGTCACAGCAGCGTCGGCACGCCCATGCTCATATTCGGCACGTTTGTGCTAAAAAGAGCACGGTCTGAGCTGCGTCATGCTAACTATTAGCAAGGCTGTGTCGCAAAATGGACAAATTTGACGCTATTGGGCACGCCAATGCCATTTTCGGCACGCCCGTGCCAAAAAGAACACGGTCCAAGCCGCGCCGTGCTAGTCAATAGCACGTCCATGTCGGAAACTACGCAAATTTTGACGCTGATTGGCACGGCCGTGCCAATCGAGAGCACGCTCGTGCTCTATGTCAGGACATGTTAAAAATAGAATTTTAAAAGAGGGAAACGTGGGTAACTCTATTTAAAACAACCCTAATACTCCTAGTGCGGCTACAAACCCTAATAACACTCTAAAAACTCTCTTTTGCTATCTTGGTGGAATCAAGGTCTTGGAGAGGGTGAAGCTGGTCAAGAAGGAGCCTAATGGGGGAGAGGAGTAGGCGATCTTGGAGGATTTTCTTGGCGTGTTCGTGGGAAATGCTTGGAGATTCTTAGAGGTCTTCAAGAAGTGAGTAAAAACGACATTTTCTTACCCTTCCATGGCGCAAACGAATTTGGGAAAAAGGGATTGATTTATCTAAATGATTTTATAGTGAGATTACAATGGAAAATACATATTTTGGTCAAATCCTGATTTTCTAAATTGGGGGTTTTTCCTTTAAAGCTTTCTTATCATGATATAGGTGTTTATTATTGAGGATGATTCTACGATATGTATGTTTGTACATGATTTGGTCGATTCACATGCTATAATTGTATTGTATGATGATATATGTGGAGTTGGCATGATTAATTAACTACTATATATATGATGATGTTTGTTGATTGAGTTATACCGCCTATAAATGAAGTATCGAAAATTAGTTACATCACTAATTAATTGGGATGCCAGAATATGAGTTATACTGCCTAAGAAAGGGGTATTGAAAATAGTTACATCGCCAATTATTTGGGATGTCAGAAATATGAGTTATACCGCCTAAGAAAGGGTATTGAAAGTAGTTACATCGCCAGGAAATGAGATGTTGGAAAATGAGTTATACCACCTATGAAAGGGGTATCGAAAACTAGTTACATCACCAGAGAATGGGATGTCGAAACACCTTTTATGAAGAGAGGTGGGCAATGAGACGTCATTGTTGTGTGATTATGACTAGTAGAATAAATGCATGAATTAAATGTTGATATTTGAAATTATATTATTTTTGAAAATAGCAGGTGCCATGTTTGTTTTTTCGGTTACTGCGCCGGCTGAGAATAACACTGTTTGTGAAAATAATTTATAACTCTTTTTAGTCATTGGGATTCCCATCTTATTAGTAGTGTTATTTTCAGAGCACAAGAACGTTATTCCTGAGATCGAGGAGGCTTGAAGACTAGAGATTCTTAGTAGTTTTCTTATAGCTTTGGTTAGTATTATTATGTACTGGAGCCGTATGTGGCTAGACTTTAGTTATTTTATTTTTATACTCTTGGGTTTTTAGTTGGCGCCTTGTTTTAAGAGTTTTTAGATTAATTATGATATTTAAATTTTGAGAATTTTTACAATATAAAGACCAATCTATTATTATTATTATTATTATTATTATTATTATTATTATTACATTAAGTATTATATTGTGAAAAAAAAATTATCCCAAGAGGTTTTATTTAAATGTTTTATTTGGGTTACTAATGTAACGAAGGGCGTTACAAATGGCAGAGGGAAACTTTACCCTTTTCTGTTTCCCATATAAGCAATGTTCATAGAAACCTAGTTTTTCTAGGTTTCCTATGCCAATTAATCCTTGTTTATGTAATTCCTCTAATCCCTTCTCACTTACATGACCTAATCTATAATGCCGTAGTTTAGATGAAATAGATTTAGAAATAAAACTAGACCTATTGAGTTCGGATTAGAAGTACCTTGTAATTTGTAAAGACCATTTGCCTTGACACCTTTCGGGACTAAAAGAGATCCTTTGGACACCTTTAGAACTCCACCTTTTCCTTTAAACATATAGCCTGCTTGATCTAGCATTCCCAAGGAGATGAGATTCCTTTTGAGATCCGGGACATGGCTCACATTTGAGAGGAGCTTTGTGCATCCATCTGACAGCTTCAACTTGATAGTTTCAATTTCAATGACTTTGCATGCAACATTTTTGCCCATTAGAACCTTTCCACCATCAATATCTTTATATGAATTGAACCAATCTTGATTTGGGGTCATATGAAATGAGCACCCTGAGTCAAGAATCTACTCATTCATGCAATTTTCAGTGGAAACCGAGAGCACATTAGCACTATCATACACATCTTTTGCTACTACTGCATCAGAGAACTCCTTGTTGTTCGAGTTACCTTTCTATTTCCTTTTTGGGCATTCTCTAGCAATTCTTCTTGAATTTTGACTTTGATCTGTGCTTGCCCTTACTCTTTTTCTCACGCTTGTCAGACCTTCCACGAACAATTAACCCTTTTGCTTCTCCACCCTCTCCCTTGATATCAATAATTCTCTTCTTTAATTCTCTTGAAATCAGAGTAGCTTTAACCTCCTCGAGGGTGAGGGTTTCCCTTCCAAACATCATTATATCAACAAGATTTTCATAGGAGGGAGGAAGGGAGCAGAGCAATATTACTGCTTGATCTTCTTCTTCGATTTTTACATCAACACTTTTAAGGTCAAGAATCGCCTTGGTGAACAAAGAAACATGTTCATTGATTGAAGCACCCTCTTCCATTTTCAATTGATGAATCCTTTTCTTCAGGTACAACTTGTTGGTTAAGGACTTCGTCATATACAGGCTTTCTAGCTTGAGCCATGCCCCTGCAGCCGTGGTTTCATCCGCCACTTCTCTTAGGACTTCATCACCAAGGGAGAGAATTATTATGTTGTGCGCTTTACTGATAAGATCGTTATTTTCTTTCTCTGTGAGGGTCGCAGGCATCTTGGCTTCTCCTGCCAAGGCATCTATGAGACCTTGATGAACCAAGAGATCCTTCATCTTGATCCTCCAGAGACTGAAATCGTTGTCACCATTAAACTTCTCCACATCAAACTTTGTAGTGCCCATTGAAGCAAGTCTCAGTAACGACAAGCTTCTGATATTAATTGTAGAGACTAAAATGATATGATGCTTCTAAACTATAGAGATTAGCCAAAGAAGATTAAGAAATACAATATTGCTAAATGATAAAGAAATCAGAAAACACAACACCAAAGTTTATCGTGGTTCAGAGCCAAGATTAGCTCCTACATCCACACTGAGTCGAGACTTCCATTCATTCAAAGAACCGGCACAAGTTTCACAGGTATGTGATCACACTTCCTCTCCTTGCACTCTTTAAGACTTATCTTGAATCACTCTTCTCTAGAGACTTACAATGCAATATTGAATTGTCTCACACAAATACAAGCCAAGACTTATATAGGCCCTATACATGATCAACTACATAGGCAGTTATAACTCAAACTGACTAACTAACCAAGATAGACTATCAAATGGTTTAAAATAGAATATTTTAGCTAACTCAACTAACTGCACTTGCTCATTGATGATCCATTAGATCATAACAATATATATACATATACTCAGATCGAGTCTTTGGGGTTCCGATTGGGATTCCTCATTAAGGTCCCCCGCATTGGGTTTGCTCACTAAGGTCCCCTACCTCGACAGTATTGATTTTGTATCTCGGAGATCCTGTCCCCTCCAACCATCAACATCCCTCCTTAACTTCGGGGTTGCTCACTAGGGTCCTCAACCTCGACAGTTTTAGCTTATATATCGGAGATATCGCCCCTCCGCTCGAATACCCAAAGATTCTTATCATATATCATCGCAATCCACTCCACTACCATAGCATCATTAAACATACTTGCATGGAAAAATAGGTTGATTGGTCATATACGTTTATTTAAATTTTCACATCGATCCCATAAGTTTTATTTTTTTTCAAATTGGTCCTACACGTTATATTCTGTTTCTATATTAGTCCTTTCCATCAATTTCGACTTAACGCCGTCAGTTTTGACCTGATGTGACTATGATATTAGTGCTACACGTGGCTTTTGATCTGACGCCATAAGGTCGAAATTGATGGAAATGACTAACGTGAAAACAAAACATAACGTATAGGACCAATTTGAAAAAAATAAAACTTATGGGACCAATGTGAAAATTTAAATAAACATATAGGACCAATAAACCTATTTTGCATACTTGCATTCATAAATAAAATTATAAATATATATTTAGAAATCTATATCATAACTCTAAATCTAAATCGTATCTTCAACCAAAATACATCAATCATCATCACATAAATATACTTTAACTATCACTAAATTCAATAATGTCACATATAACCCATTAAAAATATGCAATATCGTACATGAAGAATATCTCATAATGTATCCATTCCCAAACCAGGCCATACTTTCATATCATATCAATAAAATAATCTCATGATGTCAAACATCAAAAATCAAAAATCAAAATCAGCATAATACAAAAGCATGGTACTATAGACATCCTCAATTTATCTCATCACAAAATTCATGTTTCCCATCAAATTAAATAACTCGAATCACCATACGGTATGGTAACAATATTAATCATAACATACACTTAGATAACTCATTAATCACATCAATTAGTATTCACATGAGGACATAATATAATCTACTAAACAAGCTCATACTAATATTCAAAATAAATTCCAATATTATAGAAACAAATCACTCAACATCTAAAGACCGACCTCCACATTCTTCAATAATATATTATTAATATTTGTAACCTAGGACATATTTTCACAGTTTATTTCAAGAGCACTTAGTCATTGAATTTAAATAAAATAGCACTTACAGTATACATGTAACATTATCTTTACCTTAACACACTCTCAAAACTCCACATAGATGTAATTCAAATATGATTAAATCCATACTTTAACAAGAACATAAATAAGGGGACCGTTATCAACTTACAATTCAAAAAGCCATCTTTACAAATTATATGAGATATTATATATTTGTATATATCATAGCATCACGTTTTCTTCTCTGTTACAACTTGCTTCCTCATTCAAATGCTATATTATATATAGAGACTACATGGCATTGTGGTGTTGCCATTTGCAGCTAAATAAAACAGATCAAGCCCCCGGTTTTTGCTCCAAAGGCCATAAGATATATATATATATATGGCGTTGTTATGGTACCCTTAAAAAGTAGAGGGTTTGGGTATCCTATATCCAATCAGAATGCACCACCTCAATTAATCGGGTCATGTTAATGTCATATGAGACTAAGTTCTCACCATATGATTGGTCCACATAGACAAGGGTATGATCTTCCAGTTATATATCTAACATTACTATACCAAGCATCCATGACCAATTAAATTTTCCAACATACATATTTTGAGAACTTCTCACAAGTGGGACAGCGGGGTCAACTTTCTGGGCAAACATGTGCAGCAAATGCCAAAATTTGGCAAATAAAATAAAAGATAAAAAAGAAGAAATGAAATATTGCAGCAAATCCTGCTACAGTTAAAAAAAATTAATTCCCCATGTTCGCACAACACCACACCAAGTAAAGAAAATGCTAATCCTTTAGGTTCCCCCCAGTAACTCACGAAAAAAACATGTCATGCACGGAACCCATATAAATCAACAACAGAGGATGCCCCAAGATAAACATTATATAACATACTTTCATCAAAGAGAAACATTAACACTCATGCCCCAAATCAAAACCCACAAACATAAATAATCCCTCCCCTTAGATTGTTGTTCTTGAACTTTTGGAGTGAAGAACGAAAATATCAAAGCAAGATGATGAAGAACACCAAGCGAGAGTTATCCTTTATGCTCCTCCTCTTCTCCAAAGCTCTCACCCTTCTCTTTTCTATAACCCTAGCCACTTGTCACTTTCTGATTTGTCTTAAAAAAAAAAGAGTGAAGGTCCAAATTGATCCCTTAAAATTTTCGGGGACCCACTTTTAGTCCTCAAAAAAAATAAACTATTCATTTAGTCCCTCAAAATTACAAACGAGGGACACATTAGTCCCTAGGTTTAGTTCCAACGTTCATTTACTTGCCTACATGTCCCATTAACCATCATATTTGGCCCGTTAGTGATCTTGCATGGCCTATGACGAATTTCTTCCATAGAAAACGAATAAAAAATGGGTAAACATGCACAATTTTAAAACTCAAAATACCTGAAAATTATGCACTTTTTATAGTTTTCATTCATTTTTCACGGTGTAAATTCGTCATAGACCACGCATGATCACTAACAGGCCAAGTAGGATGGTTAATGAGACATGTAGGCAAGCAAACGAACGTCGGAACTAAATCTAGGGACAAATGTGCCCCGCATTTATAAATTTGAGGGACTAAATGATTAATTTATTTTTTTCAGAGACTAAAAGTGGGTCCTCCAAAAATTTTTGGGAACTAATTTGGGTCTTCACTCAAAAAAAAAAATGAGAGGGAAAAGGCCTCCCCTTGCTAAAATAGAAGCCCATGACATTGGATAATTATGCCCTTACTAAATGAGCATTATGTGTAAAACCCAAAAATTTTAGTTAACTTTTTAAGGATCTATCAAATTATGCATCACCCTATTGATATCTTAACATCATAAATTAATTATTAGTGATAATAAAATAAATTAATTCCACTGAATGTATTGATTATTTGCATAATCATAATTAAAATAAGCGGGTATACAGTTATGTTCTACTCCCCTTTTTTATGCCTTAAAATCCTTATTTAATTCTCTAAATAAAATTCAAGAGCATTTTTTGAATATAGCATACTTTATTTAAAAAAACATATTTATAACAACAACAAAATTACCACGTGGAACCTTTATACTAAGAGGTTTTTTTTTAATTAATGAGTATAACACCATTTGAACTTATAATTTTAAATTATTAAAATTAAAGGGCATTACAATTTACACCGCTTAAAAGGAATCCATCCTCGAATTCCAAGAACACCTACTACAACTATAATAAACTCTAACATATTACTAAATTTTCATAAACAACTTATTAAGAGAGAAACCAATGAAAATTTAAAATACAAAAGCTTTTATCTCTATAACTATGTCATCTCAACCACTTCCTTGCTGCCATGTGGATTTAACAACTCATAATCTCACTACAGATCAAAAATCGGAATTAAGCCGTAATAACTTTTTGTCTCAGACCTTGCTTGGGTTCGAGATCTGACCACAAATGTTATCAACGTCTACTTCCTCTTTCAGGACTTTGTAACCTAAGCTTTGATACCAACTTTGTCATGATACGAATTTCATAGTCATGACCGGCTAAAAGGGAGCCAAAAGGGAAAACCTTTTCTTTCCCTTTTGCAGCCTCACAAGCATACATAAATTCGTTTCATCCAAAGTAAACGATTACATTTATTAAATACATACATAAGAAATATCTTTATCTATATAAAAGGAAGGAACATTTGGTTGCCTTAATTTTGGTTGCCCTATGGATATTTTTGTAATTTCGTGTTGGGTTAATTTTGTAATTACAATAGAAAATGATTGCAATCAACCATGGGTTAACTTACGGTCATCTGTTTTTACAAAATTAAATTAACATCGAATTGGATTGGACAAAGGTCATTGAAATGCTCCAAACGGTTAATTAAAAGTAAGGTAATGCAGTTAATGAATTGCCTTGAGGATAATTTCTTAAATTTAATAATAATTAATATTAATAAATTATTCTTTTTGTTTTTTGTGGACATAAATTATTCTTTTTTTAATTTATAAAGTAGGTAAAATTTAAAACCAATAATAAAATGAAACTGTAGAGTTTCACACAAAAAAAGCCTTGACAATAATTTCGTAAATTTAATAATAATTAATTTTAATAACTCATTCTTTTGTTTAATTTATAAAGTAGGCAAAATTTAAAGAGTCTAATTGCTATTCACTGACAGTGTAAAGTTTCTGCACTGTCAACCAATAACCAATCATGGTATGAATGAATTTTAAGGTAGTTAAGATAAGAGTCAAATTTCGTTACTACTGTGATAACTTATAATTGAATGTCTGTTTAAAAATACTTTATAATGTAAGTGTATAACAATTAAACTCAAATTTAAAACCAATAATAATAAAATAAAACTATAGAGTTTCACAAAAAAAAAATTGTCGAGCAATTAAACGGAAAATGAATAACAAAATAAAACTATCAAGTATCACCAACAAAAGTTGTGTAGCATTTAAATTGATAAAGTTTGTAACGGTGATCCATTCATTCATATAACATTGTCCCACACTCACAGAGCCTCTAAAAAACATTCCCTTTTTCTACTTCTGCAACGGGTTTCAAGGAAAAGAGAAAAGTTAGCTAGCATCATTTCTCCCTCACTCTCTTTCAACTTCACCTAGCGTGCGTAGCCTTCAACTTCCTCCTTTGATCCTCTTCATCTTCATCTCTCCATGGACACAGCTCAGCGGCCACAGGTAATCAATTCATGGTGCTTCTTCATTTGCTAGCTTTTGGTTCTTTCTAGCAATTTCTTTTTTTTCTTTTAAAAAAGGTTAAACTAATCATTTGAATGTGATCCCTATACGTGATTTTTTTTGAAATCGGTCCCTATATGTACATTTATTTTTAATTTGGTCATTGTCGTTTATTGGTATCATAATGCCGTTTGTTGAAGTTAAAGTATAGGGACCAAATTGAGAATAATTGTAACATGTAGGGACCAAATTCAAATTTTTATTTTGAATTCGATCCCTGCATCTAATAATCATTTTCAATTTGATCCCTACATGTGACAATCATTTTGAATTTGGTCCCTATCACGTGACGGTGTTACAACATCAATGAACGGTGAGGACCAAATTAAAAATAATTATACATGTAGGGACCAATTTTAAAAATTTTCACGTATAGGGACGAAATTCAAAATCATTGTCACGTATAGGAACCAAATTATTAGTTTAATCTAAAAAAAAAAAGTTAAAATTGGAGATAGGTGGTGCTTGGCTCAAGTTAAATTACGTACCCTTTTATCAATTGGATTCATATGTATCAATTTTCCTTAACATATGTTACTTTCGCTTTCTGAATCTTCTATTTGCTTTTGCCGTAAAGAAGTTAAACAAGCTTCTTTTCTTTTATATAGTCAACATCTCTTTTTGTTTTTCTTAAAAACCATAATTATATTACATAATTTCCTCCCCATTTCTCCTGAAAAGTGTAAAGCAGGTAATTAATTAACCTTTTTTGCTTGCTGTATGTTTCTTTTGGATATGAGATAATATATATTTGCATGTTAATTTAATCCTGAATATATCATATATGTGTGTAGATATAACTGGGGTTTGATTAATATCCACACCATCTTATGCTTTGATTCCCATATGCATGACATGATGATATTTATTTTGATTTGAATTAGGAGATGGTGGTGAAGCCAATAGAAGAGAAGATATAGTGGTGACAACCCCTGCAGTAGAAGCAGCATCACTGGAGATCAGGAAGCCAAGGAAGATGCTTTTGCCAATATTTGATTGACATTTTTTTAGCCTTAATTGCCATTTAGTTCCAAATTGGCAACCTTAATTGGCATTTGGAAAATAAATGATATTTTAAAATACAATAAATATATAATAATGCAATTATATTATATTATTAATCATTTTAATTTAATTTCGAATAAATTATTTTATCTATCAAATAGTTTATGGATCACAGTTTTTATGGCTTCGATGTTTCTTGGCCTTTCTTTGTAGAGATCTATTTAACACAAGATTTATGTTTTGCTTTGGCCGTACGATGAAGTCCACTTACCTCCAGACTCGATGAGATCCAACTGCATTGTCTAGGTAAACGCTATGCTATGCCATAGTGATTTTTAATTCATAGACACATTAAATGGTCTTCATATTCTTGGTGTAAAACTAACACGTTTCGTCTTCATATTATTCACATTGATATATTCCTTTATAGGTTGAATGTTCAGGACTACTCATAGTTGCATTCTATCAAGAAGAAGGTATTTTTCTTTTAAATTATTAACTATTAATCCATATTGGTTAATTGGGCCATCATCATGCTATTTCATTATTTGTTATATGATGTATAAGATTTGATTTGGTATGAATGACATGTCTGCATCTGTTTTATACTTCATAGTGAGTTTTGTTTTGTTCTTTTGATGGGTATCTGTAATAATATGCAAGTCATTAGAGTAATCGGTATCATCATGTAATTGCCAATAATGTAACACAAAGAAATTAATAAATTTGCATCAATGTTCAGAACTCAGAAGTAAGGTCTTATACATACTCTTCTTCCTGTAATGAAATCTCAACCCCCACCTTTTATTTTTTAACTTTAATGGTCTTCCACAACATTAATGGTCTTCTACCTGAAAATTTCATTTTGGCACTCAATTTTGTCACACCGTTTCTCAACCAAAACCCCTTCATTAGAAGACCAGGAAAAATTCTCTGATTTGATTCTTCGGGTCTATGTATCTTTCTTTTACATGATGGATTGAATGTGTATTTACATTGGCTGAAAGATGATTTTTTTTTTTTGTTTACTATTATTTGTGGTAGGTTCTGGGTTGGGAGTTGGGATTCAAATACATAGAACTATAGTTGGTTTTCTATTAGTTTTTGTTTTCCCTTAATTTTGAAAATTGGAAACATATCACTATTGCTGACACTTTATTTCAGGAATCAGACAAATCTGCTTTTGTTAGAAACTTAGAATATCATCGTTATTGACTTCTTGCTACCTTTCACAAAGATGAAACATGATTTATTCTATTTTTCATTCAATTTTTTTAATCATAGTAGTTGACAATAGTTAACTTTTTCATTTTGGTTGCAATTTTTTCTGCCTTAATTATCATTATGTTGCAAGGTTGCCGTATTATAGGCATTTATTTTTTTATTAATTAGAGTCTTTTTGTCCATTTTTTTGCATTTATTGGCATCTATCATTTATTTGCCTTTATTTAAATGAATTTATAAATTTTATTAAGGATTTTTCTATCATGTACAAATTTACACAGGTTAAAGATTTTAAAATAGTAAATTCATATGGAAAGTTGTGTATTTTATACTTTCAAAAATAAGATACTTAACTTTTCAATAAATAGTTGCTGTTTTTGGATTCCTTAACATATGCAAGATTGTACAAGATAGATAAACCCTTTTATTGAAAACCCTTTCTATTTCACCTAAACAATAACGTTAGGACATTAAGTTGCCCTTTTTATCAGCTATTTAAATGACCCTTTAAAATTCTTTGAACTATCAAATATTTTAAAACCGGCCATTTTATACGGTTGTAGCTCCTTCTCCTACTCATACCACAATCATCAAAATCTATCTCTCTCTATTGCAACTCCATGGCAAGAAGTATGTATTATTTAACTTTTTGTTTTGTTAGTTTTGTTAAATTTGGTTTATTTAATAAAGAGTATAAGTGCTAAAGCGTGTGAAATTTTGTGGAGCATTAAAAATTGACATTATCTTTGAGATACTCTTAATCACGGGCATATTGCTTTTTTTTTTTTTTATAAGGAAAGACACTCATTCATTCAAATTGATAGATTACATCGATAACAATACAAATCCAAAATTGCTAAAAATCGAAAAAGGATGAAATTGCGAACAAACTCACAGTACTCAGGTTAAAAGCATAATACAGCAAAATCAAATTGCCTACAAAAGTGACACCATCAAAGTCACCGAAATATCCATACTTCCGAATCTGTAGCATTGAAACCCAAGTCTTAATCAAATCTGTGATGGATCGAAGCAGATCTGTCAATCTGGAACAAACGAACATAGCACAAAGACGAGAATCAAACAACACCGCACCAAGATGGTAAACCAAACAAAGCCACACCAAGACTACGAAGAACAAGGAAAAAAACACAAAAAGATCCAAATTTATGTGGAAAACCCACACAAAAGAATCAGATTTATGTGAAAAACTCATTTATGAAAAGAAAGAAGAGAAAAAATGAAGTAAATCCAAAACCACCCCTGCCGCCGTCTATGAAAATGTGAGGGAGACGAGAGAAAGAGAGAGGGAGACGAGAGTTAGGGTTAGTTTCCCGTGTTTTTTTCATCACGGGCATATTGTTACTAATTATAAATTAATGTAACAATATATAATTTTTATTTTATGAATGTAACAATATAGAATATTAATGGACATGTTGATAATTAATAAATATAAAGATACATTGATAATACATATTAAAGGGATTTTCTAATGAAAAACAAAACACTAAAATAAAAAAAAAAGGTAAATCAATTCAAATCAAATTGGAAATTAAACATGAATAGAGCAATTATTTAATTGATTGCATCAGTTTTTAAATATAGCCCCAATTGATTGACTAAGGGCACGTTTGGATAAACAATTTAATTAAGTATCTATGCAATAAGTTTTTTTTTTTCAAATAAGTTTAAAATGACTTATTTTTACAAGCTTCTCTAATAAGCTTATTGAAATAAGCTAAAAAAACGCCTTGCCAATTTTGAGTGAAGGACAGAGCATTAAAGAGTTAATAAACTGAATCAAATTATTAATGAAATTAAAATTAGATAAGACTAGGAAATTCAATGTTAAGTCAAATGGGAGATTATTTTAAATACAAGACAATTTTAAAAAATAAAAAATAATTAAAATCAAATTGGGACACCTCAAGCTGAAAAAAATTTCAGAACAAAAAAAACGTGCCAAAGTTTTGAAAAATGATAGAAGCAATTCTGTGTAAAAATGGTTTCAAACAAAATGATAAGTTAACATTCAAGTTTACAAGATCTTTGTTGAGAGTAGTAGAAGTGAAGATTATTGCTTGAAGCAAATTTTTAGTCAGTCATTTTCAAACTTTTTCATAATGATGTAATTTGGAGGATTTGACATATATAATGATCATCATGTAGAATCAGACAAGTGATTGCTAAGATTCGCGCGGATATACACATGGATATGTTTACACAATTGGAGATTAATGTTTCCCCGATAATAAAGTGCTTTATATTTTGTTTGAACCAAACTGACTTTTGATTCTAAAAACGTGCTAGAGTGGTGGTTTCCTCTTAAAATTTACATTAGAAATATGTTGTGCTCTTCCGCATGTATCATGATTTTTGAAATTTATCGAAGCAACCATTTCAACTTTTACAAAGGATTTTGATTAAAACAAAAGAAGGGTTTAAATTTTAATGGTTGTTCTCACTTAAGCTTAAAACTATGACATGGAGGCAACCCTACAACACACCCAAAGAATAAACGATGGAGTAAGATTGTCGCCCCTTTTAAAATTATTCTTTACTAATTTATTCTTTAAAATAAATTAGTAATATTTGATTCTAAAATTTTCTTGGAGACTTTGCAATTCTTTAAAATTCTGTCTTCATTATTCAAATCATAGAAGTTTTAATTATGAGTTTAATTGCTATACACTGACAGTGTAAAATATTTTTACACAGACATCCAATCATAAGTTGTCACATCAGTAAAAAAATTGACTCTCATCCTAACTACCTTAAAAGTCATCTATACCATGATTGGTGATTGGTTATCTGTGTAAAAATGTTTTACACTGTCAGTGTATAGCAATTAAACTCTTTAATTATATTGAAATTAATTATTTTATCAATTTTTTTTTGACAAAATTTTATCAATTATTAAATAATTGGTTTTAATATAAAGATAAATAAAATTATTGTCGTTTTTTTGTGGTTTATCAGCATGAATCATAATTTATTCATATTTAAAAATATAACTAATTAACATGCTGAATACAAAAATAATTACTACGTTAAATAGTTTTATTGTATAATTTGTCGTGCAAGATTCAAACACTACTATAAATGTACTTTATAAAAAAGTTTATCAAAATTTAAGCAAGGTAAGTAAACTACAGTTAAATTATTATATTTCTTGGTTGTTAGAGTTTAAGTCTTCCTCTTATTAGTTCACTTTCGCGTTTATAGGAATATCACCGACTGATGTTTCATTAAAATGTGTAAATGACCAAAATGTTTTCCTTTTACACCAAAATAATTTATTCATTATATGTAACAAAGCTTAATTTAAAACTTATACTTCAAAAGATAACTCAAAAAAAAAAGTCATTATTCATTTAATTAAACAAATATTTTTAATGTCACAATGTAAAATATAAACATATTTAATCAAAATACTTCAATACCCCGTGCATCGCACGGGTTACCGTTCTAGTAATATATCAGAGTAACTAACAAAACATAAATTACAAAGTCCTTCTTAAACTTGATACAACTTTAAACTATGGATAGAAGCCCATCAAAAAGTGTCCACATGACATGCAAGGCTTCCGGCGGCTTTACAAATTCTTGCAACTGAAATGTTAAACATAGGAAGAGTCCACTGACTCAGTTAGGAAATTCCATCAAACACATACAATCATACATAATCAAGTGGTGACTAAAATCACACATGCATTCATGCATATCCAAATGCATCATACCATCACAATACATAACATAGTTATAATCATGCATTGACAACAAGTTGACCTCTTGTCCTCAAATTGGGTACTTGTAGAATGACTTGCACATAAATCTTTTCTCATAGATCATGTCCCACTCATAAGGGGACACATGTCACACACACACAAACACATTATATCGAGTCTTTTTGGCGTTCCGATTGGGGTTGCTCACTAAGGTCCCCCGCCTCGACAATTTTGACTGTGTCGCGAAGATATTGCCCCCTCCGACCATCAACATCCCTCCTTAACTCCGGGATTGCTCACTAAGGTCCACAACCTCGACGGTTTTAGCTTATATACCAGAGATATCGCCCCCTCCGGACAGATACCCAAATATTCTTATCATATATCATCGCAATCCATTCCACTAAGTACCACAGCATCAATAAACATACTTCCATATATATATATATATATCATAGCTCTAAATCTAAATCGTATCTTCATCCAAAATACATCCATCATCATCACATAAATATATTTTAACTATCACTAAATTCAATAATGTCACATATAATTAAGGATGGCAATGAGTATTTTACCCAATGGATACCCGTAAAAATTATCCATGATGGGTAGCGTAATTACCCTCTTTATGGGTAAGGGTACGGGGACGGATAATTACCCGCAAAATATAATAGGTATGAGTGCGGGTACGGATACTTTAGTATCCACCCCGCCCAATACCCGCATACATATATATTAATATTTATTTAATTATTATAAATATAAATATATAACTATAATATATTAAATTAAAAAAATTGAAATATAACTTAAGTTGTTACTTTCGTTATCTTCTGTCATGTTCACACTTCTACATATTTTCTCAATTTAAATTTCCTTTTTTTTTTTTTGTATACTAACTTTTCTTTTCTTACCTTTATGAATTTGTTGTTCTAAAGATTAATTATAATATTTACTCAATGTTTTGGAAAATGTTAGGTATTTGGTATCACTTTTATATTTCAGACTTTGATATATCATGATGTGGATGTGTAATGTGAGAACATACTAGAATAGTTTGCCTTATTTTATATATATATATATATATATATATATATATATATATGTTCTCCACATGTTATACATTTTTAATAATATTTTTTATTTATTGATTTTTCATTATTAATTAAAGTGCGGGTATGGGTACTTAGGTACCCAGCAGGTAAGAGTACAGATAATTAAGTTGCTATCCACACATGTACAACAAATGCCAAAATTTGGCAAATAAAATAAAAGATAAAAATAAAAAAAAAAAAGAAATTAAATGCAGCAAATGCTGCTACAGAACAAAAGTTAATTCCCCATGTTCGCACAGCACCACACCAACTAGAGAAAATGCTAATCCTTTAGGTTCCCCCCAAGAACTCACGAAAAAAATGTCATGCTCAGAACCCGTATAAATCAATAACAGAGGATGTTCCAAGATAAACATTATATAACATACTTTCATCAAAGAGAATCATTAACACTCATGCCCCAAATCAAAACCCACAAACAATTAATTTCAAACATAAATAATCCCTCACCTTAGATTGTTGTTCTTGAACTTCTGGAGTGAAGAACGAAAATATCAAAGCAAGATGATGAAGAACACCAAGCAAGAGTTATCCTTCATGCTCCTCCTCTTCTCCAAAGCACTCACCCTTCTCTTTTCTTTAACCCTAGCTACTTTCTGATTTGTGTTAGCAAAAAAGGCAAAATTAGTGTTTTGGTCTCTTAAGTTAATTTAATTTTTCAAATTGGTCCCTTAAGTTTTTTTGTGTCAAACAGGTCCCTTAAGTTTTTTTGTGTGACAAACATGTCCTTTAAGTTGTTATGACAGTGTATGATCTTGTTATTAAATCAGTGAATTATGATGTCACAAAAAAACTTAAGAGACCAATTTGAAAAATTAAATTAACTTAAAGGGACCATAGCACTAGTTTTACATAAAAAAAATGAGAGAGGAAAAGGCCTCTCCTTGCTTAAATACAAGTGTATGACATTGGCTAACCTTACTAAATGAGCTTTATGGGCGTGCGTTCGATTCGCATTGAGATACAGACCAAGGAGAACAGCACAAGACAAATACTTGAGTCACAACACAACTCTTTGTCCTGTATATTGTTTGATGGACAATAGACAACACAAGTAAAATAATGTAAAGTTCACTTAAATATCCTTTATAATATATAATATTACATTAAATAAGTATTATATATAATATATGTACTTAATATATATATATATATATATATATATATATATATATATATGTGTGTGTGTGTGTGTGTGTGTGTGTGTGTGTGTGTGTGTGTGTGTGTGGATAATTTTGTTTTTTTGGGTAGTATGTCCATAGGACAAAAAGTTGTCCCATGGCTTGGTAAGGGACACAATTTTGGGTTTTTGTCTAGTCCCGTGATCACTTTACAAATCAAACATGTAACAATTATTTTGGTGCTGTCTAATCCTTTACTTTTTTGAAAATCAAACACAATTTTAAATTAAGAGATTAGTTAAATTTTAATTAACTTCCTAAGGGTATGTCAAGTTATGCATCACTCTATTGATGTCTTCATAAATTATTGATGATCATAAAATAAATTAATTCCACTGGATGTATTAATTATTTGCATAATCATAATTAAAATAGGCGGGTAGGACAGTTATGTTCCCACCCATTTTTTTGTTTTAAAATCCTTATTTAATTCTTAGTATAAAGGCGCCAGTTGCAGTGGCGCCTTCCACTGCATCGCGCCACGTGGCGCACGCAGTGAAGGCAGCATTTTTTTAATACAGCGTACTTTATTTAAAAAAAGCATATTTATAACAACAAAATTACCACGTGGAACCTTCATACGAAGAGGTTTTTTTAATTAATGAGCATAATACCATTTAAACTTATAATTTTAAATTATTAAAATTAAAGGGCATTACAATCAATACTCCTTAAAATGAATTCGTCCTCAAATTCCAAGAACACCTACTACAACTATAATAAACTCTAACATATTACTAAATTTTCATAAACAACTGATTAAGAGAGAAACCAATGAAACTTTAAAGTACAAAAGCTTTTCTATCTATAACTATGTCATCTCGTACCGTCGCTTTGCTGCTATGTGGAGTTAACAACTCATAATCTCACTAGGGATCAAAAATCGGAATTAAGCCGTAATAACCTTTATCTGAGACTTCACCCGTGTTCGAGATCTGACCACAAATGTTATCAATGCCTACTCCTTTTTTCAGGACTTTGTAACCTAAGCTCTTATACCAACTTTGTCATAACCCGAATTTCGTAGCCATGACCGACCAAAAGGGAAAGCCTCTTCTTTCCATTTCGCAGCCTCATAAGCATACATAAATTCGTTTCATCCAAAGTAAACGATTATATTCGTTAAATACATACATAAGAAATATAATATATCAGAATAACTAACAAGACATAAATTACAAAGTCATGCTTGAACTTGATACAAATTTAAAATGTGGGTAGAAGCCCATCAAAAAGTATCCATATTACATCCAAGGCTTTAAACGGCTCCGCAAATTCCTGCAACTGAAATGTTAAACGTGGGGCAAGTCTACTGACTCAGTGAAGAAATTTCCTCATACACATGCAGTCATACATAGTCATGTATATCAACATGTGATTAGTCCGAGTGGTAACGAGCTCGGACGCCTTAAGGCAGTGGTCAGGGGTTCCATTCATTATTCTTGCGTACGGTGAAAACCTGGTTGGGAGAGATCAACCCTTAAATGTCGTCCAGTATCTCGAAGGATTAGTCTCTACAGTTGCGTGCAGAGGATACCCTGGGAAACAAAAAAAAAAAAAAAAATACCTAGTCATGTGCAAACTAAAATCACATGTGCATTCATGCATATCCAAATGCATCATACCATCACAATACATAACATAGTTATAATCATGCACTGACAACAAATTAACCTCTTTTACACAAATTGGGTACTTGTGAAATGACTTGTACATAATTTTTTTCTCATAGCTCATGTCCCATAGGGGATACTTATCACATATATATACTCATGTCCTGGTTAAACTTGACACACACACACACACGCACGCGCACAAACGCACACGCACATGTAACACCCCAAAAATCCGGTAACTAATCAATTATAGATAATGTTAAAATGTTTATAATTAAGAATTCATCCGAATTCGCGTTAAGAACTCCGATATAAATCGGACTACGTTTTTGCAAACAGTAGGAATTCACACTATGATATGTGAACCCTAACGACCCAGGGAGAAGTCTGAATCTGATAAATCATAATGTAATTGTTTGACTACATCTGTGATGTTTTGTGACGGAGCTAATAAAATTACTAATATTTTAATCGTGTCCGCTAAGTTTCGGGTTTTGGGCCGCAAGGTCGGAAATTATTCGGGCCCGAAGTCGAGAGTGACCCATGACTTATCTTGTATCATCTAAATATCACTACCCTATGTGATAGAAATACAAATATCGGATAGGAGTTACTTAACGATCACATGACCACTAAAAAGTCATATGTATTCATCTTTTAATCTTTAACCATTCAAATAAGATCAATTCACTCCTCCCACCTCCCAATAACAAGTGTTCTCATCTGATAGGATCCTCTTTCTCTCTCTCTCTCTCTCTCTCTCTCTCTCTCTCTCTCTCTCTCTCTCTCTATATATATATATATATATATATATATATATATATATATATATATATATATATCATCAATTTCAGCATTAATATTTTACTTGAATTGAGACAATTTTTAATAAAAATGAAAATTGTTGGATGCAAGATATAAAGTATTCGACAGTGTATAAGGTGTATCCAACACAATATCCAATACCAGGTCGGCAGACGTATCTATGCTTCTTAGCATACACGAGTCACCTAAAACAAGCCAAGCTACCATGGGCTATTGCTTGCTTCATAGTTTGAGATCCAGAACGTTTGCCCAACTCCAAGAAGCTATCATTGACGTATGAAAAGGCCCTCAGAACTCAATCCAGTTAGTGCTGCCTCATTTGCTACGAGTCCTGTTGATATCTCTTTTGCTTGGTGCTAGTTGGGTCCAGTCCAATTTCTTTAAACTCACAACAAATGGACCTGCTGTTGATATTCTTCAACAAGTTTCATTTCATCACAAAGACTAGAAATATCAGGAATTATTCCTCCATCACAATGCCTATATATTCCATCACCTACTAGATCATTTAACAAAGCAGCTGGTTCTCTGGCTCCTCCATGCTGTAAGAATTTGGTTCTTAAAGCAAATCCTGTTGTTAGTGATAGCGGATCTTCCTGGCACAACTTCTTCCATATGGTGGCGGCAAAACATTTGGCATACAAATAGCTATAGTACCCTGCAACAAGAAAGAAAATAATTATAACAAAATATTTAACTAAACTTAAAAATAATTTCAATATCTAATGAATCTAAACAAATAAAAAAGAAGTATAACATATGACACTCTTTGCTTTAAATAAGCACAACTAGTGGGGATTGAAACAACCAACTAGAAGATCAACAAACGATGAATTTCAATATACACTATTGGTGACATTGATAGGATACAGCAATTATCTAATGTACAAAATCCTGTTTAATTAATATACACTATCAATGTAAAGAATGTAAAGTTTTTTACACTGTCAACTAATCACAAATCATGGTATGAGCGACTTTTAAGGTAGTTAGAATAAGGGTCAAATATTTTTACTGATGTGATAATTTATAATTTAGTTGATAGTGTAAAAAATCTTTACATTGACAGTGTATACCAATTAAATCCTTATTAGAATGGCATTGAAATATTTAAAATTAGCATCTGATCCATATTTTAAAATTAAAATTAAATTCAAAGTGTCCAGCCTTGTTGAAGCACAACAAAGAGGAAAGCAGTTTATCCAAAGAGAATCAACTATATCCTGATCTGACTTGCAATTTAAAACAACGAATTCTGTCATCAATTTTCTCAAAGGTAGCATATGTCGTTACGAATAAACATAAATTTATTGATATTTCAGTATGCTCAATATCATTGATACAGTTCAAGGGATTAACAGAAAGTTCAGACTTCGGACCCACCTGCACCATAATTAAGGAGATGACTAAATCGGGTCTCCCAGTGTGTGCCTTCCACATGTTCCCAATTCGTATGCTTTCTTTTCAGTTCTGCAACAACAGAACTAGTATTGCCAAAAGGGCATGGCTGCTCTCCAAAAAGTGTCTGGTCAACTAAGGCATAGAAAATCTGACAGAAAACACAATTAAACTATGTTAATGTGTTAATTTTTTCTGACACAAAAATAAGGTTTGATGTACGGATTGAGATCCTCTCCTCTTTTTTCCTCATGTTTCCTCTCATGTTATGAGAGAAAACAAGAGAGAACAAAAGGAGAGGATCCAAATCCTATATGTACCGACTTAAGACACAATCCTAATCCGGTCCCCTGCACAGGCATAAAGGAAAAAAGGGAAATTAAAAATACACCTGGCGTTGCAGATCAGTTGCAGCAAACATTTCTCTGGCACCCTGCATTGCCTCGACCAGCTTCTGAGGGATTTCTTCACCAGTTGAATGGTGTCTAGCAAATGTTTTCAAAACTCGATAATCCCAAGCATAATATCTGTCACCAAAAATAATATCAAATGAGTCATAATTGAGGAGATCAATACCACAGCATCAGCACATGAGAGGTCATTGAATGTCTGCTGCAACAATTCTTTCCTTATTTAAATAATTAGATGATAATATATTCCTTTAGTATCCTTACTTATCATATTGAATGACAATAGTTTCCCTAAATACAATTTCTAGACTCAAAATGATTCAAGTAATGGGAGGCCTTTGCTGGTCAACTAATTTGCGGCCTTACGATTCACTCATTACAAATTCCATGCTTAATTTTTCATTGCCGAAAAATTCAGTAACTAACTTCTAGTGCTAAAATTCAGTTTTATCAAATGCACCCCAAGGCAAAAATATTTAGATATGATATTATCTTTTCAAATTCAGAAAGAAAATGTTTGCATCTGGTGCATTTAGAGTCAGACAACAAGGTTAATGCATAACTAATTTGCCTTCGTAATTATAATAATACAGGAATGATCAAGACAGTATATCATAAAATCCATATAATATTCACAGAGAAAGTTAGTGGAAGATTATATGTCGATACCATATGAATTTTTTATAAGTCAATGACCAATCTGTGGGTGAATTCAAATTTAAGGGGTCAAATTAAGAGTTTTGGTCAGCATTTGTTGGCTGAGACAACCTAGCCAGCACTATCGAAGTGCTGGAATATAATGTACGACCCCATGTCACCCTTAAACATGATACATCATTTCTGTTCAGTGGATAACAGCAAATAAATGCAGGGACAAAATTGAAGTGTTTATTAATCTCAGGGATGAAACTGAAAACGAAATCAACCATAAGGAACCAAATTAGGGTTTTAGTCATTTTTAATTGATAGCTTTATTCAAAGTTCTGGCTTCATTTGCCAAACATGCTTACACGATTATGAAAAGGAATTAACATCATAAATTGATAGGAACCAGCCTCAGTTGGTGAGCCCGCAACACACCAAGGCCCTCCAAGCCCATACATGGAGGCCCAAATACCCCAGAGCATAACAGCTGAGCACCTGTTGCTGCCCGTAACTACAAAATAGAATATATGCCTATGATTAGTTAGTTATGGACAGAGGAGAGAGAAATTGTGAAAGGGGGTAGGCACCGAGTGACAAAATTGGTTATATAGGGAGGGGAGTGTGAGGAAATGAGGTATGCTGAATATTGTTATGATTTGGGAGTCCTGAGATATTTTCTCAGACTTGGGGTTTAGAGATTCCTTCTCTAACCTGGAAGGCTTGCCTCTTATTTTCTTTGTAATCCCTTCTTCTCTACATAAATAATACAAAGGTTTCTTTGATAGGAAGTTATTCCTATCAATTGGTGCTTTCGTTGAGAGTGTGTATGCCCACAAGGATGACATCGCAAAGGTTGGATTCCATTGAAGCCCGCGTCGCCGCTGTTGAATCGAGTCTCCGAAACCAAGAGGCAATGCTCACGGGACAAGATCAACTGGTACGTTCTGCCACACTGAAGGAACATACAACACAGCTGAGTTCCTTGATGACTAGTGTCGGCGAGATTACCAGGTCCCTTCAGGCTTTGCATCTCGAGGTGCGAGAAGAATTCCAGCGGCAACAAGCGCCTGGTTCAGGCACGGGTTCGAACGACGGATCCGGTCCGACCTCCCTAGTGATGGAGGATGTGCGCCTTGCAGCTAAGAGGGTCGAGCTACCCTCCTTTAATGGTGAGGACCCTGTGGGGTGGGTTGCAAAAGCGGAGGCATACTTCGCTGTACAGGGAACACCACCAGAGATGCAAGTGCAATTGGCTCAGATCTGTATGGATGGAATGACGTGGCACTGGTTCAAGGTCTTACGAGATTCCGAACCTCAACTGAGTTGGGAGGTGCTCAAACGCTCTCTGATGGATCGCTACGGCGATCATCAGTCCGGGAATCCCTTTGCTCAACTCAAACTTCTCCAACAGATCGGAACCGTAGATGAATATGTCGAGGCATTCAAGGTTCTTATGGCGCAGGTTCCCCCAATGACCGAAGATCAGTACATGGGTTTCTTCGTTAGGGGATTACGAGAGGATGTTCGAATGGAGGTGTTGGCTTTCGAACCTCCAAATCGACACAAAGTGATCTCAGTCGCGCGACTGATAGAGCGACGACTGGACCGAGTGACCCAATCAGGAGGGGTGCTGGGAGGACGAAATACATATCAAACCTGGAGAGTCATCGCGTCGACGACCCCGAATCAAGGTGGAAACCGCAGTCAAGGAGGGAGTTTTGCCGGTTCCTCCTATTCTACGGGTAGTTCAAGTGGAAATAATGAGAAGGAGCAAAGGGGAGGTACCAGGCAGGCCACTCCTCACTCTCAAAGTGGAACACGACATCTATCTTATCAGGAGCTAAAGGGCCTCTGTTTTAAATGTGGGCAACACTATAGCCTAAGTCATCAATGTCCGGACAAACATCTTCAGCTCCTCATTTGGGAAGGAGAGGAACCAACTGATAATTCATTGTTGGCAGTGGAAGAAAAAAGGGATGATGAAGGCTGTGAGATGTTTGCCAAGCTCTAGAGTATCGGGCTCTCGACCTGAGGGACTTGGCTCATTCTAAAACGATTAAGCTGGAAGGGGCTCTAGATGGATACCCAATTCTGCTCCTAGTGGATACTGGGGCCAGCCACAACTTCGTTGCAAAGAAACTAGTGAATTCATTGGGATTGCATGTCACTAATACCAAAGAATTTGGGGTGAGTTGGGGCAATGGCAGTATGTGTATATCTCAAGGAGTTTGTATAGCGCTTGAGGTAAAGGTGGGAAGGTACATGATAGTAATTGAGCCTACGTTTTGGACCTCGGTGGAGTAGATTTAATATTGGGAGTTGAGTGGTTGGAGACCTACGGGAAAATCAGCATGGACTGGAAAAGAAAGACAGTAAGCTTTGAGGAAGACGGACACATCATAACACTAAGGGGGTCCAATAATCAATCCAACCTTGAGTTGCGCAAAGTCCTGGGGCAGCACAGTGCAGTTTCTAAGGAAATCAAAGGGCATCCACCGCATAGAGCTCATTATCAAGTTGAACCTGGAGGTGCTTTGGCAGCAGCTTTACCACCTAGACCGGAAGTTGATGAATCTGACCTCCCAATTTCGAAAGTTGTACTGGCCACCAAGGCGAAGAAATGTAATGGCAAGCCCATTTTGGAGTGGCTTATCCCTTGGAAGCCCCAACCAACAGAGGAGGCAACTTGGAAGGAAGCTAACATGATCAAGTCAAGATTCCCTACTTCTTGCCTTGAGGACAAGGCAATAGTTTCAGAAGGTGGTATTGATAGGAAACAGCCTCAGTCGATGAGCCCACAACACACCAAGGCCCTCCAAGCCCATACACGGAGGCCCAAATACCCCAGAGCCTAACAGCTGAGCACCTGTTGCTGCCCGTAACTACAAAATAGAATATATGCCTATGATTAGTTAGTTATGGACAGAGGAGAGAGAAATTGTACAAGAGGGTAGGCACCGAGTGACAAAATCAGTTATATAGGGAGGGGAGTGTGAGGAAATGAGGTATGCTGAATATTGTTAAGATTTGGGAGTCCTGAGATATTTTCTCAGACTTGGGGTTTAGAGATTCCTTCTCTAACCTGGGAGGCTTGCCTCTTATTTTCTTTGTAATCCCTTCTTCTCTACATAAACAATACAAAGGTTTCTCTGATAGGAAGTTATTCCTATCATAAATGAAACAAGAAAAGTGAAAGTTTTTTCTGATTTGAAAAACCTTGAAACAGTGCGAAGTCATCTTAAAAGTGAGACATCATTTCCATGTGGTGCATAATAACATACTGACTGAAGGACCAAATTGAAGCGAGTTTTATGAATGTCATGGATTAAATTGAGAAAATCAAAATATTAGGGATGAAATTGAGTGTAACTGAGATGTCAAGGACAAAAATAGGGTTTTAGTAAACAAAATTTAACAGGCAAAGCAAATAAAATTTAACAGAATTATATTAGGATAATTATGTAAAAGAAAACCACCTTACATCTGATATAGAAAATTAGACAGTTGCATTTGCACAACTTTAAAGCAAGTATCATCCATTTTTTTAACAATTCAACCACACCTTTTATATTTTATTTACATGCTTGACTTAAAAGGTTAAGACTTAAGGAGTATGGTAGCATTCTACTCATCATCTCAGCAATAGCAAATTCTACTCACTCAAAGAGGTTGGATGGTATTTCTGCAAAATCAAGAACCACTCTGGTGCCTGAAAAATGTTGGTAGTCCTACAATAAGAGCAACATGACAGCATCACATTACAAAATTTATGGCAGCACCTCTTTTCTAAACTTTCTATTCTCAAGTAAACGTCATTCATTAAATGATAAGAACATGACAGAATCACATTACACAAACGATCGCAGTAACCTTTTTTTTTTTCTAACCTTTCAATTTTCAAGTAACCGTTATTCACTAAATGCTTGCAAACGTATTTTGGTTCACTTAACAATACAGCAGGACAGTTCATATAATTATAATTCAAAACTAATTTAAACAATATCATTGAAGTTCAATTCAATTTGCCAAAATCATGTTCATATTTATTATTTATGCCTTTAGAATATTTATATATAATGAGAAAGGTATTTGACTACCATAAATAACACATGTTAGCCTACTGATCCTGAATAATTGCTATTCTCTGGGTTATGCCACAATATGCCAACTCTTAAATTAAGAAAGAAAGAAATAGCATTATCATTTCATTAAATAGGAAAAGAGTAAATCTTTATTATGTATTTATCTCTGTTATTTATACAACATGACTAACTTGATATTATTGGGATTCATGCTTTATATTCTTAAGAGAACAACACATTAATGATAAATTGAACAAATACAACATGTTTTCAAAGAACCACTCACATAATCTAAATATCATTTTAATAATTAATAATTCTGTAAAAGCATATTTGTCCGTGTGGTCTTCAACAAATGAGTTGAAGACTAGGTTATCAATAGCGGCGCTATTGCGCGCTATAGTGGTTTAGCGGAGTGGAGCGGCGAGTGGTCGCGACTGGGAGTCCCATCGCAGTGCGGATCTCCGGAGCGTCAAACGCGGCAGCGAATCACGGCCAATAGCGGTGGACATCACGGGAGTAGCGGAACCGCTACTGTGAAGGGTGGTTGAAAACCTTATTTTGCCCCCAAAATTTGGACGTTCCCTTTTTTTAGGCTTTTTTTCGTCATTTTCCAAAACGCTTTTAGTTTTAGGGTGAGCAGTCGTTCACCCAAAAAATGTCCCAACCTTCGTACGTTCTCTGCAACCATCTCTCGCCCATTCCCTCTCTGTTCCGGCAACTTCTAGTGATTTCTGCCGACTTCCGGTGATTTCTAGCTCCTCTGTTGCGTTCTTCTTCATCTTTGTGTTGTTTTTTTCTTCTCTCCTACTCTCTAATGCTCAATTCCTCTGCATCCTCAACAACCAAGTCAACCACCAACTCCTTGGAGTGCTGCATCCTCAACCGCTTCGTGTGCATTGGTGAAACTGAAACCTACTGGTGACAACCTTGATATAGCTTGGGAATGGAATAGCTTGAAGGACATAAACAATAAGAAGGCTATCACTTGTGATTTTTGTGGCAAGACTACATCGAGGAGAATTACTAGAGCCAAGAGACACCAAATGGGGGTGAAGATAGATCTTGGTGCTTGCATTAAAACTCCAGCTGAAATCAAGGCCAAAATCAAGGAAGCCTGTGAGAGTAAAAAAGTTGTAAGTGGTGCATACTTGAGTGAGTTGAAGGAAGACAATGATAAGGAAGAAGAGGTGCAAGAAATTTATAACATTTGGGCTGGAAAAAAGCCGCAACATACCCATGCTGCCAAGAGAGGAAAAATAGTGAAAGGCCCCTTGTATTTGCTTCTATTTAAAAATCTAGAAGCATCAAACAAATTGACAAAGGCTAAAAGGCAAACAAGCAAGCAAGCATAAATGATGCTTGTGATAAAGAAGCAAGGGCTAGAACTATTCAATATATTGCTCGGTGCATCTATAAGAATGGAATTCCTTTATTTGTGCACTCTAGAAGCTTCAAGTTGATGGTTGAAGCTACTGGAAACTATGGTCAACACTTATAGCCTCCAAGCTACCATGAGATGAGGGTTCCATTGCTGAAAAAGGAACTAGATCTCACAAAAGACTTGTTGAAAGGGCACAAGATAGAGCGAGCTCAATATGGATGTTCAATCATGTCTGATGCATGGACAGACGAAAAGATGAGGACATTGATCAAAAGCTGCAAGACTTGGTATATGTGAAGTATAACCAAGCTCTTAAAGACCGTTTTGACAGCCAGGATTTAATTGATTCCATTCTCCTAGACAATATTGATGATTGTAATGAGTAGTTGGTAGGAGAAATGGATGAAGATGAAGAGGCAGCTGAAGATGAGTTGTTCTTTGGTGATGATAACTTGACTTGGGGAGTTGTTGCTGATGCGGTTAGGGTTGGTGCAAACAAGATTAAAAAAGACAGATGCGCCTTCTTCTAGTTCTAGGAAGGAAAAGAAAGTTGTACAAGAAGAAGAGGAAGAAGAAGAAGAAGAGGAAGAGGAAGAGGAGGAGGAGGAGGAGGAGCAAAAGGAGGAGGAGAAGAAGAAGAGGAAGAGAAAGAGGAGGAGGAGGAGCAAAAGGAGGAGGAGGAGAAGAAGGAGAAGAAGAAATCTTTAAATCAAGTAGTGAAGAGAATGATGATGTGGAAGATCTTGGTGATGGGGACAGTGGATCCATTTAAGGAATCACTTGTTGTAATTATTTTGAATGCTTAGATTAGTATTTAGTACTTTGATGTTTGAGCCTTAGAGGTTTAAATTCATTTAAGTTATATTTGATTTGAATGTTAGTGACAATGAATTTTGATTACTAATTATGAATGTCTTTAATTTTGTGTATTTTTCTACTTTTGAGCATTTATGTGTATAATATAAATAAATTACTTACATTGTTTCTCTAATCTTCACTATAGCGGCCGTCCCGCTATCCGCTATCCGCTATCCGCTATCCCGCTTTAGCGGTTTTGGGGTCAGCCGCTACGTGCTGCTATCCACTATTGACAACCTAGGTCGAAGATAATGAGTAATGTTATTTGTACACCTGGATTGTGGACACCTGGGTGACACCTGCTTTACATGGTTAACGCAGTTCAAATACGTGGTTAATTACGTTCAGTAGATGGTTAATGGATATAACAAGGGGTCACAACTCATTAACCATCCACTGAACGTAATTAACCACGTATTTGAACTGCATTAACCAAGTAATTAACCAACCATGCATCCTACATGGGTGCATGTTATGACATCTGGGTGACACCAGCTTTACATGATTAACGCAGTTTAAATACGTGGTTAATTACGTTCAGTAGATGGTTAATGGATATAATAAGGGGTCACAACTCACTAACCATCCACTGAACGTAATTAACCACGTATTTGAATTGCATTAACCAAGTAATTAACCAACCATGCATCCTACATGGATGCATGTTATTTTTTTGTACACCTTCAAACTTGGTTAATGCAGTTCAAAGACGTGGTTAATTACGTTCAGTGAGTGGTTAATGAGTTGTGACCCATTGTTATATCCATTTACTATCTACTGAACGTAATTAACCACATATTTGAACTGCGTTAACCATGTAAAGCAGGTGTCACCCAGGTGTCCACAATCCAAGTGTACAAATAACATTACTCAAGATAATAATTGAAGAGACATTTGAGAAGCAAGTAGTTAACTTTGAAAAATAATATTGTATTATATTTTAATTGCCTAATTTGCCTCACCAACCCCAATTGCCCAGAAGTACATCTGAGTCCACCACTTCATATAGCTTCTGTAAAGTAACAATTTTGTCATGAAAAGTTCAAGAGAGTACCGTTCTTGAAAGTAGTGAATGAAGAGCATGTCCAAACTCATGAAAAAGAGTTTCCACATCCGAATGACTAAGCCTTACAGCTGATGGATTACGTGAACCCGAAAAATTACAAACAAGAGCTACAACCTGCAAAATTATCAGAATCAAGCAACATCCAGAAGAATAAACAGTCTGCCTCCTCTATAGTGAATGAAGCATTTAGTCAGCAAAGTGTGTGATAAGTACAGATAATAACAGTAAAAAAAACAGTAGGAACACCAAGGAGCCAAGCTCCAATTACAGTGATAGGAGACAGAAACTGTAGAGACAGAAGTACCAGTAAAAGAAGAAAGGAGAAAATCAGAGAACCGAAGTGTTGTCTTTGCCCAATGGCCTAAACCATCCCAAAACCTCGTAGTTCCAGAATAACCCCCAATCAACCCCTACCTCCCTATTTATTCACTCCACTTACTGCCTATTCATTTGCCTTTTTAATCTCTCCACTCCCACTAGCTATAATTGCTGCTCTCTTCACTTTCTCCACTCTCACTAGCCCTACTACTGCCCCTCTTTATTATCTCATACAATTGGTGTAGATCGGGCTACTTAATTTATTATTAGATTTAGGGATCTTTTTTAACAGTTAGAGTTTTTAATTTGGGATTATTTTTTTATTTAGGAATTTTATTCTATTTTGGATTATTTTATTCCAGCTTAGAATAGGAATAGCTTTTTATGATGTTTGTCTTTATTGGGTCTATAAATAGGCCTTCTATATAAAGAATTAGACAGCTTTAATGATTAATGAATATTGATTTCCCAAATTGAGAAAGTATTTGAAACTTGAGTTGGAGGAGCACTCCGCCCTAGAGTTACTCTAGGTTTATTCAAGGCAGTATCCTGCCAATAGGCATACTATTAAGGTTACATTCTACATCATATGACATCAGAGGGCTTAATTTTGATCGCTTCCACAACGCTTCAGCCTTCACCTCGTCACAAATCTCAAGATTTCTGTGTTTTTAATTCATCATTGGACTAAAAATGTTCAGATCTACCAACCCTTGGTGTCCAACAGAATGACAATTGACAAGTCTTCAGAGACACGCCGGAAACAAAAAACTACAGCAACAAACATGAGGTCATCGGTCGGAAATATGACGGCGACTAGCGGCGGACGGCAGTTGACGACGACAGGTTTGGTGATGGAAAGAGAACTGAGCAAAGAGATCCAAATTTTAAAGAACTGCACGCCTTTCAATAGTGACGGGACCAGTTACAGAGGATGGTACTGTTCTGATACCAACTTGATGGGGAACATTATAATATAGTATTATGTGAACTAGTATGAGCTAAGTAATGAGTTACTTGTAGTGCACCCCAAGTAAAGGGTATTTGTCTTTGTGTAGTTACTGTCTTAGTATAAATACAGGGCTAACAAGTTTTGTGTTCAACTATTCTGACCTCTTGGTGAAATAAAGTTCTTAGTCTCACGTTTCCTTCACCTTTCCTTTCTCTTTCTAAAACCTTGTTTTCCACAGGAGGATGTATCTCTTCTCTGTTCTCTCTTATATCACTTCTTTAAAAAATTAAAAAAAGAATTTCACATTAAAAAGCCCTGATATTTGGGTGACAAAGAGAACCATAATTTGTAGTTAAATGCCTCAATCTGATTGATTACAGCAATAAAGAACTTTCACATACTGGAAGTTGGTATTCTGCCTGAGAAATACTGCAACCCCCTTAATTACAAAATGATCACAAGAGCTTCGGCTTGAAGACTTGGGCACTAGTAAAGGTCAGACTGACGATATGAGAAGTGTGATGTGGAGAAGCTGGAAGAAGGTCGAGGGGCTGCTAAGGAGAAAGGTCAAAGACCTCCAAGTGCTGTCTTGCCAAGGAGGCCACCAACGGTTTTGTTATTCAGAATAAAAGCTAGTTGCCTAAGGAGTTGCTTTTTATCCTTGATGTTTACTTTGCTGGTGTTTACGGGTTTGCTATTTGTAACAAGTTGCAGACTTAGTAAGCTTCCTACTTGATGGGGAGCATTATAATATAGAATTAAGTGAACTATTATGGGCTAAGTAATTAGTTACTTGAAGTGCACCCCAAGGTGAAGGGTACTTGTTTTTGTGTAGTTATAGTTACCGTATTAGTATAAATACAGAGCTAAGCAACTGTTGTGTTGGACTATTCTGATTGCTTGGTGAAATAGTGTTATCTTAGTCTCACGTTGACTTCATTTTTCCTTTCTGTTTCTAAAATCTTGTTTTTCCACAGGAGCATGTATCTCTTTTCTGTTCTCTCAAATATAACTTCTTTATTAAACAAAAGAATTTCGCATTAAAAAGCACTGAATATTTGAGTGACATAAAGAGAACCATAATTGCTAGCTAAATGCCTCAATCATATTAAAGTAAAAGAGTTTTTCACATACTGGAAGTTGGTATTCTGATTGAGAAATCCTGCGACCCCCTTTAATTGCAAAATGAGCACAACCAGGATATTTCCCCTTTCTTGAGTACAAATCGAGGTAGAGATATCCTAAGTCACCCTGAAATGAGTTTGAGTCTCAGTCCATTCAAACTGATTAATGAAAAAAGGGAAAGACAATATTGATATCAATCATCGGTGGCCATGTAAGTTACGAGTAATCAGATCCCTGGCACAACACACACACGTGTGTGTGTGTGTGTGGTGGGGCGGGGGGGGGGGGGGTGGATATCTAGTGAGAGGGGTTTTTTTTTTATGTGAGAGTGAGAGGAGCAAATCTTGACCGTTAAAACCATACATGGATGGTTAAGATTAAAAGTTGGTTAGTGGTCATGTGATCATTTAAAAAACGTCATGTGACTATATGTTCTAATCTTGACCATTCATGGTTTGATCCAAAGGCTAAGATTTGTTCCTCTCACTCTTATATAAAAACAATCCTCTCAGTGGATCTCTCTCTCTCTCTCTCGCTATATATATATCAATATATATATATATATATATATATATATATATCCTTACCCCCGCAAACTGTTTCCAAGATTTGAACCTGTGAACTCCAGGTTACCATGAAGCAACCTTTTAAGAAAGAGATATAACATTGTCGATTAAATTTAATGTTTAATAAAAAGTAAACATTCATTATTTTAATAAAAAAACAACCAATTCGGGCAAAGCATAAAATAGCTATACAAAAGAAGCTTGAGAGTAAGGTTGATATGTTAGTAAAAGCTTGAATCTTAACCGGTCATTAATAAAATTGACCTTTCTCTTCCTTCAATTTAAGGCACAACATTTATCATTTTTAATTTGGTACTTGTACAAAAAAGGCTTTAAAATTAATCCCAACATGTACAATCATTTATAATGTAAATTTAGTCCCCACCATCTCTAGCCATTATAATATCATGAGTGTATGGGCCAAATTATTAAGAAATATAAAGACCAAATTGAAAATAAGTGTCATAGACCAAAAATATATCTTAACCTATATGTTGGAAATAACAAGTAACTAATAATTATGGTTCATGTACTTGTAGGTTCATGTACATAGATTATATTATTCATGTACTTAGGAAATAACTCTTAGGAAATAACGCTTTTATTAATTGCCTTGTAAACATAAGATGTATTTATTCCGCAAGTGTATATAAATATCAAAATACTTGTTTTTTCAATTTGGTACCAAAGCTCCCGATCTGGAAGTCTCTTTTTCGCTGCTCCAGCCTTCATAGCCGGTGGTTCTTGCCTTCATTGCAGGAAATTTTTTCCAGTAAATACCTTCATTGTGTACCCACTCACTCCGACCACCATAACACCAACACCCAACCTCAGCAAATGGACCACCATCCAATTTCTGGCCGACCACCAACCCCCCCCCCCCCAACCAACCAACCCTCCTCACGCGCCTCCCTGTCTCTCTGCGCGTGAGCCCAAGTGCCACCCTTCCATGGAGCTTGACGACGCGTCAGCCACCCTTTCTGGCTGATTTCTTTGCCACCTCCTCTATCTAGTTGTACCCTCACCTTCCCAAACTTCCTCCAAACAGAACCTCTTACAGTCCATAACTCATTCCTCCCTTACTGCTGCAAACAAGTTAGAAGCTGAGTCAACCTTATCACAAACACCTTGGCTTAATTTATTGAGAGGGATAGGGGATCTTTGAGTTCCTCTTAGGTCTGAATCCAGAATATGACCCTATTTGGGTTCAGATTTTGGCAAAGGGAGAAGCTACCAATTCTCTTAGAGGTATTCTGTATTGTTTGTGGTGAGGAAAGTCGCAGAACAGTCATGCTTCATGAAAAGTCAACTGATGGGTCAGCATTAGCAGCCAACAAACTGGTTAAAACAGGCAACCCTTCATCTTCTTCTTCTTCCAAGTCCAAATGTTGGTGCATCTAATGTAAGAAGTCTAGTCATACCAATGAGAATAGCTAATTCCATGGGAATGACCAGGTTCTTAGCCGCATAGGAGTATTTAAGAATATTAATTGGGACGGCTCATTTGACTTCCATAGAATCTGAGTTAGAAACAGAGGTCAAACATGTGAATGATGAGATCCCTGACTGTTAGTAATCGGGGATCCCGTTTATACCACACATGTCTCCACACCATGGTATGATATTGTTCATTTTGGGATTACACCCTCATGGATTTGCTTTTGGACACCACCCAAAAAGCCGTTTTTTATACCAACGGCTCTGATACCACTTGTTAAGAACGGGGGATCCCGTTTATACCACACATGTCTCCACACCATGGTATGATATTGTCCACTTTGGGCTTACACCCTCATGGATTTGCTTTTGGACATTACCCAAAAAGACTCATACCAATGAAGACATTTCCCGTGCTTATAAACCCAAGTACCTTCCCTTGTTTGAACAATATGGGACTTGTTTATACCTCAACACTGACCTTATTAAGGACGAACTAGAACGTTTAAGGAATCTTAGTGGTTCCTTCAGTAAGCCTTCTGTCACTTGCTCTCTAGCCATGAATGGTACCATGAGGATTCTTGGATTATTGATTATGGTGCAACTGATCACATGACCTTTTGTGCTTCCCATTTTTACATCATATCAAATTTCCATTGGTTAACATCATATAATTGTGGTCGATGGCTCTCATACATCAATTGCGGTTTTGGTAATGTTAAACTTAACTCTTTCCTAAATTTGCAAGATATGCTTCATGTTTCTAAACTTTTCTCTAACCTTCTTTCTATACATAAACTTACCAAAGACCTTAATTATGTTGTAACCTTTTTCCATTCTCATTTTGTATTTCAGGACCTTGTCACGGGGAAGACGATTGGAGTTGCTAAGAAACAGGGAGCGTTGTACTACCTGGAGATGCAAGCTTCAGGTGAATCTGGTGTGAAGTTCCAACATTTATGCCATCAATCCAAGTCGTGTGCCTCCCAAATTTAGCTTCAACATAAGTGTCTCGGGCATCCCCCATTTATTTTGCTTAAGTTCATGTTTCCTTTGTTTTTGAAAGAATCAGTTGATCCTTTAGTTGTGACATGTTTGTAAATTTTCCAAACATCATTGGGTAAGTTTTCCTTCAAGTGCTAATGAAAATGATGAATCATTTTTTCTTATCCATACTGATGTTTGGGTCCTATTACCATTCCTAATATTTCTGGTGCTAAATGGTTTGTGTCATTCATTGATGATTGCACTCGTGTCACTTTTCTCGATAAAAGATAAATCTGAAGTGTACAAACTATTTACTACATTTTATCATATGATTCATATTCAATTTGGAAAAACTATCAAACGTCTTAGATTTGATATGGTAGGGAATCTGTAAACCAAAATCTTTCTACCTTTCTTAAAGAGTTAAGTATTATCCATGAACTAGCATGTGTTGATACTCCCCAACAAAATGGGGTTGTTGAAAGAAAAACGGACATTTGCTTGATATGACTAGGGCATTGTTATTCCAAAGGTCTGTTCCAAATTCATACTGGGTGAAGCTGCTTTAACTGCTACTTATTTAATAAATAGGATACCTTCTAGAGTATTTGGTGTATTAGTCTGGTTCATGTCATGAAATCTATCTTTCTCTCTATTCCTACTATGCAAAGTCTTGAATCTCGTGTTTTTGGTTATGTTGTTTTTGTCTATGTTCATCGCCAACATCGGGAAAAACTTGACTCTCGTGCTATTAAATGCATTTTCATTGGTTATGCTCCGGAGAAGAATGGATATAAATATTATCACTTTTCAAGTCGTTTATTCTTTGTCTCCATGGATTTCACTTTTCAAGAAAATCAACCATTCTTCACTTCCTCTCGGCTTCAGGGGGAGAACACTACAGATACGGAAGCTAAGATATTTTCTCAAGGTGTGACATACCCTTGCTTCCATCCTCTGATATGTCTTCTGCTACACAGGAATTAGCAACTTCTGCTAGTCATCCACCTGGGAGAATTGCTAGGACTAAAGCTAGCTCACTAAAAATAGTTTACAAAAAAAAGAGAAAACAATCTGAACTGATCCAACCTCAATTCCAAGAGTCTGAACTGATGGTAATACTTGCTAAACCTAATGGTTTACATATTCAATTAAATATTTGTGATTTTGACCCTGATAATGACTTACCTAGTGCATGGAGAAAAGGGAAAAGGTCGTGTGGAAAGTACATTATTTCTCAATTTGTCTCTTCTACAAACCTTTCTTTGCAGCACCAAAGCTTTATTTCAGCCATACATTCTATTAGAATCCCCACGACAGTACAAGAAGCATTGAAGGATAAAAGCTGGGTTCAAGCTATGAATAAGGAGATGAAAGCCTTGGAAAGGTCAACATATGGTTATTTCATGTTGCTTGAAAGACCAAAAGAAAATAGGCCAATTGGGTTCGGATGGATATGTACTGTAAAATACCGATCTGATGGTACATTATACACGTATAAAGCAAGACTGGTTGAAAAGGGATACACTCAAACTTATGAGATAGATTATGAAGAGACATTCGCTCCAGTAGCGAAAATTAACACTGTATGAATTCTACTCTCTCTTGCTGCACACTTTCAGTGAGTACTTCATCAGTTTGATGACAAGAATGCCTTTATTCACGAGGAGTTGGAGGAAGAAGTTTACATGGAGGTTCCTCTTGAATATGATTTGTCTGGTGAGATGGTGCTCAAACTGAAAAAAGACCTATATGGGTTGAAGCAATCATCACGAGCTTGGTTTGGGAGATTCACCAAGACTATGGTGGCCCTGGGTATAAACAAAGCCAAGGTGATCATATCCTCTTTATTAAACAGTCACCTGAAGGGAAACTTATTGTTATGTGGATGATATCATTATTTCAGGCAATGATGCAGCCGAAAAACTACTCCTAAAGGAAAATCTAGCTACTGAGTTTGAAATGAAGGACCTAGGGAGATTGGAATGTTTTCTTGGAATTGATGTTGCCTACTCCAAACATGGTAGCTTCATTTCTCAACGGAAATATATTCTTGACCTTGTCAAGGATACTGGGAAGCTTGGATGCAAAATTACTGGTGTGCCTATTGAGTAAAATCATAGAATGGGCAAAAAGTCCCAAAGTTGATAGACTCAGTATCAAAGGTTAGTAAAGAAGTTGATATACCAGATTTATCATATGTTGTTAGCGTGGTAAGCTAGTTCCGAACCTCAGTAAGCCTTCGGCCACTTGCTCTCTAACCATGACTGGTAAGAATTTAAGTTCATTTTCTTTTTATGCTTCTAGTTGTATATCTGAGGATCTCTGGATTATTGACTCTGGTGTTACTGATCACATGACCCCTCATCTCTTATATTTTTCAACTTACTCAAAGTTGTCTGGTAAGCATCACATCACTGTTGCTAGTGAAGCCCATGTCCCTGCTTCAGGATGTGGTAACATTTCACTTCAACCTTCCCTTACTTTACATAATGTGTTTCATGTCCCTAAATTGTCAAATAACCTTATTTCTATTCATTAGCTTACTCGAGATTTAAATTGTGCAGTAACCTTCTTCCCCTCTCATTGTGTGCTTCAGGATCTTGCCATGGGGAAGACGATTGGAGTTGCTAGGGAGCAGGGCGAGTTGTATGTTCTCCATCGAGATCGAGGTAGTACCAGACCGATGTTATCCACTTCCTGTTATCAGACAAGTTCAGAATCCAATACTTCTCAGATATGGCTTCACCACAAACGCCTTGGTCACCCTCCTTTTCATATTCTCAAGTCCTTTTTTCCCCATTTGTTTACAAAAGGTCTAGTTGAGTCTTTACATTGTGATGTTTGTCAGTTTGCGAAACACCATTGCACAACTTTTTCTCCTAGTAATACTAAAAGTATTGAACCTTTTGATCTTATTCATTCTGATGTGTGGGGACCTTCCTCTACTTCTAGTATATCTGGTGCCAAATGGTTTGTTTCCTTTATTGATGATTGCACTAAGGTCACATGGTCATTTCTCATGAAAGATAAAACTAAAGTTTTCCAATTGTTTTTCAATTTTTACCGCATGATTCAAACTCAATTTGGAAAATCTACTAAAAGGTTACATTCTGATAATGGCAAAGAATATGTGAATCAACATTTTACCAAATTTTTTTAAAGAACATGGTCTTTTGCATGAGTTAACTTGTGGATACCCCGCAACAAAATGGGGTTGCTGAAAGGAAGAACCGTCATCTCCTTGAGATTGCACGGGCTCTACTCTTCCAAATGTCTATTCCTATGTCTTACAGGGGGGGGAAGCTATTTTAACTGCCACATATTTGATAAACACGTTGCTCACTCGAGTCTTGGATGGTCTTGGTACTGTTCAACTAATAACGTCCTTCTTCCCTTCCGTTCCGAATATGACAAATCTTTCATGTCATGTCTTCGACTGTGTTGCCTTTGTTCATGTTTATAGTCAACATCGTGGTAACTTGGATCCTCGAGCTGTTAAGTGTATATTCAAAGGCTATGTTCCTGACAAAAAAGGGTACAAATGTTATCATCATCCAAGTCGTCGGGTCTATGTTTCCATGGATGTCACTTTTCGTGAATCTTAGTCATTTCACCCCGGTCCTCAGCTTCAGGGGGAGAGTGGTATTGAAGCTGAGTCTCTAGAGTCCCCTGTTTTTCCCCATGTGGCGGAACCGATAAAGTCACCTGTCTTACCTCTTATAAAGGATCTTGTCTTCCCTCTTATAAAGGATGTGACATCATCTTCTGGTACTACTTCGGAGACCAAAGTAGCCCTTCCTATATCAGAGCAGTTAAAATGGAAAGGGTATCACTTTCAGAGGCGTACAAAACCCGACCGCATCTAGCAGCAACTTTAGCCGCCTGAACCGGAGGTAAATATTCCTAACTCTAAGCCTTTGATTAGTCCATTAAATAATATTTGTGAGCCTAACCCCGATGACTTGCCAATAGCCTTGAGAAAAGAAAAGAGAACATGTGCCAAATACCTAATATCTCAGTTTGTGTCCACCAAACACCTGTCAGTACAGCATCATAGCTTTATTTCAGCTATTGATTCCATCAAAATCCCCACTTCAGTTCAAGAAGCATTAATAGATAAGAATTGGGTTCAAACCATGCATGAAGAGATGAGTGCCTTGAACAAGAATGAGACCTGGGAAATTGTTGAGAAACCAAAGGATAAAAGGATAGTCAGGTGCAGATGGGTTTACACAGTGAAATATCGGTCTGATGGTACTCAGGACCGATATAAGGCAAGACTGGTTGCAAAAGGGTACACTCAGACATATGGGATAGACTATGAGGAAACATTCGCCCTGGTAGCAAAGATGAACACAGTCAGGATTATCCTCTCCTTGGCAACACACTTTGGTTGGGACTTGCACCAATTTGATGTTAAAAACGCCTTTCTACATGGCTGGGAAAAGGAGGTATATATGGACATTCCACCATGGTATGACCCTATTGGTTGAGGAAATAAGGTGTGCAGATTACAGAAGGCCTTATATGGTCTCAAGCAGTCTCATCGTGCTTGGTTCGGAAGGTTCACCAATGCTTTGGTGTCCCTAGGTTATAGCCAGAACCAAGGATCATACACTCTTTGTGAAACATCATGAAGCCATGGTATTCCTTTCAATGTTGCCAAATCTAGAAGCTTCAAGTTGATGGTTGAAGCTATAGGCAATTATGGTAAACACTTGAAACCTCCAAGCTACCATGAGTTGAGGGTTCCTTTGCTTAAAAAGAAACTAGAGTACACAAATACTATGTTGGAGGGTTTCAAGAGAAAGAGAGCTGAATATGGATGCTCTATCATGTCCGATGCATGGACAGATAGAAAAAATAGGGCATTGATCAACTTCTTGGTCAATTCTCCTAGTGGGACGATGTTCATTCGGAGCGTTGATGGTTCCGCATATTCTAAGACCGGGCCAAAGATGTTTGAGCTTGTGGACTCCTTTATTCAAGAGATAGGAGTGGAAAATGTGGTGCAAGTTATCTCCGACAATGGTAGCAACTATAAAATGGCGAGTAAGAATGTTATTGCTACTGTTTAAATTTTATAATACTATATTCACGTTCTAATTTGTTAATCATCTACTTCATTTAATTTGGTCTTAGGTGGTCTTATTGAAGAGAAGTATCCGAAGATCTTTTGGACTCCATGTGTTGCGCATTGTTTGGATTTGATGTTGGAGGATATTGGAAAGCTGCCAAGAGTAAAGAGGGCCATAGGAAGAGGACAATTTCTTGTTGGCTTCATCTATAACCATACCTTGGCCCTAAACACGATGAGGAAGTATACTGGTCAAATGGAATTGGTCAGGGGTGGAGTGACAAGGTTTGCCACAACATTCCTCACTCTTCAAAAGTTGCACAAACAGAAAAACAACCTAAGAAGGATGTTTCTATCAGAGGAGTGGCTTAACTCAAAGACGGCAAAAGAGCGCAAGGGGAAAAGATTTAATGATATTATCCTCATGCCATCATTCTAGAATGATATAATGTACTATTTGAAGGCAATGGGGTCTCTTGTACAAGTTTTGAGACTGGTTGATAACGAGAAAAAGCCGGCCATGGCTTATATATATGAGGCAATGGATAGGGTTAAGGAATCTATTGCAGCCTCTTTCAACAACAATGCAGAGAAGTACTCAGAGATTTTTGAAATCATTGATAGAAGATGGCAGTGTCAACTCCATCATCCATTACATGCGGCTGCCCATTTCCTTAACCCTCAACACTTCTACAGCGACCCAAGTATTGCTAAAGATAAAGAAGCGACTGATGGACTCTATACAACCATTGAAAAGCTTTCCTTTGATGAAGAAGGTAATGATCAAGCTTTATGTGATCTAGCCCTTTATAGGAAAGTACAGGGTATGTTTTCCAAACCTTCTGCAATTAGACAGAGGACCACTATGTCTCCTAGTAAGTTACAATGCATTGTTTTGTTAAATTAAATTTACATGACCATTCTAAATAGTAATTCTAATTACTTATTGCATTACAGCTGAGTGGTGGTCCACATATGGACTTCATGTTCCAACTTTGCAAACTATTGCAGTCAAGGTGTTAAGCTTGACATGTAGCTCATCAGGGTGTGAGCGCAACTAGAGTACCTTTGAGCAAGTGAGTAAATGTTAAATGGTTTTATTTTATATAGTGTAATATAGTGAAACTAACTATTTTTTTAAACTTTATAATATAGATTCATTCTAAAAAGAGAAACAAGCTTGAGCATCAAAAGCTGCAAGACTTGGTCTTTGTGAAGTACAACCAAGCTCTTAGAGAACGCTTTGATCGCAAGGATTTAACTGATCCCATTCTCCTAGACAACATTGATGATTGCAATGAGTGGTTGGTAAGGGAATTGGGTGAAGATGGAGAAGAAGCGGCTGAAGATGAGGTTGTGTTTGGCGATGATAGCTTGACATGGGGAGTTGTTGGTGATGCAGTAGGGGCTGGTGAGCCAGCAAGACTTACTAGACAACATACTAGAGCTACACCTTCTACAGTTGCACCTATTGAAAAGGAGGAGGAAGAACATTTCTTTGAATCAAGTGATGAACAAGAGAATGTTGAAGTTGATGTGGTTGAAGTTGCTGGAAATGATTCTGATTCTAATTAAGATCACTTGTACTTATTTTGATTTTTGAATACTTTTAGAACAATAGAACTTTAGTTAAATTAGTAGTTAAGTACTTATGTTATACTTTTTGAAGTGGAGACATCATACTTTTTGAATGTTAGTGACTATTGAGTATTTTGAATGTTATGACTACCCCTTTAATTTTGTGTATTTTTCTGTTTTTGAGTATTTATGTATTTATATAATATAAAAATAAAATATGTAAGCTATTTTTTAGTCTTCGCAATAGCGGTCATCCCGCTACCGCTATCCCGCTATAGCGTTTTTGGGCTCGGCCGCTCCGCGCCGCTATTTGGGATTGACAACATAGACATTAATCTTCAAAGGGGAATTCATATGAAGATTCATTTGAAACCATAATTTTGTCTACTAATATTTTGACTTCACATGATTCTAAGACTTGCACTACTGCACCAACAGCAAATGACCAAGATTCATTATTTGGACCTACTCCCATCATGAGTAAGGGTCCTACTGAACCTGAGTCTACATCCTTAAATCAAAACTTCGACAAACAATCTTTGGAAATACATGGATGACCCTCCTGGCTTTGAAGACAAATTTGGGTCAAATGTATGTAAATTGAAGAAGCCACTCTACGATCTCAAACAGTCTCCGAGAGCATGGTTTCAAAGGTTCACCCAATCAATGAAGAAACAAGGATACAGTCAAGGACAAGTTGATCATACCTTGTTCGCAAAATTTTCCTCTGATGGGAAGATTACTGCACTAATAGTCTATGTTGATGACATTGTTCTTACTGGGAACGATGTAATAGAAACGGGAACGCTGAAGAAAAGTTTGGCAACAGAATTTGAGATCAAGGATTTGGGAGCATTGAGATACTTTCTTGGCATGGAGGTTTCTCGATCAAAGAAGGGAATTGTGGTTTCCCAACGGAAGTACATTCTGGACCTTTTAAAGGAAACTGGAATGAGTGGTTGCAAACCAGCCGATACCCCATGGACCCAAATGTGAAACTTTGGGAGAAAGGAGATGTTCCTGTTGATATTGGGAGATACCAAAGGTTAGTTGGCAAACTAATCTATTTGTCTCATATCAGACCTGACATTGCCTTTTCAGTGAGTGTTGTAAGTCAGTTTATGCACTCTCCATACGAAGAAGACCTTGAAGCAGTCTACAAAATTTTGAGGTACTTGAAGACCAATCCTGGGAAAGGCCAGTTCTATAGAAAAACCAATGAGAGGAATGTTGTTTTTACTGAGGCAGACTGGGCAGGATCAATCACCGACAAAAAATCAACTTCGGGGTATTGTTCCTATGTGTGGAGAAATCTTGTAAGTTGGAGAAGCAAGAAACAAGGCATGGTTACTAGAAGTAGTGCAGAAGCTGAATTTAGAGCAATGGCTCAAGGAATTTGCAAAGGGTTGTGGATTTACAGAGTGTTGGATTAACTCAAGATGAAGGTGGACCTTCCTTTCAAATTATACGGTGACAACATGGCAGCAATAAGCATAGCTCACAATCCCGTCCAACATGATAGAACCAAACATAATGAGATTGATCGTCACTTCATAAAAGAGAATATAGATGCTGGGATAATATGGTTACCTTTTGTGACTTTCAACCAACAAACAGCTGATATTCTGACCAAGAGCCTAGCAAGACACGATTTTGAACATTTGATAAGCAAGGTGGGCATGATAGATATCTATGCACCAACTTGAGGGGGGGTGTAGGAGAATCAAGAAATATCCTTGATTTTATTCCTTTTTTTATTCTATCTTTATTACTCTGATTTGATTTATTTCCTTCCTTAATTCTAGGAAGTGGCTTTATTGTAAACGCTCTATATAAACAGTCTTAGACTATGAATAAAATCATAACAGCATTCTACCATTGCCTTACTATAGTATTCACCAAGGGGCTTCCCACAGAATGATTTCAAGGCCTAACTTGCAAGCTGGGAATGATAGATATCCACTCACCAGCTTGAGGGGGAGTGTTAGAATATCTTGTATTTAATTATATTCATTATAGGATATTCTCTTATAATTAGTTTATTGTACAAATTAATAGAACAATTATTAGGATTATTTTATTCCTTATTTTTAGGATGGCATTGAGTGCCATTAGCCTATGTATTGTAAATCTTCATTGTACAATTAAACTCAGTGAATAATACTCAGAATTATTCAGCAATTGTTTTCTTTATTCAGCAATTGTTTTCTTTCAAGTGTTATAACTCCAACAGATGGTGTTATAATGCTAATGGATAACAAGGACCAAATTGAAAATGATTATATAGGGACTATACTGAAAAAAATTCTAATGTCATGTATAGGGAGTAAACATATATTTGAACCATGTTAAAATAGTAGAAACATCTAATACCAAAAAAATATAGAAACATTGTCTGAATTAAAAAGTTTCTATCACACCGTTTAGAGTTGTATCCGTTGCATCTGAAATCATTTCAAGTCACTAAGATTTCTACACTAAATACCTCTTCAGGGTGATGAAGAGACAGTTTAAGCACTTGTGGATCCCATGATTCACCAGGTGCCATAGGGATGTTAGAGAAGGTTGCACCAAACAATGACTGCGCCAGCACCTTTAAACCTTCAATACAGTTTGACAAAGAAAAATATGACGCTACAACCTGCATAATGAGTTTTGTATTAATGTGAAAAATACAAACCCAGGTAAAGGACAAACAAAACATGCAGGTATATTATGTTTACCGAAGAGTTCAATTTATAAGTAGAGGACTTCATCATTGTCATGTAGTAGGCCTCATCCCATGGCCTTAAATCTCCAACACTTTGACCACACTTTTCTCCCTTGAATTTCATAAGTAACTTAAGCTCCTAATATTATACGGAAAAGAAGAAAAACAAATCCTTCTTTTTCAGGTACAAGCACAAACCATGACGGATAAAACACCTTCCTGCCCTAGAAAGTAGAAAGTATGTCTAAAAGGAAGCTTATACCTCTTTAGCCTTAGCCCGGACCATCTTGCTCATCTCAAGTAAAAATGACATTACAACTTTCGGTGATGAAGCCAAGTTAGGTTTCACAGCAAACTCAGCATAAGATTTACACCCCATCATCTGGATAAAATAATCAGATAATAAAATCAATGGATTATGAAGTCAAAAAAGAAGATACAATTAGCTTTGTTGGGAAATACTTGTGAAAACTATCAAGCTAAGTCAATATGGATGACATTCTATCCACTTTTTCATTGAATATCAAATATTGGCCTCCAAGAAGTCAAACTACTTACTCATAATTCACATAACAGAACTGTCAAATGTGTTCCATAGCTATAGTCGAACAAAAATGTATGAAAGGGATCTAGAAATCATGTCCACCAAAAAGTTACGTAGAATGAATAAAAGAGACAACTAGACACTAATGCAATGACGTAACACAAAGGACTTAAAGAGTCAGAGTGGTTAATGAAGATACAGACCTGGGCTAGCTTGTGTCGAGCAAATATAAGCCTCTTGAGAACATCAACATTTGCATATGGAACAGAATTTCCTTGTATATATACCATTTTCCTAACCTTAAAATACGGAGAGAGAAGCACACAAAATTAGTTAAGTTTGTTGGAATTAGTAGCATTAATATTGGGAGTTGTAGCAATTATATTCAAATTCATGTACATAGTTAGTCATGAATCTAGGGAATGTTATACATGCACCTAGGAAGTAGAAATATTATTAATCTCCTTGTAAATGTAAATTGTATTTACTCCTATGAGTGTATATAAATAGTAGATCAGCTGAGTACAAACACACTCAAGCATTTCACAATTTCTTTCTTACTTCTAAGTCTGTCTACATGGTATCCAGAGCAGGTTCGTTCCCATTTTGAAGGATTCTGCCTCTGGTCCAGCAGAACCTTGAAATCCCTAAAGTCTTGTCCTTTGGAAGCCACTGTCAGGTCCAAAACTCACTGTTTCCGGCCAACCCACAGTCTACTATCGCCGGAAACCTACTCAGCAACCTCCGACGATCCTTTCCACCAAGCACCGCCACCAGAACAACCGTCACGCGCCGTCACGCGCTAATTTCTTGACGGCGTGTGAAGCCCAGTCGCAGTCACGTCCTCGACGCGTGTGAGTCACGCGCCGCCTTCCCACCACCAGAATCTCGCCGCGACCGCCCAGAAAGGTTCGCCTAAGCCTCCTCTGTCCGTCTAGCTGGTCAAAACCCACTTTTCCAGTTGTTTGGAAGTTGATCCTTGTTTTTTTAGCCTCCTATTTTTTTTTTGTTGCTGTTACGGTTGTTTTGTTACTGCTATTTGCTTGCTCGTCTCCATACAATCTCAGGTGTTAGTTCGGACTCTCCTCTGTGTGGTTTTTTATTAGAATGGGTCGTCCTCAATGCACATATTGCAAGAGAATGGGTCACACTCAAAAGACTTGTTACTCTCTTCATGGTTTTTCTGGAAAATCAGTAAATATATGTAGTGTTGACATGTTGAACAAATTTTCCGAAGCTGAGTACCAAGAATATCTTCAATTAAGAGCTGCCCGTCACTTTCATGGGTCTACTGCCACTGGTGTTCATGACTCTGCGGCCTTCATATCTCAATCTGGTAACAATCAAACTCTTTGGATAATTGATTCAGGTGCCTCTGATCATATTGCTGGTAATAGTTCTTTGTTCTCCTCCATATCTTCTCCTAAATTTCCACACTTCATAACACTTGCGAATGGTTCCAAGGTCACCGCCAAAGGAATCGGTCATGTTTCAGTCATTCCTTCTATAACTTTAAAATCTGTTTTGTTTATACCTGGTTGTCCTTTTAATTTGATCTCCCTTAGTCAACTTACTCGCTCTCTAAATTGCTCAGTAACCTTTGATGCTGGTTCTTTTACTATACAGGAACGAAGTACGGGTCGGATGATTGGCGTAGGACATGAATCACATGGTCTGTATTACCTCAAATCAGCTCTTTCTGTAAGCTGTACTGCGGTTGAATCTCCAAATCTTCTTCATGAACGATTAGGCCATCCAAGTTTGTCAAAATTGAAGCAAATGGTTCCGAATCTTGCAAAGATGTCATCATTAAACTGTGAGTCTTGTCAATTAGGCAAGCATGTTCGCTCTTCCTTTCCCAGCAAAGTTGAAAGCCGAGTTGATTCTCCTTTTTCCGTTATCCATTCAGATATATGGGAACCAAGTCGTGTGTCTTCTAATGGCTTTCGATATTTCATCACTTTTATTGATGAATTCTCCCGGTGCACTTGGGTTTTCTTAATGAAAGAACGATCTGAACTTTTGTACATTCTCACCACTTTTGTTAATGAGGTTAAAACCCAATTTGGTAAGACGATCAAAATCCTTAGAAGTGATAATGCAAAAGAATACTTTTCTGCTGCTCTTTCATCCTTTTTGTCATCACAAGGCATTCTCCATCAATCCAGTTGTCCTCATACCCCTCAACAGAATGGCATAGCTGAAAGGAAGAATAGACATCTTGTTGAAACTGCTCGGACGTTATTAATTCATGCACATGTTCCTGTCCGACATTGGGGTGATGCAGTTTTGACATCCTGTTTTTTAATTAATCGGATGCCTTCTTCTTCTCTTAATCACAAAATACCACATTCCATTTTATTTCCTAAAGAACCACTGTTTCATATTGCTCCATGAATATTTGGATGCACATGTTTTGTTCATGACATGTCTCCAGGTCTTGATAAGCTGTCTGCCCGAGCCATCAAATGTGTTTTTCAGGGGTATTCCAGGTTACAGAAAGGTTACAAGTGTTACTCTCCTATGCAAAATCGTTACTACATTTCTGCAGATGTAACGTTCTTCGAAGAAAAACTTTACTTCTCACCATCCATAGTTGAGTCTCATACTATTCAAGAAGTTTTTCCGATCCCTTATCTTGGTCCATCACCTTCCCTTGTGCCAGAACCAGTTGAAACTGCAGATATTCCTGACAATTCTCCTCTCGAGCAACCTCAAAGATCACCCATCATATATCGACGTCGTCCTCGTGTTGCTAATACAGAAATAGAAGGCACTGAAAGACCGACCGAATCATGTCCTACTCCAACAGATGGCCCTACTACGGACCTCCATGATGAGAACCCTGACTTGCCCATTGCTCTTAGAAAAGGTACTCGGTCTACCCGCAATCCTCATCCTATTTATAACTTCTTAAGTTACCATCGTCTATCTCCTTCTTATTATTCTTTTGTGTCATCCATATCTTCTGTTTCCATTCCTAAAAATGTTTGTGAGGCACTTGATCATCCAGGATGGCGACAAGCCATGATTGATGAAATGCAGGCTTTGGAGCATAATGGTACTTGGGACTTAACTCTTCTTCCTCCAGGAAAGAAACCCGTTGGCTGTCGATGGGTCTATGCTATTAAAGTCGGGGCCGATGGTCAGATTGATCGACTCAAAGCCCGACTTGTAGCCAAAGGATATTCCCAAATTTATGGACTTGATTATAGAGATACTTTCTCCCCTGTGGCCAAAATCACTTCTGTTCGACTCCTTCTTGCCATGGCTGCTATACGTCACTGGCCATTATATCAGTTGGATATTAAAAATGCGTTTCTTCATGGTGAGCTAGAAGAAGAAATTTATATGGAGCAACCTCCTGGATTTGTTGCTCAGGGGGAGTCTGGTTTGGTTTGCAGGCTACGACGATCTCTCTATGGGCTGAAACAGTCTCCACGAGCTTGGTTTGGGAAATTCAGTACGGTTATTCAAGCATTCGGAATGAAACGTAGTGAAGCAGATCATTCGGTCTTCTATTGTCATACCTCTCCTAATAGATGTGTTTACTTGGTGGTCTATGTAGATGATATAGTCATCACGGGAAACGACCAGGAGAAAATTTCTCAGTTGAAGGAACATTTGTGCAACCATTTTCAAACCAAGGATTTGGGGAAGCTGAAATATTTTCTTGGGATTGAAGTTGCTCAGTCAAAAAATGGAATTATCATCTCACAGAAAAAATATGCATTAGACATACTTAAAGAAACTGGTATTTTGGACTGTAAACCAGTTGATAGTCCCATGGATCCGAATCTAAAATTACTTCCTAGTCAAGGGGAGCCATATTCTGATCCGGAAAGATATCGGAGATTGGTTGGTAAGCTCATTTATCTCACTATAACAAGACCTGATATTTCCTTTGCGGTTGGTGTAGTAAGTCAATTCATGCAGTCTCCTCATAATGATCATTGGGATGCGGTGACTAGAATTCTGAAGTACATTAAGAAGGCACCAGGACAAGGACTACTTTATGAAGACAAAGGAGACACTCAAATTGTTGGATTTTGTGATGCAGATTGGGCAGGTTCACCTATTGATAGACGTTCCACTTCAGGGTATTGTGTTTCTATTGGTGGAAATCTTGTCTCTTGGAAGAGTAAGAAGCAAAATGTGGTCGCAAGGTCCAGTGCAGAGGCTGAATATAGAGCTATGGCTACAGTCACTTGTGAACTCATTTGGATTAAACAACTTCTTCAGGAGTTGAAGTTCGGAGACACCAAACAGATGAAACTATGTTGTGATAATCAGGCAGCTCTTCACATAGCTTCTAATCCGGTGTTTCATGAAAGAACTAAACATATTGAGATTGATTGTCATTTTGTTCGAGAGAAAGTTCTTTCTAAGGAAGTTATCACTGAATCTGTTAGTTCTAATGACCAACTAGCAGACATTTTCACAAAGTCTTTAAGGGGGTCAAGAATTCAATATATTTGTTCCAAGCTTGGAGCATTTGATTTGTATGCTCCAGCTTGAAGGGGAGTGTTGGAATTAGTAGCATTAATATTGGGAGTTGTAGCAATTATATTCAAATTCATGTACTAGGGAATGTTATACATGCACCTAGGAAGTAGAAATATTATTAATCTCCTTGTAAATGTAAATTGTATTTACTCCTATGAGTGTATATAAATAGTAGATCAGCTGAGTGCAAACACACTCAAGCATTTCACAATTTCTTTCTTACTTCTAAGTCTGTCTACAAAGTTCAAAATAGAAAAATAAACTGAGTTCATTACTCAGGCTCTTTTGAGAATACCAGCAAAATTCACCAATACTCTAGACTCATGAATAGTAAGTTGCAAAGAATATTAAATTGGATTCGAAATGCTTTTCTATTTCACCAGTACTTACTGGACACTCCTCAATAAGATTCATCGATTATCCTTACTATGATTCTACGAGTATCAAAATATCAGGGTAAAATTCCAAACCACCAAACATAAACTACCTCATCGTCTGATGACAATTGTAGCACAGAAGCAACAGTTTGTGGATCTGTTGTAATCCGAAATCCTTTCTCTTTAAGGGTATCATTCGACCCTGATAAATCCTTAGTTATTAAAGATTCTGAACAGTAGACAGGCTTAACGAGATAATGCAAATTTTTGGGGATGCGAGATGAAGGATATATATCGACATATCCTGGGTCCATGACAATGTTTTCATTGTACCTAACCAAACCAAACAAAATGCAAACAGATCAAGAGCACAGCAAAAATGGGACTAACTGAAACATGTTATAATTTGCTTTATGGGAGTATAAGTAATGAAGCAATGATTGAATTGAAATCACTGTGAAAACATTTCACAAGTATTATCAACTCCATTCAATTAAAACATACAGCAATAATGTCACCAAGTAAACAACTATTACATTATTTTGAGACCAATAACATCCTTCATTCCTTCCCAATTCACCCCAGCAACACTAACTACCAAACAAATATTATTAAATTATATAAATAACTTCATATCCCTTTTTCGTAATTTACTATATAAAAGTGATTTTTTATACACAACGCAAATGAAATAGATTATCTTAAAATCGCTTTTCAACCTATGTAGTTTATAGTGCCGTAGCGGAGCAGAGCAGAGCGGCCATGGGCCACTATGGAATCACACGTAGCAGAGCATTTTTGTATAGCGGTCGTCGCGGCCGCGAATAGCGGTGGACAGCGGCCAAATCACGGAGCGGAGCGGCGCTACTGTGAGGCACACTGTGAAAACCCACTTTTGCCTTCAAAAAAGAGTCGTTCCTGCCTTTTTTTGGATAATATGGTCATTTCGTCAAGGGTCCCGTCTGATACATTTAGGGCTTGAACACGATCCCTCACCCTCACTTTTACATTCTCCTCTTGTACGCATTGCTGCCTTTGCTTCCTCTCCAGCGACTAGCTCTTCTCCGGTGACTCCCTCTTCTCCGGCGACTCCCTCTTCTACAGCGACTGCCACTGCTGCCTTTGCTTCTTCTTCTTCTTAGTTTTCCTTTGCTGTTGCCATTCCCCTTTGTTGCTGCCTTGCTGCTGCCATTCTCCCTTTGCTTCTTCTTTTTCGACAACTGATAACATGGCTTAGATTAGTTATTTTAAGCCTTAAGGGCTTAAATTTATTTGGTTTATATTGGATTTGAATCTTATGAACAATGAATTTTGATTATGAATTATGAATATGTCTTTAATTTGTGTATTTTCCTATTTTTGAGCATTTATGTGTATGGTATAAATTTCTTGCATTGTTTCCCTAAAAATCGGTGTAGCGGCCATCCCGCTACCCCGCTATAGCGTTTTGGGGATCGGCCGCTCCGCTCTGCTATCCGGGATTGACTACATAGTTTTCAACAAACATATCCAAACATAAAACTGATTCTATTATAATTTATTATAACAATAATCAATTATGCATATAATCAATTATTGAAATAATCAATTTTCCGCAGCTAATCCAAACACACACTAAGTAAGATTATGTTGTTGTGTGAATTAACACAAGCAATTCAAAAGTAATATTGGGTTAATCTTCCTCTCTTTTCTACTGCATCTATTGAGAAAATGATGGAAAACTCATTTAAGGTGGTTTATTCATGTGAGAGGAAGCCGTAAGAAAACATTAGGAGAAACAATTAAAAAGGACCTTGCTGTAAATGCTTTTACTAAAATAGGTTTTTGATATAGCCTAATGGTATCGACTAATCCATGTTGCCAACCCCAGGTAGTGTGAAAAGGACTTTGTTGTTGTTTAGGGTTTACAATATCATACAATTAATCTAAACATATGAATAATTTCAATGGCTGCAAATTTTTTAACGTGATTTCATGATATTAAAGTTTTGGAAGACAATTTTTTTTATAAAAGATTGGAGGACAAATTTTTCAATCATATAATCCTTTTGTCATTTACTATGTAGCATTTAAGGACCTGTTCTCTTCACATCGTACCAGTTTACCAACAAATACAAAAAAGAGGCGCCAAACATAGTAGAGACAAAAACATAATGTTTAGGGAAATATTCCTTTTGGATACACAACATATGGAAACCCAAAGCTCCACCCAAAGGTCAAATATTTAGTCGGAGATGTTGTTATTAACAATACTATTGACATGTTACAAAAGCGAAGACCTCTCATTGTTTTGTCCCCTAATGTGTGTGTGATGTGCTGTTTTAGTTCAGAAAATGGGACTTATCTCTTTTTGCATTGCTCAGATGTGAACTCTCTTTGGAATCAGCTTTTTGGCATCTTAGGAGAGCACCAAGTCTGCCCTAAGGATTAGCATCAGCTTCTTCTTATTAACTATAGAGGTTTTGGCTTCGGTAAAGATGCTAAAATTCTATGGCAGTTCGAGTACACTGTGTTTGCTGTCTTCGGTGCATATGGTTGGAAGGAATGCTAGAATCTTCAAGGGAACTTCCTCATCTATATATCATAATTGATATAGGGTCATTTTGTAGGCTTGTTTGTGGTGTTCAGCCCACGGTTTCTTTAGAGGTGTTTCCTTGATAGATATGCAAAGATTGGTCTGCCTTGTTACATGACACAATATCTTAGTTCCTAAGTGTTTCTTTTTGTTTTCTTAGGAGGTTATGCATGGATATTGGGCTCCATTGTGCACTGTGACTGTCTTTTTGGAGTTTTTTCGCTGTTCTTGTAATTATATCTCTCTGTAGTTTTTTTGGTGGAGGATATCTAGTCCTCCTATCTTGTAATCCTCTTCCTTTTTAATGAATTTCTCTTTCTATCAAAAAAAATAAAAACATAATGTTTGAGAAGCAAACTATTTCACTAAAACAAATTATTCATTTTTCACCACAAGCAAAAGAAGTGCCAACCAATGCGTAAATATCAGTTATAGTCATACTTACTCTCTGCATAGCTGAGAAATTTCAATATTTTGAGTGTTTACTCGATCTAATTTCTCTGCAAACAAAGTACACCATATAAAAAACATTTTAAAGAGAAAAGCTTCCCTACATTGTTTTCTGTGAGCATAACATGGCATTAGAAGTAATATGGTTACCAGGGCAAAGACGAATTCCACCCCTTTCAAAGTCAACACGTAAGTTTCTAACTCCCCTTTGAGCTTCCTCAGAAAGCATATGACATTCTTGCTCAGCTTTCTTCACCGCATCATAGAGATCATGATTTGTGTTGAGATACTGTACAGCAAAGAGAGGAACTTCTAAGTGCTTGTACTGTGATTAGACTGTTATGTAACTTAGGCTGTATCATGTTTTAATCTAATGTCTACATGTTATTTATAGGACTATAGTGAAGAGCCAAATCTTCATGGGTTTGTTATACCAAATGCTTTCTTTCAAATCATGTCAGTTTGCAAGTTTTAATCAGCATGCTATGCTACTTGGTTGTGTGAATGTCTAATGGACCCTAAATTTTAAGTCAACATCATATCTCTGTCTTTTATTAAAATTTATATGTACTTATATTCAATTTAAATCCCTTCCCAAGCCAGTGTTTAAGGCCAGACATAGCTAAACTGGCCAGACATAGTTACCTTCCTTACTCTGCACCCAACCAGCAATAATTTGGTCCTTAATGCCATACTAATGCTTACATCGAAACCTTACAATAAATAAGCCTTTAATCCACCTACATTCCTACAATTAATCCACTCAAAAATTTTAAATTTTAGAAAACAATATTTTAGATTCAAAATGCCAAACCGGATTCAAAAGCCACATATGAAAAAATAATTGCTTAAAAGAACAAAATAGAGAAATTTCACTAAAGAGGATACTTGTTGGATCAAGTTCCAGAAAAACCCTAGCTGAAATTATCTTTTTTTAGTTTATACCAGTTTATCTCTTGAACTGTTCTGATAGAAAATAAATGAGAAGAAACATAAAGTATTAATGGTACAAGAGAAATTTAAAGAAAGATGATTTCCTGAAAGAAAAAATAAACTGTAAAAGTGACTTACACATTATAAAGTTACAATTCTCCTATTCCGTCTTTCAAATAATGATGCAAGTCAATGGAGTTTGTCTTGAATTAAACCTAAATTAGTGGCTAGATTTTTAACACAATAAAAGGACCTAACAATTAATTAAACTTATTGAGCCATGATATGAAGGAGTGGAATGGAACATGGGACCAACATAAATGAAAGGGAAAACTAACGAATTTTACAGATTAATATAAAAAAGAACTTAATGGAAAACTAAAGTGTGGCAGAGCCTGCACCCCTGCTTGACCCCTTTACATTTGACCAATTTACAGCATGAGACAATTCACTCCTATAAAGAAAGCAATAAGACGTCTCTTTTTTCCTCACCAATATCTTGTAACCAAATTATAGTCTACCAAGTTGTGAATATCCATTTAAGCCTACACAAAACTCATTCAGTTTGTTATCTTAGTTCGCTTATGTTTGTAAACATAATCACGAGGAACATATTTGTACATAGAAGGTGCAAGTCACCAAATCATGAACACACCCAGGTTCTTAATAGTTTATATAACAGCATATGATCTTTCCTTATTCTTAGGCTTTGATATTGTTTCAAAAACTTGTTTTAAATAAATCTTGGGGTGTCTTACCGAAGGAAATGGAAAGAACTAAACCTGATCTTGTTAAGTGAATTAATACAACAAAAATAAAAAGATAAACCAGCAATAAGCATCACCCGTCACCTCACATGTAGATATTCATTAATTTTCATTGATGCCTTGTTGGCCTCCTCAACAAATTCCCTGATTTACCAAAAAAAATACAATAAAACCATATAAGAAGAATGGTCAACCTGATAGCCAGCAAACTCACCACTTACTATGCAGGAAAACCAGATTATGAATTAATTAAGAAAATAAACCAACTCATAATTTTAAAAAGAAAAAACAAAGTTAGATAAGAACCTGTCTGGATGGGTATGCCTACACAATTCTGCAGAATCAACAACAGAACAGACCTGACACATCAAATGCCCAAGTAAATTAAAGTACTTGCAAAACAATACCAGAGTTAAGAGTTAATGACTACAAGTATTAACACCCATGAATCCAAACATACAGTGTCAGAAATCTCATCCATTGCTTGCATTATTTCCGCAGCTGACGGCATTGTAGAAATGTAACTGATGAGTTCTCCAGACCTGACAAACATAATTCAGGACTCAGGATTTCAGCAATACCACATGCTCAAGCCAAAAAAGAATTGAAAAACAACACACACACAACGAAATAACTAAGAACTAAACAGCAATGATGTGCTAGTATTTTGCCATATAACTTAATGAAGCTCATATAACAGAAGTAATTGAAGCCATGCAATACCACAGTGAGATTACGGGGACAGAAAACCCAAAAAGCGTAATTAAATAAAAAGGGAAAATTACAATAACCTCTCCATCTTGTTTTACAAATTACACCAACTCCTTTGATGTTTATGTTATCATTATCATTATACTTATGTCTGTTATGCTTTGTTGGGTTGCATAGAAGAAAGTGGGAAGAAAGAAAGAGAAAGAAACTGGGGAAAAAGAAATGAGAACAAAGAAATGATATTATTTTTAAAATGACAAAATAAAGAGAAGAGAAAGAATTGTTATTTTTTTTTTTTATAGAAATGCACATCTCTCTTCTGTCTCTCCCCTCTTTCTTGTCAAAGAGAAACAAAGTGGTGAGCCCCTCCACTTTTTCTTTCTCTCCTCTCCCTCTCTCCTCACTATCAAACAGGAGAAAGTCTTATTTCTATTCTCCTCTTCTTTTGTACCAAACACAGTGTTAATGGGGCGGTGATTGACATTCTAAAAGAATGTGAGTGTAGCTTTTGAACAAGTAGGGTGTGAAATGTAATTAAGTCAAACCTTAAGTAAGTTTGGTCTAAATACCCAAAAACAAGAGGTTTTAAAGATTACAATGCCAATGGTTGCTGCAGTCCAAGAAAAAGCGTGATGGAAAAAGAAGCAGAAATTGAAACAGGGCACATGCCACCAATGTTTTCTGTATTGATTACCTTTGAATGGCTTCATCAACGAACGTTTGAAAGCCTTTTGGGGTCTTCAAATGGTGGAAACCATAGAGACCTGATGGGGAGGAGGAGGAAGTGAAGGTGCGGATAGTGAGAGGATTCCATTTCCATTTCAAGTGGTTCTTCTTCAGACAGAAATTTTGAACGGCTCTGCTGAAAAGAGTGGACATGGGGTTAGTGGCGTATGATAGGCTCACGCTGCTGGTTAGCAAAGCATGGAAGAGAGGCAGAGAAGGTGAAGAAAGTGAAAACACACCAAAAACAAAAAATTTTATTTTTATTTTTTATAAACAAACAAATTTTGAGGAAAGGGAAAAGAAAACCATAGACAAATGATCCGACCCGGAAACGGTTAGAGTTGGGTAAACGGTATGTAATGATTCATGGATCAACCCATTTAAATTATGGGTTGATTCGTTTAATTTGTTAGTTAGTAGTGGGCTAGCTCATTAATTCGTTTATATTCCACTTTTTTAAAAAACACTAGTATAAATATGACTTTTTTTTGTTTCCTTGCTGCTCGATAAGTGAGAGATTAATTTTTTGAGGTATGGTCGAACGTTTAAGTGAGGACCTTTCCTAATACTGGTTTTTTCATATATAAGAATCCATATCAAACTAAAAACCACATGCCGAAGGGTCTATTTAGAAGTTTGTATAGGAAGGGAACGGAGGGGAGGGTTTGAGATGCAAGGGAGGGGGAAAGGGATGCCGAAGGGATCGATGATAGTCCCCCAATTTATATAAGGATTTATTTTTCAACAAAAGAATCAAAACCCCTCAATTTGGGGGAAATAAAAAAATAAACTAGGGGGTTTGGAGGGCTTTCAAAAAAAATTTACATCTTTTTTTTCTTTTAAAAAACTCTCAAAATGTTTTCTCCTTCTAACTCCCAAACAAACCCTAATAGACTCAAACTCCTTCCACTTAGACCAACACATATTGGTAAATATGACTTATTTTATCTGTTATATTGCATCACTTTTTATTTTAATCATGTTTAAATTTTAGAAAATAATCATTTTTAAAAAAAATCCCTCCAAGAACTTTCAATTATAATCTATTTTATATACAAAATAAGATAATTCAAACACATCACTAGAGTGTGTTCGGAATCTACCCAATAACACTTGAATGAGATCGCACAGGTCTTTTCTAGCTTAACTAGTGGTCTCGGGTTGGATGAAATGGCACGGTTCTCTTCCAAACTCATCACTAGAGTGTGTTCGGAATGTACCCAAGAGCGCTTGGATGAGATGGCACGGGTCTTTTCCAGCTTAACAAGTGGTCTCAAGTTCGAATCCTAGTCCTGGGAATGCAGCAACGTTAAAACTCTTGAGGGAGAGTTTTGTCACCCTTGTGGTCCTACCCGACTCGAGGGATTAGTCTCCACAATCGCGCGCGAAGGATACCCTGAGAAACTAAAAAAGAAAAAAGAATGTGTTGGGAAGGTAAATAATGTTAAATAATTTGCGTTGTAAATTAAAACTTATATTTGGAACATTGAAAAATAAAAAAAAATAAAATTGATTTCTAAAATTAAGCAAATTTTATTCCTTTTGATGTAGAAAGTTCATCAAATTTGATATTATTTATTATGATTTGATTTTAAATAAATATTAAAATATTTTGTTTTTTATTATAATATCCTCTAATAATTAATTTTAATAAATTCAGAATAAAAAATATTCTTAAAATAAAAATTATATTATAAAAAATAAAATATTTGTATATTTATATATAACAAATAATAATAATATTAATATTGTCTATAAGAAACTAAGGTATAATAGTTTTTTCAAATAATATTTCCTCGTGTCCATGGGAAATTAGGATTCTCACGCCCTCCCATGCGAATGTGTTTTAGGGAAACATAGCAAAAATCATCCTAGGAATCCTAGTTTCCTGGAAACGTGTTTTTTAAAAAAGCATATTAAACATGGGAATTTAGGATTCCCAAGTTAGGATTCCTAGAAAACAAAAAAGAAACCCTATACAAAACACCCCCTAAGTATAATAATAATTTTTTTATTTTTTATTTTCTTTATAAAAAATCAATTCTCACATTTGTATACTTGTTTGACTAATTTGACCACTTGAATTATAGCTCGTTAGATAGAGCACGAGTTAGGTTTCCTTGCCCATGGAGAACTGGTTTTCTCTGCCCAAAAAGTCACGCAACCACCACTGGAGAAAACTTCGGATGATGGAAGAAGAGGAATGGGTTGCTCTTTTTAGAGACAGATTGTTGGGGAACAGGACGCCTTTCCTCCAAGAGTGAAAAGTGACCTTCTCGTCCAAGGTCTAGTGAAAGTAGAACTGGAGGATGGTAATAGACTACTACCAAAATTCCTTATTGATGAGTCAATGTTGAAGGAGTTGTGCAACCCTTGACAAGTGGCTTTGATGATCAAGGTATTAGAGAAGAATGTTGGGTATAAGGTTATGGAGCAAAAATTGACGGTACAGTGGAAGTTGGGGGAAGGTTTGGATTTCATGGATGTGGACAATAGGTTTTTCATGGTGAAGTTTGAGCAGGAAGAAGATAGATAAAAAGTTATTAGTGGAGGCCCTTGGATGATTTTTTATCACTACTTAGTTGTATCCACTTGGACTTCTGATTTTGTCTCTTCGACGAAAAAAGTGTACAAGACGTTGGTGTGGATTCGGTTTTTGGGTATGAACCTAGTTTACTGTGATGAGAGTCTTCTTCTGGCTATGGCGTCGGTTGTGGGACGTCCTATCAAAGCCGATAATCGAATGTTGAGGATTGAGAGGGGAAGATTTTCCAGAGTATGTGTGGAAATTGACTTAAACAAGCCTGTGGTAGGGAAGATTTGGGTGAGAGGTATATGGTACAAGATAGAGTATGAGGGACACCGTGCGATCTACAGTGGGTGTCTGTGTTATGGTCATGTTTCACGAAATTGTAATGTGACATCTCATACAAATGTTGACCATGTGAACATGAATGGTAATAGTGGTATGACGAGCAATGATGGTCAGGCAACACGGAGTGGTGCAGATACTGAACAACTGGCATTAGTTAATGCAGGTAAAAATTTAGAAGCCCTTACTTCAAATAGCATTAATGGGATGATTAGTCAATTATCGAATTCCGAGGAGCAGCCTCACAGTGATTGACTGGTTGTTTCTAAAAATAAGAAACAGTTGAACGGTTAAATGATTGCAAAGGATAGTATTAATGGCTCTAAAAGTAAGGAGAAACAAAATAGATTAGTGCGTTGAATAATGGAGATAAGGACAGCGATGATCATACAAAGTAGAAATCAAGGGAGGATCGTGGCATGTCCCAAGTTACGAATACTCATGCAACGTCTACGTGCCAAGGGAAAGATCATGTGCCTACAAGCCCATTGATTAAAAAAAAGGCCTATAATGGACGATTAAGCCCATATGAATATTGCATCTACCTCTAGCAAAAACCTACTGAATGTAGTCCTGCATATTCAGAATGGGAACGGAAGGATTGAGGTCATTACATCTATTGTTAACTCGACGTCTTCAGAGAAGTCTTTGACCTTGCAGAGTGGGCCCCTGATACATGTGGGCCCAAAATGTAGCGTTGAGAAGGTGTTAAGGCTGGCGAAGCAATTTCTAATACGTTAGAGTGCAACGTGGTAGGTAAAGGACAAATAGAGGCAATGGATATAGAAGTGTTAAAACCACTTGATCCTCCACTGCATACTGAGTCCGCGTCTTGCTTGGAGGGAGTTGTGAATGGAAAGCGACCAATGTCGGGTTACCTGTTGGGGAAAGCCATGGTTTGTCTAGGGTTGAAGAAAATGCATCCATGCATGCAGGTGGTACGTTAGGGGGGAGGGGTCTTGATCTTCCCCGGACCTTTCGTATGTTACCTGATGCTAGAGTTTCATGATATTTATATCTTTTGCTGGAATGTGAGAAGCGACATTAATATTGTTGGGAGGAGACATGCTAGAGAGCTTGTTAGGAGACACAGACCCGCCATAGTCATTCTATTGGAGACTTATTGTCCTATCTCCAAGGCAGAAAGATTTTGGATGGGTCTGGGTTTCGAGGTTGAGGATGTGTTTGAGGCGTAGGGACATGTCAGTGGGATCTGTTTTTGGTGGAGAAGGGGAGTGTTTTTTCTATTTCAGTGGTTGATGTCCATCACCAGGCGGTGACGATGGAGATTAGGAAGGGGGCCGAGCTGGGTTTTGTTCTGCACGTATGCAAGTCCTATCCCTACTATTAAAGATCTCCTATGGAATCACTTGGTGTGTCTCAGAACTTGTAAAATCATTTTTCCGGGGGTGTCACTAATGCGGAAAATAAATATTTATAAGGTTGAAAAACAAGTTAATTTAAAATTGTTTATAAAAGATAGGGTAAAATTTTCCTTTTCACAAGATACCATATATACTTCATAATTTGGTTCATAAGTTCAAAAGAGACTTACATAAAAACCCAACCCGATTAAATTCAAGGAAACAAAAGAATACAACTTTAAACATAAAGTCATGGAGACGTAGCTCCGAAAGATAAGGTACTTGGAGGCGCAGCTCCGCCAAGGAACAAACTTAAAAATAGTAAAAATAGTCTAAACTGGCCACAGGGAAGAACACCACTCGGAAGGATGCTTCTCAGACTCTATACAACTAATAAGAGACCTTTTCACCTAAGAAGAGGCACTGAAAGCACCAATGGAAAGGTCCACCTAGCGTTCATTCACAATAACCACATGAACGACGAAACAAGTGAAGATTAGCAATGAGGCAAATACGACTCCTTCCTCCACGATTCTTGTCGATGGTGATCAAGACCCATATGAGGTACTCCATCAACCGATCCATAAAGCTAGACGTCCAAACACTCGCACCGTGGTGAAGTCCATATACAAAACTCGTCTGATGCGTCAGATGAAGTCTTGGCATCGTCATTTTCTAAAGATAGCACACATACAGAGAAAGCAAAGCAACCAAGCAATGGAGGTAAGTTTCCCGTAATCAACACAACTTACGGTGAAGGAAAATGGTACGACTCACAGATATATCAGGCATAACATGGCATACGATACATCATCAGCACATAATCCATAATAACAACATGACTTATTATATATCATCAATCAACAACATACAATCCATATCAATAACATGATAACAGATAATACAAACATATGAGTTATGATGTCATGATGCAATCCTAACATGCATTTGTTATGAGTACGGTGCAATCCAAACATTTCACCGTTATGATTATGATTTCGGTCCGTTCAATCATGGGCAACCGACATGACTTAGATCCCTACTCCAGAGCTAACATGGGACAAATCGGAAGGAGTGGTAGTAGTACATGTTTCTCATATGGCGGCAACCTTGGCCAATTGCGCTTACAACACTCGAAAATCGTGGATATATTGGCATCTAGTCGCGAATGTCAAGGTTTTGCACGGAATGTCACGACCCAGAAGAATCACCAGCTGGTCATCCGTGGAGTTTCCAACCCAAACACCACCAAGATCAGTGAAGATCGTCACCCCAATATCTGCACCCACACAAAAGGTGTAAACTCAACCTCCTAGTTACGCAGGCCTTAACTCAAAGTTTTATGCAATATGGTTAAGCCAACAAGGCAAATGTATTCATGTTTATTGACCCAGATAAACTTCGGCATTTCCTTCGGAAATCGTTGTCTTCCAAGATAGTTCCCAACCTTTTGGATCCAAACACCTCATTTGGGATATTATTGGTTTTTGATATTGTAAATTATGCGTTCATGTTTATTCATCAAATAAATTTCAAAATTTCCCTTTGGGAAATCAATGCCATATCACAAGGCACACCAGGCAGTCCAAACTTTTCGATCCAAACACCTCATTGGACCACCACTGGCTCTCAACGATTAAGTATATTATGAAGGTGGATTCTCTAATCTGACTAATACTTATCTATGGGTACTTCCCGAAACGAAATTACTTATCTAATTCATTTGAAAGGTATTACTTCCCGTCCACACTTGTTCAGAATACTTTGGTACCAAACCTTGAATTGAACTTTCATTTAACATAAGAAACACGAAGAGTTCTAAAGGTAGGAACCTTTTTCATAACCCTTAAAACTTTAAATGAATGAACTCTTGTGGGCCAGCAACTGTCAACCAATTGGATGTCACATGAAAGCTTAATATTTAAACCCATAGTGAACCTCATCTAAAAGCCTAAACCATGGTGCCACCTTTCATTTCATTTGATTTGAATTTTTTTTGAGATAACACTTAACTTGAAGTGTATAAACCCACAAATTCTACTAAGTCCTTTTCTTTTTCAAAACTTTTTGATCCAATTGACTTATGACTTGATTAAAGTTACTAAGTCATGATTTAAGGTTCAAATTAATTTAGGAAACGCCCAAACTCTAGCTTGGCCGAATTGCCCTCATTCATTGGAATGAGTTGTTTTCTTGATGAAAACGTAATTTCCTTGATTACACTTACTCCATCAAAATCCATTAAACTATTGAATCAAAATAAAACATTTCCTAAATGGGATTCAAAAGCTAAAACCGAACCCTAATCCCATCTTAGGCTAAAATGGTGTTTCAACTTTTCTTTGTTTTCAATCATGCTTAAATCCATCATTAAGCACACCAATCAATTTAGTTTCCAAACACAATTTTTTCCTCACATTTTTCTCTATATGGCCAAACCTCATTGTAGTATTTTAGGAGTGTTTTCGTTCATCAAAACATCTCACAATCAAGTATACCACATAGATCAATATGTTGAACAGAAATATCACAATCATATCCAAACATACAACAATATCACATCCTTTTTCAACAATCAAAGTCAAACCTGTATACCACATTATTTTCAGCATACCAGCACCAATTTGCAACACACATTTGATAGATCAAATGAACTCCGATTTGGACAAACAAGTACTCAAAAGAAAGCTTAGGATGTTTACTTTTTTTTCCTAGTGAATTAGTTTTCACAAACAATCATCCAATCAATACATTTTCTCGGAAAACGCATTGCTGACCCGAATCCAAGACAGCATCTCTTAACCAGTTTTGAAACAGGTTTTCAAGGATCAAATCTTTATGAAATCAAACTACATTTGTTACCAAAATGAATTCCTAGATTTCTACTTTCTTGATCAAAAAGAATTTTCGAAATCCGATGTCTAGTTTAAGAGAAAAATAGCAAAGAGTCAAGCAATGTCAGAAAATCCAGCAACTACATTATTGCAAAGGAACTCCACAACAAAGTGAAGCCTTTTTTCAACAAATAAGACATTCAAGACTACTTAGGACACATTCTCATCCACCTTAAGGTGTGATTTTGGTTCACTTTCTCGTACCTCTTGTAGATCCACAAAGAGCTCCTTGAAAAGATGATACAAATGGTTTCCAAGGGTTGAAATCTTAAGAAGAAAACATTAAGTTCATGGGACAAGGGTATTTCGAAAATCATTCATTAATCAAAGTGAAGATTTTTCATGAACTCCAAGAATAAAAGTTATAGAAAAGGAGTATATGAACACTTACTCTTGAAGAAGGATAGGAAAAATATGATGTCTTGAAGTTGGTCCGAAAATGAAGTTGGTCCTTTGACAAAACTTTCTTCACCAAAGTTTTAGAGGATGAAGAGGTGATAAAAATACTATCATGAAAAATGATGACTTTTTCATTATCCTCAAGAAGAAAAGTTGAAAGAAATAAAGAGATCCATACTTACTCTTGAATGTAGAAAAAGAGCAGAAGTTGTGTAGAGATTTTCTTCAAAATGGGGTGGTCAAATCGAAAATCTTTCTTCATGAAAGTTTCTCATCATGATGAGTAGACAAATGAAAAGTGTTTATTTGAAAGCAATGATTAAGGGAGTGAGTAGTTATGGTGAAAACCGAATTCAAACTTCAATGGAGTTTTAGTGAGAGAAAGTTTGATTTTCTAGAGAAAAGGAGGAGAAATGGATGAGTAAAGGAGGAGAAATGGATGAGTGAGGAAGATGAAGTTGAAAAATGAAAGTGTGAAGTGAGAGGGAGAGGTAGGATGGACGAATTCTAGCATAGACAGAGGGAGAAAATGACAAAATTCTAAGTCTCCAAGTGTTAAGCTCAAAGAGGAATGTGTCATAATTCTTTTAAAATGAGGCATAAAGCACTTTTGCCAAATTGGTGATTTGTTTGGATATTTTTGAGTTAAGCTTGATGATGACATTTTTGTTCGTGGGAAATTTGAATTTGATGATGAGTCCATATCTCAGACCAGAATATGTCCCGGCCCCGGGTCGAACTCCCGAAATCACGCAAATCGAGAAAATAATATTTTCGCCGGTTCGCGATGAAATCATAGACGAAGATTTATTGCGTCATCATAATTTTGACTTGGCTCGTAATTCTATGACTTAGGGTTCTGGGCTAGAATATCTCCTAGTCTCGGGCCCAAATCCTGAAACTTCACAGACCCGATTAAAATAATAATATTTTTATTGGTCTGCGATCAAAACACCACAGAAAGATTCAAACTCTCAAATTATGATTTATGGGACTCGGACTCTTTCCTCGGGTCATTAGGGTTCACATATCACAATGTGAATTCCTATTGCATGCTGAAACACAGCCTGATTTTTATTTGAGTTCTCAACTCGAATTCAGATGAATTCTCAATTATAAACATTCAATATTACTTATAATTGATTACTTGCAGTTCCAATCAATTTATTCACAAAATTTAATTATTATCATATACAGGATTTTCGGGATATTATAGAACCTCTCTTTGTGCCCTTGGTTGTTGCTTGGGGATTTCAACGAGGTTCTCTTGCCCTCTAAAGTTCGTGGAGGTGCTTTCTCGGTATGTAGAGTTGCCCGTTTTGCTGCGATTATCGAGCAGTGTGGTTTACTGGATATTGGGGCTATTGGTAATAAATTACTTTGTTTAGGAGAGCTGAGGGGGCTTGGGCAATTTCGAAGAGATTGGATAGAGTGCTTGCAGATTGTGAGCAGAGAAACGGTTTCACCGAGGCCTATTCCGAGAACCTGCTCGTATTTATTCGGACCATTGCCCGATTGTTATGAGGTGCAAGGCTCCGATTTTTTATTCTAATTCCCGACCTTTTACATTCTAAGTGGCTTGGACCATGCACAATGATTTTCAATCAATGGTTCAGAATGCTTGGGTCAATGGAGGGTGTATAGTTACTAGTAGTCATGATCAAGTTTAAAAAATATGCGCTGGAGTTTAATGCCAAGGTTTTTGGTTATATTTTTTGTAGAAAGAGAACTCCGGAAGCGAGAGTTAAAGGTATCTATCATACATTAGAATGTTCTGATATTCGCAGTCTAGCTTCATTGAAAGTTGATTTACGTAGGGAATACAATAATGTGCTCAAGTAGGAAGATTTCTTTGGTATCAGAAGTCTAGAGAAAGCTATGGTAGATTGGGAGACCGTAACACAAAATTCTTCTATACTCAAGCTATAATTCATAGGAAGAGGAACAAAATCCATTGGTTGTTTTTGGAGGATGGCAGCTGGTGTACTGATGAGAATGTTTTCAAAATTGAGGCTATGACTTTCGTTAAGGATCTTTTATCTTCCTTAGTGAACACTACTTTGAAAGTGAAACAGGGAAACACAAGAAAGGGGGTTAAATTGTGTTTCTTAACCGATTTTCGAAAACCTTTTTTTTTAAGCATACGTTTAAGACAAGCAAGATGAAAGAACACACCACAACGATTACAAACATTTAAGATACTTTGTTTTTAATTCCCAAGTTAGTAATAAATAAAACTTAACAAGATAGGGATAGAAAGATTTACGCAGAGATATATCCTGGTTCACTCTTTCAAATCAAAGAGCTATGTCCAGTCCCTTCCCTGAGAAGGTTTTTCCACTAAATCACTTAACACTTTTCACAAGTTGTTTCCAAGTCTCGCCACGACTACAACTCCAAGTATTCTACACCTCTCCAGGCTACAAGTATTCTTTTACAGATAAGCCTCTTCTGACTCAACAAAGCCTAAGACTTGAGAGGGGTTTTTCGAGCTTTTGACAAACTCACTAGAGTGAGAGTATTACACGATACAGCTCTTAACAATCTGTTTGCAACTTTAAAATGAAATAATAGGAAGGTTTATAGATCAATTTCTAGAGAGTGTTTGCTTTGAAGCTTTTTGTCGCACAATGAATTTTCTCTTGAATATTTTCTTGCTCTTGTGTTCTCTTATGTTCTCTATTTGCTTCTTCAGAAGTGGGTCTTCTTATAACTTTGTCTGACCTTCTGATTTCAAAAAAAAAGTAGGAAACTTTTCCGTTTAGACACATTCAAATATCCGTTAGGTACAAGTCCATTTGCCAGTTGTTCTCCGTTGAGTAATTGTCCTTTCAGAATGAGGATGCTTTTGGTAGTAGAAGCTTGAATTTTAGCAGACTGATTTGCCTTTATGGCCGACAAGCGTTTTGCTCTACGTGGTTTGCTGTATACGACTTTTGTACCTTCTTTTGTCTTATGTGAAAAAGATATTTCCTTTTAAAAACAATTAAGACTTTTGAAAAAAAGAGCCACGTCATCTGCAAAATAAAGTTAGTTGGACGCACATATATATATATAAAAAGTTGGACGCACCATTTATATAGACAGTTGGATGCACAAACAGTGTAGACAATTGGACGCACAATATAGACAGTTGGACGCACAAGTAGTGTAGACAATTTGACGTACAATATAGATAGTTGGACGCACAATATGTGTAGACAGTTGGACGCACAAAACTATATGATCATGTCTGTACGTAAACCTTTACCACTATAGTCCAAAAGATTATTTAGACGAACCATGAAGTTTCTTTGGACGAAGATATTGCATTGACCTTTTTGTCCTTTAAGAGCTAGATGAAACTTTGGATTTGGAGAACTGTCTGAAGTCAGAAACATAAAAAGGTCTTTTGACCTTATGGATTAGCATAAACTTGACTTCGAGTAAATTCAATAAACATATAATAATTTTGTTAATCATTAAAACTTTTAGGGGTGATTAGCCATTACTGTTTTGGTTCTAACAATCTCCCCATTTTTTATGATGACAAACATTATTATGAAGTACGTTTTTGAAACAGTATTTCTGTCACGACCCAAATTCGGGTCTGTGACTGGCCAGAAAAGGGGCAATGCCCCAATCCCGAAGCCTCTCAAAACACATCTTAAAAGGATTCCAAATTTGATTACAATGTATATATCTATCATCATACAAAGGAAATAACCCCATTAAAAGTATTTCATAGGGATTCCCAAAAAAAAAAACTCGGGATGGTCCAGCAGCTTCCGTACCTGCAACTAAGCCACTAAGGGAGGTGAGTTACATAACTCGGTAAAGGCACAACACAAATATCATGTAAAAACAAAAAATTATGAATGAACAAGCACAAATTGCTCATATTAGACTCTTTTACCTTGATTCACCTCACAAACCCATTTCAGGTGTAATCCGTTTACATTACTCATCATCACGTAAGTTTTCCATAACTTGTCATCATAATCATTTTCGAAACAACAAATTTATCATCAAGACATAAATTCCAAATCATTGAATTTGATAGTGTTCTCAATCATAAGAACAACAGAAAGATAACCAAATCAATGGTACCATTCTAAATAACAATTTTGCAAATGAACTTCATAATGCCAAAAAGGGTGACAAGGAGTTTGAACACCCTAGTTGCTCGTATATCATTCTTCTACATGCATTTGAACACCAACACAACTAAGAATCTATACACTAGCCCTGACATTATGAATTTCATCAACTCATCTGCTTTAGAAAAGAAAAAAAACACACATAATTAAACTTTATGAACTCCCTACTGTCTTAGCAGAACAGTAGGCGAAGATTTGTGCATATCTCGGGTTAGGTACCTCCTATAGGTATGAGGTTAGTGTCATTTGAAAGATAAGATCTAAGGCCACATTTGGTGAAAATTTCACTAATTATGGATCATTGTATCATTCTCAAAATTTCTTTGAAAACGGTTCTGTTTCTGCAGAATCTTGCAGAAATAAGATTCTGAACAGTGTACAGTTATAAATGCATAACTCTATGTATAATAATTGAAATTGTGTGCCGTCAGAGAAATTAGAAACCTAAGACAAATACCTTCACTACATGAAAATTTCAGAATTTTTAGTCTTATGGATAGATACAATTTAAACTTCAAAGTTGACTCATGTGCTGTAGAATCCATTCCTGACAGCCAGAATTTCGAGATGCATATCTCGGGATACCGAAATCCTTTTAACCTAATTCCGGTGGCTATTTAAAGCTAAGACGTAAACATTTATGATGGAGAAAATCATAATTTTTGGTCAACAAACGAATTTCCAATAGGCCATTATGCAGAAAAGTTTTTCTGCTGCGCTCGTTCTGGACAGCCTAGGTTGCAATGCGCATAACTTGGGTTGTAGGAACCCAAATGGCGTGATTCCGGTGACATTAAAAAACTAACAAGCAATAATATTTATATATAAAATTTTATAATTTTCTAGCATGTATATTGGTACCGTTGTTTAGCCAAAGTTTCATTACAGTTTAAGGCAAAAATCAAGTTTCTTTGCTCAACAAAGTAAATCTCGGATTTTGAAGTGTGCCCTTGGATGTGCTTTTCTTGATTAAAACCAATGCATTACTAAAAGAGTATAGACCAGTGACCAACGCAAAGACAAACTAACAAATAGTTTAGTAGAGCCAAAATCTGTTAATGAGAATAATGCTTTGAGTTGAATGTGCTTACATATTTGGGTATAGAAATCTGAAACCATTATAAGAGAAAAGACACCTTCTCATAGCAACCAATGTGTACCATAATAACAACCTTAAACTCAGACCATCTCAGAATTATTCTATTCAAAGGATAATCATTCTATTCTTTGGTCACGTGGAACTGTAGCTTAACATTTACATTAACATAATGCTCATAACACCTATATTCAGTATTTCATTATATAGGACGCGTCACAAATTTTACCCAGGACATGACGTTCATTTCCATGGTTGGCCCGCGCCGCAACTCATGTTCACGCCTTCAACTACTGCAGCATTTCGCTGCTACCGTGAGTCCAAGAGAGATACTCTATCTCCAATTATTATCACCCAAAATGCCAACCATCCTCTACCCAAACGAGATAAACACCCAACACAGCAACTCACATATAAAAGAAAATGAACTTCACAACCACTTATGTTTTCACAGGCACACATGTTCCCTTATATATGAAAAAAATAATCCATGAAATCTTACTCACCATCCATTTAAAGTACTCATTTTAATGAAGCTTTATACCCATATTAATACCCAACAAGAAATCCACATAAATGACCCCATTTCACACAATCTTTCACTAAAATACTAAATTTTCAGCAAGAACAACCCAAGCAAAATAATAGATTAAAGAGTTAGGGCCCTTACCTCAAGCTTGCTCAAAATCCTAGGTTTGGGGGGGTGGGGGACCCCCCTCTCACTCTCCTTCATCTACTACCGAGAAAATGGGGAAAGCACATGAGGATTGAATCTTATCAAAGAGAAGATAAAGGTAGGGGAGGACTTACCAAGAGAAGCTCTTGTCACAAAAACCTAGCTTCATTGATCCCAGTTTCTTCTCCCTCTTTTCTTTCTCTTCTTTTCTTTTAATCTTCTTGCCTCTTTTTATGCTTCTTGGCCGTGAAAATCAAATGGGGAGGGCTCAATTCCCTTTTTATTCTATTTTAAAGGAGCCTATTTTGCTATTTGGTTCTCCTATAACTAGTTAATTGCTCTTTCCTTCCCAAACTTTACTAGTTAGACATTGGAATAGTCAAATATCATTATTTCTCCACCAATTTATTTTCCTTAATATTTTCCCTTCATAATCTTAAATATTTTTATTTAATTTACCATGGGTAAAAGACATCAAACTCTCATTACTTCACATACAGGGAACGGGTTTCACAATTTCTTATGTTCTTATGAATAAAAGCTCCCCCTGAGATTATGCATTTACATATTGAAGACATAATTCAAAACATAAGGTTATGAAAGCATAAAAGCAAGACATATACGAATATATTTCCAATCTTTCTATTAAAAAATTTTTTTACACGTTCATTTTCATATATTCTCCCCCTGTTTGTCATCAGACAAAAAGAACGAAGGGTGGATTGCACATCATCTTCAGCAAAAGAAAGGAAAAGATTTTAAGGAGATGGAGGAGGCAAGACAGGAAAGATGAGATGAAGATAGGTGAATATTTGATCCATTTTTCGATCCAATTCTTGATTGACCCTTGCAGAGATCCGATCTACTAAGTAGTCAACAATTTCAGGAGAAAGACCAGGAGGTAGAGAGGGAGCTGAGGCCTGAGCAGGGTGGGCTTCTTCAGCTACAGAAGAGTTGACATCTTCATCAATAAGATGTAGTTCCACAGTGTTGCCAGACAAGGTGGAATTAGCATCAAGACGTTCAGTGTGCTGGACAGGGCTTGCTTTTGCTTGTGAATCAGGAATAGCAAAGTCTTCACATCTTGCATCTTCAAAAGGACCGGTAGACTCAGCATAACAGACATTTGCTTGGGCCTCAGGTTCAAGAAAGGTATCAGGAAAATTATCCATTGGAATCTCTGAAGATGTGGCTTCTTCATGAGAGTACCATGGTAATAGAAGAACGGGAGGAGGAGAAGATGATTCCGGGACCAGTGATTGAGGGATAGAGGGTGGGTCATCTTGAGATCCTCTGTGTTCATCTGAGGATATGATCATCTGAGGATATGATGACGGGTGAGAGAGGTGAAGATGGGGGTTGGGAATCAGGTTGTTGTGGGGAGGGAGTGGAGGTTGTTCTTGGATGAGGATTTTAGGTCTCGGTGGCCGTTTGGCTATGGTTTTAATACGCATTGGTTTAGGTGAAGGAGGGATGGACGTAGACAAGTTAGGATTTGTGGGTAGAGTAGAAGATGGTTCTTCAGGTACAGAAGAAATAGAAGGGTTGGGCAAGGTTGAGGGTGATGGTGATACCTTGGTTTTCTTGGCAAGAAGGAGGGCAATAGGAACATCATCCTCATCGTCTTCTTCATCGTCTTCTTCCACCAGAAGCTTCCTCTTTCTGTATCTGGGCTTAGAAGAGCCAGCTTCCTGACCAGCTTGAGAGGATGTATGAGCCTGCTGCTTTAAGCCTAAGTTTGCTTTAAGCAAAGGGCCATGAATCTCTTCAATAAAAGGAACAACTACACCATTTAGCTTGATGAATTTTTCTCCATGAATGGTGTAAGCAATACCTTCTATCATCGAAGCAAACTCCAGATTTGGCTTTTCCTCAAATTCTTCAAATACATTGTGAGACTTAGCCTGAGATTGTTCAAACAATCTCTCCAGAGTGGACGAATCAGAGGAGACTCAAGGTTGATTTGCAACATTTTGAGTCTGATTCTTCCTTCTTTATCGGCTTTGAAGAGCTTCCATGCGTTGAGTTTGTGCAGTAATGGACTGAGCTTGTTCAAAGACCAAGACAATTTAAGTTGCATTTTGGAGAGGTTTGCTTTTCCAAACAGAGGGCAACTGATGGTTTGATAAGAGATTCTTACACTAGGTCGAACTTTGTTTAGCATGCGATAAATCCCTTGATTTTCGAAGATTCGGGAGAGAAGAATTGCATAAGTGATGGTCTTAACAAAGACAACATCTATGCAATTTTCTTTGAACCGATCAAAGAGAAGAGAGGGAAGATTGATCTTCATACCATAAAGCAGATAAGTAAGAAGAAAAGAATGCGCCTCAGAAACAGAGTCTTTAGACCCAGCTTTATGAAGAACAACCTTGCTCAAAATTTGATTTAGAATCTTTGCTTCGTCTTTCATGATGGCAGCACAAAAGAGAGCATTGGGCTGACCTTCGGGATTTCTGAGGAAATTGAAGGCATTGTCTTTTCCTCCAAACATGTTATGCCAGGTTTTGAAATAGGTAGCTCCAAGAGACATACAACCAATCGTAGAAGCTATGCTCACTTTGGAGATGTCGACTTTTTGTGTCCCCAAAACATACCCAGAAATGTGACCTTCCTTTTCCAGGTGAGCGGTCTTCCAGAATTCAGTGAGAAGTCTTGGATATACTTCTGGATAGTTGATGAAGAAGTGATCCCATCCAGCTCCAATGATGTAGATTCTGACATCTGCTCCCAGTCTGGCCAGCAGATTCAAGTCAATTTGATGTTCAACTTTGATCTGGCAGTTGTCTGGAACATCACGAGTTGGATGACTTAGAGGTGATATGGTCTCTTGAGGAACGCAGCTTCCTTCTCCAAATTAACGAAGGTTTCTACCCATATTTCATAAGAGAATGAAGAAGATGAACAGTTGAGAGTAAGAGAAGGAGAGGAGTTTTAAAGATGAGGGCGTTTGGTGAGATTCAAGCTCACCAGTTGAAGTTAATAAAGAGAGGAGAAAAGTAACCAAAACGTCAGAGAAAGTAACCATGGTTAAAGAACCATGATGACTAGGTAGGGGTTATTTAAGAGTGAAGTACCAGACGCACGGCATTTGACGTGACCCAAGAGTGCTGACTCAGCATAGAAATTGTGTGGATGACAGATAGATAAAGAATTTTTTAAAAAGAAATTTATTACAAATGATAAATATCACAAAGTAATGTCGTAAGTTGATGAAATGCAGTAAATGGACGCAACCATATTGTACGCAAGCTTTTCTTTGATACAAGCGTTTATTGGATGCAAGGTCATTCAACATTGAGCACGTTGAGCTGTTTTCTTATGAAAGAAAATCTATCATTTGCAAGAGGTTTTGTGAAGATAGATGCCCATTGATGGTCAGTATCAGCAAATTTTACATCAAACACACCTTTTTGAATGTAATCTCTCATAAAGTGATGTTTGATTTCTATATGCTTAGCCCTAGAATGCAATATAGGATTTTTTGATAAATTAATTGCAGCAGTATTATCACAATAAATTGGAATCTTATTTTCATGAATGTTGTAGTCTTCCAGTTGATGTTTAATCCATAAGAGCTGTGAACAACAACTAGCGGCAGAGATATATTCAGTTTCAGCAGTTGATAAAGCTATGGTACTTTGTCTTTTACTGGACCATGAGATGAGATTAGTTCCAAGATAATGACAGCCACCACTTGTACTTTTTCGTTCAATTCTATCTCTAGCATAATCAGCATCACAATAACCCATTAATTTGTACTCATTTGTTTTCTCATAAAATAAACCCAGAGTAGAAGTACCTTTTAGATATCTAAAAATTCTTTTGACAACAGTTAAATGATTTTCACATGGATCAGCTTGAAAACGTGCACAAAGACATACACTAAACATTATATCTGGTCTAGACGCAGTGAGATATAAGAGAGATCCGATCATACCTCTGTAAACCTTTTGATCTACCTTTTTATCTTTGTTGTCTTTGGTCAGAATGGACGTTGGGTGCATAGGTGTACTCATTGGCTTGCTATCATCCATTTGAAATTTCTTCAAGAGATCTTTAGTGTACTTGGTCTGATGAATGTACACACCCTTTGAGGTTTGTCTTACTTGCAGACCCAGAAAGAATTTGAGCTCTCCCATCATGCTCATTTCGAATTCTTTTGTCATAAGATCAGAAAATTCCTTACAAAGAGAATCAATAGTAGATCCAAAAATAATGTCATCAACATATATTTGGATTATTATGAAATTATCTTTATTTGTTTTCTTAAACAAAGTGGTGTCTACTTTTCCCATACAAAAGCCATTTTCCATGAGGAATGAGCTGAGTTTCTCATACCAAGCTCTAGGAGCTTGTTTGAGTCCATATAAAGCCTTCTGAAGCTTATATACATACTCAGGATGGGAATGATCTTCAAACCCAGGGGGTTGCATTACATAGACTTCTTCGTTAATTAACCCATTTAGAAAAGCACTTTTAATATCCATTTGATATAAGGTTATGTTATGATGAGCAGCAAAAGATAGTAAGATACGTATAGCTTCTATTCTAGCAACAAGAGCGAAGGTTTCAGTATAATCAATACCTTATTCTTTAGAATACCCTTGTGCTACTAACCTTGCTTTGTTTCTCACAACTTTTCCATCTTGTTTCTAAATACCCATTTTGTTCCAATTATGGATTTATCATTTGGCTCTTGAACTAAAGTCCAAACCTTGTTTCTCTCGAACTGATTGAGTTCTTCATGCATAGCAAAAATCCATCCATATTCCGATAGAGCTTCGTCCACAGTTTTTGGTTCTAACTCAGAGATAAAAGCCGAATCAGCTTGATTTCTGAAGGTTGACCTTGTTCTTACTTTATCACTGGGTTGACCTAGAATTTGATCTTTAGGATGGTAAACTCTGAATTGCCAAGTTTTCTGGCTATCACTCGACAAAAGAGGGTTGTGATCAACAGCTTTGACTTCTTCGAAGTCAAAGATTTCCTTCTCATTGTTGGTTGGACGATGATCATTCAGATCAAGATCTGCAAGAGATTCGTCCAGCTCTGATAATATTTTATCAGGCTTCTTGTCATCAAATTTAACATGAATAGATTCTTCGATAATTAATGATCTACTATTATAAATTCTGAAAGCTTTCGATGTTTCAGAGTATCCTAAGAAAATATCATTATCAACTTTGGCATCAAATTTGCCTAGATTGTCTTTAGTATTTAATATAAAGCAGGCACATCCAAAAGGGTGAAAATATGATATTTTGGGTTTTCTTCCTTTCCACAGTTTATATGGAGTGTTTTTCAGTATTGGTCTTATGTATACTCTATTTTGAATATAGCATGCTGTGTTAACAGCCTCAGCCCAAAAGTTCTTAGAGACAGAGTTATCATTGAGTAATGTTCTTGCCATCTCTTGATGAGACCTATTCTTTCTCTTAACGACCCCATTTTGTTGAGGTGTTCTAGGGGCAGAGAAATTGTGAAGAATACCATTTTCTTCACAGAATAGTTGGAAGTTTACATTCTTAAACTCTCCTCCATGATCACTTCGGATTGAGTTGATACATATACCTTTCTCATTCTGAATCCTTTTGCAGAATATTGAGAATACTTCAAAAGACTCATCTTTGTGAGCTAGGAACATCACCCATGTCCATCTAGAATAATCATCAATAATGACAAGTCCATATTTCTTTCCACTTAGGGAGGCAGTCCTTGTTGGACCAAACAAATCTAAACGTAGCAATTCTAAAGGTCTGGATGTTAAAACAATATTCTTTGAATTAAAAGAATTTTTAACTTGTTTCCCCTTTTGACAGGCATCACAGAGAGCATCCGATTTATAGGCCAGCTTTGGTAATCCTCTTACGAGGTTATGCTTTTGTAGCTTTGAGATTAATCTCGGGCTTGCATGACCAAGTTTCTTGTGCCAAATCTATTGTTCATCATTCACAGACATCAGACATGATACATTTTGATTAGAGAGGTCCTCCAAGTCAATTTTATATACATTGTTTTGCCTCTTACCAGTAAATAGAGTGGACCCATCAACATATTTGACTATACATTTATCTTTGTTGAAAGACACTACAAACCCGCTGTCACACAATTGGCTTATGCTACGTAGATTGTGTTTTAACCCTTCAACTAACAACACATTATTTATACAGGGGGAATTATTCTTACCAATCTTACCAATACCTACAATCTTTCCCTTTTGATTGCCGCCAAATACAACTGATCCTTCAGATCTTGGCTTTAGGTTTAGGAACATAGACTTTTCTCCCGTCATGTGTCGTGAGCATCCATTGTCCAGGTACCATGACTGGTGTTTTCTTTCTATTGTCAAGCAAGTCTGCAACAGAGATTATCTTACTCTTAGGTACCCAGATAGACTTGGGTCCTTTTTGGTTAGTTGTAGGTAACTTATAAGTTCTAGCATTTATTTTGTGTAAGCATTTGGACACAGAGTGTCCATTTTTATCACAAATAGAACAATACATTACTCTTTTTATCTCAGAATTTTTTGGATTTTCTTTTTCATATCCAATGCCAGATTTATCATAAGGAGATCTATATCTAAGAATTAAATTAAGCTTCTTAGATCCATCAGTGAATTTAGATAGACTATCAGTTAAATAAGTAACTTGATGCTCAAGTTTCTCAACTTCACAGGATGTACTGGACTTAGAGCTTGAGATTTCAGTTAGGCTGATTATCTCATCTCTTAGTTCTCCATTCTCAATTTTGACTTTGTCAAAGTCTTTATTGAGTTTGGCAAATTTTCTTTTAAGAGCTTTATATTCAGAATAAATAGTGCATGATTCATTTAATAGTTCTTCATATGCATCTTTGGAATAGTCAGATATATTTACCTCTTCTTCTTCAATTTCTGTCTCAGAGGAAATACTTGCCATGAGACACATATCTGCTGTTGGGGATACAGGTGGAGATCTTTCCAGAATATCCATTAGGTTAATCATTACCCAAGCAGTTGTCTCTTCAGCCAGGACTTCTCTTCTTGCTCCGTGTACACTCCAAAACAGGAAAGCCCTTGCCTCACAATCAAGAGCAACTCTTGCTTTTCTCTAAGGTGCAAAGATCTAGAGGTTTCATCGTTTAATCTCCCATGTTGCCATGAGATTCTTGCTATTCTTTTTGAAGAACTTTTTCTTATCTTTCAGCTGAGAGCACTTAGCCTTGAAGTGACCCGGTTTCTTGCACTCATAGCAAAGCATTGGATTTTTTTCCTTGGTTTCACCATGGTCTTTAACGTTTTTCTTTGCAAAGGGTCTTCTTCTCATGTTTTTCTTTTTCAGAATACGTTCAAGTTTCTTTGATATGAGAGATAGCTCATCATCAGATTCTTCTTCTTCGTCTTGATCATTTTCATCGCTAGAATCATTCGCTTTGTGATCTTTCAAGCTGCTGGTTTTTTGACTTTTTAAGGCAATAGTCTTGCCTTTCTTTGTAGGGTTGTCCTGGTTAAGCTCCTGCTCATGAACTTGAAGAGTTCCCACAAGATCATCTAAGGTCAAGGTTGACAAATCCTTGGCTTGAGTGATTGCAGTGATGAGTGGTCTCCATTCCTTATGTAAACTGTTAGATAGAGAATCATCCGTTACTATTCTTGGGCTGAACATTAGGAAGAGAATCAAATCTATTAAATGCATTTATTTAGAATCCCTGATTTAGGTTAAACAAATTAAGAAATAGAATGATTTTGTAATTAAGAGTTGAAATGACTTTGTATTATATATAGTGGAGAAGAGAATGAACAGGCAAGAAGCCTAGAAATTATTGACATGGTATCAGCCTAATTACGATCCAAACTTTCTCACCTAGTTGATCGTTCTTGGTCTGGTCATGACTTCTGCTCGTGGTTCTTGCTCGTGGTTCTTGGTCTCCTAGCCTGAGACGTTCTTATCCTTGTGGTTCGTGGTTTCTCACATCTCCGTTTCTAGTTCGTGGTTCTTGGTCCAGGTCCATCTCGCGTCGTCACTGCGCATCTTCCCTGTTTTTGGTTCTGTCTCGCGACGTTATTGTTCATCGTTACTGTTCGTGGGTTACATAATGGCATCAGAGAATTTTTGTGTTCGCTTTACTGCAAAAAATTACAAAGCATGGGAGTTTCAATTCAAGATGTTCGTCAAAGGGAAAGGTCATTGGCGCCATGTCGATGGGACATCCGCTGCACCAGCTGACAACGCTGCCCTGGCGGCATGGCAGATAAAGGATGCCCAAATTATAAGTTGGATTCTAGCTTCGATTGACCCTCAAATGGTTAATAATTTGCGTTCTTTTTCTATTGCTAAGGATATGTGGGATTACCTAAAGCACGTTTACAACCAGGACAATGCTGCCAAAAGTTTTGAGTTGGAGCTTGACATTGCTACTTACTGTCAGGGAAGTCTTTCTATTCAGGACTATTATTCTGGGTTTCTTAATTTATGGGCTGAACATTCAGCTATTCTGCACGCTGATGTTTCCAAAGAATCGCACGCTGCTGTTCAACAGGTCGATGAAGTCAGTAAGCGTGATCAATTTCTTATGAAGCTTCGTCCCAAATTTGAAGTTGTGCGTGCTGCTCTGCTAAATCGATCTCCCGCTCCTTCTTTGGATGTGTGTCTTGGGGATCTCCTTCGGGAAGAGCAGCGTCTCCTCACCCAAGGGGTCATGACCCGTGAAAACTTTGTTCCAGATGTTGTTTCTGTTGCCTATTCTGCCCAGGATAAAGGGAAAGGTCGTGATATGACAAAAGTTCAATGTTTCTCCTGTAAGCAGTTTGGCCATATTGCTCGCAATTGCAATAAGAAATTTTGCAACTACTGTAAGCAACGTGGCCACATCATCACCACCTGTCCTACTAGACTAGTGCAGAAACCAGTGCAGGCCTTTCACGCTACTACTGCATCCATGGGCCAGTCCTCTGTCCCTGCCACCTTCAGCGCTGGTGCCTTGACTCCTGAGAACGTGCAACAAATGGTACTATCTGCTCTTTCTGCCTTGGGCATTCAGGGTAAGCATAATGACGTCTCTCAACCTTGGTTTGTTGATTCTGGGGCCTCTAATCACATGACTGGTTCCCCTGAACATTTGCATAATGTTCATGATTACAATGGCACTCAAAACATTCAAATTGCTGATGGTAATACCCTTTCTATTACTGCTGTTGGAGACATTAATTCCTCATTTTGAGATGTGTTTGTCTCACCTGGACTTGTTTCTAATTTAATTTCGGTTGGACAATTGGTGGATAACAATTATCATGTTAATTTTTCTCGTGCTGGTTGTTCTGTGCAGGATCAAGCGTCCGGGAAAGTGATTGCGAGGGGGCCTAAGATGGGCAGATTATTTCCTCTACAGTTCTTTTTGCCGAGCCTTCTGTCTCTTGCTTGTAATGGTGTTTTGAATAAGGTTGAGGATTGGCATAGAAAGTTGGGTCATCCTAATTCCATTGTTTTGTCTCATGTATTGAAAAGTGGCTTACTGCATAATAAAATAGATCTTTCTACTTCCAACTTGGATTGTTCTGTGTGCAAACTGGCTAAAAGCAAAAATCTTCCATTTCCATCAAAGACTCACCGTGCTGATAAATGTTTTGATCTCATTCATAGTGACGTTTGGGGTATATCACCGGTATTGTCTCATGGCAAGCATACATACTTTGTGAGATTTATTGATGACCATAGCCGATTTACATGGATTTATTTTCTCCATTCTAAATCTGAGGTTTTCTACGTGTTTAAGAAACTTTTGGCACATATTAACAATCAGTTTTACACGTGTATTAAGAATTTATGCACTAATTCTGGTGGGGAATATATTTCTCATGACTTTCAAGAGTACTTGCAGCAGAAAGGTATTATTTCCAAGCGTTCTTGTCCATATACACCTCAACAAAATGGTGTTGCAGAACGGAAGAATAGGCACTTACTTGATGTTACCCGCACATTACTTCTTCAGTCTTCTGTTCCTTCTCAGTTTTGGGTTGAAGCTTTGTCAAGTGCTGTATACTTGATCAATCGCCTTCCGACTCAGGTTCTGAACTTTGATTCTCCTTTCTCTCGTCTCTATAACATTCAACCAACTTATCATGACCTTCACACATTTGGTTGTGTATGTTTTGTCCACTTGCCACCACTGGAGCGTCACAAACTCGGTGCTCAATCTGTGCAGTGTGCCTTTATGGGTTACGCTCCCACTCAGAAAGGCTTCTTATGTTATGACGCTACTACCAAGTGTTTGCGTGTCTCTCGGAATGTGGTTTTCTTTGATTATCAGTATTTTTTTTCGAGCGTTTCCTCCGGCTCTCCTGGTTTGGCTTCTCCCCCACACTTTTATCAGGTTCCTCGTCATACGGAACGTTGGAAACCAAGTCATGTCTTTGTCAGACGCCAACATCATGCCCCCCTCTCGACGCTGCCCCGCCACTTGACTCTCCACCGATAGCACCACGCAGGTCCAACCGGACTATTCGTCCACCAAATAGGTATGGGTACGAACCTACTTCTTTTTCTGCCACTTTATCTACGATATCTATTTATTCTCAGGCAGTTAAAGACTCTCGATGGGTAAAAGCCATGCAGGATGAACTGCAAGCACTGCAAGAGAATTATACCTGGGACATTGTATCTTGTCCAGCTGGTGTTAAACCCATTGGCTGCAAATGGGTCTATTCTGTGAAGCTGATTTCGAATGGTTCTCTAAATCGATTCAAGGCCCGATTAGTGGCTTTGGGTAACAAACAGGAATATAGAGTGGATTATGATGAAACGTATGCACCAGTGGCTAAAATTACTACTGTTAGAACTATCATTTCTATTGCAGCTTCCAAAGGTTGGTCACTCGATCAAATCGATGTGAAGAATGCTTTTCTTCATGGTGACCTGGTAGAAGATATCTATATGAATCCCCCTCCGGGTTTGTTCTCCTCTTCGGCAGGGGTGTGCAAACTCAAACGTTCCTTATATGGTTTACGGCAAGCACCCCGGGCATAGTTTGAAAAGTTTCGGTCTACTCTTCTTGGATTCTCTTTTACTCAGAGTCAATATGACTCCTCTCTATTCATTCATCACACGACAGCTGGCATCGTTCTTCTTCTGATTTACGTTGATGATATGGTAATTACAGGGTCTGATCAGGCATCCATTCAACAACTAAAACAGCAGCTCCAAGCTTCCTTTCATATGAAGGATCTTGGTTGTCTTCATTATTTTTTGGGTCTTGAGGTTCATTCTGATTCCAAGGGCATCTTTCTCAATCAGCACAAATGTACAGAAGACTTAATTTCTATGGCTGGTCTTCAATCTGCTGCCTTTGTTAATACCTCCCTCGAGGTTAATGTCAAATATCACCGTGATGAGGGTGATCTTTTACCCGATCCTTTGTTGTACTGCCAATTGGTGGGTAGTCTTAACTATTTGACTATTACACGTTCTGATATTTCCTTTGCAATACACAAGTTAGCCAGTTCATGTTCTCTCCTCGTCATCTTCACATGGTTGCCGTTCGTCGCATTATTCGTTACTTGAGAGGTACTTCTCATCGGGGTCTATTTTTTCCTGCTCGCACGCCTTTTACTCTGCTTGCCTATAGTGATGTGGATTGGGCAGGTTGTCCAGATACTCGGAGATCTGTCTCCGGTTGGTGCATGTTCCTTGGTCCTGCTCTAATTTCTTGGAAAAGTAAGAAGCAAGCCCGAGTCTCCAAGTCATCCACTGAGTCTGAATACCAAGCTATGTCTACAGCTTGTTCATAAATTGTTTGGCTTTGTGGTTTGTTGGCTGAACTTGGCATTCCTCAAACCACTGCCACGCCTCTCTATGCTGACAACACTAGTGCCATTCAGATTGCTGCCAATCCGGTTTTTCATGAACGCACTAAGCATATTGAAGTGGATTGTCACTCCATTCATGAGGCTCTTGATGATCATGTTATTTCCCTTCCTCACGTCAGCTCACAACTGCAGTTTGCGGATATCTTTACCAAAGCCGTTCCTCGACCCCGTCATCAGTTTCTAATTAGCAAATTGATGCTTCTTGATCAGCCGCATCAATTTGAGGAGGGATGTTAGATAGAGAATCATCCGTTACTATTCTTGGGCAGAACATTAGGAAGAGAATCAAATCTATTAAATGCATTTATTTAGAATCCCTGATTTAGGTTATACAAATTAAGAAATAGAATGATTTTGTAATTAAGAGTTGTAAATGACTTTGTATTATATATAGTGGAGAAGAGAATGAGCAGGCAAGAAGCCTAGAAATTATTGACATAAACTCCTCAAGATCTTCGTAACATTTTCTTTTGTAGTATAAACTTTTCCAAGAGACTTGAGATTGTTGATAATAGTTTGGAAACGACCTATCATATCAACGATGGTTTCTCCATTTTCCACTGTGAACATTTCATATTGACTCATAAGAACAATGATCTTTGAGTCCTTTACTTTGGATGTTCCTTCATGAACATTGGATAGAGTATCCTATATTTGTTTCGCTGATTCACATGCATGAATTTTTTGGAACTCGTCTGGACCAAGAGCACACATCAGTGTGTATCTAGCGTTGTAGTTCTGCTCCATCCTTCTTCTCTCATCATCGTTCCACTGAGATTCATCTTTCTCCATGCCATCTGGATTGTTGACGATGTGAGGACCGTTCATGATTAATGGCCAGAGCGTAGAGCTGGTACTTAAGATGAATCCTTTGAATCTTTCTTTCCATTAGAGGTAGTGAGTGCCATTAAAAAATGGCAGTCTAGTCAAGGAGGTACCTTCAAGAACGGGTTGACTCCCACTGGGCATCCCTTGTCCTGCCATCGAGCTTTGGATCTTTTCCTCAAGCACGGCTAAATGCTCAACTTAGAAGCTGAGCTCTGATACCAGCTGAAAGTGAAACATGGAAACACAAGAAGGGGGTTGAATTGTGTTTCTTAACCGATTTTCGAAAACCCTTTTTTTTTAAGCAAACGTTTAAGACAAGCAAGATGAAAGAACACACCAAAACGATTACAAATATTTAAGATACTTTGTTTTCAATCCCCAAGTTAATAATAAATAAAACTTAACAAGATAGGGATAGAGAGATTCACACAGAAATATATACCGGTTCACTCTTTCAAATCAAAGAGCTACGTCCAGTCCCTTCCCTAAGAAGGTTTTTCCACTAAATCACTTAGCACTTTTAACAAGTTGTTTCCATGTCTCTCCACGACTACAACTCCAAGTATTTTACACATCTCTAGGCTACAAGTATTCTTTTACAGACAAGCCTCTTCAGGCTCAACAAATCTTAAGACTTGAGAGGGGTTTTTCGAGCTTTTTACAAACTCATTAGAGTGAGAGTATTACACGATACAGCTCTTAACAATTTGTTTGCAACTTTACAATGAAATAATAGGAAGGTTTACAGATCAATTTCTAGAGAGTGTTTGCTTTGAAGCTTTTTGTTGCACAATGAATTTTCTCCTAAATATTTTCTTGCTCTTGTGTTCTCTTATGTTATCTTGTGTTCTTTATTTGCTTCTTCAGAAGAGGGTCTTCTTATAGCTTTGTCTGACCTTCTGATTTCAAAAAAAACTAGGAAACTTTTCCGTTTAGACACATTCAAATATCCGATAGGTACAAGTCCATTTGCCAGTTGTTCTCCGTTGAGTAATTGTCCTTTCAGAATGAGGATGCTTTTGGTAGTAGCAGCTTGAATTCTAGCAGACTGATTTGCCTTTATGGCCGACAAGTGTTTTGCTCTACGTGGTTTGCTGTGTACGATTTTTGTACCTTCTTTTGTCTTATGTGAAAAAGATATTTCCTTTTAAAAAAATTAAGACTTTTGAAAGAGAGAGCCATGTCATCTGCAAAATAAAGTTAGTTGGACGCACAAGTATATATAAAAATTTGGACGCACCATTTATATAGACAGTTGGACGCACAATCAGTGTAGACAATTGGACGCACAATATAGACAGTTGGACGCACAATCAGTGTAGACAATTGGACCTACAATATAGATAGTTGGATGCACAATATGTATAGACAGTTGGACGCACAAAACTATATGATCATGTCTGTACGTAAACCTTTACCACTATAGTCCAAAAGATTATTTGGACGAACCATGAAGTTTCTTTGGGTGAAGATATTGCATTGAGCTTTTTGCCCTTTAAGAGCTAGATGAAACTTTGGATTTGGAGAACTGTCTGAAGTCAGAAACATAAAAAGGTCTTTTGACCTTATGGATTAGCATAAACTTGACTTCGAGTGAATTCAATAAACATATAATAATTTTGTTAATCATTAAAACTTTTAGGGGTCATTAGCCATTACTGTTTTGGTTCTAACATACTTAGCCCCGTTTATGTGTTTCTGGTGTTCCTAGGTTGGGAGAAGATGGTGTTTTTGCTTTAACTGAGGGTGTCCAGAAGGAGGAGGTCTGAATGACCATGTTTAGCATGAGGGCGTATAAGGCGCTTGGGCCTAATGGTTCCCAACCTCTCATTTTTAACAAGTATTGGGATATGGTGGGTGATGATGTTTGGTATCTGGTGAGAGAGGCGTTTCAGAGAGGGTTTTCTGATGAGAACCTTGTAGAAACTCTTTTATTGCTCATCCCTAAAATTGATATTTATAATCCTACTCGTTACAAGCATTTTCGTCCTATTAGCTTATGTAATGTGGTGTACAAGGTTATCACAAAGGTGTTGGTTGAAGAATTCGGCCTTTTCTTGATGATTTGACTGGCCCTCTTCAAAGTAGCTTTATTCCAGGGAGAGGGATGAAAGATAATGTTATCCTGGCATAGGAGGTTATTCATTATATGCATCGTTCCATCTCCAAGAAGGGCATGATTGACTTTAACATTGACTTGGAAAAGGCCTATGATAGAGTTAATTGAGATTTTCTAGAGGCTACTCCTCATGAGTTTGGTGTTTCGGCTATCACAATAAATCTAATCATGTGGTGTGTAAAATCTATTAGGCTCTCTATACTGTGGAATGAGGCCAAATTAGATAGCTTCAGGTCGACTACGGGTTTGCGACAGAGAAATCCCCTTTCTCCCTATCTTTTCTCCTTTGCATGGAGAAATTGGCCCTTAGAATTAGTGATCAGGTCTCTAGAGGTGGTCCAGAAATATCCCACCTGTTTTTTGTTGATGACGTTTTGTTATTTTTTCTGGGCTAGCAACTCACAGGTTTGAATTGTTTCAGACACTCTTAAGGATTTTTGTGATGCATCTGGTCTTAAGATTAATCTGGATAAGTCTCATGCGATGTGTTCCTCAAAAGTCTCCCGTGCTAGGAAAGGGAACTTTACTTCCATTTCAGAGATCCGTTATGTTAAGGACCTTGGAACCTATTTCGGTTTTCCTTTGATTCATGTGAGGCCAAACAATAGTGTCTACAACAATATCATCAAGAATATTCAAGGTCGTTTGGCAGCTTGGAAAGGTAAGCTTTTGAATAAGACTAGTAGGATTTGTCTAAAAAAATCTGTTGTCTTATCTATTCCTATATATACCATGTAGGCTCTCTTTTTCCTTATGAGTGTTTTCTCCAAGATTGATAGTATCACTCGAGCCTTTGTTTGGGGATTAGATGGTTTTAAACGCAGTTGGGATCTAGTCAACAGGAGACTATAACCAAGCCGAGAAGATTTGATAGGCTAGGTATTCGAGAAGCTAGGATCACAAACTTATCTTTTCTAGGCAAATTGATAGAGTATTCTGAATGAAGATCAAAAACTCTGGGTGCAAGTGCTCAAGCTTAAGTATTACAAGGAGGGGTCATTTTGCACTGCTTAAGGCATCAACTTCAATAACTTGGAGTAGCATTACAAAAGCTGTCAAAGCTCTCTAGGATGGGTTTTGTATGCATTTTGGCTTAGGTATCTCTTTGGTATGTTACACAAACTGGCTGTTTAAGGGTCCGTTATGTACAATGTTAGACTATGTTCACATATTGAAGACTGATCTTACCTTAAAAGATTTATGGCATGATGGAGAATGGTATTTAGGGAGATTTGCTATTCCATTACCTCATAATATTAAGGGTGCTATTATGAATGTCCCAGTTCCATCTTCTGTGGATGCTAGCCTCATGGATTGCTGGGTTTGGAAAGGGAGGTCTGATGGGGTGTATAGAGCGGCCACAGGCTATGGTTGGCTACTTGGCAAGGCTCGCCAGCTAGATGAGAGGCAAGATTGGTCTTGGTTTTGGAAATTACAAGCTTTTGTTAAGGTTCAACACCTAGTTTGGATGATACTTCAGAATGCGCTCCCAACGAATACTTTGAGACATAATCGCGGGATGGCTCTCAATCCTTTATGTCAACGTTGTTCCAGTTGTGTTGAAGATTCATTGCATTGTCTGAGGGGTTGTCCTTGTTGGGTCAAGCAACCATCACATAAGAGGGGGTGAATTGGGTGATGTGGGAATTTTAAAAACTTTTCTTCAAAACAGATAACCAGCACCAAAAACTCTTTTCTGAATATGTTCAAGGAACATTGAGATGAATCAGAGATGTTTTACTAACATATTTTGTAATACAAAATAACTTAGAGTTTGTCAATTTCTCCGAGTCCAATTGCATCGGACGCAAACTATGTTGAGTCCAATTACATCGGACTATGTGGAGACGAACGCAAACTGTGTTGAGTCCAATTACATCGGACTATATTGAGTCCAATTACATCGGACGTAAACTGTGTTGAGTACAACCAGATTGGACGCTGGACTCTAGCCAGATTGGACGCAATCTGTTGTAAGGAGATAACTACTTTTGAAGATAGTTTTAGAACATAGTTCTTATCGCTAGTTAGAAACTTGTTGAAATACATAAAACAACATAAATAAAGAGATATGGGTAGAGAGAAACATGCAACAAGATTTGTCCTGGTTCACTCATAAAAACCATGAGTTACGTCCAATCCCCAGCGTCAACTGATTTTCTTTCATTATCATACTAGATAATTACAACAAGTATTCTTTACACACCTAGTCTCTCCAGGCTCAGCAAGTATTGTTCTTAATCGACCTCTTCAGGCCGTTGAGTATTTTTTTCACCTAGCCTCTCCAAGCTCATTGAGTATTGTTTTTCACCGACCTCTCCAGGCCGTTGAGTATTCTTTTCACCTAGCCTCTTCAGGCTCAATGAGTATTCTTCTTAACCAGCCTCTCCAGACTGTTGCCAGTATTATTTTCGCCTAGCCTCTTCAGGCTCACTGAATTTTGATGAAGGTTACATAAAAAGAATCTTACAACACTCACAGAGTGTGTTTAAAATGAAGTACAAGGAAAAACGTTCTTCCAACACTCACAAGAGTGAATATATAATGAAGTTCATAAGAACTAAAGAAAATCTCTCATAACACTCACTTGGGTGGGTATAGAATGTTAGAACCAAAACAGTAATGACTAATGATCCCTAAAAGTTTTAATGATTAACAAAGTTATTATATGTTTATTGAAAATATTCGAAGTCAAGTTTATGCTAATCCATAAGGTCAAAAGACCTTTGTATGTTTCTGACTTCAGATGGTTCTCCAAAACCAAAGTTTCACCTAGCTCTGAAAGGACAAAAAGCTCACTGCAATATCTTCGTCCAAAGAAACTTAGTGGTAAAGGTTTACGTACAAAACATGATCATATAGTATTGTGCGTCCAATTGTCTATATTGTGCGTCCAATTGTTTATGACTATTGTGCGTCCAATTGTCTATTTTGTACGTCCAATTGTTCAATACTTGTACGTTCAATTATCTTCAATGATTATGTGTCCAATCATCTACAACACTTGCGTCCAACTGTCTAAATAAATTGTGCGTCCAATTTTATATATGCCTGTGCGTCCACTAACTTCATTCTATAGATGACGTGGCTCTCTCTGATTCAAAAGTCTTAAATGGTTTTAAGGAAATATCTTTTTCACATAAGACAAAAGAATGTACGAACGTCGTACAAAGCAAACCACGTAGAGCAAAGAATCACGTAGAGCAAAACGTTTGTCGGCCATAAAAGCAAAATCAGTCTGCTACCATTCACGCTGCTACTACCTCCACATTCTGAAAGGACAATTATGTAACGGAAAACAACTGGCATATGATCTGTGCCTAACGGATATTTGATTGAGTCTAAACAGAAAAGTTCTCCCAATATTTTTGACATCAGAAGGTCAAGACAAAGATATAAGAAGACCCTCCTCTGAAGAAACAAGAAGAGAACACACGAGCAAGAAAATATTCAAGAGAATTCATTGTGCAAACAAAAAAGCCTCAAAGCTTTCACTCTCTAGTTTTTGATCTATAAACCTTTTCATTCTTTCATTGTAAAGTTGTAAACAGATTATCAAGAGCTATATCGTGTAATACTCTCACTGTTGTGAGTTTGTAAAAAGATCAGAAAAATCCCTCTCAAATCTTAGGATTTGTTGAGCCTGAAGAGGCTTGTCTGTAAAAGAATACTTGTAGCCTGGAGAGGTGTAGAATACTTGGAGTTGTAGTCTTGGAGAGACTTGGAAACAGCTTATGAAAAGTGCTAAGAGTTTTAGTGGAAAAACCTTCTGAGGGAAGGGACTGGACGTAGCTCTTTGATTTGAAAGAGTGAACCAGGATATATCTTTGTGTAAATCTCTCTATCCCTATCTTATTAAGTTTTTACTTATTACTAACTTGGGGATTGAAAAAGCCTATAACCGTTTTGGTGTGTTCTTTCATCTTACCTGCCTTAAACGTTTGCTTCAAAAAGGTTTTCGAAAATCGGTTAAGAAACACAATTCAACCCCCCTTCTTGTGTTTCCCTGTTTCACTTTCATAGAATAATTATGTTGAGAAGAAATTCTGTTGAGATGTAAATAGTGATGCTCTCATTTTTATCAACTACAGTAGCAGCAACAACAGTAGCAACCTTGTCTTGTATAAGCATTCACTCTCACTGATCTTCATCTTCAGATCTCCCTTATATAGACATATAAAAATATAGCTGTTGAAATATAGCTGTCGGAGATTTTTGACCGTTGCACAAAGACTTTATCCTTTATGCTGAATACACTTTAGATAAAGTGTTTTTGCTTCTGCAGCTTTTGCACTTTTGCTCAGGCTTTTCTTCTCTTTCTTCCTTTTCCTTCTTTCTAATAAAGTTGCTGAAGTTTTTGTCTTCTTCTGCTACAGTAACTTATGCTTCAGAACTTTGTTCAAAATAGTGTCTCATTTTCTGATAAAGCTTGGATTTTGAATATATTAATACTTTATTCAAAATCACTTGTCCAACACATGAGTAGAAGCTTGAGATAAGAAACTTCATAAGTCTTAAGACATTTCACCAGTCTTAAGACGCTTCATCAGTGTAGACACTTTGCTTCTTTTCAATCTTCTTGGTTTCTTCATTTCCAAGGTTTGTATGCTTAAATATTTGTTCTGCACACTTGAGCACACAATTATCAATGTTCACACATTTATATGATAAAATATATATGCCATATTCTAGCAAACTTGTTTCTTTGATTTGTCATTACTCAAAACCACATAAAGTAATTGTTCATACAATTACAGCATTAACAATCTCCCCCTTTTTTATGATGACAAATCACCTAAAGATATATATATATATATATATATATATATATATATATATATATATATATATATATGTTACATATTTATCATATATTTCTTTTCATATATTTTATTTCTTTTCATTTATTTTCTCCCCCTATTAATTATCAACAAAAGGGATCGTGTTAACATATAGCAGAGCAGAGTTAAGCATAGAAATTTGATGTATCAAAGCATTAAGATGATCATAGCAGATAAATCATTAGACACATGTTCAAGATCATGTGATGCACAAAGTATCAAAGTAACACATGAAATTTGTAGAATTGTATAAGATAAAACTTTGTGTAGAAAGAGATACTTCCATTCCTTTGGATTTTGATCTATTTGATGATTCTCATGCTTTGTTCAGGAAGATCAGAAGCTTCAACCATCATCCATTGTTCTGTCTTCATCAACAGGTACTCCAGCAGATTCTTTAACAACTTTGAGACTTCTATCCTTAAGCTCTAAGTCTTGGAACATAGATCTTTCTTCCATTATGAAGTGTAAGAAGTCATTGTCCATATGTTGTAGAAAGAGTCTCCTCAGTTCTATTCAAAACATCTGCAAAAGGAACAATTTTTGATACCCAGATTCTCGTGGGTCCTTTTTTTGTGTTAGAACATGAAGTCTTAGAAGACATCTGTTTTCTCTTGTAGTAACATCTAGACATTACATGTCCGGAATTGTCACAATAAGAGCATGATAAACAACATATTTGCAAAAATAATATCAGAGTAATGCAGCAAATATATAAGACATACTTCCTTTAAAATTTATCATTGCTCCCCCTGAGCTAATGCGTAGTCAAAACATCTATGTTGGACGAAACATAGACTAAGTATCATAAGACACATTAATTCCTTTGAGATAGTGCAGTTTGATTATCTCTCCTTTCACAAAGTGATTTCTAAATCAATTTTAAGAAAGTAAGATATCAATAATATCACGCAATCACAACTTAAGGAACCAATAATAAGCATCATGTTATCCAAGACAGTATAATAATTTTGGGACTAGAGATACTTATTGGAAATTGTGAAATGTGATACTCCTTAGTTGGCATGGCTCATTCAGTTCTTCATATTAGCTTGGAGAGTCTCATCCTTAGCTTTTGTACCACTTGAATCTTCTTTTGTCCATAAGTGCCATGAATATCTTTTGCAATATCCATTTTTATCTAGCTCTTCTAATTTGAAGTATTAGACTTCATGAATTTTCCATTTTGACTCATAGTCTTCTTGAGATGGCAAGCTACTATTTCACTATGATCTTCCTTTATCACTTCAAAAGATGATCTCTTCCTTTTCATCTTCATTGCTTGGTGAACATGAATATATTCTTCATTATTCTTGTAATGTCAGCATCATTTACAACCCTTCCTTGAGCCCACAGTCAGACAAGTTGTTAGTACAATAAATGGCATAAATTTTTTTAGCACAAAAGCGAATTTGATTTGTTAAACACAATAGTTTTTGATAAAAACATTGGAAACAAAATCCAACATAACAGTAAAAGCATTTTTAATTATTACTTTAAAACAACAGCCCATTTTCAAAACCAAGAAGTTTTTAAACTTTGAAAACAAACATTTTTGAAAATTGAGTTTTGGTTGCTAAGATTACATTTTTGAAACCAAGCGTTTAAGCTTTATTACAGAGCACGAAGCTCTGATACCAATTGTTGGGTCAAGCAACCATCACACGAGATGGGGGTGAATTGGGTGATGTGGGAATTTTAAAAACTTTTCTTCAAAACAGATAACCAACACCAAAAACTCTTTTCTGAATATGTTCAAGAAACATTGAGATGAATTAGAGATGTTTTACTAACATATTTTGTAATACAAAATAACTTAAGAGTTTGTCAGTTTCTCCGAGTCCAATTGCATCGGGCGCAAACTATGTTGAGTCCAATTACATCGGACTATGTTGAGTCCAATTATATCGGACGCAAACTGTGTCAATTACAACCAGATTGGACGTTGGACTCTAACCAGATTGGACACAATATGTTGTTAGGGCATAAATACTTTTGAAAACAGTTTTAGAACATAATTCTTATCCCTAGTTAGAAACTTGTTGAAATACATAAAACAACATAAATAAAGAGTATGGGATGCAACAAGATTTATCTTGGTTCACTCATAAAAACCATGAGCTACGTCCAGTCCCCAACGTCAACTGAGTTTTCTTTCATTATCATACCAGATAATTATTACAAGTATTCTTTGCACACCTAGCCTCTCCAGGCTCAGCAAGTATTGTTCTTAACCGACCTCTTCAGACTGTTGAGTATTCTTTTCACCTAGCCTTTCCAGGCTCATTGAGTATTGTTTTTCACCGACCTCTCCAGGCCGTTGAGTATTCTTTTCACCTAGCCTCTTCAAACTCAATGAGTATTCTTCTTAACCAACCTCTCTAGACTGTTGCTAGTATTATTTTCACCTAGCCTCTTCAGGCTCACTGAATTTTGATGAAGGTTACATAGAAATAATCTCACAACACTCACAGAGTGTGTTTAAAATGAAGTACAAAGAAAAATGTTCTTCCTACACTCACAAGAGTGAATATATAATGAAGTTCATAAGAACTAAAGAAAATCTCTCATAACACTCACTTGAGTGGGTATAGAATAATTATGTTGAGAAGAAATTCTGTTGAGATGTAAATAGTGATGCTCTCATTTTTATCAACTGCAGTAGCAGCAACAACAGTAGCAACCTTGTCTTGTATAAGCATTCACTCTCACTGATCTTCATCTTCAGATCTCCCTTATATAGACATATAAAAATATAGCTGTTGGAGATTTTTGATTGTTGCACGAAGTCTTTATCCTTTATGTTGAGTACACTTTAGATAAAGTGTTTTTGCTTCTGCAGCTTTTGCACTTTTGCTCAGGCTTTTCTTCTCTTTCTTCCTTTTCCTTCTTTTTAATAAAGTTGCTGAAGTTTTTGTCTTCTTCTGCTACCGTAACTCATGCTTCAGAACTTTGTTCAAAATAGTGTCTCATTTTCTGATAAAGCTTGGATTTTGAATATATTAATATTTTATTCAAAATCACTTGGTCACCCATCAAATTGTTCTATATTCTGAGTAGACACTTGATTAGCTTCATTAGACGCTTCTTAAATGAGCTCAGATGCTTTGTTCTGTAGTAGACATATTCACAAGGCTGTCAAATTCGTAGAATCTACCAAATCAGCGTATTTTGATTCTTTGACCTTCTTAACCTTCGAATTATTCTTCGAAGGCTTCATCAAAAATGTAGATATGGAAGCTAGCTTTAAGCAGACACTGGTTTCACTCAATTTGGACACCTACAGCTCCAGATATGTCCATCAGACGTGTGTATGTTTGGGCTGTCAGAACAGTATTGCGTTTCCAACTTGCCGACGAAATATCTCCAAGATAGAGACTGATTCAAGTCTCGATTTCTTCATGAAAGTTGTAGCTATGAATGTTAGCTTTCATATGGAACTGGTTTCGTTCAGTTTGGATGTCTATCATGAAAGATATTTACATCAGACGTGTGTATATATGACTTTTAAGGACAGCATATCGTCACCAAACTTCTTCAGGAATTTCACCAAGATAGAGATCGTTTCGGATCTCGAATTATTCATGAAAGTTGTAGATCATTCTCTTATATTTTCAACGATACCAATATCACTTCATTTGAGTGAGTAACGAGAAAATATGACGTTCAGACGCTTGGTTGTTGGTATGAGACGCTTGACTTCTTTGTTTGTATTAGACGCTTCAAGAAATATTACTTCCGAGTAATATTCTTCTTTGATTAGAAGCTTGAGATAAGACACTTCATAAGTCTTAAGACATATAACCAGTTTTAAGACGCTTCATCAGTGTAGACACTTTGCTTCTTTTCAATCTTCTTGCTTTCTTCATTTCCAAACTTTGTATGCTTAAATATTTGTTCAGCACACTTGAGCACACAATTATCAATGTTCACACATTTATATGATAAAATATATATGTCATATTCTAGCAAACTTGTTTCTTTGATTTGTCATTACTCAAAACCACATAAAGTAATTGTTCATACAATTACAACATTTACAGTCCTCACTCTCTTGAAGTGTGGCTGCGCCTGGGGTTACTCAACCATTCTCACTTCTTGAGACATAATGGAATTCATTCCTAGATTTGTCTTTTCCTAGCTGGGTTATGGTGGACTTGGCGTCGCCAGAATAACTTGGTGCTTGATGAGGATAAGTGGAGCATTCAGACAGTGATCCATTGGGTGCTTATGTCGCATGAGGAATTTATCTCCTTCCTATCTCCTAGTGGTTTTAGTGATGCAGAGGTTAGTAGAGTTCCTTGCTGGCCTGTCCCCCTATAGATTGAGTTAAGCTCAATGTTGATGGCAGTTTTCTGGAATTGTCTTTCCGAATGACAATTTTCCATTTACGATGGTGAAGGCAGGGTAATCTTGGCTGAGTTGTTGGCTTAAGTATGGTCTTGGTCTTGCTTGGAGACTGAGCTACAGGAAAGTGCTTTGTGAAACAAATTTTGTGGATGTGATCCATGTGATTCGGGATATTTCAACTCAACGGTATCATGAGTTGGCGTCTACTGTGAGCTAAGGCTGGAAAAACAATCCATGGACCGATTATCCATCTGATCCATCCATGAAAAAATCCATCCAACCCATCCATTTATAAAAAAAAACAAATGGGTTGGATTGTATTGTATTCTCTTTTTTAATGGATGGTTCATGACCCGTCAAATTGCTTTTTGTAAATCCGTTGGATCAAGAAAAAATAACATGGTGGATTTTTTTTATCCATTCGAAAATATTTTTCGCAAACCATAAAAATGAAGTCAAAGTTTTTCCCCCCACGTGCGATCTACATGCCTTTAAATCATTATTTAAAGAAAATATTGTAGAAAAGTTTTTCCCACTAAAATAAGGCTAGATCAGTTTTGGTAGCATAATTTTCTAATTTTAATATTGTTATAAAACTAGTCCTGCAATCAATTAAACAAACCAAAGGCAGAAACTTGCAAGCAACAATGCAGTAACTTGTTATGCAAGAAATTGCAGAAGTATGCAAATGATATAAGAAAGATAAGAGGAAGAAGCAACACCAAGATTAACGTGGTTCAATCTTCAATGTGAAGACCTACATCCACGGGCAAGAGAGCAAGATGAATCCACTATAGAATAGGAGTTACAAGATCAAGGCCTTCGCAATTGAACCACTTTCTACGCTTGTTGCAGTCACTATCTTTGAACCAGCAACACAAGCTTATACTCGAGTTCAATCTCTCAGATTTCTCTGTTTCCCTTAATCTCTCTAATTCACTGATCACTTAGAATCACAACTAGGAATGTACATGAAAAGCCTTACTCTACATTCTACCCGCAAAGGCTAAACCTATTGCTATATATAGAGTAAACAAAAGCTAGCTAAGATACAAGTTAAAACAAATTCAGTTACAACCAACTTTGGCCATAAGCAGTTACAACAGAAACAGAAATAACCAACTCAGCTTTTAACCCTTGATCATTGAGGCACATCATCACAATTCTCCACCTTGACTCAATATCAGATCACTCCCTCCATAGACTATGCTCCCTTGCCAAAATCTTACTCTTCACAGAAACCAACTAAATCCAAGCAATGCTTGAACTTAGTTTGTGGAAGAGACTTTGTAAAACCATCAACAGGATTATCTTCGGTTGCAATCTTCTCAACTGAAATCTGCTTTGAATCAATTACATCCCTTATGAAATGAAGCTTAACATCAATGTGTTTTGATTTATCATGATATACTTGATGCTTGGACAGATGGATAGCACTTTGGCTATCACAAAACACTGTCACACAGTCTTGATCTATCCCAAGTTCATAAATCAATCCCTTCATCCATATGGCTTCTTTAACACCTTCAGTAAGTGCAAAGAATTTAGCTTGAGTTGTGGAAAGAGCCACCACTAATTGCAAAATTGCTCTCCAACTCACAGCTGTACCAAACAAAGTGAAAACATAACCAGAAAGGGATTTTCTGGTATCAATGTTCCCTGCAAAATCCACATTAACATAACCTTTGATTGGTTCACTTTTGTTATGATCCCTTTTGAATTTCAAGCCTGCTGATAAAGAACCATTTAAATACCTCATAATCCATTTGAGTGCAGACCAATGCAGTGGCCCTGGATCAGCCATAAACCTACTCACAATATTTACAGCATATGCCAAATCTGGCCTGCTACAAATCATTCCATACATTATGCTACCAACTCCACTAGCATATGGGATAGTGCTCATTGTTTTCCTTTCCTCATCTGTCTTTGGATCATTTTGAGTAGACAACTTAAAATTCTGCCCCAAAGGAGTAGTAACCGGCCTTGATTCATGCATCCTGAATTTAGAAACAACTTTCTTTAAGTAGCCAAGCTGTGACAGAAACAATTCTCCTTGCTTTCTGTTTCTGCTGATATCCATTCTAAGAATTCTCTTGGCCTTTCCAAGTTCTTTCATCTCAAACTCATTGCTTAAATCAGATTTAAGCTTGTTGATCTGATTCTTACTTGAACTTGCTAGCAGAATATCATCCACATAAAGTAGGAGATAAGTGAGTACTGCACCATTTTCTTTTAGACTATACACACAACTATCAAACTTGCATCTTTGAAAACCAAGCCTTATCATGAAGTCATCAAACTTTCTATACCATTGCCTAGGACTTTGCTTCAGACCATACACAGATTTTTTTAGAAGACAAACCTTATTATGACCTTTGGCAAATCCCTCAGGTTGTTGCATATAGATAGTTTCTTCAAGATCACCATGGAGAAATGCGGTTTTGACATCCAGTTGTTCTAATTCCAAATCATAGTGAGTGACAATGGATAGCAAGATTCGGATAGAGCAATGCTTCACCATAGGGGCAAAGATTTTGTTGAAGTCTATTCCTTCTAGTTGAGAGAACCCCTTTGCAACAAGTCTAGCTTTAAATCTTGGTTTCTCTCCACCTTGAATACCTTCCTTCTTCTTATATATCCATTTAGATCCAATAACCCTTTTGCTTTTAGGATTATCAATCAGGATCCATGTCTGATTCTTTTTAAGAGATAGCATCTCTTCATTCATTGCTGTCAACCACGCTTCACTGTCTTCACTGCTTATAGCTTCTTTGTAGTTGCTTGGCTCATCAGCTTGAAGGTCCTCAGCAACACTTAGAGCATAATAGATTAGGTCAGCTTGACCATATCCAGTAGGAGCTCTAATTGTTCTCCTTTCTCTGTCTCAAGCCAAATTGTAGTTGGCTAATTCTGGTTCTGCTGTAACCATTTCTGATCCAGGTTCTGCCTCTGCAGTGTCTTGAGGATTGCTGCTTTGCTGCTCAAAAAACGCCACCGCAACTTGAGCACTCTCAGTGTTGCTACCTGAAGCACCAGTTTGCTGCTGATTCTTATCAATCATAGCCATCCTGCTTTCATCACATACAACATCTCTTGAGATAATGCACTTAGGCTCACCAGAATCAATCCTCCACAACTTGTAACCTTTTACCCCTGCAGGGTATCCAATGAGTGCACATTTAATAGCCCGAGGTCCCAATTTGTCTTGCTTAGTGTGGGCAAAAGCCAAGGAACCAAACACCTTTAGATTTGAGTAGTCAGCCGGCTTTCCATACCATAGTTCCATTGGTGTTTTAAATCCAATTGCTAAAGAAGGACACCTATTGATCAAGTACACTGCTGTGGCAACAGCTTCACCCCAAAAGGACTTAGGAAGGCCAGCACTCAATAGCATGCATCTTACCCTTTCTAAGATTGTTCTATTCATCCTTTCAACAATTCCATTCTGTTGAGGAGTGGCTGCAATTGTTTTATGTCTCTGAATACCTAAATCCCTGCAAAACTTATTGAATTGCTCTGAAAGATATTCCAGGCCATTGTCAGTTCTAAAAAATTTCAATTTAGATTCCTTTTCTATTCGAATTTGTGTGTGCCATTCCTTAAATTTCATAAAAGTATCACTTTTATTCTTAATCACATAAATCCATACTTTCCTAGAATAGTCATCAATGATAGTTAGGAATTATGAGCAAGCCCCATGAGTCATGGTCCTTGAAGGACCCCACAAATCAGAATTAACATATTCAAATGGCCTAGAGGTAGTATGCAATCCCACTCCAAAACTAACTACCCCACTCCAAAACTAACTCTCTTAGACTTTCCTAGAATACAATGATCACAAAAATCAAGCTTATCAATTTTGTCACCTTTTAGTAAATTCTGTTTTGATAACTCAATTAAGCCACTTTCACTTCCATGACCTAACCGCATATGCCACAATCTAGATGATGCGTGAATGCTGGAACTAGCAACACCAGCTTGTGCAATTATTATGGAACCATCTAAAATATACAAGCCATTCCTTTTTATGCCTTTAGCAATAACAGTATCATTTTTAGCTATTTTCATGATACCATGCTCAATGTATGTGAAATACCCTAGGCTATCAAACATACCAATTGAAATTAAATTTCTTTTTAAGTCAGGTACGTACCTCACATCCTCCAACAAGATTTCCTTGCCACTGAACATTTTGAATCTAATAGATCCTTTGCCTTGAACTTTGCAAGGTTTGTTGTTGCCAAGAAAGACAGCTCCACCTTCACATAGGTCTATAGACTCAAAATAATCCTTCCTTGGACACATGTGGAAAGTACAACCCGAGTCCATAACCCAGTCTTTTTCAATCTCTGAGATGGAAACAACTAAAGCCTCAGCTGATTCATAACCAGCATCAGCTAATGCAGCATTACCTGACTCTTGTGAATGCTTTGAATTCTTGCCACCTTTTTCAGGACAATCTTTCTTAAAATGTCCCTGCGTATGGCAGAGGAAACATTTAAACTTACCTTCAGGTTTCTTCTTTGATTTGGATCTATACTTGTCTCCATTCGATCCCTTCTTCGCAGTTCTGCCTCTTATAATACTCAAGCTCTCAGGATTATTGTCAATTCTGATTCCTTGCTTTTTTTGACTTTATTTGGTTCGGATGGAAGCTAGCACTTCTTCAAGAGAAATTGATTGCTCTCTCCCAAAGAGTATGACATCCTTGAAGTGTTCATAAGAGCTAGGCAAGGCACTTAAAAGAATTAAAGCCTTGTCTTCATCCCCCAATTTCATCTCTAGATTTTCTAAATCATCAAGAATCTTATTGAAATCAGTAATCTGATCTATAATAGTTTTTTCTTCATTCATTTTGAAAGAGAACAATTGCTGTTTCAAGAAGAGTCTATTGGTAACCGATTTAGTCATATAGAGGGATTCAAGTTTGAGCCATAGAGCCACGGCAGTAGGTTCCCTTGCAACTTCCCTTAGAGCTTTGTCTCCAAGACACAAGATGATTGTGCTCTTTGCCTTCTCGATGAGATCTTGCTTTTCTTGATCGGGTATCGTGGCAGGGAGAGCAGATTCACCTTTCAAAGCATTCACCAAGCCTTGTTGAACCAGCACCACGTGCATCTTTATCCTCCAAAGACCAAAATCATTTGATCCATTAAACTTTTCAATGTCGAATTTTGTTGTTCCCATGATTGCCTTTTCCCACAGACGGCGCTAATTATTATAAAACCAGTCCTGCAATCAATTAAACAAACCGAAGGCATAAACTTGCAAGCAACAATGCAGTAACTTGTTATGCAAGAAATTGTAGAAGTATGCAAATGATATAAGAAAGATAAGAGGAAGAAACAACATCAAGATTAACGTGGTTCAGCCTTCAATGTAAAGACCTACATCCACGGGCAAGAGATCAAGATGAATCCACTATAGAATAGGAGTTACAAGATCAAGGCCTTTGCAATTGAACCACTTTCTACCCTTGTTGCAGTCACTGTCTTTGAACCAGCAGCACAAGCTTATACCCGAGTTCAATCTCTCAGATTTCTCTGCTTCCCTTAATCTCTCTAATTCACTGATCACTTAGAATCACAACTAGGAATGTACATGAAAAGCCTTACTCTACATTCTACCCACAAAGGCTAAACCTATTGCTATATATAGAGTAAATAAAAACTAGCTAAGATACAAGTTAAAACAAATTCAGTTACAACCAACTTTGGCCATAAGCAGTTACAACAGAAACAGAAATAACCAACTCAGCTTTTAACCCTTGATCATTGAGGCACATCATCACAAATATCTTCTTGAAAACCTGAGATGCTGGGTGCTACTTCTATAACAATTGCTATATAACAGAATTTGCAGAACTAAAGTTATCAGAAATGCAAACAATAGTAAGTAGAGCACTAAAATCCATTCAATTACGTTAAAAGTCTTTCTAAAAAAAATATTCTCATAACCTCGGACGGGCACGACCGATCGACTGCCTACCGCCTACCAGTCCGCCAGCCGACCAGCCGACCCAATTTGTAGGCTGGATATGAAAAATATTAAAATAAAAATGGACGGGTCGGATATCCATCCATATAAAAATGATTAATGGATGGGTTGGATGGTTTTTTATTAAATGGGTCATGGATGGATTGGATTTTTTTAATACATTTTTAATGGATCGAAATGGATTGGTGGATTATTTTTGACCCATTCATTATAATCCGAATCAAAATCCATCCGATCCATTCGTTTGCCACCCCCTACCATGAGCCAAATCATGGAACTCGTGCAGCACGCCTAGGTGGTGAAGGTTGAGCGAGTCCAATAAATGTGCAGACTTCCTAGCTAAATATGGGGTGAGTGTTGGTGTAAGCCCTAGTGGTCAATCTATTTATTAGATTTACTTTTAGATCATGATTATGATTTATATCATTTATAATATAAGACATTTCAATTTATTATGTTGTTGCTTTTGTACATAATAAAGTCTTTAGAATAGTAGATTAAATTCAATAGAACATCAAGTGTGACTTGATTGTGAGACCCTATTGAACATTAGAACACTATTCTTAAAACATCTGTAGTCAAGTATTATTGTCATTTAGGACAACAATAATACATTGAGACTATTATGTGAGTAGACTGATAAACACATCTCACGGGTTATGGATATGAGATATCAAGCCTTCATATAGGTATAAATATTAAAATAATATTTATATTGGATTGACCCACTATGAGAAAGCTACATGATAGTTATGTAAGTGTCATAAGCGCTTCTTATGGCGACCAAAGTGAAGTAGTCCTTCGACTAGTCACTACGATTTTTACATGTGAAGTTGTAGGCTTTAATGCTATCAAACGCCATCCGTAACAAGATGATCATAAAGGTAGTTATTGGGCCTGCAATGAATCATGTTGAGGGATGTGAGTGATGTGGATAGGATTCGTCCCTCCTACATAACAGAAGCAATGTCATGCGCCTCTCGCTAGAATGAGATGTGAAAAATGCATGGCCATGCTAAAATGGGCCAATATGATATATTGGGTCTGTTTGTGATTACACATCTACTCGGAGATCGAGAAACATATAATTAGACTTAACAAGGATGACATGTTTATATCTTGTGTTCAATTATGACATATAGACGAACATACATTTACTACATGGTAAATTGGTTTCAGTAAGGTTAAAATCGAATCACCGATTTTCTCATAAATTGGTTAGTAGTGATGCATTGCTAGATGCTGCTCATTGTTTATAATATTTGATATTATAATTAATATGTGATATTATTATAGTATTTCATATTATTGCCAATTTAGTGGGAACCTATGGGGTCTCACATATAGAGCAAATAGTTGGAGAGGAATTAATTATATGAATATGATTTAATTAACTAATTCCAGTTTGGGTTTGTAGTGTACAAGCCCATCACGGTTATGACATGAAGGGTGAAAGAGCGTCACTCTTTAAATAGATGACGTGCCTCCTTCACCGCTTACGCTAGTCATACTTTACATCGCGCCAAAACCTGTAGTCCACAGTTAGTACAAGACGCATTCCTCCAACGGATGTTTGCTCGCATGGACTGAGTAGAGGTGCTGCCTCTGTCGAAAGCACGCTTTAAGAGGTAAACACAATAACTCTTATGTGATTCTTGTTTTGTAATGCGCGATCCATGAGATATGATTTTCTTCTGTCTTGAGACATGATTTTAAAAGAGGATTGTCACATGAAAACCCAACGATAAGATCTTGTGAAGGCCGGAAGGACGAAGGATGTTTCTACTAATATGGATTCTCTCTTGCTTCAGGATAAGCTTGGCATGGTGTTTGTGTCATAGTTGCTTTTTGTTTTGTTTTCTTTCACACACACACAAAAAAAAAAATATACTTGTTTGACTAAATTTTTATTAAAAAACAGAAGCTAAAAAAAATTTGAAATTCAACTTTTATGGAAAATTATACTTTCCACCCCAAAAATCAATTTTTTTTAGATTAGCTTAAAATCACTTTTTTTTGTAAGTCTTAACAAACAGATCATCATTTCTTTTGATTATAACAATCCCCTTTCTTTAAGTTCTTTACGTGCTTGTACATGTTTTCTTAGTTTTTTTTGGGTCTGGGGGTAGGGTTGCATTGCTTGTATATGGTTTTGTTCATCCATTTTGGATGGTTCACTCGTGCTTGTAGATGATTCATGGTTTCTGGAAAGTGCTCTTTATCAACCACTTTGGAATAAAATTGTTTTTCGATAGTAGCTTTCACAATGTCAAATAAAGAGAAACTACCACTGCATTGTTTTTTTCTACAGAGTTCACACTACAAAAGCAAATTCGTTAGTACAGTTCTTAAATCCTCCAAAGCTGCTCCAAAAGATGGCCGAAGAGGTCCAAGTATAATCCTTAAAATTATCTTGCTGAAATTCAGGAGTTGTGTTTAAGAGATATATCTTTGGCTAAGCTATACTTTTATCCCCTTATCTTTATTTTAGGTTTCAATTTGACCCCTCTTTTTATTTTGTATTCCGCAATAGTCCCTTATCTTTATTTTAGGTTTCAATGTGATTTTTTCCGTTCAAATTGTGATACAAAAGGAACCATATTGGTATAACTTTTGTAAAATAATGGATTATTTCGTAACAAAAAAAAAAATAAAAGAGGAACAAGAACAAAAATAAAGGACCACATGGATTTAACTTTTGTAAAATAAGGGATCATTTCGGAATAAAAAATAAAAGAGGGACCACATAGATATAACTTTGCAAAATAAGGGACCATTTAAAAAAAAAAAATAAAAGAATGATCAAATTGAAACCTATAATAAAGATGAGGGACCAAAAATATATTTAACCTATATATTTTCATAAACGTTCCACCTGACAGTGGGGTGATATCATCAGCACTATGAGAAACATTGTTTTAGGTGGAATTGCAGGATAGTAATATTTTCTTGCAAAGAGTGACATTTGGCATTGAAAAAATATCACATTGAAAGAGAGAAATCTCCGATAAAGTTTGAACAAACAAATGTACTCCAATCCTATTTTTGAAGCTGAACTACAGCATCAAAGCTGAATTTTTCTCCCGCCTCAAATGAAATTTCAAGATCTTCAAAGCTTTGCTCAACTCTCAGGTCATTGCTAACAATCAAACGCTCCTGCAATAATTTTTTTTTCCAGAAAATATTGATAATAACTGGAAAGAAAAGCAAGAATTTGAAGTTCTTAACTAATAGAAACAAAAAGGCAAAATAGGTTGATTGATCCTATACGTTTATTTAATTTTTCACATCGGTCTCATAAATTTTTTTTTTTTCAAATTGGTCCTACACGTTACATTTCACTTTCACGTTAGTCCTTTCTGTCAATTTCGACCTAACGCCATTAGTTTTGAGCTGACGTGGCATAATGTTAGTGCGACACGTGGCTCTTTATTTGACGTCGTTAGGTCGAAATTGACGGAAAGGACTAACGTGAAAACGAAACATAACATATGAGATCAATTTAAAAAAAAAAAAAAAATTTATGGAACCGGTATGAAAAATTAAATAAACGTATAGGATCAATCAATCTATTTTGCCAAACAAAAATACTAGAAAGAGAACATAACAAGTAATTTACAAATTTCAAATTATAAATCATGGCAGCATAGATTGGGCATATATTGCATTTTATACTGCTAAATCAAACACTATTTTAAAGTTATGTTGTGGCAAGACTGTCCAATACATATGTATGCTATCAACTCTATGTTAAAACCAGAAGGAAATAAACCAATAATAGTGATAGGCAAATTTTGAATGTGTATCTTTAAGACTATCTTAAACCCTTTCATAACCAGCTGCAAAATAGAAACCATCATATCTACTTAGATTTATAAGTAATAATCATTTAGTTGACCTTCCAATTAGTAAATCAATTAAAAAGTATGATATTGGGGACATGAATCATTCGCATAATCACTCTCAGACTAACTAGAGTACATTGTCTACTATTATGCGAAGCTTGTGCGGGATTCTACTCGTTGAGTTTGACGTTAATATTTTGATTGATCTTTAAGAAATGGAAGAAGACGCACACAAGTTCATTTGGAGTGATTGAGGATGCCATTGATTTAACCAGGTCATTCCTACTACCCATCATTTTTAAATATATCATTTCTATGCACTTCTTTTACGCCATTGAGGCTTTGACACCAAGCTGGCTGGGAGCTACCAAAGGGACTTATGCCAATCACAACCTAGATCAAGGTTGTCAAGATCACGATCTTCCGACGATCTTACGATTTTCGACACCCTCTGTGATCTTGATCCCAGCAAAAACTCGCTTCGATGAACGTACGATGGGATCAATAGGGAAGATCGTGAAATTGCTGAAATCGTGCAATTTTCAAAGATCTGACGAGTTAATCTAAACCTAAACCCTCACATTCAACCCACATTTCTCCCCAAACCCTTTTAGAGGAACATGAGAGCGGCCGAGACGAGTTCGACGGTGACAGTGTGTGGTGACCTGCAGCAGTGATAGCAAGCTTCGATTGTGGGTTCGAGTTCGAAATGGGGTTCCACCTTGGTAAGGGTTTTTGAACTCCCTCATTTGGATTTTGAGTCGTCTTCTTTGTTTTCGTACTTTCTAGTTCAACCTTGGTTGTTGTTTTTCACTTCTTAACTTGGTCTTTAATTTGATATCAATTGTGATTGAGACTTTTTTTTCTTGCTTATATAAATTTATATGGATATATATATATATATATATATATATATATATATATATATATATATATATATATGTTTGCCGGTACTGGTAAAGTTTAGATTAGAGGAAGGCACGCCCCCTGCAAGGCTAGGGAAGACCACCAACCTCAACAAGGAATATATATATATATATATATATATATATATATATATTATATTTGTGTGTGTGTGTGTTTGTTTAGATATACATTTATGTTTTTGGTAGGATCTTATGATCCGTGTTACAATCTCATGTTTTACGTGTCTTCCTCCCTATCTCGATCCTACGTAGGATCTCAATTTTGAAAACCCCGAACAAGATAACAAGCTACAATAACTCTCAATCAAGACAGACAATATCTCAAGTCCCTTTAAAAGCATAACTCTTTCATGGTAAAGAGGATTGTAGCATGAATTGTTAGACAAATACCTTCTAATGCATAGGATCCTCGTGTAAAGGAAAGTACAGAGCATACTTCTATTTCTATGGGGTTCTCATGATACACCCTTAAGAACTAAGGCTTTCAGAAAGAGAGGAAGTTTAGAAGGCCATAATATTGGAATGGAGAGTTTATTCATTCAAACTTGACCCTTGCATACCTCAGTATTTATAGCTGAAATTTGATTGCATGGTCACAATAAATGACACATACAAGGCACTCAAAGCTCACCCGTCTTTTATACAAGAGTCAAGACACATATTACATACTTTTATAGAGCTAAACAATTTCCATAACACATAAAGCTACAAAACACAACATTATGCTTTTTCAAAGTCTGCTCTAGCAGAGTAGCTTTAACCTGGTTGGAGATAAATGGAATCTCTATTATCAGATTGTGTGGATTCAAGAGAGTTCGAGCTATTGATATTCAGAGTCATGGAGGATATGGACCTATGACAGAAGGAAGGTCCATTTTCATGGTCGCTGGTAAACCAAGTTGTGTCAGTCCTATCATTAGAAATAATGGAAAAGTTTTGACTGAGGTAATAACTTAGCTGAGTCTAGGTCTGGGAGGGATTAAGGGCCTGTTTGGATTGGCTTATAAACAGCTTATTTGGGCTTATCTACTGGCATAAGCGCCTGTCAGAGTGTTTGGGAGAGCTTATGGAAAGAGCTTATGACATGTCCATAAGCTGTTTTCATCTTATTTTGATAAGCACTCCAGGATAGCTTATGAAAACAGCTTATAACATATCTGAAAACAATTTGACTATAGTTTCTCTTTTATTATAGAAATAGCTTATACATAAACGCTTATATGATAAGTGTTTATCCTATAAGCACTTAATTAAGCCGTTTACCCAAACAGACCCTTGTTGTGATATCCTTTTGTGTTGGACACTACAATCATATTTGAAGAACCAATCCACCAATCTTAGTAACTACGGATCTGGAAGTCTTGTTTTTTAATTCAAGGACTTTAGGAAAGGACAAATTGTCCTTTTGAACTATGAAGTGATAGCCATTGAGATGGAAATCAAATTTTTGAATTCCGTTTTTTATGACCAGGATTCCCTTGTACATTGCACTGTAGGGCTTCAAATACTCTTTAAACTATCCACTTGTATGACTACAATAGGGTTTTTTACCATCAATTTTTTCAATCAACATGCCCCCTGTTAAGAATAACAGCATGTGATAAATGTGTAAGCGTACTTTAGTCTTTTGGGTATCCTAGGGTTACTCCCTGCACACCCCTAACACTAATGTGTTATCTTAACGGGATTTTAAGATAATCTATTTCGTCTGTATTGTGTAAAAAAATCACTTTTATACAATAATATACAAAAAAAGGTGTGAAATTATTTGTATAATGTAATAATGTTTGTTTGGTAGTTACTTTTTATCGGGGCGAAATGAGAAGGGTGTTATTGGTTTCAAAATAATCTAACAACTTTTTAAAATAATCTTCAAACTTCAGGTTTCTCTAAGAATCGTTTTTTCTCATAAAAACAATTTTTTTGTAATTTAATCAAGTTTGTCAAACATATATTAAATATGAAACAACCTTTTTTTCAAAATAAAAGCTGTTTTTGAGGGGGAATTTTTTTTCCCAAACACCCACTTGGTTCCACAATTGATACCCAGTGATGTCTAGGTGGTTGAGGCAGTACTGTGGGAGGATGGGGTGGCAGAGGTAAAGGAATAAAAGTTAAATTTAAAAAAAAATAATATGGCCAAACCAGAGATTGTCATGCATATTAATCAACACATGTAAGTCACGTGATAACCGATTCTAACTTATTTAGTCGGCATAATAGTCTCTTTGAAGATTTTAGTTTACAGACCTTTCACTCGAAACTAAGTTCAGAGTTGCTACTTCAAAATGAGGTAAAGTTCAAGGTGTGTCTATGCATTTTTCCCTTATTTATAATAGTAAGCATAGGGGTAATGCTATTGACACCTCATGCCTACCCACACTCCTTACTAATGAATCACAATTTAGTTTTTTATTTTACAAAATTGTCATTGGTTAATGACGATTGTGAATAAGCAATTGAGAGTGCCAATAGCCTCACCCCATGAAATGAATTAAAACTTTGCAAAGTAATTTCTCAGAAGCAACAAAAGTGGGAAATAATATATTCAGCACATGGCAACATACCTTCTCCACGTATTCCGCTACAGTTGAGTTGATTGTTTTCTTGATAACTTCCCTGAAGACTTTGGAAGGTCCAAGCACCTCTAACAAAATTTCTTTTGGTATCTGTTAAACACAACATATAATACAACCATAAAATTGAATTAATCTCCTTTGTATCAAAGACTTGTACAGTTGAATTTGCACATATTGAACTAAACTGTGTATTACACACAAAAGTTGCTTGATACTAGCATGTACTATTTGTTCTCTATCTCAAACACCACCCTTAATGCAACCAAAATTCTGTCCTCCGATGATCAAAAGCTCTGGTTCCAAAATATCAAGGATAGGTTTGATTTCTCATTTTAATATATGTCTACATTGATGACACCCACAGAGTTGGTGGTCAAGGTTGCCATTGTAAACAATAACTTCAATATACATATACAGATAGTACCAATTGTAATATAAACAGGAAGAATATGATGAAAACCAAGTCCTACTAATCTAATATTTGACACTGCAAAGAAAAATATATGCATGCATGTGAGTATGTTCACACAAGTGACCATGCATCTTTGTCATCTGGCCCTAACTCCCAGTAAAATGGCAGCATATTGCAACTGAGCCTGGACACAAACTAGTGCTTACTGATCACTGGCAATGCAAGAAGTTCCAGACACAACAGTCAACAGAAAATGTCATCATCCCCTAAGATACCAGAATATTTCTTAGAATCTAATTTTATTAATCTTTATTAACACATGCTACTAACATATAAAGGAGAAATTACATGAATGGAAAATAACAAATTCTGCTAAATCATCATGACAAAAGAAAGGAAACTAGAAAAAGGTTAGAATAGAGGAGTTGTAAGGGACATCAAGACAGTACCGCCTTAATCTTTAAAAGACAAGATATATATATATATATATATATATATATATATATATATATATATATATATATATCATTTCAAACCAAATCTACCAAAACATTGAAAATATAGTACATTTCCATATTGTCATTGTATAAGTTCCAGGTTGCTTCTGAAGTCCGAAAACCATATATCAAAGAAGTCCTTCAAAGTTTTGTAACAACCCATATTTCACCGAGTTAAAATATCTAGAAAATATCTCATAATATTTTACTATGTCTTAGAGTACTTCAGAATACCTTAGAAGATTTCTTAGGAACTATTTCCTATTTTTGATTTCACGATTTGTTTCCTTATTTAATTACGATTAGGATTCTACAATTAATATAAATATGATTGTTGGGTTTTGACATTTGTATCACATCGCAACATATCAATAACATCACTTCCTATCAATATTATTTTGATTTCATAGTCATCCCTATCTTTTCTTTATTCCTTAATCCTAAACATATTTTCTTCAACATGGTATCGGAGGCATGATACCCACGTTGAGAAGAGTTTCTGCGTTTTGCTATGTAGAGGTCATGGAACTCCTCCTTGAAATCGTTATTCACTATCTTCAAACCTCGGATTTATTTTTGTTGTTTTCCTCATCATTGTATCCGCCCAATCTCCCTTGTTTTGAGTTTCGCAATGTTTTGTTGTGCACCATATGGCAATGCCTCTCTTGAGAGCCATTCTCCCATATTCCTATGATCCAATATCTTCGTTCAGTTTCACTTTCGATATGCATCTTCATTTAGTTCCATCTCCTATATGCATCTTCGTTCAATTCCGCCTGATATGCATCTCCAATATGCATCTTTGATCAGTTCCACCTGATCCCGTGTATCCGGTCAACTCCGCTTGATCCTCGCGTCTCCGATCAGTTCTTCTTGATCCACCTTGAAAGATTGGCTCCATGTTTCTAGCTCATATGCAGTATGGTTTTATCCCAAATGTTGTTTGACATTTTCGTTGTATTTGCCCTAAATGCAGTATGGTTTCATCCTATACGCAATTTGGTTCTTCGTCTGATGTGCGTCCTCACAGGAGTGCTTCTACCATTGCGTATTTCCAAGACCTTGAAAGTTAATTTTAGTTTATTTCATTTTTAGGGAGTGTTAGAATATCTGGAAAATATCTTATAATATTTTAATGTATCTTAGAATATTTTAGCATATCTTAGAAGACCTTTTAGGAGATATTTCCTACTTATTATTTCCTGATTTGTTTTCTTATTTAATTAGAACTAGGATTCTACAATTAGTATAAACATGACTGTTGAGTTTGACTTTTATATCACATCGCAACATTTCAATAACATCACTTGCTATCAATATTGTTCTGAGTTTACAGGTGTCCCTCTCTTTTCTTTATTCTTTAATCCTAAACATATTTTCTTCAACACACCAACATACCACACTGGTAGTTCCAGATAGTACAAGCAACAGAGCAATGTAAACACTATTAGGTAATAAGGGGTAAAGCTTTATGAAGTCGGCTAGCTTGGAACAGTCATTTCTTTTAATCCAGTTGTAAACTACTATGGTTTGCAACATATGATTTACACTATCTACTAAAGCTTTAAAGGCTACAATGAAATTCCAAATGGAAATAGAAAAAGGAAAAGCACCACTTTATGGAAGAATGGATCAAAGCAACCAATTATGCATAAAATAAAAGTACCCAAGAAATATGGAAAAAAGCATACAACTGTCACTCTTTTACCCAACTCTCATGAAAAACAAGCAGAATATATGAGATTGGGTATTAGAATAAATTTTACAGCCTATCAGTAATCAAGTTTCCCGAAAGGGAAAAATTTTCTTGAGATACTACACTCACAATTCCTAAATGACAGGAAATAGGAGTTTGATGCAACACAAGAGAACGATGCAAATAATGGAAAGCATGCACTCCCAAAGATGAACATAATTATCATCTCCAACTTTATATATCACCAAAGACAAGGCAGAAGGATAAACTTGTGACTTAGTTTTCATTTGTGTGGTGACATTATAAAGTAGTATCTAATCTGATACAGAATTTGGCCTAACTCCACCTCAAAACCATGGTCATAAGGGAAGGTTTGCCCAATCCTTATAAACCCTCACATCAGTCGCATGTCACCCGATGTGGGATTCAAGTTAGGTCCATGAAACCCTCCTTGCAACTGAATACCGGTAACAGATCTGTCCCCTGAACAACCGGCGTCCATGATGGTTCATTCTTCCCCTTTCTTTTCTGGGTTCATTCTTCCCGCCCAGAGCCGGTGCCCAAGGATCGAAACTGCTCTGATACCAATTGATTCGGAATTAGGCCTAACTCCACCTCAAAACCATGGTCAGAAGGGAAGGTTTGCCCAATCCTTATAAACCCTCACATCAGGCTCATGACACCCGATGTGGGATTCAAGTTAGGTCCATGAAGCCCTCCTTGCAACTGAATACCGGTAACATAATCTATACATTCAATGACTGAAGGGTAAATTCCATAATTTACTTAACCAAAGAATGATGGTTTTTTAAGCACCAGACCAGATTACATAAAGAACACCAGACCAGATTACATAAAGAAAATTATCATCTGTCTCAGGCCAAAATAAAGGTTTTAATTAACCAAACTCTCAATCCACAACAGTCCACAAAAGGTCCCTCATAATTTTCTCAATTCAATCTACAACCCTGCAAAAAGTAGTCATTGCTCACAGAAAAAATGGACATCAACATAACAGAACCTTAGAGATAAATGTGTCTCAAAATTGTTTTGATTGACCTATCACATCTAGGCCTTGAGTGGCATTATATATACTTATATACTTATAAATGGGAAGAAGAGACAGGAAAAATACCGAGTATCTATCTGCATTCCAATTCTCCATGACAAATCATAACTAACAAGATAGCTAATTGAAACTAAAATTAGTGAACTGACAGATAACAGTCATTAAAGAAAGAAACTTACATCTGGCGTTTTCCCTGGTAGTCCTCAAATTGTTAAGAGCAGCAATTTGACCATCAAAACAAATACAGAAAAAATATCAAATTTATTAATATAAGGAAAAGAAAAATGAAGTTACAAATAAAAAGTTAAAGATGATGAAGCCTAAAGAAAAGAAAACCTTTTGGAGGACTCAATTGACAATAATGGAAATATCCATTATGGTTATTGTTGAGATCCCACATCGACTAGAGATATGACGAAAGTAATCCTTATAAGGCTTGGGCAATACTCAGCTCTTGAGCTAGCTTTTAGGGTTGAGTTAGGCCTAAAGCCCAAATTCTAAGATGGTATCAAAGCCTATCCGAGATCCGTTGGGCCACCCGCAAATGTCCAGTCCTCCAAATTTTACCCTCCAGATGTCCAGTCCTGGGCATGAGGGGGGAGTTGGAGTCCCACATTGGATAGTGATACGGCCTGATTAGTGGTTATAAGTGGGGGGCAACCCTCACCCCATGAGCTAGCTTTTGGGGTTGAGTTAGGCCAAAATCTAAGATGGTACAAGAGTTGATCCTAGATTTGTTATTGGGCTAGTTATTCCACCCGCATTTGTCCACGCTCCGGATGTCCAATCCTGGGTGTGAGGGGTGTGTTGAAATCCCATATCGACTAGAGATATGGCGAAAGTAGTCCTTATAAGGCTTGGGCAATCCTCATCTCTTGAGCTAGCTTTTAGGGTTGAGTTAAGCCTAAAGCCCAAATTCTAAGATGGTATCAGAGCCTCGGATCCGTTGGACCATCCGCAAATGTCCCATCCTGACGCTCCAGATGTCCAATCCTGGGCGTGAGGGGGGTGTGTTGGAGTCCCACATTGGATAGTGATATGGCATGTAACATCCTCATTTCCATAACTTTAATTAATGTATGAATATATGCATGTTTGGCTTTGTGAGTGTCTATATGTTTGGATGTATGCTTGGAAGGTATTCTAAGAGTTAGAATTGAATTGGAGAAGAAAGGAGGGGAGAACACGTGACTCTGGGCAGAATGCTTAAGCGTGGATGAGGAGTACGCTCAAACGTGCCAACGCTCTAGCGTGGAGAGCTTGGGCGCTCAAGCGTGGCCCCTCTGACCAGGTGACTGGCAGTGATGGGACATAAAGTGACACGTGTCAGTCACACGTCGTAGCTGGCACGTGAGGGGCGGTGCCTTAGCGGTGAGGAAAGGTCAACGCTTAAGCGTGGGAGAAGCCAACGCTCACGAGTTGGAACGCTAAAGCGTGGAGTTTTGGAACGCCAAAGCGTTGTCGGCTGAAAGTTACCTCAATATATATTTGTCATTTTCACCATTGCACGAGTTTTACAAGCATTCAATTGTTCCAGAGAGCTTGAGAGAGGCAGAGGCAAGTTCTTAAGTTGTTGATTCAAGTGATGATCCGTTCGTTCATTTGATTCCAATTCCGATCGTGTTTTCGTGATCAGCTCGACTCCTACTTCAATTCTACCGATTTATTTCTTTGATACGTCGAGGGTAAGCCAAGGTTCCGTACCTACCTACATTATAGTTATACAATGTTCTTCTATTGTTTCTAGCTTCTATTCACGTTTTAGTTTCGTATTAGGGTTAATGCTATAGTCTACGTGTTGTTTCCGTGATTAGGGAAAGTTTCGAAGTTGCATTCGGGACCCTTAGGAGCAAGGAGGCTACGACTGTAAGGCTGTGAGGAGGAGCAAGAAGTGTCCGTTTTGTGTTCATGACCGTTGCTACGTTTACTATCAGGTGGGAGAAAGAACCACAATTCGTCGGGGAGGCAAGAATAAAATAATATATATTGATATGCGTAGGGCGGCCTAAACCCTATTAGTGGTCGAGTAACCGACAACACCTAACTCACATTGGCAACTGCTAGTTGGTGGTACCAATGTAGTTTTAGGCATTATAGGTTTATCGTCGATAGGCTGATTTATGATGGTTCGAGGTTGCATGCTTGCTACATTGTTATGTTTACCATGATATATATGTTGATATGAATGTTGTGCTTAGTAACATGCTTTAAGGTTACTTGAATATATGCCTATAAGTTGTCTATGTGGAAATTATAAATACGATTATTTAGCATGATTATTGTTGCATATTGTATAAATGTTGTGATCGATGTTGTATGAGTAGAGATAAGCAATAATCCTGATAACTTGGGTGATGGACATGTGGTTAGAATATTGAGGATACATATGTCGTAGTGCTCAACCTAGAGATTCTATTGGTGTGACCAAGTTGAGATGAGAAATTTGCACCCGAATATGTCAGGGGCATTGGTTGTAGTCGTGTACAAGTTGTGGTTGAGACACTAAGCAGTTGATCCCGAGATGAGTCAGTGAGGTTCATGCCGCATTGTTGTTATTCATCACTGTGTTGGCGGACGGGCGAACGATCTTACCTGCGGGGAGATGGTCGTGATCGCAAGTTGAGTTGTTGACGGACGAATATCCTGGCCTGACCTGCGGGGGGAGGGGGGATATGTCTTAGCAGTGAGTTAAGTTGAGCCAAGAGGGCTGTTGGCCGAACCCTGCATTATGGGGGGTGGCATAGTGATGAAAGTGACATCTTGATCTGTCGGGGATGTCGCGTCGTGTTAGATGCATGAGTGCAAGAGACACTAGTTAAGGAAGATTAACTTAGGAGATGAATGCTTGATATTATATGTTGTCTATGTGGCTATCTATATATCTTATTTTATAACTGTTTCCCTATCTATGATGTATTGTTGTTTCTTATCTCTCGTATTTTTCTCTATGTCGTATTCTGTTGCTTTCTCAATCGTATGAGAAGACTTTGTTGAGGACCTTCCTGAGGAGATCGATGACACACCTACTGAACCTGATCCTGGTGGGAGAGCCATGGATCCCGGTGATGGGGGATTTTGAGCTTCTGTACAATGACGACGTCCGCTACTGTGAGATTGACTACTCTCAGCGACGGGTCGTGTATACGGGATCGACTACCGTGTACTTCAGAGCATGGGGATCGTCGAGGAGCTACTTGGTGGAAGACTTCCGTATCGCTCAGCGGTTACCGTGGGAGAGGCTGTGGAATAGGCCTTGGGACTATCATCATGACTCTGATACTGCTTGGAGATCTCACACATCTTCGAGGACTGGTTTTGTAGCTCGAGGCCGACACCGTCGCGCTGAGCAGAGGATGAGGGAGTACCGCCGACGTAGGATCGTGTTGTCGGAGAGCGAGACAGAGTATGAGGCATTGCAGACCTATCGTCGGAGACAGTGAACTTCGGTGGCGAGTTCCCGTTATCCTCGTTAGAGTCTTGATCGGGTAGATAGTCTTAGTTTTGTTATGGCCAGTATGGGGTTGAGCGAAAGTGTATTTTGGGGGCCAGGAGAGGAAGTCTCATGTACTTTTGTTTTGTACTTCTGTTTACCATGCTTCGGTCGTATATTGTAGTAGTTGCATACTCTGACGGTTGTATACTCTTGTAGGCTCTACTGATGGAGCCAGTACTTTTTATGATCCTTATGTACGTATGTATGTTTTTAGTATCAGTGTGTGCTGAGTTGTTTAAATTCTTCCGCAATGTTGGTTTAAGCGCGCTATGCTATTAAACGTTAAGGATATTGGTTCCGGTTACTTAATGGGATTATCCTACGCAAGTGGGGTCGTCTCAGCCTGATTAGTGGTTATAAGTGGGGGGCAACCCTTATCCCATGAGCTAGCTTTTGGGATTGAGTTAGTGCCAAATCTAAGAGTTATCATTATAGGTTTTTCTTTATCCGTTATTATTATCATCTTTTATTGTGCACAAACAAGATTCCTGCATGTAATATCTGGAAGTAGTTTTATAGTTTGATGGTGAGCTGTAGGAAGAAAGAAGAAAAACTAACGAAGCAAAGGGCTGCCTAACACCTGTTTTTATAATATCATGATCAGTCAATCTTTCCACCAGGCATCTATTTTTTTGCTATTATCTCATAATATAATGGTGTCGTTTGATCTATGTGGCTGACCCCACCTATTGGAAAAAGGATTTTGCTGTTGTATCTTAGGAATAGACTAAGATTCATTACAATTCAAATTGAGTGTTATCCCAAGTACCTCTCATTTCATGATATTTACTGAGAAGCTACATGAAATTTCATGCTTTTACGGCATAACTATAATGCTTGACCAAAAAAAATAATGTTATAAAGTGTTGGAAAGCCGCCTTAAATGCGGTCTGTCCCTAGCCGCCTTAATTGCGACAACTTTGAGTTGCCTTTATTGCAGCCGCCAACACTTTCATTGTGTTGGGTGTGAGGGTGTGTTTAGTCTCACATCGCCTAGAGATATGACCTAAATAGTGCTTTTAAGGCTTGGGCAGTCCTCATTTTACAAGCCTGTTTTGTGGGGTTGAGTTAGACCCAAACCCAAATTCTAAGATAAAGATTTTGTTAATGTTGAGAACATTATTATGTAAATAGTGTCTACTGTCTAGGTTCATTGAACATTAAACTTCAAATTTAGTGTTATCCCATGTTCATTTCATTTCATGAATTTACTGAGAAGATACAAGAAATTTCATGCTTTCAGGACATAACTGTAATACTTAACAAAAAAATCATGTTATATAGATTTTGTAAATGTCTAGAATATTATCATGTTCGGTTCCCGACGAATGCTTTCCTCCATTGTGATCTAGAAAAGAGAAGTTTACATTGAGAAACCACCAAGATTTGTTGCTTAAGGGGAATCTTCTGGCCTAGTTTGTCATCTTCACAAGTCTTTGTATTGACCTCAAACAATCTCTTTGAGCTTGGTTTGATCGATTTAGCATTGTAGTGAAGCAATTTGTTATAACTTGAGTATTTATTTAGTTGTGTATGCAATGATCACCATGGCATAATTCAGGTGATACAACATCTCTGTCATCACTTTTAGACCAAAGATCTTTGCAAACTCCAATACTTCTTGGGCATTGGGGTGGCACAATTCAAGGATAGTATAGTCATTTTGCAAGAGAAGTATGCTATGGACATTCTCGAGGAAACAAGTTTGTTGAATGCAAAGCCAAAGCCTATTGACACTCCTATGGATCCAAATGTCAAACTTCTACTAAACTGAACTACCGCACAGTTATCCATCCTGATACTCTTCTATTTACTATATAAGAAAACTAAGTCCTTGGTGGACACATGTCACCTCCTCCTTCATTTTTTTCCCGCTCAAACTAACCCTTCATGTTTTTTTGCTCGCTACTACTAGGAAAACACAGAAGCTTCTGGATTCCTATTTGTTGTTCTCCCTTTCTCTGCTTTGGTTGAGTCACCATCTACTCTCTCAAAATCTCATCCTCCTTTTACACCACCATCTCCCGTTCCTCTGTCACTCTCCTTTTCTCTCTCAATTTCATCCTCTCGCAAGCCTACCACAGACTCACCCTTGCTGCGTATACAGAGATTAGTGTTGTTTCTTCGTTCTCCTCTTTTACTATATAAGAAAACTAAGTCCTTGGTGGACACATGTCACCTCCTCCTTCATTTTTTTCCCGCTCAAACTAACCCTTCATGTTTTTTTGCTCGCTACTACTAGGAAAACACAGAAGCTTCTGGATTCCTATTTGTTGTTCTCCCTTTCTCTGCTTTGGTTGAGTCACCATCTACTCTCTCAAAATCTCATCCTCCTTTTACACCACCATCTCCCGTTCCTCTGTCACTCTCCTTTTCTCTCTCAATTTCATCCTCTCGCAAGCCTACCACAGACTCACCCTTGCTGCGTATACAGAGATTAGTGTTGTTTCTTCGTTCTCCTCTTCACCAACCCTCCCTGAAAGGTAAGTTTGTTTTCCTTCTTTGTTTTTGCACACACAGAAGCTTTGATTGATTAAGAAAATCGTTTGATAGAATTTGTAACCGTATAGAATTTGTGTTTCCCTTCTTTTCCCATAACTGCCTTCATTGTTTCTTCAGTGCGAATACTTAGCTCAAGAATGGAGAAGTTTGAAGTTCATTTCCATTTTTTCACATACTAAGGTAAATTTCTTTTCTTCTCTATCTCTACATAGACGTTGGGGTTTTTGAAAAAATTGGGGTTTTTTGAAAAAATTTCTTTTAAACACACTGCTACTTTTTTTTTGTGAAGGGAAATGTTGGGGTTTTTGTTAGAAACATACTACTATTGTTAGCATTTGGGTTTTTTTGTTAGAAACACACTGCTATTGTTTTTTTGAATGGTTGACGTTGAGGTTTTTATAACATTTGGGGTTTTTGTTTTTTACTATGTTGAGTTAGTAGAAAAGTAGTATGTATAACAAGCTTATATTATAAATGAACCTGACGTTGGGGTTTTTGCTATAGTTTGTCTTTTCTAGCAGCCTACTGATTATGAGCCTCCATTCATCAAGGGCTGCACAGAAGAGGAAGCTTATCATCCATGGGCAAAAAATCCATTGAAAATGGAGGTCGGGGATGCAAACAACATACGTTTTGTGTTAGCTCTTAAGGTAATTGAAGGATATCATGTTAGCAGATAATTTTCAAATCCAATTTCAATTATCATGTTTTAGCTCTTAGGTATGTGTGTTGTTATTTGTGAGTTTGGGACAAAGAATACTCTCTGTAGGAGAGGTATCTGGGACAGCAAGCTATTTGATGTAATGTGTTTGATTGAAAGTAGTATGTATAAGTTTTCTTTATAAAGTAGTATTTGTAGATAATATTTCTCTGCAGAGCATGTTTGTGATTAGATATGAAAGTAGTATTTATTTCATGAAGACATGTAGATATTGTTCGTTAACAATGGGTAGTTGGAGATACCGTGTTTTATTGATAGTCATTCGTATATAATTATATGGGGTTTAGATAATTTTATCTCTTATAAGTTCATATAACTATAATTAGGCTTAGATAATTTTATCTTTCATAAGTTTCGGTAATATAATTGCATGTTTATACTAGATAACTTAAGCTCTTAACGATGGGGCATGAAGTCAACTCAATTGAGGAAGTTAATGACACAAAAGAGACTTGGAAACTCGCAATTAGAATCACAACTCTTTGGTGTGTTCAGAAATGACAAAGTGCTTGACCTATTAAGTTGTTTTGCTTGGACTTGAAATTCACCATTTTAATTTCCCTTGAAAGTCATGATTTTCATAGTTCATGATATTCATTTTCATAGTTCATGATTTTCTTGAAAGTCAAGGCTAACAACATCTATGCACAAGCATCTGATAGAAAATGGAAGTAATGGTGTATCATGTTTAATGTATATATAGTAGACTCAGAGGCAAAGAAAGTGATTTTTCTATGTTAGTAATCACAATTCATGGTAAATAGAAATTAAGAGATGTTAGTAATCATATGATATTATCTTTTCCTGATTTCCTATGTTAGTAATCATATTTCCTATGTTTGGACTCTATAGAATTACGGATCAGCCCTATCTAATCATCATGATAAACAAAAATTAAAAGATTTTAGCTTGATGGGGTGGAAAGATTTAGAGTGTAAGTTAATTCCCTAACATACAATAGAAGAAACATGCACGTGAGACTCTTATATGGCATAAATGTCACGTTAGTTATTCAGAAGCAGCACACACATGGTACTCTTACACATCTTATACAAAAATATATCTTAATCATATATTAATGAGTGCATATGCCTTGGCTATTTTGCTCATTTACATACCACTTTGCAATACATGCAAGGTGTATTGAGCTCATTAATAGCAGATGGGGTTCTCAAGCAGCTTTGAGCTTGCCCCAGTTCCTCTTCCTATGAATGTGCAATATCTTTATGCTAAGTGTCTCCATAAAATTCGTTGGAAAGTGCAAAGTAGTGAGCCTAAATTTTATATGTTTTTTAGACAAACAAGAGGGGGAGGGGGAACAAATTTTTATGCTCTTACTCCCATCCCTGCCATCTAAGTCCTAAAGTTCCTTAAAAGTCTGAGAGAAAGACTTTTGTTAGGAATAAGATCAACGGTACCATATGGTTTGCAAAGTTAAGCCATTTGGGAATTATGCATAATTGCATAATTGATCACTAGCAAAATGAGGGTGTAATGGTTGACAGTTCTAACCCTGTAAATTACAAGACAAATATGATAAGGATGAGAGATCTTTACTTGGTGGTGCTCTTGGCATTTTTCACACTACATTTCTTCAGTTTTATCTCATTCATATATTGTTTATCTTGATGTGATTTTTATGTTTATAAACTATTTTTAGAGTTTACATTGTGTGAATGGGTTGACTCTAAGTTGCTGCTAAATATAGCTCAAAAGGTAAAAAGATATATAGCATTCTATAATGACTTGGTCCAATACTACGTTCTTTGTACAATTTTTTGATGCTTGAAACTTGATTGTTATAGTCTTGAATATCACGTTTCAGTTTTGGGTTTCATAAGAGCTACACAACTATGCTATTCTAACCTCTTATAGTGCTTATTGTCGAATTTTCCATTAAAATTAATGTACAAAGCTTTTGCAGTTTGAGTGGTTCAATTTTTGCATCGCATCTTGATAATAAATGATTCATTTTTGCACCTGTAATATATAGCCTTTCAAATACAAAATGAAGCTTATGCAGCTGTATGATAGTCCTGACAGCTTGTGGTTTCTATTGTATAACTTAGGTCATACAGATCCAAATTACATGATCCATTTTCGGAAGAAAAAAAAATGGAAGCTAAGATATGATTTATAAAATATCTCATTGTTTCGGCAGTAGCAACGTAAGTTTTCCTAGATATGATTTTCCTGGTGCATTCCCAAGCATGATCATTTAGACATCTATTTACTATATAAGAAACTTAAATCCTATCAATACACGTGTCGATCTCTGCTAAAAAATTTTCCCCCTCAACATACTCTATTTCTTTATTATTATTATTATTATTATTATTATTATTATTATTATTATTATTATTATTATTTATTATTGTTATTTATTTTAATTAACTTTCTTTTCGAAACAGAGTTTCGTTTTTTTCTTCTCAGTCTCACAGTTGCATTTTTTTATTTTTACTTTCTCTTCTTTTTCACCCTCACCTCTACTGTTATCCCGATTATTCTACGCTGCTGCCGCTATGGAAACTGCCTCCGCCACTTTATTTAGTGAAATTATCTGGTCTCTTTCTCAATATACCTTTGTCTTTCCTTTTCTCTTTATTTTGTTTTCTTTCTTTCTTTATTTCTCATGCTTTTTTTTGTCTTTCCTTTTCTCTTTATCTGGGCATGGATGCTTTGCAACTTGCAACAGCAAAGGTTTATTTTTTATTTTTCCATATCGTGCTCCTTGCCCCCGGTGAATTTAGAATGGAATCCAAGGTCTACATTGCGACAGAGGTAGTTGAACAATGGCCCTAAATGCTTTTGTCCAGGTAGCTATATTTTCCCATCTCCCTCTTTCTTCTTATTCTTTTTTCCCCCTTTAATTTGTTGTGTTAAATGGTGACCATAGGTTCTGCATTTTAGCTGTAGTTTGGGAGATAAAGGGTTGCATGAGGTGGTTTGCGTTGATGTTTTTATATGTTCTTTGCACTGCAAACGCAGATGCATATGAGGTGTTTGACGGAAGTTCATCTTTGTGGGTACTATTGTACATTGTTGAAAAATGTTGCATCTTTGTGTTTGAAAAAATTTTCTGCACTTAAAGTTGCGTTCAGCTTTCCACCCTATGGTTTGGTCCAAAATCACTCGCTGTTGCTATCAAGCACCCTAAAAAGTATCTAAAATCCTCTTTCTTCAGTATATCATCATATCATTTCATATTAGTCGTTCAATCACCTTAGGAAATTAGGACATCACTCCCTCAAGAGTATGGTGAACATAGTGGTGCTCTCTCCTCAAGGGATGATAAGGGAAGTATTATTTTGAAGCTGTTATACGAAGGTCTGTAAAATCACTATTATTGTTTTCATTAACTCTTTTTGTTTTTTAAGTCTCTACTTCTTTATAATAATCTTTACTTTTTATCTATGTTTTTCTGCAGTATTGTCATTCATTGGTGGTTTAAAAGTTGGGTTAGATGCAACCAAACAAGGTATTGTGTTAACTGTTTAATTAACTCTATTATCTGTAATTTTTTCTTTGTTTTTAATTATGCAGATGAAGTGGCGATGATTTATGTTGCATGTCATATCATTTTGTTCAGTGTACAAAATTATGGAACAAGTAAAGTGGGACTTGCTTTTTTCATATGGTTGTTCTCTTACGGGCATTGGGATATATAATCTTCTCAAATATGACAGCAACGTCTTCAAAGCACTTGATGCTATTCACATCTACTATTTCTTGAAGAGGAACTTAACTAAAGCACAATGTTCTCTTCTATGTGCAACAGGTAAACACATAAATTTTGTCTTCTCCTGTATGTTGTAGATTTAGTTCTAATAGTGAGTCTGTAATGCATTGGTATCATGAGCATATAACTAGAAGATATAACAACATTGCATTAAAAGATTCAACTACATCCAATCACATATAGGCAAATACATACCAGCAAATGATGCTGCAACTTGAAAACAATAAACAATAGTGCTGCGGCATAGAAGCTGAAGCAAATCTACTTGCTCGAATACCTAAATTGTGCAGATCAGTATAGACTAGAGTCCCACTTGCTATTTTTGCACATAAAATATGTTCAGCTATTCAAAATATCTTGCTAAAGAAAATATAGGGTACAAATTCATATTTAATGCCTTATTATGAGTAGTAACACATGAAAAGTAATCCTTTTTCTCTTCCTCTGCCATAATTCAGGATGCACAAAACAGAGCATAAGTGTTTTTTGTTGTGGTTGGCGTCGTTGCTGTTGAGATCACTGGTGGACCTAAAGTTCCCTTCCATCCTAAAAGAGAGGTATATTGCAAGTTTTTTCATCTTTTTATTGGTTTTGTGTAATAAATGTGTATCTCTCTATGTGTTTTTTTGTCTTTTATTTTCTATTATTCTTTTGCTCATTTGACTTAATAATTTATTCTATTTTGATTTGTGGTTAAAATTACTTTTACCTGTTGTGTTAACATGATTTATGATGGTTGTCGCTAGAAAACTAATGAGTAGAATTACTAAAAAATACTATAGTTACTCTCAAATATGAAAACACTTCCTCTTAAAGTTTAAACTCTGTTTTGTGATTATGTACACAAATTCGGGTCTGTTATTGTAGCTGAATTTGATGAGAAGCTGTAAACATGGTCAATTTCATTAACTATGGAGAGTAGGTACAAAGGGCTCATCCAAGTTTTTGGCATGCCTTTGATAGAAAGATTTGATCAAAGGCATATACTAAGTTTAAATTCATGGCTTTTCTTTTTGAGGACAACCAGATTTTCTTTTGGGACAAATTTAACCAACATGTTTGTTGTTACATTCCTTTGGAAGTCTCACTAGATAAGTTATTTTTAGCTTCAGTGTTCCATTAGGGTTTGAATAGATCTATTGTATTATTATAAATATTTCCTTTGAGAATTTCATAATGGCGTCTTTAGCAAATTATTAATAAATAGATCATTGCCAATTTTCATGTGGAATTCACGTGAGTTTGGACCCTTGGTTTTACAATAGGGGAAAATCACAATTGAAATATAAGAAAAAAAATATCTATTGGTTAACAATATGAAAATGTTTATGTATGTTTGTTGGGTCTTTCTCTTCTCTGTAGGTTGAACTGTTACAAGAATAAGGTAAGAAAGCTCACAAAATGGGTTTCCATAGCCTCACTCATGCATTCAATATGAACTAGGCATGCTCACTTTGTATGCAACGAGCTTTCATAATGATCAAATCAGAACCATTTTATCCAACTAGATGGTCAAGTTCATAATGTCAAATCAGAACCATCTTACCTTGGTGTGGAGTAATTGGTAACAATAAAAGTTTATTCAAGTGAGAATTGGATCTGATGTAGTTTTCAAAGAACTGCACAAAATTTCAACCTTGAAAATGTCATCTTTTATAGCAAAGAATTGCACTCATTTATCTAGATGCTTCTGGTTTTACCCATGCTTCAATTGAGAACTGCCACTCAAGCTTTTTCACATACTCTCTTCTAATCTCCAACACCAATTCTATTCTAGGTGGATCAAATTTAGTACTATAATAAAGGACAATTTAGAGAGTTATTTCTCAATTAACTAATGATGTTCGTATTACCCTTTGGTGCCAAAACGGAGCTATTGTAACACATGAACGACTGATGATGTTCATATTATCCTTTGGTGCCACTAAAATATTTTAACAATATCAAATATGTCAACCGTTTGTTTTATCAAAAAAGAGAAAATATATCTAGAGTTTGAGTTTTTTTTCCTTCTTCATGAAGGCAGTTTGATTAACTGATTACTGATACCACTTTTGTTGTTATCACTCTTAATATCTTAAGGAGTTTAGGAATTTGCAACTTTGTTCTCCAATATGCATGTATCGGTTGACTTCTTAACCTTGATATTGAGTTGCTTGCAAGTTGTTTAGAGTGTTTATTTATGTTGCTTATAATTTTATTTTCAATCATGCAAGAGAACTCTTCTTTTGGACTGACATATATTTGCCAAGCATGTTCATTTATTGGACTGTTATTCTTTTATTTGCCACTGTTTTGGACTGCTACATATAGGGGAATAATAGTCAACAATTTCAAGTTGTTGAATATATGAGAATTATGCATGGCTTTACAATCACATTTGCTTTGTATGTAGATCAAACGTAATCTGGAAAAACATTGCATTGGCTTATTTAATTCCAAATACATATATTGTTCAAATTATTTATATTATCAGCTTATTAGTATATTATTAGTATATACACAAACTGTTTTAAGAACATGAGTACAAATCAATGCGATCCGTGCGAAGATAATAATTTAAAAACCAAAGGGCTATATAATGCACATTGCATATGAAGTTTCAAGCAAGGGATCTTCTTTTTCCCATCATAAACTAATGGGAGGCCCTTTGGTCTTTTACCCTTTGGTCTACAATCAAAAATGAAAAGACAAAGATATAAAATACTAGAAGGAACATTCATGTTGCACATGGTAATATATTACGTGTTTTCAAGTCTGAATGGGAAACATATTTTGGCTTGGATATATACACTCAGCAAGCATTGTCATGAAGATATATACACCTGGGAAGCATGCTTTGCCTTGGGTTGAGTTTGCTGATATAACTTCATTGTATTTGAGCACATATCAATTTTAAGTTGTCTTGAATGTACAAAGCACATATGATTTCTTACGAACTGAAAAGTTGTTATATTGTTGATGCAGTTTTTATTTTCTTCATAACAGTTGTTAGTATACATGGATTTGGTATAGACAAACTTATTAGTATATAATAGAATGTTTACGAACAGGAAAAAAAAATGTTTTAGGAAAGTGATGTTTTAGATAAAACTTGAAGATGAAAAACCATCATGTTCTTTGTCATGCTTATTCTAATATTCTCATTTGTATAACGGATTTTATCTATTGTTCTTTATTAAGGATCATGAACTAAACATAGGCCAAGGAACAAAACTAACTCAGACTTCAACAAAAACCTCTTCTACCAACATAGGCAGAATTTATATATAGTCATGAAATGTTTTGTCCTTTAGTAGTGATAAATATATCTAATATATGTATCAGGATATTATTGTTTGTTACACATGATAATATTTCTTGTGTTTCAAGTCTTGTGTTTCAAGTTTGCACTGGAAACATGTTTTGGCGTGGATATATACACCCGGGAAGCATTGTCATGAAGATATATATATACCTGGGAAGCATGCTTTGGCTTCGATAGAGTTTGCTTATATAGTTTCATTGTATTTAAGCATATATCAATTTATGTTGTCATGAATATAAAGAGCACATGTAATTCCTTACGAATTGAAAAGTTATTACATTGTTGATGCGGTCTTTGTTTTCTTCATAACAGCTCTTAATATACATAGATTTAGTACAAACCAAGTAATTCGTATACAATTGATTGTTTACGAATAGACAATTTCGAATATGCATAAAAATGAAAGCGACCCGTGCGAATGCACGGGTACCGTACTAGTTTGTAGTCAATGTGGTTAGCCAGTTCTTAAATCCCCTAAGAGAGGACCAAACAAATTTAGATTCATCGTCACTTCAGAGAGAATATCCCATTTGAAGACATTACCACTAGTTTTGTCAATTCAAATGATCAGGTAGCAAATGTTTTCATAAACTATGAAAGAATATGATGGAATTGTTTGAGTGATTTGGCATTCAGCCTATTGTATTTATACACATCAAGTGATAAATACATGTTATAATTTACAAAGCTAAAAAGTGCGAGCTATTTCCTAGATTCTATGTTCCTATGATACAATTGATTACAATACAATGTATAGTAATCATCTTTATGAGTAGGCTAGATACAATGAATATGTGTTCATATGTTAATTCTAACACTCCCCCTTACAAATAAAGTTAACCTGAGTCCCTCTTAAGGACTTAGTAAATATAAATTCCAATTGTTTGTTGGAGTTGACAAAGATAGTCATGATCTCTCCTAAAAGAACCTTTAAACTAAAAAAATGAGAGCCAATTTCTGTACGTTTGGTCCTTTCATGAAAAACTGGGTTTGAAGCAATATGGAGAGCAGCTTAGTTGTCACAAACTAATTTCATTTCATTGACATCACCCAATTTTAGCTGTTGGAGTAATTGCTTTAACCATGAGCTGACAAGTTGTTGCTGTTATAGTGCAATACTCAGTTTTTGTGTTGGATCTAGATGTTTTGCTTCTTACTCCATGACATTAAGTTACGGCCAACAAAGACACGATACCTTGAAGTTGATCTTCTATTTGACGACAAATCTGTCCAATCACCATCAGAATAGTCAACAACTTGAGTACCGTGACATCGAAATGACTATCATAAGGAGCATTTTAAAAACCGGTTGACTACACTTACAGCAAAGGTAATGTCTAGTCTAGTTACTGTAAGATAGTTAAGCTTCCCAACAAAACATCTATATCTGTCCGGGTCTTTTCGTGGCTCCCCCTGACCCAGTAGCAGTTTGACATTAGGATCCATTGGTGCATCAATGGGGCGGTAGTCCAACATCCTTGTTTCTTCAGGATATGTCCCAAGCATACTTTCTCCAAGTGATGGCAACACCTATGTTAGATTGGGCAACTTCAATTTCCAAGAAGTAATTGAGAATGCCCAAATCTTTTGTCTAAAAGTGATCAGACAAGTGTTGCTTAAGATGATGGATACCAGTCTGATCATTGCCCTGTGATGACTATGTCATCGACATAAACAACAAGATAGATATTGAGGCCATGGGAAGAGTGTGATAGAAACCGATATTCTATTGCCAAGAAAATAGGAAAATTACAATGAACCTCTAGGAATTCGAGAGCCTAGTCTCTCCCAAGTCCCAACCAATATCCACAAACTAACCGACTGGTTTCTCTATTCCCCCTACTCCTATTTATCAGTTACAATAATTCAAACTAAGGCAGTTACACATACAGCAGTTACTAGAAATAATTAAAACTGCTACACGGGGGGTCGTGTAGCAGTTTTAATTATTTCTAGTAACTGCTGTGTAACTGCCTTAGTTTGAATTATTGTAACTGATAAATAGGAGTAGGGGGAATAGAGAAACCATTCGGTTAGTTTGCGGACATTGGTTGGGACTTGGGAGAGACTAGGCTCTCGAATTCCTAGAGGTTCATTGTAATTTTCCTATTTTCTTGGCAATAGAATATCAGTTTCTATCAACTGGTATCAAAGCAGTTCTGATCCAGGGAGAAATTCACGGTAAGAAGGAAAATGGGTTCAAGAACAATGCCATGATTTGACGGCAGCTGGGATGCCTATTGGTGGCTGATCCAATTCAATCAGTACCTTGAAGCCCTTAGAGTTTGTGAGGAAGATTGGTTAGCATGGGTTTGGATGGGCCTTGAGGGAGAAGCTTAACGTTGGTGGCTTTCCTGGAGAGAAACCAATCGGAAGGTTGTGTTCATCACCTTTGAGAAGGCTCTGCTCATACATTTCAAAACCAGAATTTGGGATGTATCTTCAAGATTCCGGGGACAAGAACCAAAACTTGTGGAGTTAGAAGACAAAGGTTCAAAGAATCATAAAGAGATGGGGCTACATGGAGAGTTTGGAGGTTCGACAACGGGGAACACTCAAGATTCGCAGAACCTGGGCTATGGTGATGTGAATAACATCGTCTTTGAAGTAATTGAAGAACTCCCATGTGCTGCAAAACAAGATGCCGAGATGCCATGTGAGTAGACCACCATTGAGAATGTAGAAACCACTTGGAATCGGGTAAAGAAGACGGAAGGGACCGAGGGGAAACCTTTAATAGTGGCCCCAAGATCTCATAGAGAAAAACATATGGGTGGTGAAACACACACTCTAGATAGCGGAGAGAACTGGGGAAGGGAGGAGAAGCCAGACGCGAACCCACTTATGGTGAACGGAGCGACGTTTTCCGACGAGCCACCGAGGTGCAACGGCGGAAAGACGTGTCGTATGGAGGCAAGCTTGCTTCTGCATCTGGCCACCATCAGGGAGAAAGAGAGACATGCAAGGGCGCAATTGGTATTCTGCCAGAAAAGTCCAAGGTTCAACCGAATGGGCTAGGCCCAATTACTTGAAAGGAGGCAGTGGGTTCTCAAAAGGTCTAATGGGTGTGTACTGATTGACCAGAGTTCATTCCATATTGGACCTATTTATCAGAGTTATTTTACTATGGGGCCGCAACCCAGCACCTTGAGGAAGGTTGAGAGAACTCTTGGTGAAATTAAGGCAGAATTGGTTCAAAAGGAGCAGAAGCAACATACGTCTACAGCAGCCAGAGTGTCATGCTTCAAACAGTGGGACCCAGGGAAATTTTTTCTTCACCTTGAGGATAGGGTGAAAGTTTAGGAGGGGAGTATTGTAAGGTACGGGCCCTATTGGGCCTGTGTAGCAGTTTTAATTATTTCTAGTAACTGTTGTGTAACTGCCTTAGTTTGAATTATTGTAACTGATAAATAGGAGTAGGGGGGAATAGAGAAACCATTCGGTTAGTTTGTGGACATTGGTTGGGACTTGGGAGAGACTAGGCTCTCGAATTCCTAGAGGTTCATTGTAATTTTCCTATTTTCTTGGTAATAGAATATCAGTTTCTATCAGAGTGTTGAAATAAAATAGAGTGATCAGCTTCGCATCTAGTTATGCAAAATTGCCACATAACATAACTGAATCTCCCAAACCATGAACAAAGAAATTGTTGTAAACCATAGTAGTTGTTGCATATAGATCTCTTCCTGTAACTCACCATGTAAGAAGGCATTCTTGATGTCTAACTGGTGAAGGGGCCAATGGTGAATGGCAACCATGGCATGGAAGAGACAAATAGAACTAATCTAATAGCTGTAAACCTTATAGTTGAGATGCAAGTCAACTTCCATTAACCATGTAGGATAAACTTCAAAGGTATTATAACTTTTATTTAACCATACGACTAATTTGATAACATTTACAATTAGGAGGACCCGCTTAAAAAGTTTTTAAATATAGGGACCAACTTCAAAACAGGTGCAAACTATAGGAACAAAAACTATCGGCGGCCCAATGCACGAGGCTCTCACCTGGTGGGATCTGGGGAGGCCTTACCCCAGCAAGCAAAGAGGTTGTTTCCAGGATTTGAACTTGTGCCCTCCAGGTCACAGGGCAATAACCTTACCGTTGCGCCAAGGCTCACCCTCAATATAGAGACAAAAACTATATTTTTTGAAAATTTCTTATGATTATGCATGGCATGCACTCGTGACCTGAAGTAGCAGCAGCAAATATATTGTTTTTATACCTATTGCCCCCCTCCCCCAAAAAACACAAATAAAAGTACAGAGTGTTCTTCAATTTTAAATCCATAAAAATACTTCACCTCCTTTTACTCTTCGAAATCCTGGGATTGGCTGTGCTGCTGCAACCATTTTCTCAAAGACGTCATCAAAGATCCTCTGAGTTTTGTTTCCAGATACCTCTATGCTTATCTGGACAGAAGAGTTAGAAGATAGTGTTCAAAATTTAAAATTTACAAAAATATGGCAATCATTACTATGTAACCTTAAAATTTAAATGTGATGATGGAATAGGCTATAGAACAGGAAATTGCTCGTTATTAGAACATAAGTGCTGCAAACATTTTTTAAAAGAATTCATCAGAAAAATTTTATACGCTCCTCTCAACTTCATCCTTTCGTCAAATGACTTATCCTCATCCAAAGACACACTTTAATCTTTTGAGAAAAATCATGATAGTGTATATGCTTATTGCGGAATAATGTAAATATCATGTGTATATAACTAAACAATTAGCTGTACAGCTGCACTCTCTTGCAAATAGAGTTGTTCAAACACTACTACATAAGTTCAACTCACTTACATTTTCCAATTCTACAAGTTTTCTCTCTTTCTCTCTTATTACATACACGCTTCCTCCCTTGATTTTTGGTTGCACATGTTCTATTCGTACTCTTAATCCATAAAAAGATAAACTACGCAAAGTTAACCAAATGCATCTTTTGGGCTGTTCTTGTCTTCAATCTTCAGAAAAGGTACAGTTCTTATTCACCAGACACCAGTTGCCATTTACCTATTCACTTCTGCAAATGTTACTTTCTTTGAGACAACCCCATTTTATACTCCTACTGCTGACCGTATTGATGTTACCAACGACCTCCTGAACCTCCGACAAGGATTCTCCAGCTGGCCCCTACAAGTGTCCCTTCGGACTCACCCTTTTGTTCCGGTGCCTTTGCCTATCCCAAATCAAGTAGCCCCCTATAGTTGATTATCAAAAAAAAGTAGCTCCCTATAGTATAGTCCCCCCCATTGCACTCAGCGAAGATATTCATTCGACCCATAACTCCACCCCATTGATAATTTTCTGAGATATCTTCGTTTGTCTCCTCAAAATGATGCCTTTTTGTCCCCTTTGTCTATCTTCTATGGATTTTCTCTTTTCTCTTATTATTTGCACAGATTACAAATTTCCAGTTAAATGTTGGATGATACCTTTAGTTCTCTAACATCATTGATGTCAGCAACAGAGACAGAGAACTCCTCAAAATGAGCAGAAGAAGTTTGAACATCTACAACAAGGAAATCAAAGTCCAAGAGAATTTATTAACATATAAATTATGATTTAGGATTGAAATAAGCAAACTGCCAGAAAAGAAACACTAGCACCTGATAATACAGCAGCAGTAGGATTACAGTTAGTGTGTTCCCTGTAAAACGAAACAGACATTTCAAAATGAATCTAAATCAATAAAACAGATTCAATTAAAAATCACATGAATTGGTGCTGAATGAGTATTAGTTGCACTAATGCAAACAAGGAATGATGGGGCCAAAATAGTTCAAAAAAAATTCTAAAGAAACTTCATCAAGATAGTGATGTTAGAGACAATAAAAAAAGAATCGATATTATGATCCCAAGGATAAATATCGAAATGGCCCAAGCTTTGGGGTGTATGTCAGAAATTTACAATTTCTTTTATATTATGCAGGATTTGATCAAACAACCATGCAATTTCAAATGAAATTCAGAAGCAGCAGTGCCTTTCTAAAAATTTTCCTGCACCATGTCTAAGCTTCCATGAAAGGCACAAACGTCTACAATTCAGGCTAGGCATAATAAAACCATCTACTCTCTGCTTGCTTCTGGTCATCTGCAAACAAATATGCATGTCACTAAAGAGCAAGGAACAAACTACCATCACTGTCTTCTTTCGATATAGAAAGAACGGGATGAAGGGAAAACAAAAAGTTTAAAAAAGCAAAAGAAATGAGAAAAGGATTAACCTGTGGAGTTAGGTTTAAGATGAAGGTTTGAGATGCTGTCAGCATTCTTTCTTTCAATTTTCACCACAGTATTGCTCTGATTAGAATCTAGTCTTTTTCTTCGGGCAAGAGTACAACCTCCTCCTGTTTCTACGTGTGACAACCACCCCCAAAGAGAGGATGTTCCAGGAGAATATTAAATATGCACCAAATTCTAAAATTGCACCCTGTTGATAGGAACCAACAAACACTAAGAACAGAAATTCTGAAAATACCTCAATTTGTATTAAACTTCATAAAACCAGCCACAAGAACAGTACATTCAACAGCAAAAGACAGTACTAACAGAATTGGAATTACTAGAAAAATTGCAGAAAAAATAACTAGGACCCCAGGCCTGCAGCTAGCAGTCCTTCCCCAAGGCAGATGCCTTCCTAAAACTCCTCCAAAATCTTCTCCCCTTCTCCCAAGTCTCCCTCCTCTCCTATATTCCCTTCCCTCTTTCCATTTCTCTCTTCAATCATGTGAGAATCCTCCTCTCCTCTCAGAGATTGCCACCTGTCCCCACTGTTATCCCCATCATGCTCCCTCATAACAGAATTCTCAGTTGTCCCATTAGTTGTCATTCCTTCATTGCCCTCACCCAGTCACCCTTTTCCAGCTCAACCTCTTGCTGTCCCCACTCCTTCCTCTCTTTCTCCTTGTATAGACTTGTGTCCCCGTGGTCTATCACCTGTAAGACAACATGTAATGTAGTCATACTGCTTAAACAAAATCACTCATCAAACACATGCATAGCTTTTGGCATAACTCCATATTCACATAATGACCCCTTTCAAAACACCACAGGAAACTTGAAACCTGCTGTTAGCTGCGATGCATTATCCTCCAGTTAAGACATCACCAACGGAAAATGTGATCCACTAAATCTAGTCTAATATCCTAGCTACGTTCAACTGTGATCAACAATCTCTGTCTTTCTTTACAGAAAGAAGGAAAAAAGAATCAGTGGAGTAAACCATTAAACAAGAAAATCACCCCTGTTGACCATTGCAATGAATAAATCAATGACAAAATAGAAAACAACATAAATGTACAAAGTGTCAAATATAATATAACTTAAGCAAAGCAATTTCAAATTTTTAAGTTAGGCAAAAAACTTAGGGTAGCAAATACCTTTTATAGTATCAATATTTATAAGTCTGAACTGCAGCATAAGAAGCATTAGCTATTGCCAGAATGCACAATCCAACATAATTCAAATACACATACGAGTTCAGTACTCACAATGTAAAACCATAAGCTGAACCTATCATGATGTTTACCCTAGAATACAAAAATTGGGCATATAGAGCCCAATATTATCTATAAGGAAAATTCCAATTTACCACCTCCAACTTAAGGTCAGGCACTTTGGCCCAAAAACTTCAAAAACATGTATCGTGATCCCTAAACCTTTAAATGCATGCATTTTCGCCCTTCCGGTTGATTTTTGTTAACTGTAACGGATATTGTCATGCTAAAATCACCTGACCAATTTTTATACCAAATCTCTAGATCATAAAAGTTCAATTTACTTTACCCCCACCAAATCTCTATACTTTAAAATCATGATTTCAGTTTGAAAATTTCCGCTAGAGTTTGACAGAAAATAAAAGGGAAGGACGAAAATGCACATATTAGAAAGTAGAAAGTTTAGGGATCGTGTTATATGTTTTTGAAGTTTCACGACCAAAGTGCACATGGATTTTCCCCTTATCTATATTAATCTGTAAAGCTAATGTTTGTCATGTTGTCATAAAAAAGGTAGTAAAAAAAATATATATACACTAACTGTCTTTTCTTCAAACTTTTTAATCCATTTTCTCCACATTTTAAGAATCAAAGCAGTTATTAGAACTACCCCAATCTCACAAAAACACATTAAGAGAATCAAATTGTTAAAAGAAATTGAAAAATATTTAACATGGCAATGTTAGAGAGTGGCTGTTAGAGAGGCTAGTATTTTTTGAATCAAAATTGGGAAGTATAGAAGCAAGGGGACAAACCACCACAGGTGAAAAAAATAATCTATGGCACTAAAGGAGTATGAATTCTCCTTCTTAGCTATCTCATAAACAATGTATGACTTACATAGCAGGCTTAGACATTTGTGGTTTCTCTTTCAGTTCGAAGCCACCAAAATGAGATTTCACACTCTTATGCTACATCCAGCATAAAAAACTTTTATTTTATTTGCAAATTAGAATAATCAACTATCTTATACTTACATAGTCAACTCCAGAATTTTCACGCTAAACGTGTTTCATTGAATTTGAGAGTGTGTTTGCTGCGTTAGGTAATAATAGGTAGTTGAATGAAAAGGAATGGATAAAGAACTTAATTACCTGTTAAGTGCTCCTCTGCTGACTACAGACTACTCCCGGTGAGAATGAGAGCCTATGCTGCTGGCAGCCGCTGAGTACTTTCTAACTCTGGTTCTTATCATTTTCTTCTTTCGTTTTTAATTATAATTATATTATAATTATAATTATAATAATATAATATAATTTTGGCAAATGTATTTTTTATTTGTTTATAATTTAGTCGCTTGTATTTTTTATCTTTTTTAAATTGACACCTCAACTAAAATATTTCAATCTTATCATAACTACCTCAAAAATCACTCATTATATGATTTTTGATTTATTGATTGTGTATAAAATTATACACTGATACTACACAACAATTAAACTCTTAAAATAATTATTTATGATAAAGTAAGTAATAAATTAATTCTTTACCAATTAGTTAACCACATTAAAAGGTTCATATCTTATCCTTGGAACTTAAGATTTCAGCATGCATTAGGTGTAGGGATGTTCATATCTAAATCGATCTAAAAAAAAATCATAAACCGATTCAAAAAAATCGAAAACCAAACAAAATTGATATCTATTGGATTTTTTGGATCTTGTTTTCTGCAAATCGATCGAATTGGATTTAGGATTCTTTTTTCTAAACCGAACCAAACCAAATCAAACCAAACCGCATATATAAAATTTAATATATGTTTATTCTATTTTTTTGCATTATTAATTTTTTATTTGTTGACTTTTTTAATAATATTTATTAGTTTGATTTGACGTAATTTTCTACTATTTTTAATGTTGCAAACATAAAAAAAAGGATATATGAAACTAGATGATGTTGATATATATTTATTTTAGACATATTATATGAAATGTTATTATATGAATGTATCAACAAATATATATACGTTTAAGATTTTGTTCAATTTAGTTTGTAATTTTGATTCGTTGAAGTAATATAAATATGTAATGAGCAGTCGGTGAAAATCGAATCAACCGATAGCATTTAATCGGGTCGGATTTTTTAAGGAAGCAATCCAAATCGAATCGCATGTTGTTTTAATCTTTGGATCAAATATTTTTTTTTACCTCAAAACTAATTCAAACTGATCCGCGAATACCCATAATTACGATAGCTGAATGGCTGGGCAAATTGGCTAGCAAAACATGGACCTAATTGGGAACATGCCTTGGTTACGTGGGACTCATGCCCTCCCTAGTTCCACTCTTCACGCTAGCTAATGCTATGGCAGTAATTAGCTTAAAACTTAGTTTCATACTTTTCAGTTTGATAAAAAAAACTGAACGATACATATTTTACCTAAAAAATTTAGAGTTTAATTGTTATATATTGTCAGTGTAAAAAATTTTATACTGACAACCAATCAAAAATCATGATGTATATGAATTTTAAGATAATTAGAATAAAAGTCAATCACTTTACCTTATGTGACAATTTCTAATTGGTTGTCTGTGTAAAAATTCTTTACACTGATAGTGTATACCAATTAAATCCATAAATTTATTGGCTAATAAATTAGTATATTTTTTAGGATTATGGTCAATACTTATTATATATTTTATTAATATACTTCCTTAATAAAAAATTAATTTAATATTTATTACATGATATAATTATTTTAGTAAAGAGAGAAAAAGACTACAAAATTAATTAAATAAACAATAAATATGGATGAATTAAATATATAAATTACTTATAAAATGTTTACATCTTATTAAAAATATAAAATCCAAAAAGTTATAAATATAAAATATTTATTTAATAAAAAATTTATATTTTAATTCATTGATACATATTATTTCTTTAATTATCTATGTAATCTTTTTTTATATCTTTATTAAAATAATTATACGATAGAATGCATACTAAATTAATTATTTACCTATTAATGAAAGGAAGGCATTTAGAAAAATATGTATTTTAGCTAATAAAATTATTTGTCAAAAATTATTATTTTTGAGAATTAAATTTTTACTTAAAAATTATTTAGGTCAATATTTCTTATATATGATTTATTAATATTTTATTTATTATTTATTAAATATAAATATAAAATTTTACGAATTCTAATAATGTTTATCGTGCACTATTATAAAAGTGTCAATGGATCATATAAAAAATTATCACGTAATAAATATTTTGTAATAAAAATTCAAATATTTTATAAAATAAATATTATAAGTTAATGGAAACTCAAGATACTTAAGTATTTTCTTTATTAAATATATTCTATTTTTGACTCCTTATTAAAGCTAATTTTAATTATTTTTTCTCTTCAATAAAAATGATAAGCTTAAGTCATTAGATTATATTAAAATTAAAGGATAAAATTTGATGTAAGTAAGATTTTCCGACCCAATGTGATATCTAGTGCTCAACTGCTCATGCAAGGGTACGTGAACTGAGTTAGGCCATTGAGTCACACAATATGATCATGTTGCATCCGTCAAGTATAAACGTTGACTTGAGAGTGACTCTTCTACAACAGTGCATTTGATCCAAAATGGTTGCAAGGAGTCATATCTTTATCTATTGTGTGCTCTATTTGTCTTTTAATGAATAAGGATTGGGATGCCAGGATCACTCATGGGCTTAGGAAAAGGGTATTTTAGCGAATTAGTTGGATAGAGAAGTACATAATGTTGAATTAGGGGCGCATGTGCTTGTTAATCCCCTTGTAGGTTGTGGGTATTCACTTAACCACGATCTTGCGGGTGTATCTTTTTTCGTAGTGTTGTAGCAGTGTCGTAACTTAGTTGGGGCCTTCCCCCTCCTGTCTACGAAAAAAGAATCATCACATCTTAAATGAGGTTTATGTTTTAAAAGTAATAATGAATGAAAGAAAACCAAATTACATGCTAGGTAGTCAATCCTAGATATATGAGACAAAGGGATAGCAAAGATTAAAACATCTTTATCCCAGCACCTCATTTTGTAGTTATTAAATGGGTTGTGCTTTTATACATCATTCATTCTCACTTTTTATAATTTAAGCATCTTATCTCTCCAATCCAACAACTTCCAAAAAGTTTTTAAATTGACCCCACTATTGAGCCCACATCTTACATTTTACCATTGACCCCACTTTCCAATGATATATGCCAATTTTTTATTAATAAAAGATGCATCATGTAAGGAGAGAGAAAGTGTTTATTGTAGATATTTTGCTTTACAAGCACTTTTGTAAAAAAACCACTCCAACGGGATGTTGCTTATAAACGCCGATGCTTATTTAGAAAAATGCTTAAAAAGCATCTCAATGGAGATGTTCTTAAGGAAACAATATAAGTAATTTATATTATATACACATAACTGATCAAAAATAAAAAATACTCAAAATTAAAGATATATTCATAATTAATAATTAAAATACATTGTCACTAAATATTAGATACTTTGATAAATCGGATGAAAGAATAATATTATGCATTATGATAAAAATCATGTTATTTTATTAGTTTAGTTTGATTTTATATTAGATATTGTATAAATATATAAAGTAGAAAAGCAGAATGTTCAACATTTCACAACAAAAGCGCAGTAAAACCAATTCAACATATAGCCCATTATGAATTGCAGAAACATGCCGTTTGGAAGTAAATTAAAAAAAAAAAAAAAAAAGATATGAAAGGATGTTTTTGTTCTGAGTTGTGTGGATTATCAGAACCCGATTTTAGAACCCGCTTTGCTCGAAAGTGCAGCAACCGAGAGGTTTTAGCCTTTGTTTACTCCACTCCCGTAATTGGCCGCGTTTTGCAACAGCGTCCGCCGCTCTGGAGAACCGCTCCTCACCGCGGCGCGATTGATGACATAGTTTACATAAATATTCAATTTGAAAATACCACTGTTTCATACATAATTATTACTTCAAAGTCATTGACGAATCAAGATGCACCGGTATTCTAACTACAGGAATAAGTATGCTATCTTTTTGTACTCCAGAAAGAGTTAAAGAATAATATCCTGCACCAATTATCATTTGCAAGTTAAATGTTTCCAAGAATAAAATAATCTACGAGGGACCGTTGTCCCTAATGCCAAAGGAAGCTTTCAACTTATTGGCAAGAAGTGGCAGCATCTTGATGCTGTCCTGGATTGACTGGTCAGCACAGGAAATTAAATCATTCACAGACCCAGCTTTTTGCTGGAGCTTAGATGCCTCATATTTATCCTGACAGACCATCAGAGATCTATTCAACTTCTCCTGCACCAAGTTGGAAACACTATTAGAAGTCAAAAGGTGGTCATTGGTCAAAATATTTCAAGGAGTCAAAAGGTGGTCATTGGTCAAAGTGGTTTGAAGTGTGGGGAAAAGGAGTGAAAGATATAAGGTGTTGGGTTCGATTCTCACCCCATTAACATAATAAATTAACAACTACATTTGCCTATTAAAAAAATGTCAAAATATTTCCTGGAAGTAGAACATGCTGTGAATGTCAGATGCTAAATTAGTACAAATTGTGGAAATAATTAGGACGCAATCAAATCGCAGAGCAAATTATCTAAGCATATAAAACTTGCCTCAAGTTAACCTTGACTTGCTGTCAGCTTTCATGTTAATGCAACCTAGAATTTTATAAACAAATAAACCAAGCCCAAGATGGCTGTTTGGCATCATTAAAAGAAATTCATTCTTTTTTATGAGGTGGAGACAAAAGTAGAGTTGTCATTCAAGAAAAAATGTAAAATTAAAAAAGTCCCTGTAACAAGTAGAACAAATGAGATTACCAACAACCAGAATTAGTCATAGGATCAAGGCCCATGCAAAAGAGAGGCATTAACAACTCATAGTCTTGATTTTCCTATAATATGGACAGTGGCAGAGCTTGAACACAATTTTGAGGGGACAAGAGCTTGAACCCTCTTGTTTGAAGCACAAACTGAATACAATAATGATTCAGTCATTATCTTTCTCCATTTTCAACAAGCAACTCAACTTTTATGATGATAATTTCAATCTAAGTACCCAATAACTAAGAGCACATGTCATATTATCATCCCCATCAAAACCAATCTAATTATAGCTTCCAAATGATAACATACAGTTTTAAGATTGAAGTTTGATACAACCATCCTCTGAGTCAACAGAAAACGAGGTGACAACCCCATCACAATTCACAAGTACATATGTATTTATTATTTAAGCAATTGCAAATTCATTTTTTCAGAAAACACCATACCCATATAATTGAAGAAAGAGATGAGGGTTTACTGTTTTTGCATTAAATAAGAAATCTAACCCAACATTTGTGTGTGTGTGTGGGGGGGGGGGGGGGGGGGGAAGGATCCTAAAGAAGATCCACTAATGAATATGGAAATATTTTCGAGGACAGATAGCTATTTGTTATGGTTTTATGTGCTGAAAGAGTAAAGATTTTTTGATATCAAGAAGGGGACACCATATGGTGTCCCTTTTCTTTTTGGATGTATTTTTTAGATGCGTGTATACTTAAGAAAATAAAAAGTAACGGAGAGATAGAGATAAACACATACGGTTTCTAGATTTTGATGTTCAAATAACACAACTCGTGCTGAAAATACTCTCCTATCCTAAGAGTAAATTATAGGGTCGATTAGATTTATGTGCAAAAATACTAATACATAAACAACAAATCACATTTGTGATAACCCACTACTTTGATTTCCATATTAGAGATTAATACTTGCACTTACCAGTGCACCCTACACTTCACATGATCTAAATCCCTGTCAGGCCTTAATGTAATTTAAGTCTTTTCAGTGGATGTTCCCAGTCTACCTATAATAATATCCTTAGATTACTCCTTTTAGCTACGCCAAAACTTAAAAATTTGAGAAAATCTCAAGACCAACCCTAGTTCCGGTCTGTATGAAGAATGCAAAGATTCAAAGACATCTGCAGAATATTGTAAACAGCATCAGCCCTGAGTCTCACTTTTCAGCACCATTAGATAGTGCTCAGTGATGATGCAATACAACAAAGCATTGCTCAAGTTTAATTTTCTCTGTAAATACTACACTGATTTTATAATTGATGAACATGGTATGCAGATTTTCTGTTCTCCTAAATAAGATTCCTAAATTAACTGTTAAGGCATAAGGAAATAATGCATAAACTCCAATCAAGGATTTTCAATAATGGATTAAAAAAGAGATAGGATGACATGATCAGTCCCTACGTAAGTCAAATCAAGAACATTATTTTTTTTTTTTTTAAAAGCAAAGAAGGCATGAAAAAGCATCACTATAGAATTTGACATCCCAACTAAGTTGGCACCTCAAACCCTACCAATCATCTGCAGCACCCCTTAATTTATTAATAAAAGAAAGAATAAAGAATACAAAAAACATGGGGGGACATAAACCAAATCAAGCACATTGAGTGATTGATTAAATGAGTGAACTTCGAAGCTCTAACAAAAGATGTAGCCACAGTACCAATACACCAATTTCATCATAAATAATTTTCTGACCCAAGAAACACATGACATCATATGGTTTCCATTTCCCTCGAGGTAAAATCTTTTGCACATTCAGAATCTGCACAAGTATGACGACCCACAACTATATCTTATCTTGAAAAGCCAACTAACTCAAACCAAAAATTGTTCAAGCAAATACCCAGATAACGAGATGGATACTACAAGAACAATATCGCTCTGATTTCCTAATGGTGAATTCGGTCATTACCGATCACCACAGGTAACCCCGCCCATTACATTCACTGATGATGATTATATCGACGTTGACCCAAATCAGGATGACCCTATGGTTGTCACTGTAGAGTTGGCTAATTTCATGGTCTAAGCAAACATTGATAGACCAGGGGAGTTCCGCAGATATTATTTTCTACTCCACATTTAGACAGCTGGGAATCCCGGAAAGTGTCGTGATGGAGTTTAGCACCACGTTGGTAGGATTCGCGAGAGAGCACGCGAAAACTCGAGGATATGTGGAGCTACTCACCAAGTTTGGTAATGGAGTAACTTCAGAAACCATTACAATGAAGTACGTGATTGTAGAAGCCCGAACTGCCTATAAAACCGCATACAACGTAATCCTCGGAAGACCCAGCCTCAATGAGCTAGGAGCAGTGGTGTCCACCCCCCACCTCACCATGAATTCCCGGCCACTTCAGGAGAGATTGTCACTGTCAGGGTGGATCAACAAATAGCGCGACAATGCTGCGCATGGGAGGAAGGAAGGTGCTGAGAAGCCAAAAATATCGGACAAAGAGACGGTAGTTGTTAACTAGGTGGAGTTAGATCCGAGAGCAGGCATGGAGGAATTACGACGTCAGCCAGTGGATGAGTTGCAAAGTTTCCAATTAGGAAAAAGGCCGGAGTAGACAACCCAAATGGGCGCTCAACTTCATGAACAACTGGCAAAGGGAATCAAAGAGGTAGTGCTGAAATATGTTGATTTATTCGCCTGGAGTGCAACAACATGCCGGGAATTGATTCGAGTTTATATGTCATAAGTTGTCGTTATGTTAGAATGCTAAGCCGGTTGCACATAAGAAAAGGAAGCTAGGAGAAGAAAGGAGAGAAGCGGTTGAGAAAGAGACAAAAAAAAACTTTTAGAAGCGAAGTTCATCCGAGAAATCAAATACACGACTTGGTTATCAAATGTGGTCTTAGTCAAGAAGTCCAATGGGAAGTGGAGGATGTGCACATACTATATGGATTTAAATAAAGCTTGCCCAAAGGATTCTTATCCTTTGCTGAGTATTGACAAGTTGGTGGATGGTGCTTCGGGGTATGAGATTCTTAGTCTGATTGATGCCTATTCTAGGTACAATCAGATTCGGATGTTTGGACCGGATGAAGATAAGACCACATTCATGTCAAATAGGGCGAACTATTGTTATCAGGTTAGGCCCTTTAGGTTAAATAATGCAGGGACGACGTTTCAAAGGCTAATGGATAGGGTCTTCGAAGGACAAATTGGGCGGAACATGTAAGTTTATGTGGATGACATTGTTGTCAAATCGGAGAAGCCTTCTCAGCATGTAGCGGACCTGGAGGAGATCTTTAATCAGTCGATAAAGCATAACATGAGATTGAATCCAGAAAAATGTAACTTTGGAATCAGCAGGGGAAAATTCTTGGGATTCATGCTCACACACAGAGGAATTTAGGCCAATCCAGACAATTGCCGAGCTATCATTGACATGCGAAGCCCAGCAAATGTGAAAGAAGTTCAGAGATTAGCAGGGAGACTGGCTTCCTTAGCCCGTTTCCTTCTGAAATCCGCAGAAAAAGCTCAGCCTTTGTCCAAATTGCTCAAAAAACCACAATAATTCGAATGGAGTGCCGAATGTGAAGCAACTTTAGCAGAGAGGACTGATGAGGGCACAATGCTTGTCCGAATTCGTAGCAGAATTGTCGCCATTGCCGAGTACTGAGGAAGAATGCTGGATCTTGTATGTGGATGTAGCGTCAAACATCAAAGGAAGTGGAGTTGGAGTAATATTGGAAGGCCCGAGGGATATGGTGCTTGAGCAGTCATTGAAGTTCGACTTCAAGGCATCCAACAACGAGGCCGAGTATGAAGCGTTGATCGCGGGATTATCATTGGCAAAAGAGATAGAGGCCACAATAGTCAACTGTAGAAGTGATTCACAACTCGTCACAGGGCAAATTTTGGGCACATACCAGGCCAGAGAGCCAAATCTGACCAGGTATTTGTGTAAAGTCAATGCTTTAATTTCTGAATTCCATAACTTTGCAATTGAGTATATACCTCGTGAACAAAATACTCGTGCTGATTTGCTTTCCAAGCTGGCTAGTACTAAGAAAGCAGGCCAACATAGAACAGTAATTCAAGAAACTCTACTCAAGCCGAGTATAGAGGCACAAGAAGACGTAATGGTGATTGAAGGAGGAAGCCGGGATTGGATGTCGCCGATCTATGATTACCTGGCAAATGATGTAATTCTCGGAGACCCTAAGGAAGTTCAGAAAGTCAGATTGTTGTCAAGCTCATACATTATCATCTCAGACGAGCTATACAATAGGTCATTCACGGGACCTCTGCTTAAGTGTTTAACCAAGGAACAAGGAGAATATGTCATGGGAATTCAGTGTGCCTCGTTAAAACCTTCCCGGCCAACCTCGGTTTGACTAGTTATTATAACAATGTTAAGATAGAATGCATTTTCAAAAAGTTAAGTGCAACAGCTTTACCAACAGGATGAAACAACTGCAAAGGATAAATTAAACTGCAACAACTAGATTGTATTCAAGTTCCAAGTTTGATGAAGCAACAAACTTAAGAAAAAAAACCTAACTCGTCATTTTGTATGAAATTACTGAAGTCTTTGGTAAATGTTGGTGTGTCCTTTAAGTTTGGAGCAGTGTTTATTGACTATTGTTAGTTAGAAGTTGTCAGCAGTAAGGGAGGTTAATAAAAGTCCCTCTCTTTATGGCAGTGTGTGTGTGGTATATGCAATTCCTCGACATATTTGGTTAAAGAAGAATTTTTATGTTTATTGTTGTCCTGTCCTGTTATCCTTAGAGCTGTCATGATATAGAACTGTTTCTGTGACTACTTTTTGAAGGTTATATTTGGTTTGATGGCGTGGTTTTTTATGCAATGGGAGTGGGAACGGAATGGAATTTTTATTTGGTCAGTCCACTAGAGAAAGGTTTTTCTGAATTGCCTGAGGAGTTAAGAATCCAAAGCAGCTGAATTTATATATTAATGATACAATTACATTCTCTAATTATAAGAACTAATACAAATTAAATTAAATACAATAAAATCACTATCAACAGAAAATAACAGAAAGTTATTGATAATAAATAGAGGATTACAGCCTTAAATAAGAGATACTTTCCCTAAATAACAGAAAATACAGAGTATAATCAGTACACACAGCATCTAAATAAGATATACTTTCCCTAAATTAGAGATACTTCTAACAATTCATATGTTTTATTTTGTATGGAATATGGATAGGAATTGAATGATGACTTCTTCATTTCACTTCTATTTTTTATGTTATAATTGACTAAAATATCATGATTTTTTTAGTTAGGCTTAACTAGGCCTAATTTGGGCCAATCAGTTATTTGGGCTTAAAAATATAGCGAAAGTTTTTATTTTTGAGCATTTAAAGGCCAAAGGGCAAATTATACATCTTATACCTATGATCTTCTATGTAGAGGCCATCCTACGATCTGCTATAGCATTTTTGGGGTCGGCCGCTACTCACAGCCTAAGTAGTCAATCCCGGATAGCGGCGCAGAGCGTCCGACCCCAAAAACGCTATAGAGGATAGCGGGATGTCTACTATTTTAAAATGATGAATATAATAAAAATATTCTGAAACTATAAACATACCTACATATATATATATATATATATATATATATATATATATATATATATATCATCTAATTACAAAAATTAGGTGTGTGTAAACACACTATTAAAATTTTAATTGTTATACTGTTTAAAGTAATTATAATTATATAACGGTAATAGATAAGTGTTTAAAAAATATTTTTAAAAAAGTGAAAAAATAAATGTTATAACCAAAAGCCAACTATTTGAAATTAAACAATTAATGGTATAAGCAAAGGAAAAAATAGAGCTAATAAATGGCATAACTCATAACCAACCAATAAAAGTGTTTTACGGTATGAGCTGTAAAGCATTACTGTAAAAATGACTGTCAAAGTCACTTAAATGTGGAACATAGAAAGACAGAATTTATCAAACAAAAAAAGACAAAAATGGAAAAGAAAATGAAAACAAAAATGAAAACAACATAAATGTAAACGGAGGAAGGCACAGAACAGGGAGGTACAAGAAGGCTGGGGCTTTCGGAAAAGGGGTAGGATGTGGCCGGAAATGGAGTGGACTGAGGATTCCCTGTTTTGATGTAGCGGCCGCAACAGCCACGATAGCAGCAGTGATTTGTGCGACTGGAAAACACCCCGTGACGCAATGCTTTTTAGCGGCCAGGGGCCGCGATGCGACGCGACGGCGTGATAGCGGCGATTGACTACAGAGCGCACCGCTATCCGATATTGACTACTATATTCAATCAATCACCTATTAAACATTGTTGATTCTAGGGTCAACCTTTTCTTTAACTCATAAGATTTTCCTTAATAAATTATACAACTCTTAACAAATTTAAGGAATTAATAGAAAATAATAAAATAAATAAAAAGAGAGAAAACAATTATCATAGAACTAGGTGGAGCTTACCTGAAACTGTGCCATCTCACTATCAAATGTCTGTTGCACATTAGAAAGTGGAATACTACAATTTTCAACGCAATTGGTTATCTCTTCCTGCCTTCTGCTTCTATCAAAGCACTCATATGCACATTTAAAATAGGCTTGCTGCAATTATTCAATCAAAGAATCAGCTATATGGAATTGAAATTTTGCTTCTTTAAGAAAAGACCTTGCTAAATTTTCCCCTTTTATGCAAAAGTAATACTGCTCTACAATAAATCCATTTTGTGGAAAACAAAATAGAGTACTTAGAGCACAGAAAGTCAAAACCTTTAAAACCAAGAAATATAAAAGCCATGCCATGTAACATTTTGCATTTATGACTTGCAAGAACAAAAGAATATCATTCGTAGAATAGTTTGAACTAAAACCAGAAATGAAGAAATAAGGTCAGGCAAAAAATCAGCAAGCCAAATGGGACAAAAAATAGTCACAGTCCCAATTCCCATACAGTTTCTAGTCAACAAACCATAAAGCCATCCGATCTTCCTCCGAGGAAGGATAAAGTATTGCCATTGAAAGTCACAACAACCATTGAAGTACTTATGAAAAAGGGACATGAAAGAACCTGGAGGGTAAAATTGACATGGTCTTGGATAGGGGCAAGATTGGTTTGAGCAGCTACATTCACTTCATCTAGTTTCTGCTTCATTCTCTGTGAAGCAATCCGCTCTTCAGCTGCTGCAAAATGATCCATCTGATACTCCCTGCCAATAATGGGGTCTGCACCCTTAGTTTTGAGGATCAAAATCTATTTGATCAGGTTTTATTTTCTTCTTAAATAGGCTATATACTATAGGGTTTGTCTAGTTGATTTTATGATAAGCAAACAGAAACTCCCAAATTGACCTTTACAATATAGGAAGACATAGTTGACAGGGTTAAGAAGATCCAAACAAACAAGAATCAGTATTTCAAACTTCTGTAACCTCCAGACCTACAAAATCAAATATCATTTTCCTCACTTTTTTTTCTTTAATGTCTCTATAATCTTTATTTTATTCTTGTTTGATGTAATTTTTTCCATTCACCTAGCCAGCATAAATTTTAACACACGGCGATGACTAGTACCATTTCAAAGGATAAAGGACTTTCACTGCCAAAAGCAATGGGCCAATGGCACTATAGAACTCAGGCATTGCCAAGACAAGAAAATCTTCCATGCAAATAAGCTACATTTCAAGTTATTATAAATAGTTTGTTACTCATATACTTGGGACTTTAACACTTAACAATATCTAATAGCCACCAATAAAGAATAGTCATCAAGAACACATATCATAAGAATTTTAACTCTAAGTTGATATCTTATCTTGAAATTGACCAGAGTGGCTGTGATCATAAAAGACAATTGTAGAGCATTGAAGAACTTACAAAATCGCAGGAAAAAAACAGCATTCTATTGGACAAGTAATTTAATTTAGCAAAGAGAGTAGATCAGATGGAGGGTAACCCAATAGTGAGAGGTAAAGGGAACTAAGAAAAACTATATGCAAAATCATTAACAAGAATTTAGATTTAAATGGTTTGTCTATAGACATGATTTATGAGAGGACATTATGACGTTGTTTGATACATTTAGCTGACCACACCTTGGTTGTTGTTGTGTTTTGTAAATTTGAGGCAACCAAAATGTCAACCACTAAGCCACTTATTTATTTTTCTGGACAGACATTAGTAGAGTGGTATTAATAAAAAGATTGAGACACAGTATGTGATTAAACAATGAAAATCCATCCAGCATGATTGCCTACTAGAAAATTAAGAAACAACCATTGCGACGAATAATTAGGGGTGACCCGGTATCAATTGTTTCTCCAGTTTAAACAAAAAACAAGCTATATATTTTTTTCTTTTCCCTATTTTATTATGTTTCCACAATGATGATTTAGCAGAACAAGGATTAAGTAAGAGCTAAGATGAGAAACTCACAGGAGCTAGTTAATGAGGGGATTTAAAAGAAAGGGAAAGAAGCAAGGCCTTCACAACTGAAACACCATATTCTGTATTAATGAAAGAATTTTTTTAAAATATATATATATATATATATATATATATATATATATATATATATATATATATATTTTCCCTAAGAAAAAACCCACAAAAAGCATCCCATTCAACATGTTTTAGATTTCTGCAACAGAATAACATTGTCTCAACTCTCAGGAAAAAAGTTGAAACTTATAGCCAAAAAAGAAAAAAAAAAAACAGATCAGAGAGTACCCATTTTCATTACAATAAGACAAATAAAAAAATGAAGCAAAACCCACAAATGAAGAATGAATGGCGTGAGAATTAGAAAAATATGATTCGAGTCACCTGCAAATGTGTGTTAGACAGTGAACTGAGTATGGGTTTGTAGCAAATGTGTTTTTATCAAATTCTCTCTGATTATATAATGCTCCAGAACCCTCAATTTAACATCGCTATTGAAAAACTCAGCTGCGGCCTCTTCCTTCTCTCTACGATACCCAAATGAAAAGGTTTAAGGGTTTAAGCATTGAGGCGTTTTTTATTTTATTTTTTATTTTTTCATACAAAGAATTGAATGAAAGGATTTTAATTTTGTTTATGGTAAATTGCCAAAGTGATCCAATCAGATTATGAGAATCATTTGACTTAACTCACTAACATAATTATTTAATTGAGGTGACACATTCTGATTGAACAGAATAACTTTTATCCCAAAATTATTGAAGGTACCGAAGAAGGTACCTTTGTTTATTACCTTTCTTTTTTCTCGCTTAAGAGTTCTAAAGATTGCGGTCTAAAATTAATATATAATAACAATTATAATTTTTTTAGTTTAATTATTATACACTGATAGTGTAAAACATTTTTACACAAATATTCAATCATAACTTGTCACATTAATAAATAGTAATTAAACTATCTTAAAAGTCATTCATATCATGATTGATGAATGATTGATAATATAAAAAACTTTATACTGCCAGTGCATAATAATTAAACTCTTTTTTTTGTGCTTATAACAAATATAAATTTTTTTTTTGTAATCATATTATTGGTACGAAGTATCCACTATCATAAACAGTGACTAATCTCCGTTGGGGGACCTATACAACATTTAAGGGTTGCCTTCTCTCAACCAGGTTTTCTCCATACATAAGAGCTAGGAATCGAATCCCTGACCACTTACTTAAGGAGAACAAATTCATTATCACTCGAACCAACCACATGATGGTATACGAATATAATTAAAAACATGCATATTTTACATCCGTGGACAATTACATTTATTAGGTATTAATGAAAATAAAGTATCACTATTATGATTTGTGATTATAACATTTAACATTCGTTTTATGTACATGGTGACAAATTACGTGTTTGGTGTAGTTTTAAAAATATTGTTGATATGAGGTAAGTCGTATATGTCATATACAACTTCCATATGAAACTCGTACTTCATAAATACGACTTATTATTATACTAATTGTTTATTTTAGTTTTTAAAAAAATGGCAAAGTCGTGGATGATGTATATGATTTTTCATTTTTTATTTTTATTTTCTAAAAAAGTGAAGTCGTATATAGTATATATGACTTCTTTTTTTAAAAAAGAAAACTCGTATATGACTTGCCTTTTATATATATTTTAAAAAAAAAGATAAACTCGTACATGTCATATACGACTTATCTTTTATTGTTTTTTTTCTAAGGATACAAAGTCGTATATGCCATATACAACTTGCCCTAAGTATAAAAAAGGTTTAGGGTTGGGGAACTATCACAAATTCATCAATTTTGAACCGTGGAGTACCTCCACGATTTCTAATAATCCAATAGTTAGCGATAAAGTTAATGAATTCAGTGAACAGGAAGTGTAACACCCTTTCCGAGGGCATCACATAACGAACATTTTATAAAAACTATAAGACCAAAAAATGGGTTAATTGAAATCATTTAAGAAAGATTGGGTGAATTTTTCCTTTTCACAAGACATAACTATAAAAGCTTGTAACCGTTTATGCGTGTAAGGTAAATAGAAACGTTTCATAATATAAGTTCATAAGGGTTTATATAAAAACCCAACCCGACTATAGAAATAAAACAGAAAGATACAGACTCAACATAAAGGATTGGAGACACAGCTCTTAAACATAAGATACTTAGAGACGTAGCTCCACAAAAGATAAAAGGAAGGTACAGACACTCTGACATCCTACAGTGGCTGATAACAAACTACACAGGAAGACATCCCTCGGATCAACCGTTGAATGCTTCCTCTGACTTCTTCTTTACGAAGAGACAAGCGAAAAGGATAGGAAGGCGTAAATAGATCACATCCCTCCTAATCTCCTCACTTCTTGCCTTCCAACCAGGACCCGTCAAACGAGGCCTAACAGGAACCCTAGCAGGGACTACTACTGGTGTTCCTTCGGAAGACGTCACAAGAGTTGCCTCAGACGCAACTCTGTGAAGAAGCGGCCTATCCCCAAGAGAGGGAGGAGGCACTGAACTCATTGGTAAAAAAGTCCACCTAGCATTCCACTACGACTACAACAGACGACATGAAGGCAAGTGATGGAGCGGTTAAGAACCCTTCATCTAAGACTCCTGTGGATGGTGAGTGTGGCTCTTCCTATGTACTTTACTAGAAGCCCATCATGACTAGATGTCCAAACGCCAGAACCAATGGGAGGCTCAACAGATAGATGCATCCGAAGCGTCGGGTGAAATCTCGATAACACGACCTTCTCGAGAGACAACCAGAGAAGCACACAACGATGCAATACAAAGTAATTAGGTGAGATTCCCATTCATTAACACAACACATGGCAGAATTAAAAACGGTATGACACGCAAGATAACAACATACTAGTCATGCATATCATACATCTCAATATCACATATTATTCAATCAACAGCATAAGACATCATCAATACAGGATAATAATGTATAACATGTAAATGTATCCATCAACAGTCATGCAATACAATGCGATGTACATGACCTAATGCCATATGCCATAAGGGTAAAACTCTGACCCCTACTCTATGGAGCTAACAAACGTCGGAGAGAGTGAATGGAAGGACATGTTCCGTGTATGTCAGCCATGAGCAAGATGTTATACATTCGTAACGTGCACGTATCTGGCTTTTACGAAAACACTCTACACCAAACATGAAAAGTACATCATCTAGTCAAGGATATCAGTGTTTTGCTCAGAGTCGCCAACTCCAAGACTATTTAAAACGTCACCGTAAGATTCGCACCAACATCAAGGTGTAAGCTCAACTCCTAGACTCAAGGCCTTACAGACTCATGCAACATAATGTCAATGCTTACACAAAGCAAATGCGATAAAACAATGTCTATCCACCGGATAAACTTCAAGATTCACCAAGGTTCTCTTCCTTAGGAACTTCACACATTTTAAGTGCTTTAAACTTTTATCCACTGGATAACTCTCGTGATCCCTCCGGGATCGATTCATCACAAGACTATACTGTTAGACGATGTTCTCGGGTCTAACTCACCGGCCCGTCATCGAACTATTGTTCCAAACCAAAACGTTTCATGTTTGTGTTTGTGTCTTATGATTGTGAATATATGCCTTGACAGGATTAATCTAGTTTTTGATGATTGACAAAAGGAACCGGAAAGTCAAGTATACAAAAAGCGGAAAAGAAGATCAAGGAGATCAAGTGCTTCAAGACTGGGTTATGGGAATTTTTATTTCTTGTAATCGGTGTTTATTAGGATCTTTTTGTAAATGGTTCTAAAGCTCTCATATTTAAAATCAATCACACACACACATTACGTTAACTTAAAAGGCTTTTACTAAAAATAATAGAAATTTCATTATAGCCGTTAAGTTTTCAAACAAAATAATGTACATAATTGATTATGAATATGTCATAATCGATTACACTCAAAACAGGGAAGTCATAATCGATTATCCTAATCGATTATGCTGCGAAAGTAAATCAGCACGTTTTTTCTCAAGGGATAATCGATTATGGACATACCATAATCGATTATGAAGCGACTGCCTTGTTTTTTAAATGGGCTTAACCTAATTCCTATGGGCTTAAAAGTTTTTCTATAAAAAGGAATGTCAAGGCAACTCTAAAACACACGAATCCTATTGCGCTCTGAAACTCTGTTTATTTTATTACTTACTCTCACATATTCACTTTTTGATTATTTTTTGAATAGAGAGCTTTACATATCATATAGTTTGAATTGTACTTTGAGCTTCAATTTGTAATCTTTATCTGCACTACTTGAGTGCTACATTCTTCTTCTACTTCTTCTTGTTCTTGGGTGTGAATCCCTTTTTCTTTAAAGAGAAACAATATCTCTTGAACTTGAGGCTCTTGCACAAAGGGAGGTGATATCCCATTATTTTGTGTGGAGAGTGCTCTTGGTTTGTAAAGGTTTCTAGCTGCACCTGATTTAAAAGCTAGTTATTGAGTGAAAACCCTTGGTGTTTGACCTTGGGGACTGGACGTAGGCCACAGGGTATTTAGTGGCCGAACCAGGATAAATCTGCGGCTCTTTCTCTCTATCCTTTCATTATTGTCTTCTACCTTACAGCAATTTAATTTATCGCATTTATTTTACTGCAGTTTAATTTATCGCAATTTATTTTATTGCAATTTAATTTATCGCATTTACTTTATTGCAATTTAATTTAAGCGATTTATTTTATTGCTATTTACTTTCTAGAATTTATTATTCAAGCAATTTTCTTTATAGCGCTTCTAATTTCAGTCATTTATCTTCAAGCGCCTTAATTGCAAAAAGTTTTTCAAAAACACATATCACACACAATTCACCCCCCTCTTGTGTTTGAAGTCACTTGTCAACAAGTGGCATCAGAGCTTAACTCTTGTCTAAAGGGCTAAATCGCCTCAAGAGGTAACATGACTTCAAACGGTTTTAAAAATGAGGGCAATTCCACAAACAGACCCCCACTGTTCAATGGTGAAGGGTATGGTTATTGGAAGGAAAGGATGCAAATCTTTCTTGAGGCAGTAGACCTCGATGTTTGGGACGCTGTGGAAAATGGTCCATTTGTTCCCACTCATTCAGTTAATGATGCAGTGGTGAATAAACCAAGAAATCTTTGGACTGACGAGGAAAAGAAAAAGGTCCAATATAATTTGAAAGCTAGGAACATCATCACTGCAGCTCTAAGCTACGATGAGTTCTATAGAGTCTCAAATTGTAAGACCGCCAAGGAAATGTGGGACACCCTTCAATTGACCCATGAAGGTACTACCGAGGTCAAAAGGGCTCGAATGAACACATTAACCCATGAGTATGAGCTATTTAGGATGAAACAGGGTGAAAGCATACATGATATGCAAAAACGATTTACCCATATAATTAATCATCTTAGAGCTCTTGGGAAGTCCTTCAATAATGAAGATTTAATTAATAAGGTTCTTAGATGTTTAAATAGAAGTTGGCAACCTAAAGTTACAGCTATATCTGAATCTAGAGATCTATCTTCTATGTCTTTGGCAACTCTGTTTGGAAAATTACAGGAACATGAGCTCGAACTAAATCGACTCATTGAGAATGAGGAAACCGATAAGAAAAAGAAAAGTATTGCTCTCAAAGCAAGTATCAATAAAACAGAAGAAGAAGACGACCTTGATGAATGTGATAGCCTCGATGAAAACGAGGAAAATATGAGCCTAATGGTTCGAAGGTTCAAAAAATTCATGAGACAGAAAGGCAAGGCAAAACAATTCTTCAATCCTCAAAAGAAAAATGAGGGGGAAGGAACTTCCTTCAATCCAACATGCTACAACTGTGGCAACAAGGGTCATATTAAACCCGACTGTCCTCAAGGCCAAAAGAAACATGAAAAATCAGATAAAAGGCCACAGAAGGATAGAAAAGCAAGAAGAGCTTATATTGCGTGGGATGAGAACGACATGGACTCCTCCGACGCATCGGATAATGAAGAAGCAAATTTATGTCTCATGGCCAACCATGAGGAAGATGAGGTAAACAATTTTGAGCTTGAAACTGATTTAACTTATGATGATTTACTTATTGCCTGTGAGGAGTTAAATGATGAAAATGTTAGACTGCGCAAAAGCATTTCTTCATCTAAGAAAAACATTTCTTTCTTTGAAACAAAAATAAGTATTTTGAACAACGAAATGGAAGCTCTTAAAGAAAAACAAGTCGTTCCAATCGAAACCTCCCCATGCACTTCTTGTGAAAACAAAAAGAATGAAGTTTTTAAGTGTGATGAATGCAGCGTTTTGAAAAATAAAATCGAGGATTTATACAACACGTTTGCAAAATTTACTATAGGAAGAGATAATCTAAATGTTCTTTTAGGAAATCAAAAAGGTACTTATGACAAAGCTGGTTTGGGCTTTCACCCGAAAATTCATGAAAAATCTTTCAAAAAAATTCTTTTGTCCAAACAACACATAAAGTAGCCCCTTTGTCAAATGTTTTCACTGTGGTAGGAAAGGACACACTGCTTCTATTTGCAATGTTAGGAAAAATAAAGAAGTGAATGGCATAAAGACATGGGTTCCAAAGGGCGTATTACCCAAAGCTAACTCTCAAGGACCCAAAATGATTTGGGTACCAAAGGTTAAAACTTGATTCTGTGTTGTAGGTGTGCTTGAAGGCCAAGAACTCTAATTGGTATCTTGACAGTGGTTGTTCAAAGCACATGACGGGAGACAAAACCAAGTTCTCCTCTATATCATCCAAAAAGGGTGGCTATGTTTTCTATGGTGACAACAATAAAGGTAGAATTCTTGGTATTGGTTCTATTGGTAGAAGTCCTAATCCCATCATAGAAAATGTTTTGTATGTCGATGGCCTAAAACATAATTTACTAAGTATAAGCCAACTTTGTGATAAAGGTTTTGAGGTAGTGTTCAATTTGTCTAAATGTATGGTCATGGATTCTCATAACAAACAAACTAAATTAATTGGACAAAGAATTGGAAATATCTACATGGTAAACTTGGATGAATTACCTTCAAATGATGCATGCTGTCTTATTAGCAAAGAGGATGAAACATGGTTATGGCATCGGAGAATAGCTCACATTCACATGGATCATCTAAATAAGTTGGTTCGCAAGGACTTAGTAATTGGTCTACCAAAGATTCGTTTTGAAAAGAATAAGTTGTGTGACGCCTGTCAAAAAGGAAAACAAGTAAAGGCCTCTTTCAAATCTAAAAACGTTGTTTCAACAAATCGGCCTTTACAGCTTTTACATATGGACTTGTTTGGTCCATCTAGAACTATGAGCTTTGGTGGTAATTACTATGCGCTTGTTATTGTGGATGACTACTCTCGCTATACATGGACATTGTTTATTTCTCATAAAAATGATGCTTTTGCTGCCTTTCGGAAACTTGCTAAGGTTATTCAAAATGAAAAAGGTTTAAACATTGTATCTATCCGAAGTGATCATGGTGGTGAGTTCCAAAATGAGGCATTTGAGGCCTTTTGTACTGAAAATGGAATTAAGCATAATTTTTCCGCATCAAGAACTCCACAACAAAATGGAGTGGTGGAAAGGAAAAATCGGTCTCTCGAAGAGCTAGCGAGGACGATGCTCAATGAGACCAACCTTCCCAAGTATTTCTGGGCAGACGCGGTAAGTACCGCATGCTATGTCATGAATAGAGTCCTTATAAGACCTATTCTAAAACGAACGTCCAATGAAATTTACAAGGGAAGGAAGCCCAACATCTCTCACCTTCACGTATTCGGATGTAAATGCTTTGTTTTAAATAATCGTAAAGATAACCTTGGCAAATTCGATGCTAAAGCTGATGAAGGTATCTTTCTTGGATACTCAGTTTCTAGTAAATCTTTTAGAATTTATAATAAAAGAACTATGACCATAGAAGAATCTGTGCATGTTTCTTTTGATGAGACTAACCCAAAATCTATGGTAGAAGAAAGTGTTGATGATCTTGCAGAACTTTTGGGAAATAACCACCTTGAGGAACAAATAAGTCAAGAGAAAAAGGATGAAGATCAACCACCTCTTAGTATCGATGATTCACCTCACTCAAATCTTCCAAGAGAATGGAGAACATCAAGACACCATCCTCTTGACAACATAATAGGTGATATTTCAAAAGGGGTAACAACTCGAAACTCTCTTAAACATGCATGTCATTTCATGGCTTTCGTATCTCAAATTGAACCTAAAGATATTGATGATGCTATCATTGATGAACATTGGACTCTTGCCATGCAAGAAGAGTTGAACCAATTTGAAAGAAACAATGTTTGGGAACTTGTTCCCAAACCTAAGGATCAGTTAGTCATTGGGACTAAATGGGTCTTTCGTAACAAGCTTGATGAAAACGGTATAATTGTTAGGAATAAAGCTAGGCTTGTTGCTAAAGGATATAATCAACAAGAGGGCATAGATTTCGATGAAACCTATGCTCCAGTGGCTAGATTAGAAGCCATCCGCATGCTTCTTGCATTTGCATGCATTATGGATTTCAAACTCTTTCAAATGGATGTAAAAAGTGCTTTTCTTAATGGTTATATTCAAGAAGAAGTCTATGTGGACCAACCCCCTGGTTTTTCAAATTTCGAATTTCCTAATCATGTCTTCAAACTAAAAAAGGCTCTATATGGTTTGAAACAAGCTCCTAGAGCTTGGTATGATCGTCTAAGCAAGTTTTTACTTGAAAATGATTTTGAAAGAGGAAAAGTGGACACCACTCTTTTTATCAAAAATAAAAAGCATGACATTTTACTTGTTCAAATTTATGTGGACGATATTATATTTGGTGCAACTAACGAATCTTTGTGTAAGGACTTTTCTAACATAATGCAAAATGAGTTTGAAATGTCAATGATGGGCGAGCTCAACTACTTCCTTGGGCTTCAAATCAAGCAATCAAAATAAGGAATATTCATAAATCAAGCAAAATATTGCAAGGAGCTACTCAAGAAATTTGGAATGAACAATGCCAAAGAAATATCCACACCAATGAGCACCTCTTGCTACCTTGATAAACATGAGGAAAGTAAGTCGGTTGAAGTAAGTAAGTATAGAGGTATGATAGGTTCACTTCTTTATCTTACAGCAAGTCGCCCCGATATAATGTTTAGTGTTTGCATGTGTGCACGTTTTCAATCTAACCCTAAGGAATCACATCTCACAGCGGTAAAACGCATTATGAGATATCTCATTGGCACACAAAATATGGGTTTATGGTACCCTAAAGGTGCTGATTGCACTTTAATTGGGTACTCGGATTCAGATTTTGCGGGATGCAAAACGAATCGACAAAGCACCAGTGGGACTTGTCACTTGTTAGGAAACGCATTAGTTTCTTGGCATAGTAAGAAGCAAGCCAGTGTGGCTTTGTCCACTGCCGAAGCGGAATACGTAGCGGCAGGTAGTTGTTGTGCCCAAATAATTTGGATGAAGCAACAGTTAAATGACTATGGAATAAATCTTAGAACTGTTCCAATTAAATGTGACAACACAAGTGCCATAAACCTCACTAAAAATCCGGTTTATCACTCTCGAACCAAGCACATTGAAATTAGGCATCACTTCATAAGAGATCATGTACAAAAAGGTGATTGCATGATTGAGTTTGTGGAAACATCTAAGCAACTCGCAGACATTTTTACTAAACCATTGCCTAAAGAAAATTACTTCTTCATAAGAACGGAATTAGGTATTCTTAATGAATCATGCATTGAATGAAATATCTTATGTGCATCATACTATTTTTTCCCTTGTTATTAACTTGTGTGTTGAAGTGTGTAAACAGGATACATGCTCTATGTGCTAAAATTCAAATTTCTTTAGCCATAATCGATTATAGCATAGGCATAATCCATTATTCACAAGTCAGAGGACCAGGAATCGATTACAGTAATCGATTACAATTGAAAGGGGGAGAAAAAGAACAAAAGTCAGACGCACCATAATCGATTAGACTAATCGATTATAAATGCAAGAACAAGGAAGGAGAATCGATTACATAATCGATTATATATTCATCTCAACAATCTCAAATAACCGATTAGATAATCGATTATTCGAAGACCCAGACTATAATCGATTACATAATCGATTTCGCGAATACCAAAAGTTGCCACTAAAGGAATCATCGATTATGAGGCACTCAATAATCGATTATGGGTCATGGATGAGCTAATCAGGAGCCAACACGGTAAGACATAATCGATTATGCTCACTTACATAATCGATTATGAAACCGATTAAAAGGTCAGTAACGTTCATTTTGGTCATTTCTCTCAGCTCAAACTCCGTTTTTCCTTCCTCTTTTCTCTGTTCTCTCACTTGTTCATCTTGCAAGCTTAAAATGGCTTCCAAACGCCAACGAAGCTCCACTATGAATCCCGGGCAGCTGAGCTCAATCCAAGTAGAGAAATATTTCTCAAATGCCGGTCAATCTGCTGAATTTGTCAGTAGCTTCCAGAATAGGGGGATTCAAAAACCCCGCTTTCTGGATTTGGAGTTTCTCCGAGGGGAAGAATTCCAATTTCTTGGGCTCCTTGATGAAGCTCTTCTCACTGACTTTCTCTCCACCACAGAGAACATCTATCCCGAATTGGTACGAGTCTTCTACTGCAATCTTCGGTTAATTGATGATGTGCTCATCTCTGAGGTATGCCATAAACCCATTCGTTTATCTTCTGCTGATTTTGGGAGGATTGTTGGGGTGCCATCTATTGGCACTATGGTCACTGCTGAGGGTCCTGCTGCACCCTTGGATTCCGAGTTTGCTCGGCTTGACGCCACTAGAGCACTTTTGAGAAATCCCAGTGAGGCTAATGATAGAGAGATTACTGCTGGGCAAATGACTGTAGAAAGTAGATTGCTGCATTATACTATTGCTAGGTTGCTATTTCCTAGAAGAAGCAATTTTTCTCAGTTATTAAAAATTGATGTTGTGTTGATGTGGCTACTGCAAAATAAAAAATCTGTGAACTGGGCTGGTTTAGTTATGCAACATATGTATGATAATAGAGCTGGAGGCTCTCTGCCATATGCTCATCTTATTACTCGTATTATGCAACATGTTCGGGTAAATTTTTTTGGTGAGGTAAAACTGGATGGAGTAAAATATCAGGCCATGTTCAATCAAGGAACACTTAATCAGATGCAGCTGAATTTTTATGACAATGCGTGGGTGCATAAGCCCAAGAGCTTGAAGCAGGCTCAGTCTAGAACAGCCGGTGGGCCATCTTCTCATGGTGCTGGGACTTCCTCTCAGGCTCCTCCTCCTCCTCCTGCTACCTCCTCGGAGATGATGGACATGCTTCAGAATATTCTTATGGAGGTCCGAGCTAATACCGCTGGTATTAACCAGTTATCTCTTCGGATGGAGAACTTGGAGCATCGCTTTACGGAGGCCCAGATCATCTTTGATAGCCCCATCCGAGCACCGCCACAGCCTACTCCTGCACATGATGCATCCATCAACAGCAGTGATGATCATGAGGATGATGATGGTGATGAGGAGGAATAGTTCCTCTTTCTCTTTTTTGGACTTTTTATTATGGACTATTTCTAACTTTCCTGAATATATGCCTTGTTCTTGTTTGCACTTTTCCCGTTTTTTTTTTTATAATGCCAAAAGGGGGAGAGTTATATGATTGCATAGTTCAGGGAGAGTTTGCATGCTTTAGGGGGAGTTGCTATTTTTACATTTTGCATAAAAATAAGGTGTAGAGTATTTTATCTGTGCATTAACTTTGATTTCTTAAAATTCAAATACTCTATCTCGTCATTAGAGCAAATCCCTCCTTGAGATGTTTGTCATCATCAAAAAGGGGGAGAATGTGAATATATGCCTTGACAGGATTAATCTAGTTTTTGATGATTGACAAAAGGAACCGGAAAGTCAAGTATACAAAAAGCGGAAAAGAAGATCAAGGAGATCAAGTGCTTCAAGACTGGGTTATGGGAATTTTTATTTCTTGTAATCGGTGTTTATTAGGATCTTTTTGTAAATGGTTCTAAAGCTCTCATATTTAAAATCAATCACACACACACATTACGTTAACTTAAAAGGCTTTTACTAAAAATAATAGAAATTTCATTATAGCCGTTAAGTTTTCAAACAAAATAATGTACATAATCGATTATGCATATGTCATAATCGATTACACTCAAATCAGGGAAGTCATAATCGATTATGAATATGTCATAATCGATTACACTCAAAACAGAGAAGCGATTATGCTGCGAAAGTAAATCAGCGCGTTTTTTCTCAAGGGATAATCGATTATGGACATACCATAATCGATTATGAAGCGACTGCCTTGTTTTTTAAATGGGCTTAACCTAATTCCTATGGGCTTAAAAGTTTTTCTATAAAAAGGAATGCCAAGGCAACTCTAAAACACACGAATCCTATTGCGCTCTGAAACTCTGTTTATTTTATTACTTACTCTCACATATTCGCTTTTGATTATTTTTTGAATAAAGAGCTTTACATATCATATAGTTTGAATTGTACTTTGAGCTTCAATTTGTAATCTTTATCTGCACTACTTGAGTGCTACATTCTTCTTCTACTTCTTCTTGTTCTTGGGTGTGAATCCTTTTTTCTTTAAAGAGAAACAATATCTCTTGAACTTGAGGCTCTTGCACAAAGGGAGGTGATATCCCATTATTTTGTGTGGAGAGTGCTCTTGGTTTGTAAAGGTTTCTAGCTGCACCTGATTTAAAAGCTAGTTATTGAGTGAAAACCCTTGGTGTTTGACCTTGGGGACTGGACGTAGGCCACAGGGTATTTAGTGGCCGAACCAGGATAAATCTGCGGCTCTTTCTCTCTATCCTTTCATTATTGTCTTCTACCTTACAGCAATTTAATTTATCGCATTTATTTTACTGCAATTTAATTTATCGCAATTTATTTTATTGCAATTTAATTTATCGCATTTACTTTATTGCAATTTAATTTAAACGATTTATTTTATTGCTATTTACTTTCTAGAATTTATTATTCAAGCAATTTTCTTTATAGCGCTTCTAATTTCAGTCATTTATCTTCAAGCGCCGTAATTGCAAAAAGTTTTTCAAAAACACATATCACACACCATTCACCCCCCTCTTGTGTTTGAAGTCACTTGTCAACAATGATATATTTCTCAAGTCCTAAATGTCTTATGCAAAAAGATTGAGAATCCTCTAGTTAAGTCTTTGATTCTTTCTAAGTTAGAGGTTCCTTGAGTTTCAATTAATGAAATGGGTCTTGATTCACTTAAGTCTTACGAAGTCTTTGATGAACTGAATCATCAATGGTATAGTGTATGGTCTTGTTCCACCATATTCTATACTTGATTATCTCTTTTCTTTTCCTCTAAGTTAATTACTTAACTTAGGTTTCTCGTACGTAAAACATTACGATTGAGTTGGAAACTCTTGATTTAAGGACTTTGTAAACCAAAACCTTTCTAATTGAAAAACTCATTTGATTTATAGAACTTGATTACTTGAAGGAAAACGATTCAATTAATTTTGAAATGGGTTTTTCTTTCTAGCTTAGTGTAAAAACGTGATCTAAGTTATCATAAAAGAAATAAAATTCCATTTAGTTTTCAAACTATGATTAAAATTAAATCCAAACTTTAGGACAAGGTTCTCATTATGCTTTTGAAGGTTGAATATGAAATTGATTTGGTTTTGAAATGAATGTGACATCATACTAAGCCTAAGGTGCTTCACATTAGTTTTTGCTTTCATGAAATTACTTTTATCATTTTATTTTTAAAACACTTGTTTAATTGATTAAACTATGACTAAAGTAAAACACATATTTACCTTAGTTAAAACACGAAAGGACCGAAACCCTAGTTGATATTTGAATCAAAACTACTTCTTGTTTGTTTTTGAAACATAAGTTACTAAAACACTTATTAACTTTCAAAAACATTGAAGTTCAAGAACAAGTTCATGTTCCTCCTTTTCTTGCTATGATGGCCGAACCCTAGTCCTAACAAGGATGTGAAGATTTTGCTTCACCAAACCATTCCACAATCAATTATGAGCATCAATACATCAAGGTTAACAACAACATAACATCCAAATCCAAAAATTCAAGATCAAACCCGTATACAGAATTTTCAGCATTTCAAGCATCAACTTGTGACAAACATTTGATTAACCAAACGAACTCGGATTTGAGCAAATGAGGACTCATATGAAAGCTTAGGATGTCTAATGTTTTGTTATAAAACTCATTTTCACAAAAAGTAACCGAGTTAGTACAGTTTCATAAAAAAATATGTTTAGATTGAAACAGATTTTCATGGGTCAAATATCCATGAAACAAAACGAAATTTGTTATCGAAATGAAGCCCAAGATTTCTAGTTTCAAAATCAAAAACAAGTTTTGAAATCTGAGGTCTGGGTTGAGAGAAAAACCGAAATGACTCACACTGTTGGAACCAAAGTGGTCATGGTACAGATAATCCCTTGAGTTTTGATGTTAACAAAGAGCTAATTTAAGATGAACAAAGATTTGTTAAGGACTAACGTTTTACATTAAGTGTGCAGGACAAATCTAAATTGAGTCCAAAGACTATCCATAGTCCAAAGACTTTGTCTCGTCCAACATAGTCCAAAGACGTTATCTCGTCCAACATAGTCCAAAGACTTTATCTCGTCCAAAACCTATTCCTGGTTTACAACTGGACGATAGTTTATAGAACCATTGAGTCCAAAGACTCTTTTGGTTACCTTCTGTAATAACTAGTCCAATACATGTCTTTTAAATTTCAAGCGCGAATATCTTTGTAAAAGCATTTGAAATTATTATTCCATGTAAAAGGCTTATACTAGTGGGACAAAACATTCTCTGTAAGATTCGTACAAAAGAAAAGCACAAGCTAGAATGTCCCTATCACCTAAAGAAGTTGACCTTCTTGTTTTGGATAAACAAAAGGCAACTTTCTTCTACTCAGAGGATATGTCAGCACCACTTTTAGCTATCTCCCTGATAGTCTATTCTGCTGATCAGAAACTTCAGAAGCTATCAGACTCAACGGATCAAATGCATTCAATGCTCATCAGAATGGATCCTTTTCCATCCGTTGAAGACTGAAGACTGCTCAAAGAAAAGAAGCTATATATACCTTCATCTTTTGAAAGTGAAAAGGTAGAAATCAAGAGAAGAAACATAGTGAACGAAATCGAACTTGAGCAAAAATACAAGTGAAGCAGCACATAGCATTTCAAAATCCTTCAAGAGATAAAAGAGAAAATCTCAAAGCTTGCAAAGCTAGAAAAGCTACTCTGATTCTCACTTTCATATTACTCTCCGTGTAGAGTTGTTTTCAAGAGTCTAAGCTTTAGTTTCGAATTCTCACATTTAGTGAGTTAGTAGAACAATCTTCTTTAAAACCTTAGTTTGGTTGAGCCTGAAGAGGCTTGTCTGTAAAAGAATACTTAGAGAACCTGAAGAGGTTGAGAATACTGCCTGAAGAGGTGTTGAATACTTTGTAACAAAAGGTTTTTGTTATAATGGATAAAGCTCTCAAGTAGAGAGGACTGGACGTAGCTCTTTGGTGAAGAGTGAACCAGGATAATATCGTTGTGTTCTTTTCTCTCCCTTATCTTACTTTAGTTTTTGTCTAACAAACTAACTGGGATTGAATTGCCTTTCATTACGCTGTCTTCTTATCTTAGTCAAAACTAAGTGAGCGTCCAACTTGGAGTTTGGAAGAGCTCTCTTTGCTTTTAATCGTTTTAAGCGTCCAATCTTGCGAAAATCATTATCTGCTTACGAAAAGAATTTAAAATCGCCTAAAACACAATTCAACCCCCCTTCTTGTGTTTCAAACAGGTTCCTTCAATTGGTATCAGAGCTCAGCCTCTGGGTTGAGCACCTTGCCGTGTAGAGGAAAAGATCCTACTGCAGATATGTCTGGACCAGGTATGCCATGCGGGAGTCAACCAGTTATGGAAGGTACTTCCATGACCAGACCGCCGTTCTTCAACGGTACTCATTACCTGTACTGGAAGGAGAGATTCAAAGGTTTCATCCTCAGTACAAACTCAGCTCTCTGGGCCAGAATCACAAATGGTCCTAACGTTTGTCTCAACTCTGACGGGACAGACAAAGCAGAGGACGACTGGACAGATGCTGAAAGGGTTAGAATGGAACAGAATCATAAAGCAAGATATGCTTTAATGTGTGCTCTCAGTCCTGACGAATTTCAGAAGATTCACGCATGTGAATCAGCCAAACAAATATGGGACACCTTGTCTAATCTCCATGAAGGGACAACCAAGGTGAAGGACTCTAAAATCATCATGCTGGTTGGCCAGTATGAAATGTTCACCATGGCTGAAGGAGAGTCCATCCTTGACATGATGGGTCGTTTTCAGACGATCATCAACAATCTGAAATCCCTTGGAAAGGTCTACACTACCAAGGAGAATGTCACCAAGATTCTTAGGAGTTTGCCTAAGAAATGGAGACCTCTTGTCACTGCAATCACCCAGGCCAAAGATCTCTCCACTTTGACTCTGGATGATCTTGTCGGGACGCTTCAAGTTCACGAGCAGGAGCTTGATCTTGACAATCCAGGAAAGAAGAACAAAGGGATTGCCCTGAAAGCTCATAGGTCCAACAACTCAAAAGCCTTAAAAGCTGATGAGTCCAGTGATGAAGCTGATCAGTCTGATGATGATGTATCAGACGATGACGAGCTATCCTTTATCTCCAGAAAGATTCAGAATATGTGGAGAAAGAAAAATGGAATGAAGAGAAGGCCATTCCAAAAGAAAAGCTTCAAGGATCATGCTGAGCCCAAGGATAAAAGTCAACTGGTCTGTTTTGAATGTAACAAACCAGGACACTTCAAAGCTGATTGTCCTACGCTAAAGGACAAGAAGAAGTTCTTCAAAAAGAAGAAAAAGAACTTCATGGCAACTTGGGAGGACTTGAACTCTTCTGAAGAAGAAGAAGAAGAAACAAATGAAGAGGCTAATCTATGCCTATGGTCCAACAAGCAAGATGAAGACTCTTCGGACGATGAACAATTTGTTGTTCCCGGAGAAAGAAGTCAGGAGTCTACCTCTGGAAGAGGAAGGAATGTGAATGTTCCACCCATCTTCAAGGGAACAGACTATACTTATTGGAAATCAATGTTCCAATTATACGTCCAAGCTCAAAATTATGAGCTGTGGGACATCTTCACAAACGGAGATTATCGTCCAACGATTACCCATGAGGACGGTTCAACATCGTCCAAACATGAAACAGATTGGACGAGTGATGATATCAGACGATGTTCTCAGAATGCCTATGCCAACTGGTGTCTTGTCAACGCCCTTGATCGTCCAAGATTGGACATGGTCTCGCAACTCCAAACAGCTAAGGAGAAGCTGGACGCTCTGGAACATCTGTTCAGACCAAGGAGCTCGTCTACCTCAAATCTCTGCCTAATGGCCAAAAGCTCTTCGGACGCTGAATCAGAAGATGACGAGGTATCCGTTTCTGACTCTCTTCAAGAAGCATATGATGAACTGCTAAATGATTCTTCTATATTGCATCATCAATACATCGTGCTTAAGAGAAAATTGTCAAAAGTAAATAAGGAGTTGGAGGAATCCAACAAACTAAATAAGTAGCTTGTTGAAGACAATAATAAGCTTAAAGCTGAGAATGTCAGTCTAACTGACAAACTCACCTCTGAGTCCAGTGAACCTCATGAGGTAACTAGACTAAAACAAGAGGTATCTGATCTCACCAAAAGCGTAACTAAGCTTGTTGGAGGATCAGAGAAGCTAGACCTGATATTGAGGTACACTAGATCACCTCATGATAAGTTTGGCCTAGGCTATGACTCTGAGAAACAAACTGCGTCTCAGAAAATATCAGGGTCCAACAAAAATCACAAGGCTTTTCATTCCTATGGAAAGCAAAAAGAAAATAAATTGCATGCATGCAGAACTTACTGTAAGATTTGTGGAAAGAGTGGTCACACTTCTTCAAAATACATTTACAAAAATAAAAACAAAATGCATGGACGAAGACCACCAACTAACCCAAAAGGACCCAAGTCTATCTGGGTACCTAAGAATATGATAATACCTGTTGCAGATCTGCTTAGCAACACAAAAAAGACCCCAGTCCTGGTACTTGGACAGTGGTTGCTCACGTCACATGACGGGAGAAAGGTGTATGTTCCAAGAAATCCGTGAGAAGTTTAGTGGATGGGTCACCTTTGGAGGCAACCAGAAGGGTAAGATAGTAGGAATAGGTAAGATTGGTAAGCATCCTCTTCCCTCTATTGATAATGTTCTTCTGGTTGAAGGATTAAAACACAACTTGCTTAGCATAAGTCAATTATGTGATAGTGGGTCTGTTGTTTCCTTCAATAAAGGTGAATGTATGGTCAAGAACCCTGATGGGTCCATCTTATTCACTGCCAAAAGGCAAAATAATCTGTACAAGATTAATTTGGGGGAACTCTCAACTCAAAGTGTATCATGCCTAGTGTCTGTCGAAGATGAGCGATGGATCTGGCACAAAAGACTTGGTCATGCTAGTATGAGATTAATCTCTAAACTAAACAAGCATAACCTTGTAAGAGGCTTACCAAAGATTGTGTTCAGATCAGATGCTCTCTGTGACGCTTGTCAAAAAGGAAAACAAGTTAAGAACTCGTTTGAGTCCAAAAACATTGTTAGTACTTCTAGACCACTGGAATTGTTGCATATTGATTTGTTTGGTCCAACAAGGACGGCCTCTGTCAGTGGTAAGAAATATGGACTTGTCATAGTAGATGACTATACTAGATGGACATGGGTTAAGTTCCTTGCTCACAAGGATCAGTCTATCAAGGTCTTTTCTATATTCTGTAAGCGAGTTCAGAATGAAAAAGGCGTATTCATCAGCTCGATCAGAAGTGATCATGGTGGCGAATTTGAAAATGAGCTCTTTCAAAGGTTCTGTGATGAAAGTGGTATTCATCACAATTTCTCTGCTCCTAGAACTCCTCAACAAAACGGTGTTGTTGAGAGGAAGAACCGATCTCTTCAAGAGATGGCTAGGGCAATGCTCAGTGATAATTCTGTCCCTAAGCACTTCTGGGCTGAAGCTGTAAATACTGCCTGCTATATTCAAAACAGAATATACATAAGACCAATCTTGAATAAGACTCCTTATGAATTGTGGAAAGGACGCAAACCCAACATCTCTTATTTCCACCCCTTTGGATGTCAATGTTTTATTTTAAATACTAAGGATCAACTAGGAAAGTTTGATGCCAAAGTAGATAATGGAATATTGTTAGGATTCTCTGAAATGTCTAAAGCTTTTAGAGTCTATAACTCTAGAACGTTGATTGTTGAAGAATCCATTCATGTTAAATTTGATGACAAACAGCCTGATAAGAGATTATCAAAGCTAGATGATTCTTTTGCAGATATGAATCTGAATGATTCAGATGCTCGTCCAATAACCAACAAAGACGAGGCATCAGACGCTACGATGGACGCATCATCGTCTCAGCAAGCTGTAAATACCCCTCGTTCATGGCAATTCAGAACTTATCATCCCGAGGATCAAATCATTGGCAAACCTAATGATAGCGTCCGGACAAGGTCAACTTTCAGAGAGCAAGCTGACTCAGCCTTCATCTCTGAGATGGAACCAAAGTCTGTGGACAAAGCCTTATTGGACGAGTGCTGGATCCTCGCTATGCAAGAAGAACTCAACCAGTTTCAACGTAGTGACGTTTGGACGCTGGTCTCCCCGCCTAAGGATAAGTCTGTAATTGGAACCAAGTGGGTCTATCGCAACAAGCTGGACGAGGATGGCAAGGTGGTAAGGAATAAAGCAAGGCTAGTTGCCCAAGGCTACTCACAAGAGGAAGGTATTGATTATACTGAAACCTTTGCTCCAGTAGCTAGATTAGAAGCTATACGCATCTTACTTTCATATGCTGCACATCATAACATCATGCTTTACCAAATGGATGTAAAAAGTGCATTTCTAAATGGTGTAATTAATGAAGAAGTATATGTTCTCCAACCACCCGGTTTTGAAGATCAGAACCGTCCTGAGCATGTATATAAGCTTAAGAAAGCTTTATATGGACTCAAGCAAGCTCCTAGAGCTTGGTATGAGAGACTCAGCTCTTTCCTAATGGAGAATGGCTTCTGTGAACACCTCATTTTGACCGGATCCTTTTTGTTTTTTTTTACTTAAATGTACCAAAAAAAATGGAAAAGAGTCAAGATCATAAAAAGTCTTTTTTTTTTATATAGAAATTCAAAAAAAATGATAAAAGGAAAAATCACAAAAATATTTTGAGCTTCATTTATTTTTGCTTGCATTTAAAATATAGAAAAAATCTAAAAATAAGATATAAATCACAAAAATATTTTAATTTCTTGTTAACGCAGTTTCTTTTATAGATGAAGAAATAAAAATAAAACATTTTTTTATTTTTAAGTTGTGTCTTGTTTATAATACTAATAATAAAAAAAAAAAATAAGAAGAAAAAATGTCTTTGGGCCAATAAACCAAGTTTCAGCCCATACCCTTGCTCCATAACCCGTCTATCTCCATAACCCGTCTATCTCCTCCATAACCCGTCTATCTCCATAACCCGTCTATCTCCTCCATAACCCGTCTATCTCCTCCCATAACCTGTCTCTCTCCTCCATAACCCGTCTATCTCCTCCCTCACCCAAAAGTAACCCTAGCAGCCGCAAACCTCCATCAACAATGTGAATCTCGCTTCTTTCCCTTCTCACTCGCATCACTGGATCTCAATCACGCAAGGTATGTGTTATTCCCTTCCATTTTCGTTTCAAATTAGGGATTTTAATTGCTATTTTCGCTGATTTGCAGGAGAGGGAATCAAAGCAATGAGGGAGAAATATCTCTATAAAGAAGGAAGCAGAAACCAGAAAAAAGGGAGACAGAGACACACCCATTGAGAGAACGAGACAAAGAGTGAAGGGCAGAGGCTGAGACAAACTGCATTTTGTTTCTCATGCTCAAATCTGCATCTTAATGTTAGCATATCAACGCAGAGAAAAGAGAAAGATTTTGGGGACCTTTTTGTTTCTTTCTTGGGAGAAAAGGGGATTTCAAGGTTCTGTAATTTTTTTTTTCTCCTCTTCTTGAGGGAGATTTCAAAGTTCCTGTGTTAAGAACAATCGGAGGATGAATTTGTAATTTTTTTTAATCAGAAGTTCAATCTATCGTGCTTCTCTTCTGTTTTTGTTAATCTTTTTATTTATTTACTTCTTTTTCCTTTTTTTCTTCTTCTTGTCTTTACTTGTTGCCCACAAACCTGCTGAAATGATCTGGGGTTGATGTTTGATGTTGAAGCATAAGGTTTTTAACCCATTGAGATCACAGGTGTTGGAGTTAGAAGAAATTTGGTCACTCTTTTCCTTTTCTGTTTGTTTCTTATTATTGTGAAAAGGCAAATGCAAAAATGTCACTTGGAGTTTTGAAAGGACATAGTCGAGATTGTTTGATCAGTTTCTATGCTCCATAAAAATGAAAATCATAACAATTTTTAGAATATTATGTGTCTTGGGGGATTGCACTTCATCTATTTGACAAAAAGCCTTGATGCTCATATATTGGATCAAAATATATAGTCTCTGGTTTCTTTTCACATGCACAGTCATTATGCAGATTGTCCTGGTTCAGTATTTGCAATCTATGACCAACATGGTGCTGTGATGAAATATCTTGTCCCCAAATTTTGAATGATAGAACGTTGTAGCGAAAATGCTTATGACCCACAACACCATCTATGCTTGAATGGCATATGCATAGTTAAGAGTTTGAGTGAGAGTGTACTGATGATTGCTGCATCACTGTGTTACGGGTTATGCTGCTACCTTTCATTTATTTTATCTTAATCTTACTTTACGTTTTTATTTTTTATTTTTGCTTCTTTGTATTTGTTTTTTTTCTCTTTAGAACAATGCTCATTGTGATCAGGTGACTTTCTATAAAGATAAGAATTCCTTCTTTCTTTATTAAATAAAAAATATTTCTTTAATAAAAATATTTCTTTATTAAAAATATTTCTTTACGAATATCCATTAAATGGAATAAAATAAACGATTTAAAATTTGTTAAGCATTTGCACAATTAATTTGGGTAACCGTTTTTTGACGGGTGCACTAGGGGTGCTGTGGGGTTAAGTCCTCATCCTTCCTTATGCATAAGCGACTCCCGAACTAGATTTGGTCCCAAAGACCATTTTGAAGGTTTTCCAATTTTTTTCCAAGTTAAATAAAATTGGTGGCGACTCTACTATTGTTTTTAATCTACTCTCTTTTTCTTATGTTTCTCTTTTTTCGCCATTCCTTTGCGATTCCGGTCGCGACAGCTTCTCGAGAGGAAAAGTGGACACAACTCTTTTTAGAAAAGTAAATAAAAAGGAATTTATTGTTGCTCAAATTTACGTTGATGATATAATATTTGGTGCAACTGATGAATCTCTTTGCCAAGAATTCTCTGAATTAATGCAAAGGGAGTTTGAAATGAGCATGATGGGAGAACTAAAATTCTTCCTCGGACTTCAAGTAAAGCAAACTTCAGACGAAGTGTACATTCATCAGACGAAGTACACAAAGGAGCTTCTAAAACGCTTCAAGTTGGACGATTGTAAACCTATGAATACACCAATGCATCCAACGTCCGTGCTAAACAAAGATGATAAAGATAAAAAGGTAGACCAAAAGGTATATAGAGGTATGATTGGTTCCCTCTTATATCTAACTGCGTCCAGACCTGATATCATGTTTAGTGTTTGCTTATGTGCTCGTTTTCAATCTGATCCAAGAGAGTCTCATCTCTCAGCAGTAAAAAGAATCTTTAGATACTTAAAAGGTTCTACTAATCTGGGTCTTTTGTATAAGAAAATTGATGAATACAGATTAGTTGGATTCTGTGATGCTGACTATGCTGGAGACAGAATAGAAAGGAAAAGCACAAGTGGAGGGTGTCACTTCATTGGTGCTAATCTCGTCTCATGGTCAAGCAAAAGGCAAAGCACAATTGCTCTATCAACTGCTGAAGCTGAGTACATTGCTGCTGCCAGCTGCTGCTCACAACTGCTATGGATCAAACATCAGTTGGAAGACTACAACGTGTTTGTAAGCAACATCCCTATAATGTGTGATAACACTGCTGCTATTAATTTGTCAAAGAACCCCATACTGCATTCTAGAGCAAAGCATATAGAAATAAAACATCATTTTATTAGGGACTATGTGCAAAAAGGAACAATAGATATTCAATTTGTTGATACTGACCATCAATGGGCAGATATCTTCACTAAACCTTTAGCCGTAGATAGGTTTATATTCATAAGAAAATATCTGAACATGCACTTCATTGATTAACTGAGAGTCCAATGCATGCGTCCAATATTTGCATTACGTCCAATATATGCTCGTCCAATGTACCTTCTGAATGATCGTCTAATGCATTAATGAAACTCAATCTTTGTCGAATGAAATATTATCCTTCATTCCCTTAACTGAGTCAGTTTTTTGTTTTCTTTATTTGCCAAAAATGCTTTTTACGGTTTCAAAGTCTGAACGTGTGTCAGACATTTAATGCACGTCGTTTCGCTCTCTCTCTCTCTTTGAAAATACGAAAGGCTTTCGCTCTCTCTTCTTCTTCCTTTTAAAACCGAAGTTTTGCTCTTTGATAAAAATCAAACCTTTACAAAAAGCTTTAACCTTTCTTCTTGCACCTTCGAAAAGGAAAACCCTTTCTGAAAAACCTTTTTCTTCAAATATCCTCTCTGAAACTATGGCAACCTCTTCTGCTGCTGGCTCCAAGGGTAAAGGAAAAACCTTTAATACTCAGATTGCTGATGTCATGGTCGAGTACAAGTTTAACCTACAATTCCTGGCTGATAATGGTATTGACATCTTCTCTAACATCCATGCCGCTGGATGGTCAAGCTACTTTGAAGGTTCTCCGGTAATCTACCCTGCTCTAGTTAGGGAGTTCTGGACTAACCCCATTGTCTCTGCAAGAGAGATTCGCAACAAGGTGCTTGATACTGAAGTTATAGTATCTGAAGCGACTATCTCTAATGCAACTGGGTGCGCTCAATCAGGCATAACTGTTGAAGATGACTGGGAAGAAGAGATTGGTGATGCTTCCACCATCAGAGATTGTTTGTTGAAAAACTCTGGTGACAAGCTCATAGCCTCAAAAATGACTGACAAGGCTAGGGTTCTTCACCAAATCTTGAACAAGGCTATCCTTCATAAAGTTGGGTCAAAGGATAATGTTTCAAAGGCTCATCAGTTTTGCCTAGTTCATCTGATTCTTGAAAGGCAAATAAACCTTCCACACCTCCTCTTTTCCTTCTTCAAATATGCCATTGAAGGCTCTGGGAAGAAGAACACTGCACTCATCTATGGCGCTCTTCTCTCCAAAATATTTGAGAAGCACATGGTCTACGACGACCTAAAGAACTTGGCTCCAGAAAGAAAGTTCAAATACTACAGAGTTCATGGGATTGAACGGGTGCATCAGCCTGAGTTTAGCAGGCAAAGTTTGGTAATGATGCAGTTGGACTGCTTTAAAAAGTCCAAACTTGAAGGCCAACAGAAAGGAGCTCAGACGCAAGGCTCAGAAGAAGAAGCGTCTGAACAATGTGTCTCTGCTGGACGCTCTGCTGAACAAGCTCGTCCAATAGCTAAGACTTCTTCGTCTCGTCCAAAGCCAATCGTCCATCCTTCAATTTCTTCGTCTCGTCCAAAGCCCATCGTCCAACCTTCAAGAAAAAGGAAGCTGGTTCTAGCTCCCATTGATGAAGATGAAGAGGACAATCTACCCATCTCCAGGGTAGTTAAAGGACCAAGATTGGAAACCGCACCTGCTGCACCTCTGTCAACAAGGGCAAGGTCATCTCGAAGAAAGACGAAAGGTAATACTGAACCTATCTCCAGTTCAGTTATTATTTCTCCTATCGTCCAATCGTCTGAGATAGAAGACTTAACCTTTGAACCTTCCCTACCACACTCACCCACTAACCTACCACAAACTCAAACTCTAGCCTCACAAAATGAACCCGAAGACTGGTTCACACCCTGGGGAGATCACCCCTTCCAACCCTATGGTGCTCCCTACCCCAGACCGATCTTTCCCATAAGCAAATATAGACGCCTCCCTGGAGTAGACTACAACAACAAATGCTCAATTTGGGCTGATGTTAAACGCAAATTTCCTGTTCTATTCCTTAAACACTCACCCCCCACTACTGAACCTCACCCCAAAAGCCCCCTTCCATTACCCGAATATGAATTTGAACAACCCTCCACATCATCCACCTCACCCCCTAAACTTGCCTACCAACCCATCCCATACACTTCACCTAAACCTCTGCCCTCTGAAACATACAATGCCCTTGGACCATTGGTTACTTACCTTGAGAAGAAGACGTTTCCTCCAAGGAAAGTCTATCCCAACCTTATCAAGGACAAGGAATTCAAATGGTGCCACTACAATATAAAGAGGCACATTGTTCTTCGCCATGAAGACAAGAGAGGTTGCAAGACGGAGTATGAAAGAAGGGCAAGGACGTTTGGCTTAAGTAACTTCATCTTTGATCCCGACCTTTCTTTCATTCCAAGCTATCCATCATCTTGGAAGGAGTATTCTGATGTCTGAGACTTTCTTCCTTACTATGTTGTGCGGAAGGAGTGTGACATGCCTCGAGAAGCTAAGATCCATCACAACCTTCCAAAGAGATTTTGGTCAAAGTCTTCTCGCACTAGCATAGGAGTTGTTCCTCCTCAAGCTTGCCCAAGGCTCCCTATCCTAGATCCCAACAAGGATAAGGACCTTCGCAAAAAGCTTGAGTCATGGACGCTGCCTTACCAACATGCTTTTGATCCCCTGTTTTGGACAAAACATCGAGATGACTCTGGGGCTCTCGAAAGTATTTGGAAGAAAGATCCTCGCTTCAGATTTGACCCAGATGCTAGGATATATTGGGAAAATCACATCTAGAGATGCTCCCAAGAAGCGTCATCATCTGGTTTATCAGTTGAGGAGAAAGCTGAGATTCGAGTCTACCCGAGACAATATCGAATCCGTGAAGCAACCTTCATGATCATAGACGATATCTTTGGGATACCTCTTTATCCTAGAGATGTTCTTCCTATGCCTCCTATCAGATGGCGGGAAAATAAGTATGATGATGCTGATATCATACTTGAAGTGCTGCGTCCACCCGAACCTATTGTTGCTCCTCTTGCTCCTCCTACTCTTCCTCCTAAGCCGGCCATTCCTGAAAAGACTGGGGACACCGAAACCATCTATATGGAACCCTCCTCTGAAACTCATGATAACGAAGTGGAACAAGTTGCAGACTCTGCTCAGTCCAAGTCTCAACCGGTCCCTCTCTCAATGGTCCATCCTGATGCTCCATCTCCTTCTCAGGCTCTGAGTGTAGTTCCTGATCAAAGAGGTGTGGACGCAACCCGGGCCACTGCTGAGAGCTCTGCCTCAGTTATTCCTCCTGAGTTTCAAGAGTTCGTCCAACGGACTATAGAAGCTAACAATGCGGTGCTCCTCCAGCAGATTGCGGCCATGTTCAAAGATTTCATTCCCAAACCTCCTCCCTCTTCTTAAAAAAAAAAAATTTTTTTTTGTTTTCTTTGTTTTTTCAAAACAACTGACTATGATGTGTTTCTCACTCTTTTGTCTGATGACAAAATGGGGGAGAAGATGGATTTTGATTGATTATTGATTTTTTGATTGATTATTGATTGATTGATTATTATTGATTGATTATTTAAAGTTAAATTTGTTGATTGAATCTTTAAATGATACATGTGCTCATATTTGTTGAATGATGCTTTAAATGATTAAATGCTTTAAATGATTAGAATGTTTGTCTTAGGGGGAGCCCTTCAGCTCTCTAGGACTCTTTGTTCAAATCAAAATTAGTATGTTTTGTCATCATCAAAAAGGGGGAGATTGTTGGAACCAAAGTGGTCATGGTCCAGATAATCCCTTGAGTTTTGATGTTAACAAAGAGCTAATTTAAGATGAACAAAGATTTGTTAAGGACTAACGTTTTACATTAAGTGTGCAGGACAAATCTAAATTGAGTCCAAAGACTATCCATAGTCCAAAGACTTTGTCTTGTCCAACATAGTCCAAAGACGTTATCTCGTCCAACATTGTCCAAAGACTTTATCTCGTCCAAAACCTATTCCTGGTTTACAACTGGACGATAGTTTATAGAACCATTGAGTCCAAAGACTCTTTTGGTTACCTTCTGTAATAACTAGTCCAATACATGTCTTTTAAATTTCAAGCGCGAATATCTTTGTAAAAGCATTTGAAATTATTATTCCATGTAAAAGGCTTATACTAGTGGGACAAAACATTCTCTGTAAGATTCGTACAAAAGAAAAGCACAAGCCAGAATGTCCCTATCACCTAAAGAAGTTGACCTTCTTGTTTTGGATAAACAAAAGGCAACTTTGTTCTACTCAGAGGATATGTCAGCACCACTTTTAGCTATCTCCCTGATAGTCTATTCTGCTGATCAGAAACTTCAGAAGCTATCAGACTCAACGGATCAAATGCATTCAATGCTCATCAGAACGGATCCTTTTCCATCCGTTGAAGACTGAAGACTGCTCAAAGAAAAGAAGTTATATATACCTTCATCTTTTGAAAGTGAAAAGGTAGAAATCAAGAGAAGAAACATAGTGAACGAAATCGAACTTGAGCAAAAATACAAGTGAAGCAGCACATAGCATTTCAAAATCCTTCAAGAGATAAAAGAGAAAATCTCAAATCTTGCAAAGCTAGAAAAGCTACTCTGATTCTCACTTTCATATTACTCTCCGTGTAGAGTTGTTTTCAAGAGTTTAAGCTTTAGTTTCGAATTCTCACATTTAGTGAGTTAGTAGAGCAATCTTCTTTAAAACCTTAGTTTGGTTGAGCCTGAAGAGGCTTGTCTGTAAAAGAATACTTAGAGAACCTGAAGAGGTTGAGAATACTGCCTGAAGAGGTGTTGAATACTTTGTAACAAAAGGTTTTTGTTATAGTGAATAAAGCTCTCAAGTAGAGAGGACTGGACGTAGCTCTTTGGTGAAGAGTGAACCAGGATAATATCGTTGTGTTCTTTTCTCTCCCTTATCTTACTTTAGTTTTTGTCTAACAAACTAACTGGGATTGAATTACCTTTCATTACGCTGTCTTCTTATCTTAGTCAAAACTAAGTGAGCGTCCAACTTGGAGTTTGGAAGAGCTCTCTTTGCTTTTAATCGTTTTAAGCGTCCAATCTTGCGAAAATCATTATCTGCTTACGAAAAGAATTTAAAATCGCCTAAAACACAATTCAACCCCCCTTCTTGTGTTTCAAACAGGTTCCTTCACACACAAGGTCAGATCCGAAAATCACACTTTCACAAACTCTTTTCAACAAAAAAATGGAGGAACCCTAGGTTAGGGTTTTCCCACACATAAAAGTTATTTTCAACTATTCAAACACATCGATGAACACAAATCAAGCCACAAATAAATATTACAACATTGTTCTCATAGAGAACCAAATAGACAAAGTAGAAAACCCTTGCTTTAGGGTTTTCCCAAACCAAACCCATAAACCATTTTCACAACCACCAATGTGGTGTGATTTGGTTCACTCCCCCATTACCTTAATGGAGATCCTTTGTGGATGAGACAGCTCTAACACCAAGAAACTCAAGATGGCCAAACCTTTGGAGTACAAGACAATAAGGTGTTGAAACTTGTTTCACATAAATCATGAACTATAAGATGTTATTTCATGATTTAATGAAGGGAAATGAAGAGAAAAGTAAGGTTAGAGACTTACTTAGTGAAGAACACTTAATAATTAATAATATAAATATAACTATGCACAATTATCTATTAATACAGTCAATCATATATTAATACAAGCATAATTAATGTAAATCATTTACATATCAATAAGAATCAATTACATATTATATATTATAATAATAATAATAATAACATTTTAATATATAAAATGTAAACACACTTATAACCTTACAAACATAAGCGTGCATGTTATCACTTAAAATATACACACATAAATATACATTCATATAGATACTTATAAAATGTAGTGACGATGTAAACAAGCATATTGTCAAATATTATACTACTAATAATGGTAATAATAATAATACCTATAATTACAGCAACACATACACACCTACAAAAAACGGGGTGTTACAATTCCACCCCCTTATAAAAATTTCGTCCTCGAAATTTCAATAAGCCAGGACTCGATTGGCAAACAACCAGTCCAAAACAAACCACTTAATACTCTATACCATCGTCATAGACAATCATATAAGAGTACACAGAAGATAACATAACAGACACATACCCCGGCCTGAAGGACAGACCGGCTCTGATACCACTTAATGTGACACCCGCTACCCCCCATACGATAAATATAAAAAAGCATGCAAGTTAAATAAAAACTTTAACATAAAAGGTAGCAAGTACCACATGATCCAAAACATTTAAACATAATCTAATAACTACGAAAAAAACATAAACATAAAACAAAACCCGAAACCCAATGTCACATAATCAGAGCTGGTAACCACTACCGATACTATATCGGAAAACAACTAATATAACTAAACATAAACTATGAGCAAGCGATCTCCTCGGGATCACTCCTCAGCTGGCAGCTCACCATCCTCTACATAACCAAAGGTACATGCAAAACACAACAACAACAGATAAGGAGTAAGGAACTGTACATATAAACATAAACGGTAATAGAGTAGTTAGCAAGATGATCATGCAGCACATAAGACATCATAATATAACATACATATTATAACGCATACCATCATATCACATTAATAACATGCTATGCGATGCATAACTACTCTACTACTCCATATGCAATGTGGATCCAATAACTAACTTAGGAAGACGATTCAGAGTACATCAACTTGTTGACCATCATGCATCAACACTGCCAGTTCACCTTACTCTCGGATGAATCCCCACAAGTTTCCTGTTTGCCACACTCTCGAATGAACTTCCCCCAACTAACAACACCATGTCATGATGCATGCAATGCTAACACACAAACAACATGACAACCACCTCCATCAACACCATTTAACACCGGCTATCAACTTTGATCAATAAGCATCAAAGGTGATTTATCAACATCAATCTTGACCATTAAGCATCAAGATTGATTTAACCAACAACATCGGTATCAGTACGTCGTTACCCATAACATCATCTTTTCATTAATTAATCTCTTTATTAAGTCTCTATTATTACACTTTACCATATTATTGTCCTAGTTCATTAACTATCCTCAAGGTCATATTTTATAATCTCTTATATCATATTTTTATTCCACAAAGAGTATTAAATTTCTTTTTATTTAAAAGAGTGAAGTTTTCTTAATACTGACAATGGCATGGCCTGAGCATGGGCGTGCTGGCCAACTGGCACGGGCGTGCTCAACGCTGTTGCAGCGTTGATCTGGGAAACTTAATAGTTTTTTTCTAGATTTCAACACTCCAAATCAATCCTAAGGTTCTTGACTATTCCATTGGCAATAATCTCACCCTTCATCAACATATTTATGTTTTATGCACATCAATTAGACTAATCCTAATTTTAGGCTTAGCACTAACATCCCAATGTCTTTTTATTAACATAGATTTAAAAGCAGCTTCAACATATCAATTCATACAATCATGACATATCAACAACATCATCAACAACATCATAAATGTCATACCAAGACCATACAACCCATTTAAACAATTAACAACATGTATAAACAACCATAACAACTTCATACAACAATTAAGGCATATAGCACACAAATAGGGTCATGGATTAACCTTCATCTTACGCTACCCTAGAACTTATATGTTATACTAATCCTTTCTCCCCATACCTGACGTGATGATTCCAGCCTACAAGCCAACAAGCGAAGCCCACACTTGACTCCTCCAAACGGGTTCAACAGATTCAACGAGCTTTGACCAAGAGCGCCGAGGCAAAAGGATAAGTTAATTCCCAAACAAGAAAAATGAAGAGAATTAACACAAGGATTATGCACATACCTCGATTAGATCCCTGGGGAACTAATCTGCTTGTTGCCATTCACAGCACCGGCACACGAACAATGAAGTCTGGTTTGATAGGGAGAAAACGGTTCAACACTAAACTTCAAGGATTCAAGGAAAAAGATGAATAGGGTTGGTTACCTTACCTCAGAGTAACACTAAGCTAGCAGCTTAACCCCAAACGTAACAGCAAACACACAAAGGGATGTGTTCTTAACGAAGAACACCCAAACAAGGATTGAGGACGCTCAAAGATTCAATTGGAACCCAAGAGAAAGGTTAAAGACGGTTGTTTCTAACTCTAGGAAAGATGGCTATGAATTTTAGGTCGAGCAAAAGAGGTATAAAAAGGATTAGAGCAAAACGGGCTAACCAAAGAGCCCAAAACGCGTTCTGGTACGTTGGCCCTAACTTGAGCTATGAGGGTCCGATTTAGGTGTTCTTGGTGGCGTTGAAAAGCTAAGATAATTTCCTACAAAATCATGTTTCACGATCTATTACTAATTAGGACTTTAACAGGGTCAAAAAGGCGATATAAGTTCAGAGTTAAAAGGATAGTTGTTTCTAGATAGGATTTTTAGGAAATTAAGATAAGTAATCTTATCTATTCAATGATTGAATCTCTACGACATCTAATTGATCTTATATTAACACAACTACAATTATCATATATATATATATATATATATATATATATATATATATATATATATATATATATATCTTATATTAATATAAACATATATATATAATCTATGACATGTAAATAAATATACGATCACACATTAATTACACACTTGATATTAGTGCATACAAGACCACATATAAGCACATGAGATCACATACTTACATAGTAATTAATATAATCAATTATATATTCATATATATAGCATCATGTATTAATACATGCAGTATAATTAATAATTAATAATATAAATATAACTATGCACAATTATCTATTAATATAGTCAATCGTATATTAATATAAGCATAATTAATATAAATCATTTACATATCAATAAGAATCAATTACATATTATATATAAATAATAATAATAATAATAATAATAATAATAATAATAATAATAATAATAATAATAACATTTTAATATATAAAATGTAAACACACTTATAGCCATACAAATATAAGCGTGCATGTTATCACTTAAAATGTACATACATAAATATACATTCATATAGATACTTATAAAATGTAGTGACGATGCAAACAAGCATATTGTCAAATATTATACTACTAATTATTGTAATAATAATAATACCTATAATTACAGCAACACATACTCACCTATACGAAAAACGGGGTGTTACAGGAACTGTTGAAGGTGTTGGTGTTACACCGTCACCATTTTTTTACTAACGCTAATAGTCAAGCAACCAAATATCCTAAATTTTCGGATGTTTGTGAACATATAAGAGGGGGTAGCAGTGTCAGTTTCAACAAGGATCTTTGGGTCGACATGTCGTTTTATCAAAGCAAGCAAGAATATACTCGATAGAACAATTCCATATTGAACATTCATTTGCCTATATCGTCCAAGAGTCAAGACCATATAGATATGTTGGTAAGTGTATAAAATTTGGTAGTGGTTGTCAATCATTTAGTAAGAGACGTAATAGGTGGGAGATAAAGAAAATTGATGGTGTTCATACTTGCATAGCTTCAGTGATTTCCCAAGTTCACAATAAATTGGACTCATCTATAATTGTTGAATGTGTAGCTGGTTTAGTAAATGTAGATCCTAACATCCGAATAAAAGCCGTGGTTGAAGAGGTACAAAATCGTTTTGGTTACATCGTAACTTATAGAAAGGGTTGGATGGCGAAACATAAAGTCATGGCAAAGGTGTTTGGTGATTGGGAGGAATCATACAGTGTGCTTCCTAGATAGATGGATGCTGCACAAAATTGCATACTAGGTACAAATATAAATTACGGAACAACACCTTCCAATTTCTCTCCCCCATATCCATTAATGTTTAGAACTAGTTTTTCCTCGTCATAATCGACATACCACCAATAACATATGGAAAATACTGTTTGAATAATGATGTTGGGGATAATGATGGTAGCAGTGGTGATCATGATGACAAACCCGCAAGCATTCTACTCCGACGTGGTGGCGTTCGAACAAAAGGTGGTGGCATTAGAACAGGAGGTGCCCTAGAAAAGCAAATTCAAAGAGTACAACCATCATGTAACAGACGAAGACCTCCTTGTGGAACACATTAAAATGTATTTGAACTAATTTTATGTATTTTAAGATATTTATAATAATATTTGTATAATTTATTATTATAAATAAAACATAACACTAATGAAATAAAATAAAAAAAAAACAAGTCTTGTACTATAAACAAACAAGTGGTATACTTGGTAACGACTCGCATTAGGTTTATAAATTAAAGGCAAAATAGGTTGATTGGTTCTATACTTTTATTTAAATTTTCACATCAGCTCCATAAGTTTTATTTTTTTCAAATTGGTCCTACACGTTATGTTTCATTTTCACGTTAGTCATTTCCGTCAATTTCGACCTTACGCTGTCAAATCAAAAGCCACATGTAGCACTAATATCATAGCCACGTCAGGTCAAAACTGACGGCATTAGGTCGAAATTGACAGAAAGGACTAATGTGGAAACAAAATATAACATGTAGGACCAATTTGAAAAAAATAAAATTTATGGAACCGATGTGAAAATTTAAATAAACGTATAGAACCAATCAACCTATTTTGCCTAAATTAAATAAGTCGTATATCAAGTATACGACTTTGCATGTTTAGAAGAAGAAAAAAAGCAAGTTGTACATGGCATATCCAACTTTGCCTTTTTTTATAAAAAAAAAAAATATATATATATATATATATATATAAAAGGCAAGTTGTGCACACCATCCACGACTTTGCCATTTTTTTAATAAAAAATAAAAACACCAATACAATAATAAGTTGTATGGGTGGAGTACGAGTTCCTTATGGAAGCTGTAAATGGGGCCTATGACTTACCCCATATTAGTTATTTTTTTGAAAAGTACACCAAATACCTAATTTGCAAAAGAAAGTGCACCAGGTACGTAAAAAACCAACATTTACTATTCGTAGTAACCCATATACATTATTCAGAAGTATAATTTATCTCCTTACTTAGGTTTGGATAAAGCTAGGTATGAGGACGAGTCTGGTTCGCATAAGTCTGCGTTGGTACATAAATAAACAGGCCGATGCAGGTTGGTCTATAAGTTTAACGAAACAACTAAAAGGTGATCTACATCCACATTGTCTAAACATGTGGCTTTGCGGGCCGGTCCATAGACCAATTTTTTTTCCCCATATTCTACAGTGTTGCCTTCTTGTTCCTATATTGTTGTGATAAATGTTGTCGGCTCCAATGGGAATATAGTTGAATTTGTTGGATTGGATATGGTTGATACACGAGATCAAGAGTCAATGGGCGGCAAGAGAAGAACGAGCAATATCAACAGTCAGGCCCTAAACTGACTAGGATTGATGGTGGATATGGTTGAATTTCTTATTTTGAAGAGAAGAAGGAAAAGGATAGGAAGGCATGTGAACTAAAATGAGCTTTATGGGTTCTATAAGCAAAAGAAGAAGAAAAGAAAAAGGTAGAATAAGATGTTCCATGCTCTTCAACCTAGAGGAAGTAGCCTCTTCTATGGCTATATGCTCTTCTGTCCTCATATTGGGAACGCCTACAGGATCTACTGTCATCCAATACATACACAAGAGTTGCCAAAAAATGAAGGAGACTAGCCAAAAAAATAACACACACATAAACGAGGAAGAAACGGGATTGAGAGTAGAGAGAGTAGTTGCGAGAGAAGTGACAAATGAGGGGGAGGATTAGACATGGAAACTATAGTGGGTGGGGTACGAGGGTTGTGGACGTGATTGTTAAGGAGTAACAAGTGGGGCTAACTAGGGTTTCACTTCAATTTTATGATATTGAAATTTATATATTTTTATTTTTTCACACGTGTTAGCGAGTTGGTGTACAAAGTCACGGACCAAAACCTACCGGATACAATGACCAATCCACGTAGACCCGCATTTAAACAAATCAGGATTTGAGTTGGTCCTAACCCTCGTAGTCATAACCCACGGTGGGCTGTGAAGTATTCGAGTCAGTCTGCAGACCGCAATTCATATATCTAGATTTATGTTTGGAGCTTTATTTAAGGACATACTTTCGATGATGATAACATGATCTTTATTGATAAATCAATTTGCATAAATTTTAAGTTTAGTACTCCATAATAAAGGAGAAGAATATGTGAATAAATTTTCTAAGTGTTGCATTGCGTATATATGACTATCATATAAATGCAATATTGTGTGCTTAAATGCCATATTTTGTGAAATTTCCAAGTTTCACGATGATAATGAGAATATAAATATGATACGTGATATGATGTTCCACGTGCTTGAATGCGAACTTTGCTAATGAATTTATTAAGTGTGCAGAAATCTTAAGTTAGCTGCCAAAGGTTCTATCCTAAGAAAAAGAAAAGAAGATGTTGTCTGAAGAAGAGCGGATAACTTAGATGAACAAGGTCAGTTGTCATGACTCGAATTTAGTAGCAATGACCGACTGAAAGGGAAAGACTATCTTTCCCCTTCGCAGCCTCACAAGTATAAATAAATTTTTCTGATCCAAAGTAAACGATTACACTCATTAATAGTGTTAACCCAATGAACATAATACACCAGAGTAACTAAACAACACCTAAATAACAAATTCCCGCTTTAACTAGGTACAACTTAAAACTATGGGTACAATCCATCAAAAAATGTCGACATGACATCCAAGGCTCCCAGCGACTCTGCAGATTCCTGCAGCTGAAATACAGACGTGGAATGAGTCCACTGACTCGGTGAGAGAATATTCCCCAAACACATGCAGTCACACAAAAATCAAGTGCAACATAACATCATTCAATCATGCCACCACCAAGCCAAATAAACAACTGTCAATTCAACTACAATCAAAAGATCATGCATAAACATAACTTATATGGACATTCTTGTCCCTCAAATTTGGGTACTTGTAGAATGATTTGTACATAACTCTTTTACTCATCTAAACCTCTCTCATGAAAGGAAAGTGCATATCTATTTTACATACATCTCATAACATTATACTCATCGAATCTTTGGGTTTCCTAGGAGGTAGGTTCATTGAAGACCTCATAACATATCTCGGAACTACTTCATCAATATAAACGCCTCATAATATACATATCGTAATCAAATCATTCAAATTCCAATACCTTGAATATGTCAAACATAATATACATCATTGTATTACCACTACCAAAATTTTCATAACCTCTTAACAGCTTCACTTTGTACATCACAATTATAATTTAATTTCACAACGTCACTTAAATCATAGTATCTACATACTTTATAATAACCTATCTCCACAAAATATGACCATATATACATAATCATTGTTACAATAATCCATTAAATCTATCATCACATCTACGTTCCACATATTCATAGTTCAAATATTCCATCATAATTTGCTGACATGATATTCGGTTCTATACTCAAAAAGTTCACATAGGATCGTTTTAATTTAAAGCTATTAGTACTTCTAACAATTTCCATTTTAAAAATAATCCAACATTATATAGTATTATTCTTTTAGCTCACCAAGTCCAAAATTTAGTAAAATCTAATCCAAACAATAACATCTGCTCTACATTACTCCTCTTTGTCTCTCCTACTAATTTCATCAACTCATTTGGTAAACTAGCTTTTGTTGTCCTACACCTTCATTATGATAGCTCATTTTAGAACCACTTCATCATGCACTATACTTAACTTTTAATTACCATCATCATAGAACCCCACATAAATCTCATGACTCATTTGTACTGTATATATGTATACATGTAACTCACCTTTACAACACAATACAATAGCTCAAATGTTTCTTGCTATTTTAATAGGGGTGCCTTAACCCACTTAGTATTATTCAAAATTAAATTACCAAAAGTAACTTATCCAAAACAAAAAATTTGCATCTCAACTATTACTTGAAATGCACCAGTCTTGGTCAGATATATATATAATCCATATCCCACCAGCATGCATCACAAACTCGTCTTTTGCATTTGCATAACTGCAGATCACGACTCAACAAACATGTTGTTGTGACACCTTTTGTTGTTGCAAGCCTTAACAATGTAAAGTTACAAAGCCAAAGGAATAACAATTCCCTTATACAGCTAGGTTTTTGCTCAAAAAATGAAAGAGATAATTCCCTTTAATGGTTTACCGCCCAACAGAAAAAAATTGAAACAGGGGCCAAAAATTTGAATAGTTGCAACAGCCGTTTGAGAAGTTGTCACATGAGGTTAAGTATATTCGTTACTAGCTGAGGAGGAAGAAACCTCAATTATTGGGAAAATGGGCATATGATAGAACTATTAACATGTGTACGGATCCTCAAACCCTACTAGTGGTTGAGTAACCGACAACACCTAACTTACATTGGCGACTACCATGGAGTTGTACCAATCTAAGGTTTAGGCAAGGTTTATCGTCGATAGACTAAACCATGATATATGTTGATCGGAGATGTATGCCTATGTGGTAGTTGCTTATGTGATTATATGATATTATTAATAATATGTCGCTTTATAACATGCTAAGTGAAATGATATAGTATGTTTGTTGTGATAACATGTACAGTTATTGCCTAGTATGATAATATGCTACTTGTTGTGTGTGATGATATTATGAATGTTCTGATCCTGATTGCGTTGGAAGATGGTTGATGTGACCCTAGGCTAATAGAATAGCCTAAGATATCTAATGAGTAGTTAAGTTGAGGTGATCCAAGTTGGTTGAGGTTCTCATAGTTGAAGAGTGGTATCCTCGCAGTTGGAGGGTGTGGATCTCTAGGGGTTGATCCTGTTATTGTTGAGGTATCATTGAGATACTAGGTGCATATGTTGATAACGAATAAATTGTTGATGGGTGCATGCTCATATCATTTGCATTGTCGTGGTGAAAAGTCGTGTGAATAGCTGCCACAACCGTTTGAGCAGTTATCACGCAAGGTCGGGACTTGTGAACAACTGCAACAACATTTTGAGTGGTTTCACTACATTTCATTCAAATCAGGTTTGCAATGATAATGCCTACACGATAATTTTCTTTCTTCAACTCTATTATTTCTTTTGTTAATGCTATTACTTGATTTTTCAAATAGTTAACCGTTTTCTTAGAATGTTCAAGTGCTTTGGCTAATTTCATAGAGCCATTATCCAATTCCATAAAAGCATCATGCAACTCATCATATGCAGAATCAGAAGTGATAGAGGTTACATCATCGTCACTTTCATGATCAGCCATGAGACATAGATTTGCTTCTTCATTGTCTGAATCGTCAGAAGTGTCTAAGTCATTGTCATCCCAAGCAATATAAGCTCTTCTTGGCATGCTATCCTTCTTTTGCTTTCTTTCAAATTTTTCTTTCTTCTATAACTTGGGACATTCGTATTTCATGTGACCTGTTTTTCCACATCCGTAGCATTTGGGTGTAGAGCTTGAACCATCCTTGTCGAAAGACTTCTTGTGAGAGGAGAAAGTGGTTTTTCTTTGATTGTTTTTCCTCATAAAGCGTTTAGATTTTTTAACTAGTAGTTCCATTTCATTGTCCGAGTTGTCATCTTCTATTTCCTCTTGTTTTTCCTCTTCTTCTTTGGAATTAGATGCTTTCAATGTTAGGCTTTTATTTTTCTTCTCATTCTCTTCATGCTCAGAAAGACGAGCCAATTTTTGTTCATGCTCCTGTAACTTACCAAACAGTGTGGGCGTGTCCATGGTTTTCGACATTCCTGATTCTTCAATTACAGTTACCTTTGGCTGCCATTCCCTGCCTAAACAACGTAAAACTTTGTTAATTAAATCCCCACTATCAAAAGTCTTACCTAGACTAGCAAGTTGGTTGACGAGCCGCTAAAAGCGTTTGGCCATATTTGCAACTAATTCCCCTTGTTGCATCATGAAGAGCTCGTATACTCCAATCAAATTGTTTTTCCTAGACCGCTTGACATCACTTGCTCCTTCATGAGTGAGTGGAAGAGTGTCCCACATCTCCTTGGCGGTTTTGTAGCTTGATACCCAGAAAAATTCTCCTCTACACAAAGCAGAAGTTATTATGTTACGAGCACGTAAATTATATTGAGCCTTTTTATCATCTTCCTAAGTATATCCATCCCTAGTTTTCTCAACCTTTTTTTCCCTCTACTATTTTCGTAGGAATATAAGGTCCATTTTCTACAGCATCGCGAACCTTCCATTCAATAGATTGAATAAAGATTGTCATACGTCCTTCTAGCAGGCATATTCATGTCCATTGAAAGCAGGAGGTCTGCTGAAGGAAGACCCCTCTGGAGAACATCGCTATCTGAAGCCATTTTTCTTGAAGCTGCTAAGCTCTTTATGCAAGAGTTTAGCTCTTGTACCACTTGTTGGAATAGATGGCATCTACTCAAGAGGGGAGGGGTGAATTGAGTAAATAAAATTCTTTTTTTTTTTTTTAAAAATGATTTTCTCAAATTAATTCTTTAGAACAATCAACCAATTGCAATAATAATATGTGTATGAAAGAGATTAAGGGAAGAGAAGCAATGCAAACCAGTTTTATCCTGGTTTAGCCACCAAACTACCGGTGACCTACGTCTTGTCCCCACTCCACCTGCGGGATTTTCTTTCACTAACAAACAAGCTTATACTGATGCTTGCAACCTTTGTACAAAACAGAGCTCTCCTTACTTGGGATACCTCACCCTCGTACAGGATCCTCAATCAACAACCAAGGGATGCCTCACCCTTGAAACAAGGTTTACAACAAAGAGAAGGATTTGTATGAAACACTCTTCTAGTGCTGAGAATACAAGTTGTAGTCCTATGAGATTGACTGAACATAAATGATTATTTAGCTCAAGATGATTTCAGATTTTTGTAAGAGAGAAAAGGGTTTTTGATTTAAGAATAAGCAGTGAACTAGTGCTTCTATTTCAGTGTTTTTCAAAGTAACAAAAACCCTTATTTAAAGAGCTTAAAAAATTTCCCGTTGGAAATCAAATGTGGCAGGAAGTTAATGTACTAGATTTTCTGATTTACTCCATAAAAACATGAGCAAATCGATTTCACTTATTTGCAAATCGATTTGCAAGCCAATATGCATAAAAGAGTAGAGCAACCAAATCGATTCCAACATGAATCAAATCGATTCAAAAAATGAACCATGAAGAACAATTTTAACCTAGAAAATCGATTTTGGTAGATTCAAAACAATTTTAGAAATCAGCTTAGGATAATTAAGAAATCGATTTGAATTCTCAAAAATTGGTTTGGAGAATTAAAGACGTGTGTTCAATGTGAAACTAATAAATTTGGATATGTGAAACAATTTTGAAACAATATTTTTAAAGAGAAACATTTTCCCGTTTCATCATTAATCTCTTGAGCCATGTTAGCACTTATGTTAATCAATTTCTTATAAGAGTATCTAAGATCCTAATAATTTACCCATTTGAATTTCTGATCTTGATACTTGAGTTTCCGTTACTCCATAATAATTTGAATTTATGCACATAGTACCTGCATGCTATGAGAAGCAATCTTGTCTCTTTTATTAGTGTTTGTCAGCTATCAAAATATATAGATATGCAATTACAATTTAAATAATGGAGTTTAATCTCAAGCATGGGTTTGTTTATTTGATTAAGCAAACGAGCTTAATCAAGCATTTAACGGATCGAGCCCGAATAGTTCACAAATAGCTCAGCTCATTTGCACCCCTAATCATGGCCCGTGATGGAAGCTGAATTTATGGTCCAGAATTGCCAGAGACGACCACAGCCTAGCCATGAACGCTGTCACGGCTGTGATCCCTAAGTGTGTGCTAGTTCCATCAAGCCAGAAGCAGTCACGGCCTGACCGTGGTGCATGTCACGACCGTGACGCGATATTTTTAGAATTTTTATTTTTTTTTTCTGATTTAATTTGTAATGGCCTTTGATACAATTTTGATCTAAACTATAAATAGGATACTTAGGCTCAAAATTAGGGATTATCTTTTGTTACTGAATAGGAGGTTTTGGTTTAGGATTAGGATTTCTCTTTTTCTCCATCTCTTTTCCCTTTTTTATTTGGATTTTTATATTCTTTTTAATCAAGGTTGTTATGATGATGGCAATGCTTGAGTAGTCTCTAAGTTTCTAGGAATTGGTACAATTCTCAAGACTTGTTTTATGTTATGAATTGATGATTTCCCTTTGTGAATTTTAATTTGCTTTCGATTTGGTTCATATCGCTTTAATTACTTGTGAATTTGATGCACACTTATTTGCATGTCATAGATTCTCTACGGACGAACTAAGAGGTGAACCTAAGTATTAGATCTATAGGGGTAGAACTTAGGACTTAAATCATGAGAGTTAGAAGCAGTCCTTCGAGGGTTCATTGAATTGTTCCAAATCTTAATGGGTTCAATTTAAATACAATCACCATGAGAGTAGATGTTGGTTTAATTGGGCACAATTCTTGTATCTCGAGAGGGACCATTAACTATTTTAGGATAAACTCACCTTCAAGGCATTTTGATAAAGGTAATCAATTTAGAAGCATAATCAATATTTGTGATAACCCAATTCCTAGAAATTCCTTTCCTATTTGAAAAACCCCAATTTCATTTCCTTCAATTTTTCTTCTTCAATTTATTTAATTGTTGTTTTTAATCTCAAATTGTTACTTGGTTCTAATCACAAAAATCAATCTTTCTTGTTTGGTGAATTGATTTATCAATTAATTGGTATTCATAATCACGGTCTCTAAGGTTCAATCTTTTATTACTTGACAACGAAACCGCACACTTGTGAATTTCACACATCAAGTTTTTGGCACCATTGCCTAGGACTATGTAACATCCCATTTTCTTGAATAAGGTTTAAGACCTAATTTAAGTATGTTTGAAGGTTGGATAAGGTTCCTTATGGCTTGAGGAAGCTATGGTCCAAATTTGAGGGAATTTGGCCTTGGAATGAGCTCAAAAAGTGAAGAAATGTGAAAGAACGAGTCTGATCAGGGTCCAAAGCTTTGGTGCAGAGTAACCCAACGTTCAAATGTTGATCGTTGACTCTCAAGCATGGGGTAGCTTCATGTCAAAGCGTGGAAGGGGGTATGCATGGAGGTACACATATCCGCGCGCATAAACGCGTGACAGGAGACGTGGCGATCAGTGCGCCACGCACAAGGGTGGGGACGGCCACACTAGAGCGTGGGGACATGCGCTCAAGCTTAGAGACGACCACACTTTAGCGTGGGAATGTTGCACGCTTTAGCGTGCTCAACAGATTAAGAAAAATAAAAAGTTTCCTTTCTTATTTCTTCCCACATGAAGCTATTCTTCCTTGGAGTGTTTCATAGAATTCTAGAGAGAGAAAATGGTTCTCGAAGGTAAGCTCGAATCTCTAACACGTAGATACGTCGATATTCGTGTTCTTCAAGTTTTCCTCGGATCTTTCTTGGTTTTGAATTGCCCTAGGGTTAACAATAATGCATGCATGTTGTTCCCATGATTAGGGCAAAGTTTGAGGACACGGTGATGCTCGTGGTTGATAGAGGAACCGCGACTGAGAGTTGGTGGTCATGGCAGCTGCGAGCTAGTGGTGGTGGTGGTGAGATTGTGGTGATCGTGGTTGTGTTCGTCGCGTTCGTGACATTAAGGGTCAAGGTTGTCTGTTGGTATAGGAGCGTATTGGGGCGAATCGGGTGAGGTGGAAGGAACCTCAATTATCGGGCGAAATGAGCGTATGATATAACTATTGACATGCATAGGGATCCTCAAACCTACTAGTGGTTGAGTAACCGATAACACCTAACTTACATTGGTGACTACCGTGGAGTGGTATCAATCTAAGGATTATGCATTATAGGTTTATAGTCGATAGAATAATCTATGATATTTGTTGATCGGGGATGTATGCCTACATGTTGTAATTGATAACATGCTAAGTGAGATGCCCCAGTATGCTTGTTGTGATAACATGACTACTTAATGTTCTGATATGCCTGTAATGATGACCCGCTGTCCGCTATGAACCATTGTTGTACTTGTGCATGTTCTGTTCTTGGTTTAAATTGGAGATGATTGGTGTTGTTAGATTTATAGAATAGTTGATGGTATCTGACTCGTAGAATAAGTTAACTTGATCTAAGTTGAAGGTGGCTCTCACAGTTAGAGAGTGACATCCTCGCAGTTGGAGGATGTGGACCTCTAAGACGTTGATCATACCAATGTTGAGGTATCTTTGAGGTGATAGTTGCGCACGTTGAGTACGAACTAGTTGGTGATGGATGCATAATCATGACATTTGTATTGTTGTGGTGAAAATCCGTGTGTACAGCTGCAACAGCAGTTTAAGTGGTTGTCACCCGAGGTTGGTGTTCGAGGTGGACATTCCGGAGCGACCAAGATAGCTGAACTCACAGTTGGAGGGATGCAAGTGATTTCTCTTAGTTGGAGAACTTCTCGGGTCTTCTCACTGTTGGAGGGGCTCGGGGAGGTAGTGTTGCTTGCAGTTGGAAAAACCACTGTTGCGCTATCTTGGGAACTCAGGAAGCGGTTATCTAAACGACCGACTTGAAGTCTTTGCAGTTGGAGGCGACATTCTTACCTTGGCGAATGGCCACTGTCACAGTTGGAGATTAGTTTGTCATTCCTCGCAGTTGGAGGTTGACTATTGCATTCCTATTGCTAAGAGTGCATGTTGTAGAATTGATCAATCATGTGGACTCAGTTGTGCATGTAAAGTAGGCGGTGATCCTTAGTTGTGATAATCTGGAGGTTGACTGTCGTGGTGATCCCGAGAGATTGTTGTGCTTGTTGGTTGTGCGTGTTGACGTGTTAAATTCTATGTGTTTTTCCTATGCATGACAGTTGTAGAGTTTCTTATATCCTGTGCATGTTTTCATGTTTTCTTTATGTGTGATGTTCGGTTCGTGATCCGAAGACAGAGGTGCTAGTTGACTGGCGGGAGTGTTGCAGTGGGTGATGTTGAATCGAGGTGAGATCCATATTTCGCAACAAGGTTGACGTTAATGCTTCTCGAGTAAAGACAGACCTTGGAGATACCGTCAAGTCTCCTATAGTGTTTGTACCACGACTAATGAGGCATCTGTATATGAGTAGGTTGTATACGTTATGGTTTCCAGGCAGAACTCTGATGTGAAGTTTCAAGTTGATGTATATGCTTATATGTTTAAGTTTTAAAAAAAAAAAAAATCTTGCTATGTTTTATGGTATCAGAAAGAGAAGGTTAAGGTTTGGGGAGCGTCACAGACTGAGTTTTCTTGGAACTGTTCTAGAAGCGTATCCCGAGATCGAACAAATTTTTCATAGACAAAGAAGACAACAAAGGCAAAGGGCAAGAGAGAATTTGGTTCGTGTGAACACCCATTTTGACCGGATACTTTTTGTTTTTCACTTAAATTTACAAAAAATCCAAAAAAATTTAAAAAATCAAAACCATAAAACTATCTTAAATTTTGGAAAAGATAAGAAAGAGTGGAATTTGTTTTAATTTTTACTAAATTTAGAAAAATCCAAAAAAATTGAAAAAAGAACATAAATTTTTTTTAAAAAATATAACTTTTCAAAATAAAAAAATATAAAAAAAAGAAAAATGAAAGGTAAGAGAGGAGAAAAATATAAAAGAAGTTGTGAAGGGGAAATAAAAAAGAATGATTGGGTATGCATTTAATGGATAATAAAAAGAGTTTAATTGTTATGCACTGTCAGTGTAAAGTTTTTTTTTACACTGACAACCAATCAGAAATCAAGGTGTGTGATTTTGAAGGTGGTTAGGATAAGAGTCAAACATTTTAGTTTATGTAACAATTTCTGATTGGTTGTCTATGTAAAAAATCTTTACACTGACAGTGTATAGCAATTAAATCATAATAAAAATGATTTGATTTTTGAAAAGGAAATAAATTATAAAAATATGTTGACTAATTGGGATTATTGGAATCACTCATAGAGATTTGGTGACATTGTTAACGTGATCAGATTTCTTTATATGCAGGGGGAATTTGGAAGACAATAGGAAATATTTTGAAATTCAGGATTTCATAACTCTCCCTGAGGGCTGGTATTTTACTTGCATCACTTACCCTCTCTGCGTTTTTTCCACCATTCCATCTTCAACTCACCCAGGCCACCATAACAGTCATCCCTCCACAATCACCTAAACACAGAAACAAAACTCCCTTCATCAGAACCCAACTATTGAACTATTACCTAGTTTAGTCACTCTCCATCACAAAGCCAAACACCATAGTCCTTAACAACTTTCACCACCAACTTCTGCATAAAAAATAGTAAACCAGACCAAGGCCTCCACAAAGACTACACTCCACCGTAGTTGCGCTTCCTCGAAGCTCCGCCGTTCACCTCATCCTCCGCCTTCCTCCGCGACCCTGCAGCGTCCAACTCATCCAGTGTGAGGCAGAGCCGCGCGGCCACCGCCTCCCAGCCGCTCACTGTCAAGAGTACCGCGAGTCCCGTTTTCTCACCCCGCAAGTTCAGCGCTGATCAGCCTCTACTCATCCCTCGCCCTCTTCTTCGCAGCGCAGCGACCACCAGGACCACCGCGTATCACGTCGCAACCGCCACACCAGTTACACACCGCACTGTCACCTCTGTCTTCGGCTTGCCTCTGCCACACAGACCACCACCCGAGAACCTCCTCTTCTGTCACAACCCATCCACTACCCAGCGTGGTTGCTTACACAGCAGATCCGTCTCGCCGTTCAACATATATTGAGATCTAAATCAAACTAGACCTTTTTAAAAACCTAACAAATTAAACAAGGAGTTGATGTTTGAACCTTGTAGCAAATGATAATCTTTCATATCAAGTGGCATAGCTCATTTTTGTTTTTTTGTTTTTGGTATATAGCTCATTTGTTAATACTAAATATATCAAAAAGATAATAATACAAAAAGATGCAAGCTGGACCTTATTTTTAAACGAAAAAATTGTTGGGATTTGCTTTTCATATCCCACATATTACAATTCTTACCTTCCCCTTTCATTTTTTTCTAGGTAGATCCCATAAATACTCTTATCGTTTTTACCATTATACAAAAAGTGTCCCCATTCTCTAACTATAACTTTTCTACCCCCAATTTCTTACTTCTCTTTCCCGTGCAACCCAACCCCACCACATTTCTTCTTCCGTTTGTTCTTGTCCTTCCCCCATTCCCTCCTTCTTCCTTTTCCTCCGGTCTCGTACCCCCCTACATCTTGCATTTGTTTCTTATTTTGATTCCATCCCCCTTTCCTCTCATGCAGCATAAACGCACGGACCAATAAGGCAGACAGAGATATCCAGAGCGGTGGATGGAGTGACTGAGAGCAGCGGTTCCAGAGCAGTGGATCTGAGGTATGCAGGTAGTTTCCGTAAGCCTTCATAAATTTGAAACTTACGGAAACTATAGTTTTCGTAAATTTCATGAAGTTTTAAATAAATTATATTAGTTAATTAAAATTATTTTTATTAATTAGTTTTAAGTTAATTAATTTTTTTTAATTTTAATTTATAATTGTTATTTAATATTATAATAGATGCTTTGTTTTTAATTTATATCATTCTATCTAATTAAAAATTAACTTTAAATTTCAAAGTAATTATTTAGTTTATTTAATTTAATTTATGAAGTTAATTAATTTTTTTAAATTTTAATTTATAATTTCTATTTAATATTATAATTGATGTTTTTTTAATTTATATCATTCTATCTAATTAAAAATTAAATTTAAATTTTATTTATTTAATTAGTTTAAATAAATTATTATATTTTGGAGTTTTTTGAGTAAATTTATAATTTTTACCAAAAAAATTATACAATTATAATTTGTAACTTTATTATGAGTATGATGTAATTAATAAATTTAATTATTAAACTTAAATTTACCTATTTAAGTAATGTGTTTAATTTATATGTTTGTAAATATGCCACAGATCAGAGACAGTGGTGTTGTACGGGTACCTCTCACAGATTCAGAACATAGAAGTCGTGTTGCTACAGATGTAGAGCATCAGGAGGAGATCCATGCACTAGCAGGGTCTTTCCCAGGTGGGCCCTAAGATACGTTGGTCCTTAGGTCATTTGGGGATCACGTTGCTACATGTATATGGATCGGACAGGTAATGAACCAATTGATTCAACTTTGATTAAATGTTTAAAAATTTGATTCAACAAACCAAAGAAAGCTTTGATGGATGCAGGATCGAGGTGAGCTGAAGATGGTCACCGGTGGGGGGAAGCTGAAGCTGTGTACGATTGAGCATCGTGAGATATAGGTTAGGGTAGACATCTCTCAGCTGGCACCATTGTTGTCGTCCTGCTACGTGGAGGTGGACAAAGGGCATCTTGTCTGCATTTGTAGAGAGGTGGCATAAAGAGACCGACAACTTCCACTTGCCATTCGGAGAGATGACCATCACGCTAGATGATGTGTCATCATTACTTCATCTATCGATCACGGGAGCCTTCTGGACCCATCCTAACAGTGACAGAGCCATCGCATATGCACTTTTGAGGGAGTTGTTAGGGGTGTCATACCAGGAGGCGGTGACACAGACTGACTTATGCGAGCGTTCAAAAGTTTCGCTGCAGTGGCTGCAAACTATATACATAGAATGTTGTCAGACGCAGCAATGGGACGAGGCTACTAGGGCATTTTTAATGCACTTGGTAGGTTGCACCATCTTTGCCGACAAGAGTGCATAATTTTCAGTAAACATTGCATACCTAGATCTATTCTGCGATTTCCCGAATTGCGGTAATTACGCATGGGGTGCAACTGCCCTGGCATATTTGTATGACAATCTAGGTTATGCCAGCTATTGGGAGACGAAGCAGTTGGGAGCATATGTGACCCTTCTACAGGTAGAAAAGTTTAGTTTTTTTTTTTGTTTTTGCATTTAATTTCAACAAGTTAAAACTAACTTAATCATTATTTTTTTTACAGACTTGGATCTTTGAGCACTTTCCCGGTATGGGGAGCCGGGACCTGACAGAGGGCTACGTTGAGGATTTACCTCAAGCCTCGTGTTGGACCCCACTCAGGAGTGACGGTCGGGGGATGCCCTATCGGGTTAAGCTAGACGAGGTCACCACTAGGGATGACAATTTTATCTGTACCCGCAGATAAAATCCGTAATGGGCACGGGGCAGGTAGTTAAACGGGTACCCGCAGGTAAAATAAACGGATAATTTCAATACCCGCATGTAAACGAGGTGGGGGCGGGTATCACACTACTTGTGCTCGCGGATATCCGCACCCGTTACTTAAATTACTATAATATCCTTTATTATAGCTTTGGTATTAGGAGAAAACATAATCCAAGAGTGTTTCAAGTGGATCCTAGCTTTTGTAACTTTTGTTTTTGGAGAAAACAAATATATTTGATTACTCTTGTAAGTAACTTTTGTAATTGGATAATGCTTTCGTAGTTTCGTAACATCTATTTGTATGAACATGGTTATTTTAATTGAAATTACATATATTTCAGCAATTTTTCAAGCAAAAAAAGCATTTTATTTTCTGGAAAAAATAATCCACGGATATCCACAAACCCATGAATATCCGCGAAACCCGCTGGATACCCACCCGCAACATACCCGCGTGGGTAACGGGCGGGGACTGGCACAGATTTCACCCCGCGGGTACAGGGGCGGGGGAGTGCTACCCGTGCCCGCCCCGTTGCCATCCCTAGTCACCATAGCCGATGTCATATGGATGCCTTATAGTGAGCATAGAGGACATCGCCCATTTGGGACGGTCTCGTTGTTTTGGGGGTACATCAGGTGGGGTATGTGGATTTAAGCCCACTCACCGGATAGGGTCGTACGACAGTTTGGCTATGTCCAGCGCATTCCTCGGTCGTTTGACGAGCTCACCAGTGTTCCATTATCTCCTACAGAGATAGACCTACATTGGATGAATTTTGTAGAACATCAAACCCATACAGGTTTCCAGGCATCATATCCAGCACAGTGCATAAAGGCATACATGCGGTGGTTTAAGTCGATATCCCACCCTTACATCATACCGCCATTGTCCAGTACTAATGAAACTCATCCTGCGGTGGTAAATTTATATGAATTCATATTATCTTTATATGTTATCCATTTTATGTCGAGGCTGAACACTTTATTGTTGTAATTGATATTTGTAAGTGATTTGCGATAGCATTCGCGACCTTCTGTCATCCATGATTGATAGAAGGTTGGTAATTGAAGGGATAAAGGTGGTTTGGGAGTTGATGTAAGAAGCATTGAGATTAGCGCGTAGTGCGAGAGAGGATGCACCTACATCCAGTAGGAGGAGAAGGACATTCATGTTTTTTTACTTAAATTTTAGAGTGTTTAATTAATTTGATAAACTCTTAATTGTGTGAGACTGGTGATGTTATTTTACTTAAAAATTTCGGATATTATTGCAAACTATATATTTGTTCATATAACTATTTAAAATAGTTTGATATTATTATTTTTTTAGCAAAAAGGGATTATTCGCCCTTCCATTTATTAATAAAGAAAAAGAAATGAATACAAAGAAATCACAGGGGGATATAAAATCAAAACACATGACAGAATTTAAAACGCAATCCTAGAACTAGGATAAAACAAAACCTAAGAATAAAGAATACAAATAAAAGAATGAAAATGTTAAAAAGAATAAAAGAATACATATCCTGTTATATTTCCTCAAGCAGCATAAAATCAATTCTCTGTTATGTCCACATATACTGTTTGTTTTTGTATTAATGATTGGAAATGCTGAATTCGTGACGTATATGGAGCAACCCATCCTCGAGAATCACTAGCGAAACAGCTGGAGCTATAGGAGACCCAGGTTTCAAAAAGACTTGTAAATAAGTTAAAATTGAATAAATTCAACGACCATATTATAATAGAATGAATTAATTTAAATTTGTAATGCATCATAGTATACATGTACAAAGTGATTGTCATTCACAAAATCAATGCTTATAACGTGATGATTTTCAGGCGATGATGGAGGTTGACCTCTAAGAAGGAAAAAGGTCATGTTTGCATTTAATGATAACAATATAAAGACCACTCTATATGCTGATGCAATTACGAAACCCATATCCGGCATGGTCATCCACTTATCATAGGTTTCCTGATTATCAAAATTAATCAAAGTCATTAACCACAAGGACGTGCATAAAGAATAAATGAAAAATAAAATTGCGTCACATTACCATAGTTATCTTCTCAATATATAGAGATTCAATCAATTGTTTCACCCGCCCATGACCCCCTAAGAGTCGGGCATCTTCGTCATGCCACTGTCCAAGCTCTTTAATCAAATCTTGACGTACTATATCTCAAGATTCTTCATCCTTATCAAGCAAAGCCGCAATTGCATGATAACCACAATTCCCATCTGCTTTCACATCAACAATTGGTTCAATATATGGTTGAATCTCAAGAGGAATTTGGTCTAACATTGGAATTCTTTTCTTGCATGGTTTCTTATGGGCTGATGTCTGAGACCGGCGGTGAGTTGATGTGCTATCATTGGCAGATTGATGTGCATCAACATGCTCAAAGTAGGAAGGATCACGTTTAGTTGATTTGGCCAACTTAGCTGCATGACCCTTTGGTGCCCCCTTTGTTTTGACCTTCGCAGTAGGTGGACACATTGAAGTCGTATCTACGTATGCTATTTCATGGAGTTTACTTTTCACAGCTATTTTTCCAGCTTCATCAAGTTCCACTGATATCTCTGACCCCGGCTCGTTCACACGCTAATCATTAAAGCTTAACCTCCTCCAATGAATGTGAACTGTGTCCAATGGAACTGAACTTAGTAAGTACCTAGCAAGAACACATGCACAAGGAAGCCCATGTGTAATTCTAACTGTGAAACCACAAACAAAATTGTCAATACCAACATTTTTAACTCGGTCATACTCGTCAGCTATATGATTCAATGCAATTCTTGATACCAGTCCCAGCAATTGGTTATAAAACCTATTATTGAACCTGTGTCCCACTACGCTAAGGCTTTTCTCCATTGAGGCCATTATTTCGGTTTGTTGCAATATGATCATGTTGTTTATGGCATCCCAACAGCTACACAAGTCTCCCATGCTATTCAGAAGCATCCTTTTCAACGTCCAATGAGCTGACTATACCCTATTATCAAAGATAAACAAACTAAAATAAGGTTGTTGTGTTTCCCAAGTAAAATAATTAATATATAAGTATGAACATAATAAGGCTGTTATGTTTAACTAAAATAATTAATATATAAGTATGAATATACCTGTTGGTTGTTGTGTTTCCCAAGTGCATCACTCGATCTGTCCATGCCTTGACAAATTTTTCCTTGTGAGGGATCAACCACATATTGTTCACATAGTCAACAAAAAAAAAGGAAATGGGGAACAAACTGTTAGATATTTTCTTTATAATCTTTATTCTTTATGCCGAAGCGTTATCTATAAGCATACATCCTAGAGCACATTAACCACACAGCCTAGGATCAACATCATGCCAGATTACTAGGATTCGTTATTTATGAATATACCTGGATCTATAGTGATTTCTGAATTAAGCGTTTTTCAAAGGATGAATTTGATCACCAACTTTCACGAATGGAGGGCGGCAATCCTGAAACACGGAGAGGGAGAGAGAAAAGAGAAACGGGTAATGAACACTCGTTGGCTTGTGGTTCTTCCTCAATCGGGACTCCTTATGCCTTAGTCGCTCTTTAGATGGGGAGAAGAGGCGGTATGCCGTATTGTTCGATGTATTGGGGACCATAGCCTATATATAGGGTGATGGCCAATTAGAGTTCCCATTATTTCGAAATGGGCCATCAGTGACATCCACTCATATTTAGCTCATATCAATTAACTAATTTATTATCAAATCAGAAATCTAATTAGCTTTATCACTTAATTGGATCACATATCAATTAAGGCTCCTAATTGATAAATAACTAATATAATTAATTGACGATATCTGCCCACATTATGACATTGGAATATAATTAAATAAAGAATATTCCAACAATCTCCCACTTGGGCAATATATCGTAAAAATTATATCAAAATTCTTTAGGCTCGCATCCGAATGCTATTTATCTTTAGATTTTCCCTTTACAATCTGGTCCACCTCATACATCAACAATGAGACCACCGCGGCTGTCGTCACTAACGTCTATTGTGACTAAACCCCGATGACCACCACATCAATGCACTTAATGACATAGATCAATATGGATGAGTGGCATGGAAATTTCATGCAATGTGATCTCTGAATCATGCCTATTTCCAACTAGTCCAACTTAAGTCTTTAGTGAGATCAATTTTGCAATTTTTGCAAACCAAAGTCCTTAATGTGTAAATAAATTTTACACACAACAAGATACAAACAAGTTCATAACGAACTTATAAACATAACTTTATTTCTGCAGAAAATCCGAAATAAGATAAGGTTTGTATCTCAAACATAAAACATAAATAGAGACTCCCACTAAACTAAGACATCCTCAGTGACAACACCCATATGAGCAACAAGCTCGTGAAAAACCTTAGGTGTCAAGCCTTTAGTTAGTGGATCTGCTAGCATAGAATTTGTCCCTATGTGTTCCATAGAAAACTGTTTTTCCAGAACTCCTTTCTTAACTACAAGATACTTGATGTCGATGAACTTTGACTTTGTAGAACCCATGTTGTTGTTGAAGTACAATATGACTAACTTATTTGTCACAACCTGACTTGAGTGGTATTTCAATACCTTTTACTAAATGCAACCAAGTGACAAAAAATTACTCTAGTCATATCCCGTAGTCGGATGCCTACTATCTTGGCATTCTCTAAAATCAGAGTCAGAATTCCTCATGATCTTTAAACTGTTAGATCTTCGATATGTGAGCATATGCCCTTTTGTTCTCTTTAAGTATCTCGCATTCCTTATAGTTGCTTTTCCAATAATCCTTGAATTGCTCAAGTATCTGCCTAATAATCCTACTATGTACACTATTTCCGGATGCGCACAAACTTGAGCATGCATTAGACTTCCCACAGCCGAAGCATAGGGAATCTTCTACATTTCCTGAATTTCCATATTTTCATAGGGGCATTTAATTGAGACTAAAATGTCTCCCTTAGTGATCGGGGTATCTCCTAGTTTACTATCTTTCATGTCGAATTTTATCCAAAACTATATCGATATAGCTCTTTTATGATAACCAAAAAATACCTCGAGAATGATCTCTAAGTATCGAATTCCTAAGATAAAAGAAGCGTCCCCAAGATCTTTCACCACAAATTCTTTGTCAGAAATTTCTTGGTTTCGCGCTATAAGCCTATATCGTTCTTGGCTAGCATAATATCAACATATAATACCATAAAAATGAACTTACTCCCACTAAACTTGTAATACCCACAGTTGTCCTCGATATTCATCCCGAAACCAAATGAGACAATCTCTTGATGAAACTTGTGGTATCACTAACGAGACGCCTTCTTTAGCCCATAGATAGATTCCGTCAATTTTCAAATCATCTTCTCTGTGTCTTTTGACACAAAGTTTCCTGGTTTGCATTATATACATTTGTTTCATCAATTTTGCCATTGAGAAAACACCGTCTTGACATTCATCTCGTGAAGCTTCAAATTATAATAAGCAGCGTGAGCCATGATTGTCCTTAAAAGAGTCATTCAATGATACTGAAGAAAATGTCTCTTTACAGGAAATCCTTTCTTTTGAGTATAGCCTCTTGCCACTAGACAAAACTTTATAACTCTCCATATTACCCTTTGACACCTTCAAGTAACAGGATAAGTTTCAAACCTTTTGGTCTAGCTTGAGCTTGTACTCATACCTTCAATCCACTTTTCCGAATAGAAACGTCATATGATTTGATAGGAGTTGATAGAATCATCTTCCATTATACCATTTACCTCATGTTCCTAGAGAAACGCTATATAATTATCTAAAGTAGTATTCACTATTTCTTTAGTGGATCATGGCAAAAGGCATCGGCTCTTGATGCTCTAGTTCTTGAGGGTGTTGAGTTTGACCTTCAGGAATAATTTCCTTATCTTGAATGGGAAGAATAACAATAATACCCTCACAAGGATCCAAATATGCTATATCAATAGCAACTGTATGAATTGATTCAGGGATTAGAACCAATTCTACCTCAAAGATAATGTCTCTAATCTTATCTGTGACACCCACTATCCCGCATATAATAAAACATAAATAAAATCATACATGCCTTTAAAAAAAAATAATATAACAATTAAAATAAAAACATATCCTCAAGGGTAATGTGCATCACATCATCTATAACGTAAAACGTAGGAATCTGAAATAATCAAAATCCTTTAAAAACAAATTGCGAAAAACATAAATAATAAAACTAACCCAGATCCTGATGTCACATATCAAAGCTGGTATAGATATACCGATAATACATCGGAATAAAGCCTAATAACATAAATCATAAATCCTAACTACCGAGAGAGTTCTCCTCGGGATCACTCCTCGTTAGCATGTTCACCCTCCTCTGCATATACCATAACATATGCATAAGAATAGCAAAGAGAGGGGTAAGAAACACAATCATGAATATATGTAAACGGAACGGAATAGTAATTAAGATGACATACAACATACATCAATCAACACAGATTTAATCAATATATATATATCAAAGATGCATGTCAATGCGAATGCAACATCACTACTCCGTATGAATGTGGCCAAGAACTCTAACTCTGGAAAGACGATTAGGAGTACATGTCCGGTTATCAACATGGATGATATGCCAGACCATGGGCCATCCCCGAACACTCTCACTAATCCTGATAACGTATAGTGGCTAGTCAGGGTACTCAAGCTTATTCTTTAGGTCACTCCGACAATAGGTAGCTAGCCCATATCACCTGGAACTTCCATACCCAACGTACCCGCAAGGCCGGGATAACACCCATCGTGGCCTCCACTATCACGATTCATCATTTGCTTTCCACCTAACATATCAACGTCAACGTATGATGCATGTTATGCTCAACAACATGAAAACACATGCCCAACCATCCACCATCATAATCAATCACATTGATTATCAACAATGACCATCCGCGATGATCATCAAACAACTAGGCGCTAACCATCGTTATTGCCTTTATCAACATTGCCAATATTATCATATCATCATTATTAGTGTTAACGTTCATTTCTATATTATCAACCTTGAATTATGATCTCACAGTCTTCTTTTTCTCATTACCCTATTCATTTCTTCTTCACAACAAAATTTGGGTGAGAAACCCAGATTCGCTAGGCGAATCGTGGCTCGCGAGGCTAGCCCAAGAGCTCCTAAACAGGTTCTCAGATTTGCTAGGCGAATCCTGGATTGCGAGGCGAGCCAGAGAGCCCCAATATCTAGTTCTCTCATTCGCCTCGCGGATTACAATCCGCTAGGCGAATCACGTCAGACCACGGATGGTCTCGCTGTCTCGCCTCGCGAATGGCTATTCGCCAGGCAAATCATGACAGATGTGGGAATCTTAAGAATTTCTCTAAGTTATCCCTATGCCTATCATCCCATCTCTCAAGAATCATTCCTATGGTTTTCCAAAACTAATCCAATATTATCAATCTCACCTCTCATAAAAACTCATTCATTATGGGGTGCCAAACGTCCTAAAGCTATGTTCTTTCACGAATCCTATTTTCTTTATTGTAACGCACATCATCATCAAGTCATCATTATCAATGCACATCATAAAATCTCATCAATGCATATCGTATCTATATTCATACTATTTATCGCACATCATAATATTTCAATCATATCATCAAGACAAACACCCATAATCATAATCATAGAACCATAAACATATATATTTATACAATATTCACATAGGCATGTACATGGCATATACATAACATACACATAATTACACTCATAGCATATACATAGGCATTTACAATGCATATAGACAAACATATAGGAGTCATGGGTTAACCCCTTCATCTTAACCTATCCCAAAATCCACATACTCATGATCTATTTCTTCCCCCATACCTGGTATGACGATCACAATGAGCAAAGAAAGGGAAAAGGTCCGGAAAAGGTTACGTCTCACGAATGCTCGATCTCACGACGCTTGACTTGACGATTACAGCCCCAAAAGGTTCGAGAGCAGCAACTAGGAAGAGGGCTTGTGATGACAGTGATGCTCTTCAAGTGAAGGAGGCGAAGAACGATGAACAATAGTGCAATCTCCTTCAAGAATCCTTGGAAAGGGTTTAGAAATCCTTGTTTGGAGAGGAAGAGGCAGTTTCTAGGAGTAATTCGACTTAGAAAATAGGTTTAGGTCGAGTCTTATGGTACAAATATGAGTTAGGGTCATTATGGGCTGATTAGAAACCCAAAAACACGATTCTGCTGCGCGCAGATTCGCCAAGCGAATACATGTTCGCTAGGCGAACCAGAGAGCTGCAAGAATCTGTCTGCCAGATTCGCTAGGCGAAGTTCCTTCGCTACGCTAAAATATATAAGCCGAATTTGGCCGTGACTCCTGAAATAATACTTGTAGATAATTCTCTAAGCTTTCCAACGCATCCAAGATTGCCTCAATCGGACGTCTAGAACTCAAGATATGAACAAAACCGTGAAATAGGTCGTAAGGCGATAAAGTGATTAAACTATTTTTAAAGACCAAACTATCCCAACCATAAATCTAAACCTCATGGGCGAGCATAACCACATATATTGGTCAAGAATAATACATAATAATATGTATTAATATAAGGTGAAATTTGGAGTGTTACATTATCTCCCCCCCAAACTCAATATCTTCAAAGAACTAGTCAGTTACTGTCTCAAGGTTTCTTTAATTTGGGATTAAAAAATTCACATACCCCTTTTACCTTTCAGAGTAACCAATACTGTAACCAATTACTATTTGGGACTCCAATTTCCTTCACGAGGCTTATAAGGCCTTGCCTTAGTTGGATGTTCCCATGCTTGAAAGTGATTGAGCGGCAACCTTATTGGTACTCTGTCAAGCATTTAAGCTGCAATTTTTAGTGTTACTCTCATAGTGACTCAGGTAAGGTAGAATGACTAGTCATATTCCTCACCATACCTTTAAGAGTCATTACTAGGACATAACTATATTCTTGATAGACATGTTCTGATCTATTTAACTTTAATGCATTTAATACAAACGATAAAATGTATAAGGCTAATGGAATCTAGGATTCCCTCATACAAGTTGCTCAACTCTATTTATATAGATGTGCCCTGAATGTTTGTATCATAGCACTTCTTAATTTCACTATCAACTTTACACTTAGTGTCATATGATTCCTCACTCAATGTTTTACAACAAGAGGTTTCAATACCAAGCAATTATAGTTTGTCCAGCCCATAACTTAATTGGTTCCTACAATATTTGAATTTAAAAGATAAATTGAATCCATCGTTTCTAAATGAACAAATTATTCTGATTTGTTCAATAAGAAACCAAAACCAAATTTCATCTAAATGATGACTAAACCAAAATGTCTTTTAATTTCAAATATTAGCCAATAACAACAATCTGAAATGTCAATAGCCTTATCCTTTACTGACTTGGTCAACTCCAACATAGATGCACCTTTCAGCATCACTTGGCCTTCATCAGTTCAGACAATCTTTTATAGGCGTGCCAAAAATGATATTTGGGACATTTCTTCTTTAGATACCTGATGTTTTTAAAAAAAAAATAATTGTGACCCTAGTTATTTCTTTTGAGACGGGCCTTAGCAGCTTTATCCTTAGTTTTCATTTGTTAGCCCTTATCCTTAGAGGTATTTGTTAAATGAGAACAATTTATCGTCTCTTGCTTCATTGTTTCCTTTTTTGCACACCTTATGAAATGAATCCATTCAGATATCATTTCTTTTTATAACAACTATAAGTTGACTTAAACTAACTGAATTGTACATGAAGGAATACTAAATGCTAAATGCATGGGCAAGTCGTTAGACAGCCCACGTTTTAGCGCCTTAAGTTTATGAGCAAGATTGGATATTCCCATAACGTGCTCCTTATATTTCCTTTGCCTTTATACTTAATGAAAATCTAGCTCTCCAATAGGTGCTTGTTTTCGTCTTTATTGCTTTTAGAAAGCACTTTTTAGCTTCAGCAAGGAAATCTCTGGCATTAATTATGCCATCCAAAATAATACCCCTAAAGGTATTTGGAATATCGTCCTTTATGATCATAAGACTCATGCAATTGGAGCGGTCCCACTTCCTATACTTGATTCTCTCTTCAGAGAAACTGAATTTTGTGAGAGAAGGTGGTTTTCTCCATCCTTATGCAAGGTCAAGATCCAAGAACAATCTTAATGTTCTCCTTTCAATCCCAAAAATTCAAAACTTTTGAGGATCGAAATTGAATTAAATCAACAGATACATAAGCAATATTAGCTTAAAGAGAACATAAGTACCGCAAAGATACTCACCAAAATACCTTGTGCACCATTAATATTAAGTCTTTGGACAATAACATTAATTGCTAGGGGTATTTTATTGTAATGATCAAACACTGGTGATAATTTCTGTCAAACAACATCTATCTTTGGATACTCTGTTATTCACATTAAAAGAATCTTTATAATCACTATGCGTTTACCATCACAGGTGTGAATGCAACCCTGCCAAATATTAACCTTCCGTTGGGCCGATTAATATCCGCATGGATGTACACCCACATAATCTTTAATATTTCTTTTGAGTGATTTCCATAAGAGGGGCCACCTTGGCGACTTCATGCTTTAAATGACTCACACTCACTCGAAATCCAAATTGGCAAATTGAAGACCCAAACAACATATCAAGCGCACCATTAATCCCCAATCTTCGGATTGTAAGAATTAACTGCAAGTGATACTCTCAACGCAGTGATCAAATATTGATGATAAATCCTGTCAAATAATGGTCACCTTCGAGCATCCCATTATCCACTTGGAAAATACTTTATAATCACCACACTTTTATCATCACAGGTATGTAATTATCCGGCCAAGCTATGCCTTCCTTCGGGCCGACAACAGCTCACATGGATAACTCCATACTACATCTTTTGTAAATTTAATTGAATCAAATTTACGCAACAAAGGTTACTTCGGCAACGTGTTGTTTCAATCAACTCAACCAAAATTACTAGACAAGTTTAATGGGAGGTCCCGAATTTGCCCTTTTCATACTAAAAACATGGAAACCTGAATGTGTAGTGTGAAAAGAACCTTTTAAAAAAAAAAAATCTTCCAATATGTGAACTCTCCAAATTGATGGTTCTATAGTTCTAACTTTGGTCGTTAGAGTCTGGACCCATTTCGAAATATTGCCCACAACCATAGGTAAACTATTAGAAGCGGCAATACCCTCGAAAGGAATCACTCTAAGTTAGGCATTCGTGATAACTAAACAGGAAGTACATCCAAAATTGCTACCACTACTCAACCACTTTCCTATCTCAAGTTGTACTCAGGCCCAGGTATAGGGTCCCACTCATAAGTGTGTGAGAAATATGTGAAGAAAAAAAAACTCTTTCAAAAGCAAATAAACCAAAAGCAAATAAAATCCCAATAATCCAAAATTTCAAGAATGGTGCAACCAAAAATTCCAGAATCGTGCAGCCAAATTAAACATAAAAACAAACCTCACGTAAACTATAAGCCATCATCCACCATATAGAAAAATCAATACATGTATAGGATCAAGTATCAACATTCTTTTACATTAACTTAATGGCCATATAAAATATATATGCTATATATAAGACTAAAGATTTACGCGCAGTGATACACGTTGCAATATATTGCTATATATAATTGCAATTCCATAAAAATAAAAATAAAAAACAATCACGTACAGTGATTCACGTAAACACCAATCAATTCCGAAACTGGATCTGCATCTTAATTCATTTAATCAATTTGCAATTCATGCCAACACACATACTTGGGAAGCTTAAAACGTAAAAGCCCCAAAAGCTATTTATACTTTCATCATTCCTAATTTTCAAAATTAGGATTCATACAAATATGATATTTAAAAATCCTAATAATCTAATAGTGATGACTACTCTAATATCACTTGTTAGATATTTTCTTTATATTCTTTATTCTTTATGCGGAAGCATTATCTATAGGCATACATCCTAGAGCAAATTAACCATACAGCCTAGGATCAACATCATGCCAGATTACTAGGATTCGTTATTTATGAATATACCTAGATCTATAGCGATTCCTGACTAAGTGTTCTTCAAAAGATGAACTTGATCACTAACCTTCACGAACGGAGGGCGGCAATCCTGAAACACGGAGAGGGAGAGAGAAAAGAGAGAGACGGGTAATGAACACCCGTTGGCTTGTGGTTCTTCCTCAACCGGAACTCCTTATGCCTTAGTCGCTCTTCAGATGGGGAGAAAAGGCGATATGTCATATTGTCCGGTGTATTGGGGACCATAGTTTATATATAGGGTGATGGCCAATTAGGGTTCCCAATATTCCGAAATGGGCCATCAGTGACATCCACTCATATTTAGCCCATATCAATTAACTAATTTATTATCAAATCAGAAATCTAATTAGCCTTATCATTTAATTTGATCACATATCAATTAAGGCTCCTAATTGATAAATAACTAATATAATTAATTGACGATATCTGCCCACATTATGACATTGGAATATAATTAAATAAAAAATATTCCAACACAAACAACTTCAAATCTCGTCAAACGCTCTACATACTCAGTCTCATCAGAAGAATCTGTGAGAATTATTAACTATTATTACAACAATAAATATATCAAAATCACAAAAAAATTAATTATATTATTAATTATTATTAAGAATATCGAAATCACAAAAGAAATTAATAGTATTATTAATTATTATTTAAGAATATCAAAATCACAAAAAAAAAATTATATTAAATTTAAATTTATTCATAATATCAAATAATAATGATAAAATTATTAAATATTATTACAAAAATTAATAATAAGGAAACTATAGTTTCCGTAAAATTCTGTAATTTTGGTACATTACGGAAATTATAGTTTCCATAAGATAGTGTAATTTAGAAAAACCTACAAATCCTTGCGCAGTATGCATGAAAAGAACTAATACGTACCAGGGTCGCCGTGAAAAAAATATTATAGTTGCTCTCCTTATCTTACTCATTGTGTTCCCCTCTACAGCCTTTCAGTAGGTGACAACGGAGTTGGGTGAGATTGGGTTGGGAGTAAGAATAAAATGAGTAAAGAGGAGAAGAAAAAGAAGAAATATAGGGGGCGGGGAGGAGTTTGATCAGAAATAGGAAAGTTAATTGTGGAAAAATAGGTTAGTATAAGGTGAAATGGTAGAAGGGTATTTTAGTAATTTAGTGGGGGGAAAAATAGAGAGGGATGGTAAAAATAGTAATAAGTGGGGTATGAAAAGCAAATTCCAAAATTATATTTTCAAGAGGCCTAAAGTTAGGGCTTCACTAGCTTGGACTTCGGGTCGGCCCTGATATCCATGTGAGTCCATTGTTCCCGTCCTCTGTTTCGTGAGTGTATAGACCAGAACATCTTTTTTTGGCTCTGTTTTTATTTTAATGTTTTTTTTAGTTTAATTGTAGTTTAACTTTTTTTTTAAAAAATAAAAAAAATAGATGTTTAAAATATTCTTTTCAAAGAAGGTTATTCAAATTCAAATATTAAAAAAAGCAAAAGGATAAAAAACGAAAATGAAAAATCCTTTTAAAAAGTTTTTTAGTTTTTCTTTAAATAAATTCTTGTGAAAACTAAAAATAAAACCTCTTCAAAAATTAAAACCAATAAATAAGTCAAGCATTTCTTATAAGAATTACATGGCTTTGAATTTCTCATCGCAGCAGGAAATACGTAGGAGCGGGATTAATCATCCAGTCAAGATGAAACTACATTTTCCTTATTTTCGTGTTTCTTCTTTATTTTTGAATAGCTAATGAAAATAATTGAAGTTATGTTATTTAGGGATGCTCTATAGACTCGAGTATCATTCTCAATCCCTTAGGTTTAAGATTGGTCTGTGGACATGTGTTATGTTCAACCTCGCTTAAGACTTATCAATATTCAAAAAATAGAAATCATATAAATTAAAAATAAAATCATGAAAAATTTATTGTTTTTTCTTTCCGTTTTTGTAAATTAATGACTAATTGAATTAAGTGAATTTGTGCAATTTAGGGATGCTCTATGAACCTGAGTGTCATGTTCAACCCCTTAGATTTGAGATTGCTCTGTGGACATGTGCCATGTTCAACTTCGTTTAAGACTTTCCAACATCTAAAATTAGAAGCAAAATTAAATAAGAAATAAAAATAATCACAAAATAGAAAATCTTCTTTTTGGGTTTTTAATTCTTCTATTTTATCTTTGTAAATGACTAATCAAATAATTGAACTTATGTTATTCAGGGATGCTCTGTGGATATGCATGTCACGTTCATCCCTTAGATGGAGGTTGCTCTGTGGGCATGTATCATGTTCATCCTCGTTTAGGACCTATTCTCATATACAAATAGCAATAAAAAATATAATCACGAGACAAAATAATTTATTTATTTCTTTTTTTCCCTAAGATCCTTTGTTATAATTTTGTAAATAATGAATAATTGTTCTTTCTATGTTCTAGTAAATAATTTTTGGGGTAAATAAGTACGTTAAAAATCGTTAATTATTTGCATAACTAATTTGGATAATTATTTTTTTACGGCCCTATTAGGGGTACTGTGGAGTTAAGTCCTCAACCTTCCTTATGCGCAAGTGGCTCCCGAACTCGATTTGGTTCCAAAGACCATTCTTTAAAGGTTTTTCAATTTTTTCCAAGTTAAATAAAATTGGTGACGACTACCACAATTTCTTAAACTTACTTCTTTTTATCGCTGTTTCCTTTGCGATTTCGGTCGCAACAGTCCCCATCCAATTGTGAAGCCCCGTAGAGTTCGATATATTAAGTTTTGATGATGCCAAATATTGTTTGTTGAAATGCCAAATATTAATCGTGGAAACATGTAATACACATATATTTATAAAATAGTATATTGTTTGATGATATATTCGATTATGTTTTAGGAAATGACAAACACTAACCATAAGCATGCAGGATAAAAAGAAAATATAAATTACAAGCATTCAAGTACTCAAAGGTTGGCAAAGCAAGAAATGAAAAAGCTAGGAGTATCAAAGTTTAAAGCATTAAAACCTCAAGCAAAAATTGAATAAATATACTAGTTCTTAGATGTCTTGTAAGGATATGATGACTACACTCACTTTGGCTCATTTAATCAATTTAACTAAAACACTAAGATTTTGGGTAAAAGGTTTTTAGTCAAACATAAAATTAGCAAAGTGTTTTTCAAATTAGCTTCACCGTAAAAATGTTTCAATCGATTGCATTATTCTTTCAATGGATTGCTTATCATTTAAATCTCTATCTATTGAAATTAGCTTTTCAAACGATGCAATTTCAATTGAAATCAGTTTTTCAAACGGTGCAAGGTATATCCTATTGAAATCAATTTTCAAAAGTTGCAATTTCAATTGAAATCAATTTTCAATTGGTGATAGGTGCATATTCAATTTCAAATGAATAAAATTCAAAACCAATATTATAAAGCATTTTCTATTGTTGAATTAGATTGAAATAATTGGTCAACAAAAGTATATACCATTTATATAGATTGCAATCGGTGCAATAATTTCTCAATCAATTATATGCCTTATAAGAACTGATTTACGTGAACTCTCTAAAGAAAAGTACAGTGACACACCTACGAAAACTTAGAGCGGTCTCTCTCTCTCAACCATCACTTTGCTTCTCTTTTCCTTCTTCCTTGTTTGTCGGAGGAGGTGGTTTTGCACCATTTTTTGGCCTAGAATCACTCATCTACATGGTTTTTTTCTCTCCTTTTACCTAGATAAGTGATTTTTTCACATAAATCTGGCTTTTCTTTCGTATTTTTCCGTGATTTCGTCGTCTGAGTACGACGTTGTTTTGTTCGTCGTCTTGGTGCGGCGTTGTTGGTTTCTCGTCTTGTTGTAGTGTTCGTTTGGTTCAGATTGACAGATCAACTTCGATCTATTACAGATTCAATCAAGACTTGGGCATCAACGTTACAGATCCGGAGGCATGGGTATTCCGGTCACTTTGATTTTGTCACATTTGTAGGTATTTTGCCGTTTTATGCTATTAATCTGGGTGCTGTGGGTTTATTCGCAGATTCATCCTTTTCGGTTTTTAACGATGTTGAATTTGTGTTATTTTCGATATTTTACCAATTTAAATGAATGAATATTTTTTTTTAGTAAAAAAAAAAAAGAACTGATTTACACAATCTGTTTGTGCTTCAACCGTTTTAGCTTTTATTCAATATACTTACTTCACCGATTGGGATTTTATTTTCAATCGATTGAGCTTTGCTTTTCAATCGATTACCATGTTGAGAAAACGTGCTTAATTGAGTCTGGAATTAAATCAATAGATTGACTAAATATTGGCAATCGATAGGCAACGGTGAATTGCTCAACAATGGCTAGTTTCTTGAAATCAACTCTGTTATGCCTAAACGGAGCAATAAGAAATACGATAGTGAATAGTTTCTAAGTCCTAGTCTCTATGAATTCCCCTTTTTCTTGATGTCTTGACCTCCCTTATATAGCCTTCTAAGGAGCATAAGGTGTGTGACTAATTCATTGGGTTGAGTCTTGTTGGGCCTCTTAGAATGGGCTATGTCTTTAAATGGGGCCCCTACCGAATATGATAGGAACAAGAGTCTCCCAAGTCTTGAGTCGAGGTCGGCGAAAAGACTTGTACTTGTCTCTCATCAGGTCCCCTTTTCCCTCCCCTTTCTGCCCGAGATGATCACTTGGTCGTACACCTTGATTTTATCTTTATTCATGTCCTGCTCTGAGATGGAAGGTTATGTCTCCTTGGAGTTTTGAGATATTGTTTCACCTTCATATCGGGCTTCACATGAGCCTTTGGATGGGTCTTTTCATATTTCCTTTGTTATTTCGTCTGGTCATTTCGTTCTTCCTGGTGTCGTTAGATGTAGTGATTGTTCATAAACCAATGATCTTTAAAGCCTATCCACAACCTTCCATCCTCTTCACTTTAGATTCTCCCATCTTCTTTGCGCTTGTTTCCTCTCAATAGTGATGGTCTAATTTGCTCCCGACTTGATGTCTTCAAATAACTCAGTTTTTATCATTCCTATTGGGGAGTTTTCTCCCGACTTCATTTTCTCAAGAAATGTCCCGACTTGACAGTCTTCGTTTTCTCAGAAGGGTCATCATCTCGACTTCACTTCTTCCAGAAATGTCCTGCCTTGATGGTCTTCGTCTTCATTTTTAAGAAAGAGATGTCTCTCGACTTCTTAAGGGAGCGTTGTCCCGTCATCATTTTTAAGAAGAAGACGTTGCTCCACTTCTTTAGGGAGCGTTGTCCCGTCTTCTGTAAATCCCCCTATATGAGAGGCTAGGGGTCTTTTTATATAATCTCTTTGGTGGGCCTTTAGGAAGGTAGTAGCCTAATTTGGCTTAGACTTCAAGGAATTGGGCCTTGTCCAATTCTGGGAGGAATCGGAGTCCCCCAAGTCTTGAGTTGAGTTCAACGAAAAGGCTTGTGATGAGTTCTTTTGGAATTGTCCCGACTTGATCTTCGTCTTCTAAAAATGTCCCAGCTCGATCTTCGGAAGGAACTTGGGCTTGGTCTCTCTTCTCTCTTCATTTTTCTGGGAGGGGAGCTTGAGCTTAGTCATTCGCGGGAACCTCCAAGTTCCAAGCTTATTTATGGTAAAAGGGCTCCCGGAATCGAACTTCCCATGTGTTGGAAGGAGACTAGGCTTGACCTTGCTTTTAACTTTTCTGAGGGAACTTGAACTCGATCTCTTGTGGAGGGAGCTAGAGCTTGACCTCTTTTTGAGAAGGCTTAAGCCCGACTTCTTCTTCTTCAATCTTCAAGAAGAAGATGTTGCTCGACTTCTTTGAGCGATCGATTAACAAGACGTGAACTTTTTATTGAATAGGGGTCATACCCCAATTTGGTTTTCTTTAAGGAGCGAGTGAAGGTGGGCTCTAGCTCGGCTTGAGTCCTTATTTCCTTTAATTCTTCTAACTCAGGAGCTACTTTCTTTCTCGGGAAAGTCCAAATTCGACTTCCTTCCTTGTTCTAAGGGAGCTTTGGCTCCTTCCTTTTTAAGAGAATAGCTCGAAAGCTACTTCTTTATCTTGGGAAGATCACGCTCAACCTCCCTATTTGATTTTAATAGAGCTTTGGCTCATTTTCCTTTTATGAGAGGATAGCTCGGAAGCTATTTCTTTTCTGCGAGCTTGAGGTTGGCTCTTCTAGCGAGCATTGGCTCGACTTTTGTTCAACGCGAGCTTTTGCTTGGCTTTTCTTTTTTGGGACCTTGAGCTCGGCTTTTCTTGCAAGCATTGGCTTGGCTTTTCTACAATGTGAGCTTTTGCTTGGCTTTTCTTTTCTGCGAGCTTGAGCTCGAATTTTCTCGCGAGCTTTTGCTTGGCTTTTCTTTTATGCGAGCTTGAGCTCGGTTTTCTTGTGAGCATTGGCTCGACTTTTCTTCAATGTGAGCTTTTGCTTGGCTTTTCTTTTCTGCGAGCTTGAGCTCGGCTTTTCTCACGAGCATTGGCTCGACTTTTCTTCAATGTGAGCTTAAGTCCGACTTAGGTGCGAGATTTTACTCGGCTTTTGGTGCGAGGTTTTACTCGGCTTAGGTGTGAGGTTTTACTCAGCTTGTGGTGCGAGATTTTACTCGGCTTAGGTGCGAGGTTTTACTCGGCTTTTCTTCAATGCGAGCTTGAGCTTGACTTTTCTTCTTTGCAAGCATTTGCGTCGACGTTGTATGTCGGGCTTGATAAGTCCTGTTTTCCTGTATCATTTTAAAACGTGCAATACCTGCATGCTCAAGTGTTGTTGATGAGCATGTTATGTTATTTAAAGAATAATGAGAGCAGTAATTACAACACCTTGATGAGTATGGTAATAGACATTTAGGAATAGGCATACAAAACCTCATGATGATGAATGGCTTGTTGGGATAATGTCAAATTTGAATGCAAGTTTAGCCAAGAAAATCAAATGTGGCATGACCATACAATTAATTTTGGAAAATTGTAATTAATTTTGGAAAATTGTAAGTAGCAAGAAATACACTATAATCAAGTGACCATGGCAGCACTAACAATCAAGGTAGACCTCTCTACTATATCCAGAGAAAGAAGAAAGTTGTACAAATGTGATGACAACTTTAAAGTTATTGAACATATTCCTCATTGTGGAAGCAGTAAAGTGCTAAACATGCTTAATTTGTTCACATGTTGCTTCAGCAGAATGTAACATGGAAGGTGCAATGCAGATTTGACATATAACATTTATTACTTTGACAAATAATTTTTTGAACCAAGAAACCATGGAAGGAAAGTTACTTGCATTTTTAGTACTCGTAGATAATACAATTTAATTCCATTCAATTTGATTCTATTGTTTTTATTTTTACTGCTCATGGTAAGAAGAACATAATTTTAAAAACAAGGAAGGTATATCATTTTACATGTTTTATAATGCATAGACTTTTTGCAACTATGCCAGTATGCACTATTTATAGGGGAAGCAGACCTTTAAAGCAATACTTAAAATAACAAGTGAGCTATGGACAACCAAAATAATTTCTTAAATAGAATAAGATCAATAGTTTACCAATAAGCCATAAAAATTAGCAATGAATCCAGCAACCATTCGTGGCTTCTGTTTCAAAAGGAATGTGCTAAAAATATCTTGAGATGACAGTAGAATTTCAGCCATACCATCAGAGGAAGACCCCAAATCTTGGCAAAATTGACTCTCTCCAGCAGAAACAGTAGATCAATTCTACACGTGCATCAATGAGAAAAAGCTATAACACTTGAGATAATGCATATCTAAGGATGCTTGTTTTGATGACTATGCCTTCACGAAACTGTATGTAAGTGATGAATTTATTAGAACGGCTTACTGCTAGCATGGGCCAGAATGCGAAATTCAGAGTTTTTAACCAAACTAATTAAACTTCACTATTACATGCATTGTTGTCATCCATGGCATGATGCTGTTATCGGTGGCGCTACCATGTCAGCACTTTCATGCAAGTACTTTCAAATAGAAAAGTCCAATAAGTGAGTGAATATTGTAAAATTTGATAAAAGCTTAATAGGGATAAAAGAATCTTCCTTCACATATGTTTAACCATGTTCGAACAACAATCATTATTTCGAAATCAAATATTTTCAACTACATCTAACAGATATAGAACTCTTGTAATGCAGTATTTGTTGATAATATTATGAAACTATCCTATGAAATAATTAGTTTTGTGAATGCAATTCGTTTTAAACTCCTCGGCGACAAGAATATCACAGCCTAGCATTGTGCTCTTTTATGATTGGCAATGGCCAGAATATGTTGCTAAAATTTTTTGACATGTGCTTTACACTCCGCAATGATTCCACTTGTAGTTCAAACTATCTTGCCAATTCTTAACAAAGATGCAAAAGTCTCATTGTATGCTACAACAAGTTAGCTTATACATGTATATAGTCAATGCACATCATTTAGCATTAAAGTTAACAAACATGTGACATTCAATGTAAATGGCAACTATGTAAAGGGGTGGTCATGTTATAACATAAGTGCCTAATATGATTGGTCGTATCAATGGCCGATAGAGCAAGCCACTGGAGAGCTTTACCTGTTTTGGCTTTGGCCCGAGTGAAGGAAAGCTCTATTGAGACCTCAATGTTTTGCAACCTGGATGGAAGGGCACTCTTAGTATTGCTAGGAAACTCATGATATTATGTGTCCCTCATATTCAGAGGAAGGGTTGTTGGGTGAGATGCAACCACATCAGTCTGACTGCTTAAGGGTCTTAGCAGAGGTGCTCTAATAAATAGTTTTAATAACATGGATCATCTCATGTTCAGAGACTTTTAAAAACTAAAATTTTTGCGAGTCAATTGGCATCACTGCAACTGCCATACATTTTTACTAAATCTTCAAATTTCAAATTTCAGTTTTAACACCTCATCAGTGATACCGGATTCTCAAATTTGACTTGGGCACTTCATCAAATAATTTGTAATTATCTCATACTACCCTACCCACTTGTTTTTCAGGAAATAATTAGTCGTGCCTCACCAACTATATGTTACTGAAGAAATTATATTATAATATTATGTGTAATGTACTGCAAAATCATGGCTCTGAAAAATTGCGAACATGTTGCTTTAGCATAGTGCAGAACTTAGTTAAAACATAATCACCATATGAGAGATAGCTCTAAATCCAGCACTTATGAGGCCGTAGTGTTGCTAGACGGTGGATCTGTGGGAGCTGATGGTGGCACGTAGTTGAACTGGTTTGAGCGACCGCATGGAGTGGAAGGAGAGTGACCAGTGGCTAGTGGTACACGGTGGGTAGAGAGATCCGGTGGAGATGCTATCGTCTGGCTAGACGTCTGGGTCTGGTTCAGTTGTTCCCCATGGATCTGAGACCTAAGATGACGGTAGTAGGGGCGATGGTTGGTGGTTGAATCTCCTTCGTTCGGCTGTGCTGAGCATGACGATACTCGGGTCCTCTGATCGGTACTTCTTCTCCATCATGATCACCAAAATGAGGTGTGGTCAGGAGGCAGTTTTACCTTACCCCATGACGCGCGCTAATTGTTCTGCCAAAACAGAGTAATAAGAAATACAATGGTGAATAATTTTTAAGAGTAAACTCGTATGATGCCCGTGCCTTTGCACGGATCGCGTTCGTTTTCACGCATGTTTTAAAACGGATAGAACACCACAACATATATTCAATTTAGTATTCGAAAGAATCACAACAATAACAATTCAAAGATTTGTAGTGAAGTACATGAAATACTAATCATGTAAGTGTCATAATAGTAACTATGATAATATTTATGCACAGCAGAAGTAGAATGTGTAGAGATTACTTGCTGAACCAATCTTCAAATTTGAATGAATCTCATTCCGATGATTTCAAGAGTGAAGTCCAATAGCTTATTCTACCCACTCTCTCTTGCTAATAATAACTACTAAGATGTTTACTTTATAATTATTTCAATTCAAATTACCACAAACTGACAAACAAAATATTAAAAAAATTAAAACTTCCAAACAAATTTTCTTAATTTTGATTTCCTTGAGCTTGGAAGAGTACAATTCAACAACTGCTAATTCAACTCCCCTCAATAAAAGACCTCTTATCAACCATAACCTTCCATTAAGAGCAATCATGCTTACAATCAAAGTAAATCCCACCATAACAAATTTGGTAAATTAAATCATTGAGAGAAAATATTAGACTTTTAAAAAATTTGAGCAAAAGTGACTTTGGTTTTTATGCATGCTTTAAAATTATTTGTGTATACAATTAAGTATTTACTTAAAATGATATATTGATTGTTTTGCCTTGACAATGCACCTATTATATTAATTCTGAAGTTAAGCCATAAATAGCTCAAACTCCATTTTAGTTCATCATGAAATAGCAATAAGCAAACAAATTTTGCATGCTCTAATGTTTTTAACGAGAGACCACTCCTTGAGTAAAAAAATCATAATAGTGAATGCTTTAAGAAGTTATATTGTCACAATCCAATATTATGTAAAATGCCAGCAATTGTACTTTCTCGGAACATTTCATGTATGGCTTAACACTTCAATAAAGTAAGAAAATGATTGGATTCATGACTACGCCTGGAGCATTCTTCCAAATATGTCTTGCAGTGTCCTGACAAAATTAAATTTAGGACAAAATTTCACTCAAAATGCATCTCATTCTGTGGAGGAATGATGGGAGGAAGTACTTGACCATACATATCTACCCATGTTCAATGGCCTTCTGTTACCTCCTTAATAACAAAGTTGCCTTGTTCCACATCAACACATATTTGATCCTTGTTGTCCCTCTCCCGAAGGGTCAGTCACTGATGATGTTGAATCTACAATGATAGCAAAAGACACACCAAGTTTATGAGAAATTTAGCAAGAAAGTGAAGGAGGCCAAAGATGAGAAATACAATAGCTAAAATGACTATTATAAAAATAATTGCATGGTTTATTCTATTGCCAGATGAAGAAGCTAGAGGTGGGGATAATTCTTTCCTGCAGTCAGAACCGAGGTAATGAAGAACCAGAAGGTGGGAAAAGAATAGTGGGGTTATTGATAGCATCACTGCTATGACAGATTTGACATTGAACCAAAATCATTTTAGAATAGTCTTTGTGTCAGTGTTTGAGCATGCAAGCAGAGATAGTGTCAACTATGTAAAGTTATTATCTCTGCTTCTTTTGGGATTCAACCCAATTCACACATTGTGAAAAACAATGCCATCATCTTGGTCTTATCATCTTGGTCTAACTGCAACTCAATTCTTTTAACTGAGACTTTTATTGGTCTTCTTGTCACATCCAAATCATTTTAAGTGCAATTCTACTATCTTTTCCTCGATAGGTGTCACTTCTACTTTTCCTATACATTCATTCCTAATCATATTGTATGCTAACTCATATGATGCAGCATTCTCATTTCTGCTGCACATAATCTATGCAAAATTGGAAATTGAAATAGCATATTATATAATAATAGAAACAACAAAAAAGGGGGATGTGAAGTAATAGAGTTACCCGTTCATTGAACCCAGCTTATTTAGTTTTAATCAGAAGAGAAGTTGCATAACCTGTTCAACTGTTCCAGCAACATCCTTAGCATCAGTTGCAGTCATTGTCTGAAATCTTATAGGATGCCCATTACCAACAGCCACGTCACTAACCATCACCCTCCTTCCCTAGAAACTATACATTCAAGTTATTACCCATGAATCAGATGAAAGTAAAGTAAGTTAATAACCATTGTAGCTAAAAACAACTAAAAAATAATTAGAAATGTCACCAATCATCACTATCCTTGCCTCCTTGTTTTTTATTTAGTCAAGTAAAAAACACAATAAGCAGGTAGAGTCCAAAATGGGATGCTGCATTAAGAACCCACCCTTATTTCTTCTGCCCACCTAATGTCACCAATAATTCTTGGGGGTCTGTTACTAACAGATTGCTCATTTAATAAATGACATCGAAACATGCTCTGCCATCACAATCAGCTCCATGCAAAACAGTTTACAAATTTTCAGAAACCTTTAAAAAGGAACTAATGGCATAAATGCATAGGAAGCTAACACACACACCCACCAGCCTACAGACCCACCAACATGCATGATAGAAGTCGAAATAGTGTAGCAAGCATAGTTAGGACCACAACATTAATAGTGCAGTAAGCAAAGTTAGGACAGCAACATTGATGAATTTATACTGATTTTATGTCAATCATAAATCTTATTTCAGAACTTTCATGCTAGCATTAGCATAGTAGTAGTGCGGTAAGCAGCACCAGCACAAAAAATAGAAACAATTAAAGTCAATGAAATTATCCTGATGTTATATCAATCATCAATCATTATTCTTATTTCAGAACTTTCATGGGAAAAATAGAGTAACATAAAGCTGGTACAAATTAATAATCAAGCACGGAAAAAAAGATAAAGCATAAAAGCATATTGGAAAGGAATTTCAAAAAAGGTGGGTTTGAAGGATCCTTATTTGATTCAAATGTACCGAATATAAAATGCATGGATAAACATCAACTGAATAAAGATAGTAAACAACCATATGAGTATGCGCCTATGAATTTCCTAACAATATATATGAAAATGCAGATAGCAATAATTCAAAAGTTGTTTAAAAGGAAGTTATTAAACTTCAGGTAAACATAAGGATAAAAATAATGAACTAAAAAGCTCAAAAGGCAGCATAGTTTTACGCATAATGTTATCTAGAAATTAAAAGACAATTTGAAGAATTACACTGCAATAGCAGCAAAGCAAGGAAAAGTTAATTCTGAGACTCCCCATTTTAATTCCAAGTAGCAGCTATATGCAAGGAAATTAACCTATATAGTGGCAGGGTTATAGAAGTGCCATGCCCAATTGGCAATATCATTGATTTTTAGATTGAGTACAGGTCAAGAATATGTTTATTATGAGCACTATTATTGTGAATGACATACAACTTAAGAGTTTTTTTAACAAAAGCACCATTTGTTTTAACAAAAGTATTGTGCATGCTTGCATTGCTTACTTAGAAAACATATAAACTTAAATTTGAAAAATATTTCACCTCAATGCTACTTTTCCTTATAACACATCACTGGCATATTATGTATCAAACCAGTACTTATAACATCCTAATATCTTTTGGAACATGAGCACCACTTCTTATAGACTCCCAAGCTTGCTTTAACAACCTTATTACATTTAAACTTATTACACCTCAAATGAAAAACCAAGATCTGAAACCAAAAGGGGAAAGAAGAAAAAAGAGAACACAGAAAGAGAGATAGGAAGAGTTATGCCTAGTTACATGTATATCATTTAGCCTTATACTCTAGCTATCTGATTAAGAATAATAAACCATTTTGCTTGGTTATGAAAACAAAGAACGATTTGCTTTATAGCCCAGGTTAAAGAATTACAGAAAAAACTTTCATATTGTAGCCTTGTAAGTAGGATTTTTTCAATAACCTTATATGAAGAAAGAATTAAAATATACAAATTCAAAAAATCACCAACTTAGACAATTTCAGCACCCATTCAAAATAAGGAATGAAAATACCAAAAGAATTACACAAACTCCTTTTTAATATCACCATAGCAACCTGCACCTTGGTATAGATCTATAGAATGGAAAACACCTATATCAAATATCAAAAGATGCATATGAACGAAAGAGTAAGCATTATTGTAGTACTAAATGTGATGCACCTAGCAATATTTTAAGCATTAAGCTCTATCAGACTTGCACTTGTTGAATTAGCTATCCATAAGAACGAAAGATATGAAGAATGACGCACCAATAATGGTTTATAGAATTGGCCATAGCTATGAATATTCTGTTAACTATAAATATTTTGTTCTTCAAAACCTATTTTGCTAGATTTTTTAAAGATATTGGCAGGGACTTGATTTTTCAAAGATAATAGTAAGTGAATAAAACACTATATCAGTACTTAATTTAATTTTTAAATATGTCAGCCTTTTTAATAATTATAGAATAAGATAATGAAATGCTTGAAATGCACCATCATGCAACAAAAAGAGCAACGTGATATTAAAACAAAAACATAAAAGCACAATAAAAGAACCATGGCTTGGCCCAAAGAGGGTTGAAATGCAACCAACAATCTCCAAAACAGTCCACAGTTAGAAGTACAATCTCTTGAAACCTGAGTCCAAGCAAATGCAAAATATATCTCTATCTGAACTTTTGCATAACTAAAACAGATGACACACTATATAATCAATAATTTAACCAAGAAAATAGATATCAGCAGGTGGAGAGAGAGAGAGATTACCTGTTTAATAATCGAACATTGATGCAATAATAAAAGGGAATACATTAATTTTTATACCCGGTTCAGTGAACCAAGGATCGCAAAATCAAATATTCATTAAGGAATTTTAAAAAAAAATATTTGCTACAGTCCCTACCAAAAACACGGAGCATCATTTCTCTTGATTTTTCCAAAAAAAATTCCTAAACCAACTTGTGCATATATGACATCATCATGCCGTGGTCAATCTCCTAAAACTCCTATAAATGTTTCTTCTTATCAAAGTTATCATGATTATGAGTCAAAATTAAATATGTTGTGGTCAATCTCCATTTATTGATTGGGGCATTATATGCAAGTAAGGTTTGCTAAGCAACCGTAATCTCATGGGATGATGGCGTGAGTTTAGGTTGAACCAATAAAAAAGTTACTAAGTGGGTAATCACAAATACATAAAAAATTCAAAACTATATAAAAAGTTGTTCTAGTCATTTCTCAAACACCTTGTGTGCATAACACCTTATTTGGTTTCATTGCAGAGCTTAACAACACACCTGATTTGGTTTCATTGCAAAGCTTGTTGGCAGTTGCCTCACCTATTTTGGCAATGACTGCTTCATCGGCTCTCTAGAAAATATTCATATGATCGTCAAAAGGTAACCCTTAATTCAAAAAGTTTTATATAGCAAAGCAATACGCATTGGGGAATCAAACAATAAAAACCAACATGGATATTAGAAAAATTCTTGACATAAAAAGATATTAGACACAACAATCATTCTTCACTCACCCATAATGACAATCTCGGCTGCATTAAAAATATTAGTTGTGTATATAAACATCGATTTAAAAAAATTAAAAGGCAACAGATAAAAAATATAATATACCGTTTAAAAGCTTCACTTTGGTCTCAGTGAAATGAAATGAATAGAAAGCAAAAGCTTCAACAAAACAAATTAAAGAGCGAAGCTTTCTGAAGAAGCTTCCAACAAAAGAAGCAAGTTGATTTTCTTAAGCTTCAACAAAACAAAGAGAGAAGCTTTTTGAAGAAGCAAGTTACTGACCTGATTTTTAGCCAGAAAATGAGCGCAAGAGTTCCTGCCATTTTTCCTCGTAGAGTGAGAAGGTGTTAGGTCAAAGAGAAAAACTAGTGAGAGATAAAATGAAAAGTCAAAAGAAATCAAACCAATTTAGTTGGCAAAGAAAAAATTCTCCAGAACCTTCATCGTTTGAGCGGGAAATTTTTTGCTAAGAAATTGACACGTGTTTCAAGGGGGGGGTTTTTGTTTTCTTCTTCTTGTTATTGTTTTGTTATTATTATTACTAGTATTTTCACCCGTGCTATACACGGGAAAAACGTTATTCCAATTTTTTATTGTTGAAAAAATATTATGTATGATATAATAATTATAAAATAATATCGATCATATAAATACGATTTGAGCATTTTGATAAATGGCTAAGAAAAATAGAAATATGTTTTCTAGATATTATAACAATTTTCGATCATCTGAAATATCTTTTGGTCATTGAGATTGTAAACATGTTTTTGATAATGTTATCTTATACTTATAAATCTGCAAACAGTTTAAAATTCAATATAAGTAAAGCTTATTTATATGGACAAAATATAGAAGTATGAAGTAAATCGTTGTTAGTTTCACCTAGCCAGATGTTCAAAATAGTTGTCAAAACAGGTTTAATTCCCTCTTTATAGCAAAATACATCCAAATTGGTCTGTGTGTAGGAAAAGTATGTTTGCATTCCTCTTGATAAGAAAATAAGTGTGGAGGATCTTCAAAATACTTGTATTAAATCAATGATAAGCACCTTTGTCGAAGTTGTATATAAAATAAAAATTCAAGAAAGGAAGGATTAGATAAAAAAATGTGAACCTGCTGTGGTAAACCTGCTACAGGTTCTCAAAAACCTCTTCGTATACGACATTCTTTGTTGATGTGCATATATTTCCATCATCATCCAAAATGAGAATTTTGAACCCGGCTCTTGACTTTACTCTAGATATAGCAACGTATAGCTGACCATGTGTAAAAACTGGCCTTGGTAGATACAATCCCACCTTAGAAAGTGATTGTACTTGACTTTTGTTAATTGTCATTCCAAAACATAGACATAGGGGAAATTGTCTTCTTCGAAATTTAAAAGGGAATCCAGGATCAGAAAGTACTAAATCCATCCTTGGAATAAGTATCATATCCCCACAATTTTTGTCAGTGATAACAGTAGCTGTTATAACATTTGTTCCTAAATCATTCACTTGCAGCCTTGTTCCGTTGCATAAACCACTGGATTGATCAACATTTCTTAGAAGCATCACAGGTACTCCTATTTTTAGTGTCAAGCGGTGATTTGGAATACCAGAAATTTTAATTTCATTCAGAAATTCTTGTGTAAACCATTCTCCTGCAATTTCTGAATCTTCATTCGATTGACAAGGTGTGTCCGAACTTAGATACTCTTTTTCATCTTCGGGGATTAAAGAGAGAAGGAAGTCATTAACTTGTTCCACCGAATCTAATGTTGGTGCAAGAATTGCTCTTTCTTCAAAAAAATCAGACCTATTCAAATTTTGTAACAAATCAGGATAAATAAAGTCAACCAATGAAAGTAGAGGGTTTTCAGATTCATGAATAAGCATATCTTCTGGTATATTGATGTCACATTCACCATTTTCATCCGAATCAATTTGGCCATCTCCAATTTGAAGGATCCAATTAGCAAATTCTCCTATATCATTACCATTTTGATCTGTTTGTGCAGTACTTAACCTCATATTTTTAGTAAGCTTCAAAACTTTGCAAGTCTTCCATAATTGAGATGAATTAATTGCTGAGTCAACAATATATTTTTTTGATCCTTTTCTGACCACTGGCAAAATCTGCCTAAAATCCCCTCCTAAAACAACAACCTTTCCACCAAATGGTTTGTCCTTGTTCTCTGCACATTGAATTGACATCAAATCCCTCAAAGTTCTATCAAATGCCTCAAAGCACAATCTATTCATCATTGGAGCTTCATCCCAAATTATTAGTTTTGTTTCTATGAGAAGTTTTGCCCGAAGGCTTCCTTGACTAATGTTGCAAGCTGACTCTTCATTCATAACTAATGAAATACAAAATGTTGAATGAGCAGTCCTTCCTCCAGGTAGCAATAAGGAAGCAATCCCACTTGAAGCAACATTGAGAACAATCATGCACTGTGATCTTAGAGCGGCAGATAAAGTTTTCCAAAGAAATGTTTTACCTGTTCCGCCATGCCCATATAAAAAGAAGAATCCTGCGACATTAGATAAGACTGCACCAATGATTTCATCATATACATGTTGTTGCTCCTCTGTCAATGATTGCATCAAAGAACTGTGTAACTCGGCCATCTCAACCTTATCGTAATTCAACTCATCCACAATAAACCTGTTCTGAAAGTAAAACATATCTGAATATTGTGGTTGTGGTAGACAACTATAATCCTTCAGAGATCTTCCATTTGACATTAGCAACTTTTTCAATTCTATAAGGCAAAGATTCTTCAATTCATCGTCTCCAATTTGAAGACCTGAAAACATAATAATGACATGACCAAAGATTATATCAGTAATAATATCATTAATAATTAAACAAAGCATATATTCAGTCCCTTTAATATTAAGCTGGACATTGTTATTTTCGAAAACTTTTTAAATGTTATGTATGAAACAAACTTCCAAGGTATATCATAAGTAGATATTTCTGTTGTAATTTAATTTTATGAAGATTGATACTGAAAGTCAATTCAATATGCCTTATTTCATGTTCAGTACAGTAAGTTAAGCAAGCAAGTTTGGAGTATTAGTATTAATTGATATTGTACGGGGAATGATTCAAATAGACTACTGAAATAAGACATATGTGTATGTTGTGAAGCAAAACATAAAGCAAGTTGGTTAGCCATATAAACTGTTTCAGCCAAAATAATTGAATAGTAAAAAATATGCAAATTGTACCTGGAAACTTCAATAACTTTCTTCTTTGATATACAATTCCATCTGATAACAATGTCCAAGTAGAATTCCAAACACTATCTAGCTTTGACATTGTGTTCATTACCAACCATGTAACAAACAACTTCCTCAATTGATTTCCGGAAGACAGTCTGCTGGCTTCAGTAATTGCATCTATATACTCCTTGTCATCTGCTAACAAACCCAAAGCATAGCATGCTTCTTGGAAAGTGTCTTCTGTTTTCCCATTCACTGTCCTGATACTTGCATATCCAGTACAACCTCTTTGGATGGTCAACAATATCCTCATGTAGTACAATTCACCAGTTCCAGCTGGAATATATGTAAGTCTGCCAATAGAAAAACCTTGTTTCCTTGGCTGCCATCTTTTCTCCTTACTGAGATAGACAAATTTTGTTGAAAATTCTGCATAGGTGAGATTTCTGCCCTCAACATAAGCTTTATTTGCCTCAAACCAAGCTAAAAACATCGTTTGAGCATCTTCACTTTTGCTAACAACAGTATCAATTCTGTCTTTATCTTTAAAGAGAACAGAATGTTGATTCAAAAGATGAAAGGTTAACCTTTGAACAGTTGGCCACCTTTGATGAATATCAAAACCAAAAATTCTCCACACTGCTTCACATGGTGAAACATATCTGCAATCATAATAACGTTTGATTTCATCAATCTCAGCTGGTTTTTCTGAATCTTCAGAACAATTGCTTATCTCAAGAGTGGCTCTATCAGGACCCTTGTTTACATATTTAAACAAATAGTTGATGGAGTTGGATTTGTTGCAATACTCAGTATTGACATGTCCTTCATACCTGCTCAACAGAACTGCCCTACAGTCCTATTATCCATCTTTATTCCATTTTTTTCAACAAACATTCCAGCATCTCGACGCTTGTAAGACGGATATCCATCTTCATCAATAGTAGTTGAAGATTGAAATTTTTTGGGATAATACTTGGAACATCTTTTATTTTTCATGCAAGGTGACCTCATTTTAGCAAAAACACATGGACCATGCATCATATAGTTCTGAACCTTCTCAGCCAAACTTGGATATAAAACAGGATTAGGTAATTCGGCGGAGATTACTTTATCAATATCCAATCCATTCTTCAGTTTATTTACACCATCCAACCACAATAATATGTGTGCATGTGGAAGTCCTCTTTTTTGAAACTCAACAGTATACATCCCTGATTTAATGAAACTAAAATAGGTTAAAAAAGAAATAAGAAATATAAATTGAATAAGTTTATAAGAAAGCTTAACAGGATAACATACCTACATTAACTTTTCCAAATATTTCTTTTTTTTTTTTGAAGTCTGTCATCATCTCATCCAATTTCATCTTGAAAACTCTAGAAACAATATCAGGCTTATCAGCTGCTATTTGACCCCTTTGAGAAACAAAATCATGAATCTCACTCCAATTTGTGTTACATGTCATAGTGACGAATAGATCAGGGTAGCCAAATCTCTTGCAAATTGCCATAGCATCATGACAGTTATTTAACATGTATCTCATACCACCCGTAAAAGATGCAGGCAAAATTACACGTTTACCAGCTGATGAAGGTTCAGTTTCACCTCTAATAACTGCCTCTTGTAATCCATTAAAAACTTCAGACCTGATTGTTTGTTGATTGGCTCTTATGAATGATAATCTTTGGGACTCGTTCATAGTGTAACAATCAACCAAAAATTGTTGATACAATCTTCTTGAATTAACAATGTTTCCAAATTCAGCACGTCTTTCTTGAATTCTGAATGAAATAAATTCCCTTAAAGGGACTCGATCTCTTATACGAATAACAGTAGCATCTTCAAAATGTCTATACGGAATATTTTCTTGATATCCATCTTCTCCGTAAGGGAATAATAATGGATATTGCAGTGGTATAAAGGCAGTGTGGGTTTCATGAAGCTTAGACCATTCTCCAGAAACTTTTTTCACGATAATGTCTCTTCCTTCTTCAATGCTATCCAGATCACCAATTATTAAAGCTGCAACCTCATCTGATGTTGGCAGATTATACACCCTTGCATCCTTAGATCGACTTCGATACAATCTCAAATAGAAATTTGATCTATAGTCATCCATTGCTAAGTCTTTAACTCTTCTGAAAGATTTAGCAAGTTCATTATGATCATCAATCATCTTAGTCAAATCACGAACCAATAAATGATCCCATGATTTGGAATCTGTTTTAGACCTGCAAAGACATAAAATAATCAAATTATCATATACAAAGCATATAGTATTTAAATAAAAAAAAATTCATCAAACTTACCCAGAGTGGCTAACTCTATTTTGTAATTCATTTTGGGTATCATAAATATATAGTTGAGCAAATTTGGGAACGGATCCAGACTTTGGTAACAAACTACCCATGCAATGATAGTTCTGGCCACTAAGTATAAATTGAGGAGGACCACCTCCATCGTTGATTGAAGATTCTACTTTACCCCCAAGTGAGGTAAATGAGAACATGCTATTGTATGCTCTCATATTTTCCTTAAAATGATTGCTTCTATTATCTTTACCATTCAATAATGACAACAGTAACTCTGGAGGTCTATCAAGTAATGGAAGTTGTACTTTCCCCTTTTGACAGCATATTGAAAAGTCAACTTGCTTCCCTCTTTTAACCTTTTCAGCCTTTTCCTCAAACCATACTTGAGCGCCACAATATCGACATTCAATCGATGGTTGTCCAAAGTTCACACAATCTGTAAGACAATAGTTTTATACAGTAAGTTTAATTTTGACATTATAAGATTGGAACCAAACTGCAAAATTATTATATATAGACTGCACCTTGAAGTACAGCATTTGAATACAACTCAGATTGAAATTGAGTTATATCTTCCTCAGCTGTAGGTTGATCCTCAGATTGTTCTTTGAAATTCAATCTAGTTCTACTGACTAAGTGTAGTACATCTGCATTTTGTCTGACAGATTTGCCAAAATGATTCGAAGACGAAACATTCAATAAATCTGATAAAGCAGAACATGAATCTGCAGTACAGGAAGCAACATATGGAATCCATCTATATCTTTCTGTTAAGAGGACAACAATATAAGTCTAGAGTCATAGCATGTGTTGAATTTTGTTTGAACCATGCAAATCAAATTACTAACCTGATGCAGTGTTAGAGTTGTTGTCAGAATTTGCTTGATTGTTAGGAAGTTGTACATTTTCTACTTCCATAGTAAATGTATAAATAGATAATTTAATCACGTATATATTAATTAATATATTAATTAATAAAGATAGAGTATCAGTATAATACCAGGAGACAATGGTGACATTGGAATTCTATTTGCATTCCTCACTCTTGAGTTGTGATTTGAAAAGTTCATAACTTCAGAAAGTGGAGTTGTATTATCTTCATTAGAAGCTTGTTCTACTGTGCTATTCGTGGTTTGAGACCTTGGATTAGAACTTGAAATACATTTACCATTTGGTAAATTTTCTGCTTCCAAAAAAAAAAAAACTTATGAATCTAATTTTGATCATGTTGATAATAATAGCACGGTAATATAGTTCAAAAATAAGAAAGAGTGATCTAGTAATTACGGTTAGTTTGAGCTGTTTTTAGACTTGATTTGGGTATCATTAGGTAATAACTGAGATGGTATGCTATTCTGATTTGAGATGGTATGCTATTATAACGGTGCATGATAAAAAATCTAACATCATCTACATTCTGCATTTAGAGTGTATAAACTACTATCTGACTCCAGATTAAGTACCTTTCATTATAAATATCGGTAGGAAAACAATAAAGAATGCATATACAACATCCCTATCTATAGAATAATATGGGATTGTTTATTCATAATGAAAGTAGGTAAATACAAAATATTCCTCATTATGCAAGGTATAACAAAGTATTTACCAGCAGACAATGGTGACATTGGAATTCTATTTGGGTTTCTCAGTCTTGACTTGTGGTTTGCAGAGTTGATAACTTCAGAAAGAGGACTTGGATGATCTTGGCCATTGCTATGTCCTTTTTGTCAAATTCATTGTGCTTTGAGACCTTGGATTAGAACTTGGATTACTATTACCATGCTGTAAAATGACTGGTACCAAAATTTTGATCATGTTAATATTAATAGCTTGGTAATATAGTTCAAAATAAAAAATAGTGATATAATAATTAGGGAACTTTGATCCATTTTCAGACTTGATTTGGTACCATTAAGTAATAACTGATATTGTACGCTATTCTCATCTGAGATGGTATCTATTATAATGCTACATGATACAAAAATTGAACATAATCTAGATTCTGCATTTAGAGTGTATACACTAAATTCAAATCTTAGTTTTTAATAATTGTTGATCACAATAGCATCATTGGTCTTAATGCTATACACTGTAGCAGATTACTATATAATCGAACTTATGTATTTACCAAGAGACAATGGTGACATTGAAATTGTATTTGGGTTTGTCGGTCTTGACTTGTGGTTTGCAGATTTGCTAATTTTAGAAAGAGGAGTTCTATGATCTTGATGAGATCTCTGTCCTGTTGTGAAATTCATTGTGCTTTGAGACCTTGGATTAGAACTTGGATCACTATTACGAATTTGTAAATTTCCTGCTACCAAACAAACAACTTATCAATAGAATTTTAATAATGTTGATATTAATAGCCAAGTAATGTAGTTCAAAATGAGAAATAATGATATAATAATTAGGGATACTTTTAGCACTTTTAATACTTCATTTGGTAGCATTAGGTAATAATTGAGATGATATGCTATTCTCATCTGAGATGGTATGCTATTATAATGCTACATGGTTCAACAAAATCACAAATAATCTAGATTCTGCATTTAGAGTGTATACAATGAACTTTGATTCTAGATTATGTAGGTTTCATTATTCATCGTCTAGCTAGGTTTCATTAAATACCAGAAGGAAAACCATAAAAAGTGCATATAGAGCATCCCTATCTATAGCATAATAATGAAGTTTGAGTAGTTTAATAGAACAAAAGAATAGATGAAGCATTTACCATGTTTCAATGTTGACAAAAGGACTGTTTTTGATTTTTTTACAGTTGAGTTGTGTCCGTTAGATGATAAATGAGTTGATATCATATTCTCATCTGTACAAAAAAAGTCATACAAATTAAATGAGTTACTTGAACTATCATTAATGTAAAATAAATACAACAAATTTTACTTTTGATGTCGGTATTCTTCATGCTAGCTTTTTGACTGAGAATGAACTTCCTTTTAATATTAGCTTGTTTTGAATCTGAAAGATTCATTTTTTGTAGGTGTAGTTATTGCATTAATGGTAGCTGCATATGCTGCATAAATATGTGGTATTGTGGAAGGTATTGGTTTTATGGTTTTGCAGGAAGGAAATTCATTGAAGAAGGAGTGCAAGAAGAAGGTTGGAAGAAGAAATGTTGCATTTCGCAGCCAAAAAATTTATTTGGCGCCAAAGAAGTGATTCTTATGACTGAAACTGAATAAAATATTAGAAAGGGTAGACTTTCCCATCAGAGATTAGGTTCAAATGTCCTTATCATGAACAGGTCCCGAAATACTTGGTAAAACATCCAATGTCAGTAAAGCAGTTGCATTGTCTTTTTCATGATGCAGTGTTCTTTTTGGGTAATTGCATTTGCATTACCCGTTATAGATTGCAGCAAAAGGGATTAGTTTTCCCTTTTGTCATGAAACTGTGACCTACATTAGATGCTAACTTTGACCTAAATTATCCTTTGGATCTTCTCACTCCCCTTTCCATGATTAATTTTTACATTACGAAAATGGAAACTATAATGTATTCAATCTTTTTACATTAGTTTCCGTAAGGAAAATGATTTTGAATAGCGTAAGGTAAAAGATTTTTAATACGTAACGCAATTTTTGTTTTCATTATTTGTATATTATACTTTTCATTCTAAAATTGTTTTCAAAAGTATTTATCCCCTCACAACAGATTGCGTCCAATCTGGTTAGAGTCCAGCGTCCGATGTAATTGGACTCAATATAGTCCGATGTAATTGGACTCACAACAGTTTGCGTCCGTTGTAATGGGACTTAGCATATTCCGATGTAATTGGACTCAACACAACTTGCATCCGATGTAATTGATAGTCCGATGTAATTGGACTCAGCATAGTCCGATGTAATTGGACTCAACACAATTTGCGTCCGATATAATTGGACTCAACATAGTCCGATGCTCACAACAGTTTGCATCCGATGTAATTGGACTCAGTATAGTCCGATGTAATTGGACTCAACACAATTTGCGTCCGATGCAATTGATAGTCTGATGTAATTGGACTCAACACAATTTGCGTCCGATGTAATACTTCATACATTATTTTATGATATGCTGAAAAAATGTGGTAAAACATCCAATGTCAGTAAAGCAGTTGCATTGTCTTTTTCATGATGCAGTGTTCTTTATGGGTAATTGCATTTGCATTACCTGTTAAAGATTGCAGCAAAAGGGAGTAGTTCTCCCTTTTGTCATGAAAGTGTGACCTACATTAGATGCTAACTTTGACCTAAAACTATTTTTCATGTCCTTTTCGCTGCAGAGTTTTTAGAAAATCTACATTAGATGCTTGTCTTTAAAATATTAAATTATGTTAGATTAGGTGCTTATGATTCAATTGGTCCTTTAATCATTTATTATCTCTTTTAAGTTATATTTGTTTTATGTATGTAAAATGTTGACTTTAATTTACTGTCATTGCAATAACCTAGATGATCACTTCAATTTCAACTATTATAACCGACGTGTAAATAGAATTGACATGAAAAATTAGACAATTTAAAAGCAGCAAAAGACATTGCCATTACTTCATTGATCATGTTCATACAAAATACACATTAGTTAAAGTTTCCCACAATGTCATTCGTACATATTGATGCTCTCTCAATAAACATTCCATCAAAACAATGAAAACTAAATTGTTCAGATTAAACCAAGTTTTCAACCATGATCCCAGCAAAACAAAAATATCCCCAGTCATTGAGAGAGCAAAACAAAGAAAATAACTGGTAACATGTTTTTTTTACATCAAAACCAACTCATCCCCCCTGCAATCTATTTCTTAACATAAATTAAATTAGTAGTTTGATCCTCAATCTTGAATTCAACTTCATCACCTTCTTTTAAACCATTGTCTTGTACGAATTGTTTCCATCCTTGTCCTATTTTAGCACATTTTCTTGGCACATCCCTAATCAACGTGGAACAAATGGATGACTTCACTTTTCGACCAAACAGTACAACTGCTGTAAAACCTGACCTCCTGAGCCAAAGTTGAAAGTCCATTGGTAGGTTCTGAAAAATACAAAAAAAATAAACACACCATAATTATAGTTAAGGGTTAATCATTTGGGCTAATACAAAAAGCACAATAAATTTAGTATAGTAATAAAACCATACCAGCTGACTGTCATTTGGTTGATAAGCAGTCAAGGTTATTTTGATTGAGGATGGTATGGCCAAGCCTTCTTCTTTGATGATGTGTTGTGCTTTTTTCTTTCTAATGTCTTTCTTCTTAGCACGGTTGGTTGGAGTGTTTTCCATGGCAACATGATTTTCATCAAATGTCTGTTAAAGCAAAAAAAAATTAATGCAGAAACAGAAAGTAACATTTGATTAAGAAAGTAGAACACTAAAATTTGAATAACTAAATTGAGTAACCTCCTCTTTCATCTTCGTCACAGCAGCACGGGTGATCATTTTATGCTTACGGCCAAAAAAAAATTCCCCACACTTCCTTGTGAGTAGACTCTCTTTTTCTTTTATCTGGCATAGCAGATTTTTGTTTCTCCCTTTCTTCCTCCGGAGCATTTTGTAAATGAGTCTTGCCTGCATCATGCTTTTTCGATTTCTTCTGAGTAGACTGTGTGTTTCCTTGCTCTTGCATGGGAGCATCATTGTAATCAAGTGGCTGTGAAAGCAATGAAATTTAAAAACAGTATCAGAAAATAAGATTTCATTAAGAAAGTATAACAAAAAAAAAAATAATAAATTTGAGTAACCTCATCTTTGATCTTCTTCCAAGCAGCACGGGTGATAATTGTACGCTTTCTACCAAATAATTTGCCCTCCAATACTTTGTCGGAACACTCTTGTGTTTCGTTCCTGTTGCATGGGAGTAGACACTTTCCCCCTTTCTTCCTCTGGATCATCTTGTAAGTGAGTCTTGCTCGAATGATTCTCTTTGGGTTCCTTCTGAGAACACCGTGTCTTTCCTGCCTGCTGCATGGGAGATTTTTGTTTCCCCCCTTCTTCTTTTTCGTTTGGAACCTTTTTTGACTGACTGTTTAAGCGGTTGTGAAATTCCTCAACTATCTTCTTGAAAGCTTCATCTAACCTATGACGATTTATATGAAGGTCGTCGCTGAAAGGTGTTTTTCGGTGGTCGTCCATGGCTGCTGTTGGTGTAGGGTTTGGTGGTTGCGTATGACTGTGTTCTTCATTACTTGGTGGTGTGCAAGGTTAGGGAGTTAAGTGGGCTTATATGATATGTCAAAGCATCCAACAGATGTTCATATGTTTGTTTAGGCATTTGGTTTTGATACCCCTTATATTACTATTCTTACATCCTCTTCCCATTTTTTTTCAATTAAATTCCTAAATTATCCTTTGGATCTTCTCACTCCCCTTTCCATGATTAATTTTTACATTACGAAAACGAAAACTATAATGTATTCAATTTTTTTTACATTAGTTTCCGTAAGGAAAATGATTTTGAATAGCGTAAGGTAAAAGATTGCGTCCAATCTGGTTAGAGTCCAGCGTCCGATGTAATTGGACTCAATATAGTCCGATGTAATCGGACTCACAACAGTTTGCGTCTGACGTAATGGGACTCAGCATAGTCCGATGTAATTGGACTCAACACAACTTGCGTCCGATGTAATTGATAGTCCGATGTAATTGGACTCAGCATAGTCCGATGTAATTGGACTGAACACAATTTGCGCCCGATGCAATTGATAGTCCGATGTAATTGGACTCAACACAATTTGCGTCCGATGTAATTGGATTCAACATAATCCGATGTCATTGGACTCAAAGAAAGTGACAAACTCTAAATTATTTTGTATTACAAAATATGTTAGTAAAACATATCTGATTCATCTCAATGTTCCTTGAACATATTCAGAAAAGAGTTTTTGGTGCTGGTTATCTGTTTTGAAGAAAAGTTTTTAAAATTTCCACATCACCGAATTCACCCCCTCTTGTGTGATGGTTGCTTGACCCAACAGGGCTTGTCGCAAAAAAAGTAAGTGGTAAAGCATATTCTATTTGTTGTCTAAATCAATCATGCATAAACAATAATTATGCATAAACAATAATCCATCATCGTCTAATAATAAACAATAATGAAGCCCAAATGTGAATATTGGAGCTTAAAAAAGTTATACTTTTAGACACTAAATATAGTCTTCATTAAATAGAACAAAGAGGAAATTACATAACACCATAAACGGAATACAAATTACATAATAACATAAACATTGATCCAAAAAAACAACATAAATTCAGACAACAACGTGACCGATACAATAAGTAAGATCTACTAAGATCCCAAAAAACATTTAACTTTGAAAAGATAACCCCAAAAGCTTCCCAAAATACATTTTGCTTTCAAAAAATCCAACTCCACAGATTTAGCTATGAAAACCTTCCATCCCCACAACTGAACTATTCTTTTTCCTGCTTAATGTTCTTCTTTAAAACTATGAGTGGCCTATTCATGTCAGAATCATCCTTCTTTGCAAGTTTGGTTGGCTGTTCCAATTGAACATCATTCTTCTTATCTGGAGACTCCCTCTTCGGAGCAGAAGTTCCATACTCTGTATCCTTTGCGAGATCAACCCTTTGATCTTCCCCAAGTTGTGATTCTTGATCAACATCAGCAGTACTGAACTTCGTCAACAAATTCTGCTCAAAGAAATAAGGAACAAATTAATTAAAAGTGTTGACATAAATGGAAAGGGAAATTTGTAGAATTTCTAGAATACCTGTGCAATTTCATTCTCAGCAGTATTCAGTATTGCCTGCCTTCCAGCAGCAAAATGCACATTCTCACAACTGTCATCCTGTTGAAATAAAACATTGCAAGATAAAAGATATGTCATCTATTGATAATCATAAAATGGAAGGGAAATTAGTGCAAAGAGAAGCAGAAAACATATATAAAATTCTGACCACCGATTTCATGTACATCTCAATGAACTTGTTCACAATAACTTCATCATAACAGATTCTCTTGACATTAAAATTCTTTTCCCACTTTGAGCTCTGTGCACAGTTGTTGCCAACTTTGAATAGGAAAGACCTATCCACCAAGTCTGAAATTTGCTTTGGCAAGCTTCCTTGGACAGACTTCTATATAAATTTGAAGGAGTTTAGAACAATGTATTTTAAACAAACTGGCAATGTATAATGTAATAATTTAATAAAATAAATTGACATTAAAAGAAAACAACCTTGTTCTGATTCTGAGTTTCAAACATTTCGCTACACGATTTCCTGAAGAGAACTCTTGCATCACGATCCCATATAACAAAAGTGGCACAGTCAGTGTCATCAACAACACGCACTTTTATACGGTACCTGGTTTACAATTTAGTAATTCAATATTCAATAATTGAATAAAGAATAACATTAAACAGGAAAAAAACAATGACATTGAATACCTTGTCTCAACCTTGATAACATGGTTATCACACTTGTCACAAAAGAACATCTTGTGATCTGGGTATACTGACTTTCCACATGGGCATGCAGTATAAAACCAGTCGTCATCCTCAATAACATGTTTCACAGTTGCATAAACAACATAAGAACATTCCTGACACATTTTTCAAAGTTAAATAAAAAAAGATCAATGAAATGTTGCACCAAAGTAAGTGATTATCTGTGAACCATGTTATAAATTATAAATTGACAAATTTTAACCTCGTTGCATTCTTTCAGAGCTTCAATTGTCTTCCTTTGAATCACTTGAAGAAAATCGGCCTCAAGACCAACTGACCCGGTTTCTGGCAGTTGTGTTAATCCTTGTGTGGGTGACTCTAGGACCTCATTCATCCTTAATAAGATAACAATAATAATAAGATAATAAGTATCTAGTTGTAGTAAAATGTATACATAAATACATAATACATAAGTCAACCATAAACAGATGACATGATAAGATGCCTAAGTGTATAGAACAACATGTTTCTCAGTGATATTGCCTCTTCACTGACAGCATTGTAGATAATCCTCGTGCAGTTGATGCAATTTTGCAAGTGAATCTTGCCTAAATGAATTATAAAATTATAAAATAAATTGCATAATGTTAATTAAATATAAAAATCTGTAAATGGAATGAGGAATGAAAAAACAGACCTTGTAAGGTCTTCACTTTTGCTAGATGAAAAATCACAACAACAGTTTCATGTTCCCCAGATGCAATAAAAGTACTTAGCTCATCACAATATGGTCCAAACAGAGTACACTGTATCTTTTGACTATTTATAAAAGATGAAAAAGAGAAGAAAAGTTAGTAACAGCAAGAAAGATTAAAAGAATAAAAGTGACTTTACATGTTGTCATATTAAATCCTTACCCATCACCATCAACAGCAATCACATTCAGCTTTGTCTCTTTCCCATCTTTCTCATACTCCCTTTCTGTTCCTACCCCAATCAGCATTCCCATCACATCTATTCAAAAGAATGAATTACAAAAAATGATATCAAACCTCCATAACAGCAAATAAAAATTAATCCAAAATTGAAGTTGTTTAAAAAAGGGAGGAAAATGAATAAGTTTAAAATTAAGTCTTACCAACCAAATAGCTCATATCATATGAACCACTGACAATTTCAGGAATAGGAACAAAGGTATAAATGCTACCACGCACAAGAGAATCATTGTTCTGAACCTTGGTTTGGAACTGGAAATTGATTTTGTACATGTGGTGGCAGGGTCTGTAATTCCCACCATTTACAGCCACCCCAAAATTATGTATTGAGTAAACAATTCCTTCTTTCAAAAGTTTATCAAACTTATAGATCAAGGTTCTTCTAATAGAACCATGAATCTTATCACCCTGCAAACATATTTACTTTAATGATCAAAAACCTTTTACAAATAAAAATACAAAAAACATCAAAAATTTGAAAACAACATTTTATGGAGTCTGATTTTTTAAACAACCTTATCATCCATAAGAACCATCTCCAGGGAGAATGGTACATCTGGTTTACTGAAGTTTGAAACCTTCCAAAGCCTAATGACCTTGGCCACAATGGTCCAACACTCCTTTTTAGGAGTGATTTCAGATATGAAATCATGTTTGGAAGACATCTCACACAGGAAAGAACGAAACAACGAAATAACGAAATAAAGAAATAGGGGTTCAGGGAAAAGATGAAGCAGTTTATGAGTTTCACTTGAAGCAAAGATGTCTATATATAGAAGATTGAGAAAATACACAAAGCTTAACCCTAAGTACAAATAAGTTTAAAATATTCGTCTTTCAAATTTGAATTGCAATGGAGAGGCGGGAATGAAGCATAAACCTGAAGATATAGCTTTGGGGGAGGAGAAAGATGGTCTTCAAAGCTCTGACCGATCCGATGCAGAAATCCCTATGATGTAGAAAATTGGGAGAAGCAATGAAACACCAATAAGGAGGTTTACAACCTGCATGAAATAAAATGAAGAAAGGATTATGCATGCAATTAGAATAAAGAAGGAAAAGATGAAAGGGATTGAATGGATAGAAGCAGCTCCCTCTGCTCAATCCCCTCGGATGCAGATTCATTGGATCAGAGAATTACACAAATAAGGCTATTGTTAGCTGTCCAATTTTTGAAATGTAGGGTATTAAGCATTGAAAATAGAAGAGAAAGAGAGATCAGCATTTATTTGACCACAAACGCCATAAATGAGGGATGGAGAAGACAAAATTGCGGAGGGGTCGATGCACAGAGATGTTTTCTCCCGTTTTCATGTTTTCGCCTTTTGCTGCCAACCCAGGTCATTTTGGACGACTTTTTTGACGCGTTTTTTGCAAGTGGGCTAGACGTCATTGCCTTCTAATGGGCCAAACGAAATAAAAAATAAGCAATGGACTTTTTAAAAACCAGTTTTCTCCTTTTCTTTTTTCAAAATACCTAATTTGTCCCTTTTCTACCTCAATTACACCTAAATGGCATGTTTTTGAATTGATCAAAATTGTGCAGTGAATGTTGGAGTGCCACGTGTTGAAAAGTGCCATTTGTGCAACCTGTAATTGTATATTCAATAGATTATTATTATTATAGATAGATAGAAGATAGATAAATAGATAGATAGATAGATAGATAGATAGATTTTTTGTTGGTGAATGTTTTTAAGAGTAAATATCCTCTTCATTTGCATACCAAAAAAAAAAAAAATCCTCAAAAGGCTTCATTACTATATCTTTAAGTGTATAAAACACATAAAAGCTTAATAAATATCACTCATTGTAGAAATAAATATATATTTTTTTTATAAAAGAAATAAATGTCTTTATTCTATGAATTCCCCTTTTTCTTGATGTCTTGACCTCCCTTATATAGCCTTCTAAGGAAAATGAGGGGTGTAACTAATTCATTGGGTTGGGTCTTATTGGACCTCTTTGAATGGGCTATATTTTAAATGGGGCCCTACCGAACATGATAGGAACAAGCTCATTCCTTAATTGAGATGCAACGATCATATTTGAAATTTATAAAAGTGAGCTTCTGGGTTACAAAGAAAAATATATAAGACACGAAAAATATAATTTGATATGATAATTCTTTATGAGCCGAACGTGTTAAAATCATCATACTCATAAAGCTTCAATTGTATACTTGCACTATCAAGAGTGTTTCTGTTGATCATTCTTTTTGTATCAATTCAGAAATAGGGTGAGGTATCCCTAGGTTGAGGGTGAGGTATCCCTCTGGTTAGAAGGTGCGCTACCCTTCTTTTGTATAAGGGTGGGGCATCTCTTTTGTGTACGCCTTTAGGCTCAGAAACACGGGTAAGGCATCCCAGAGGCTCGAAAGAGAGTGCTAGAGGTTGTGGAGGCGCTTAAACGTGGTCGAGGCATCCTAGAAGACGTGCTTAGAGTGCTTTGTGTTGTAACTGGTTTTTCAAGCACCTTAGAAGCTTGACATTAGTGAAAATCCCGAAAACATATTCTGGGGACTGGACGTAGGTCACCAACGGTGGGTGACTGAACCAGGATAAAATTGATTTGCATTGCTCTTCTCCTATCTCTTTATAATTATTCTTGCTATATTATTATTATTTGTCCATGCTTGAAGTTTTAATAGAGAAATCGTTTTCGCTAAATAAATCTAAATTTTTTTATAAATCCAATTCACTCCCTCTTGGATAATGGTTGCCTGGGCCAACATCAATCATGACTAATCAACCGGATAACAGGCCACCCCTCTTGCGATCCGAGATTGTCAGGCATAATATTGAGGCAGAGCACTTCACTATACCACCTCAATTAATTGGCATGATAAGACAACATTAATTTGAAGACTTCCCTTCGAAAAACCCAAACGATCATCTTGAGATATTCTTGGAATTTTGTAATACTACCAGAGTCCAAGACATGTATATAACTAATTTAGAGTATGAACAAATTAATTATAATGTAAATAAAATAATTTTGACTTTCATTAAAAGAGAAATCTTAAATCAACATAAATTTCAAAATATATATAATTATTAAACTTAAAAGTTAAAGAATAAAACTAGATATATTAAAGGGCTAATAAGTAATAACCTATCCGTCGGTGTCAATGCACAAGTCTTGCATGTTGCAAAGTGGAACAAGAACCACGTTACAGTTGCACAAGGAGACATCAGGTCGAGTCAATCACATCAGGTCGAGTCAATCGTGGAGGCTTTAGGAGTGGGTCAATGGAATAAATTTTCTTGTCAAATTTTTTTTCTAAATTTTAATATGTCGTTAATTTAAAATTTTTTATATAATTAATTAATTATAAATTATTATTTATATGATTTTAAAAATAATTATGATAAAAGTTAAATATTTTTAATAATATATCAATTTATGATTTGTTAAATGTTTAAAAAATTTTACATTAATTTTATATTAATTAATTAATCTTTTTCTCGTTCGATTAGATAAAAAATGAAGGAGAATACTAACGAATGTTTTTAGGACATTGATTAAGAGATCAAGAAATGAAATTTTGCATGAATAAATAGTATATTTAATATATAAAAAAATGTTATATTTAATCTTTTAATAAAATTTTTTATTTTATTGATTTAATAAATAATGTTTTTAATACATTTGTTAAGGATATCCAAAAAAAAAGAAAGATAAATATAAAATGATTTGTGTGCAAGGTGGAACATGAACGAAGTTACACCTCACAAGCCGGTGAGCAGGTTGAATGCGCCTGCCATTACTTCAGGTCGAGTCAATAGTGGAGGCTCAAGGTACGATGGATCAATGGAATAAATTTTCATGTCATTTTCTTCTCATTCTTTTACATATGATTATATGTAGAAGAGATAAATATAAAAAGATTTATGAATATGTGATTGTTCCTGATAAGGAATTTAGATATCTTAAGTAAGTGATTAGTAATTCAAATTCTGATTTTTATATATGGAAAAAATTTGGTTTGAATGGGAGAACTCATCTTGTGTATCTAATAGGTTCCCCGATAGAGATTAGTTACTGCTAACAATGATACTTCATATCTATATCATGGTTACCAAAAAAAATATAAAAAGATTTGGATAAAACTTTTTTAAAACGAACTTGTCACTAAAGTAAATAAGTAAAAATATATCCATTCTTAATTTTATAAAATACATGAAATCTTGATTCATTAAATAATTTAAAAAAATATGCATATCTTATTTATTCATTTTAAAGACTAAGGTTCACTGGAAAAAAGCTTTTTTTTAAAAGATTTTATTAAGAATAATTTTTGAAATTGTATTTATAATTTTGTTAGTAAATATGACGGATCAATGGAATAATTTTTTTATTTTTTTAATTGAAAAATATTAACGAGTGTCCTAAATATATTAATTAAAAAATTAAAAGAAGAAAATTATTATAGATAAATAATACTTGACTATTCAATAAAAATTTATTTTTTATGATCCATTAATCAATGCTGACACTGGTTAGTAATAATACCCTTTTTTATTTTTAATTTTTGTATTTATGATTACATAAGACAAAATCCATTTCCATACAAAGTCCTACATCTACCCCAAAAATAATCACGATGCATTTATGTCTTTGTCCAACTTGCTTACTTGCTTTACCTATAAAAACACCAAACTTCCTAAAGCCTTATCTCAACCGCACTTATTTCATTCTCCCCTAACTTTCTCCCCATTCTAAATTCTTCGAGAGAAATGATTCATTCTTCCCACCTACCCTCCAATACCACTACCACTACACTTTTCATATTCCTTACTATCTGCACACTCCTACACCTCAAGGTCAATGCTGCCACGTGCCACATAGATGATGAAGCGGGTTTATTGGGCTTCAAATCCGGTATCAAATCCGACCCATCTGACATGCTCAAGTCATGGATACCAGGTACGGATTGTTGTACTTGGACAGGCGCGAACTGCCTATTTGACAGCAAACGGGTAACAAGCCTATCCCTATCCGGGCAACCCGATAAACCCGAAAGCTTCTTGTCGGGTATAATCTCACCCTCTCTATCAAAACTCCAATTCCTTGATGGACTCTACCTCCAAAACCTTCAAAACATTTCAGGTACCTTCCCGAGTTCCCTTTTCAAACTACCAAACCTTCAATTCATTTACATAGAAAACAACAAGCTCTCGGGTCGAATACCCGAAAACATTGGTAACATGACCAAATTGGGTGCACTGAGTTTAGCTGGGAACAGGTTCACTGGAACAATACCGAGCTCAATATCTGAGTTGACTCAATTGACTCAGCTCAAACTCGGTGACAATTTTCTCACTGGGGTGATACCAGAAGGGATTAGAAGCCTCAAGAAACTCACATATCTAAGTCTAGAAGGGAACCAACTCGGAGGTAACATACCAGATTTCTTCTCTTCATTCACAGACCTTAGAATTCTCAGACTTTCCAGGAATAAATTTTTCGGGAAAATCCCACCCTCCATTTCGACACTAGCATCAAAACTGAGTTACCTAGAGCTTGGTCACAATTCTCTTTCTGGGAAAATCCCAGATTTTCTTGGAAAATTTAGAGCACTCGATACCCTTGATCTCTCATCAAACAAGTTTTCAGGAACCGTACCAAAAAGTTTCACTAACCTTACAAAAATCTTCAACCTCGTCCTCTCAAACAATTTTCTCGTCGACCCATTTCCGGACATGAACGTGAAAGGCATCGAATCGCTTGATTTGTCTAATAACATGTTCCATTTGAAGGAAATTCCCAAATGGGTCACTTCATCTACCATTATTTTCTCTCTTAAGCTTGCAAACTGTGGGATAAAAATGAAGCTTGAAGATTGGAAGCCTTCAGAGACTTACTTCTATGATTTTATTGATCTTTCTGGTAATGAGATTTCTGGCAGTGCGATTGGGTTGTTGAACAAGACAGAGTACTTGGTAGGGTTTTGGGCTTCGGGGAACAAGTTAAGGTTTGATTTGGAGAGTTTGAGAATCGTGCAGAGGTTGAAGTACTTGGATTTGTCGAGGAATTCTATGTTTGGAAAGATTCCAAAAGGTGTTGTTGGGCTTGAGAAGTTGAATGTGAGTTATAATCATCTTTGTGGTGAAATTCCAAGGACTAAGTTTCCAGCTAGTGCATTTCTCGGAAATGATTGTCTTTGTGGTTCTCCTTTGCAACCTTGCAAAGCATAGAGTTTTTTTTTGTCTGGTTTGTGCTTTCTAGTAGCTTTTGTATTTTGGTGTTGGTTTGTGCTTTTTGTGGCTTTTGTGTTATTTTTTTAAAAAATATTTATCTCATTACTTTTTAGAGTGAAGATCCAAATGGGTCATTGAAAAATTTCATGATATACTTTTAGTCCCTAAAAAAATAAATTAACTATTTAGTCTCTCAAATTTACAAATACGGGACACATTAGTCCCTAGATTTAGTTCTGACGTCCATTTACTTGCCTATATGTCTCATTAACCATCCTACTTGGCCTGTTGTTAGCAGTCCTGTGTGACCTATGACAAATTTCCGCCATGAGAAATGAATGAAAAGTTAATAAAAATGCATAATTTTCAGGTATTTGGGTCTTAAAATTGTGCATGTTTTTCACTTTTTATTTGTTTTACATAGAGGAAATTCGTTATAGGTCATGCAGAACCACTAACGAGTCAGGTAACATGGTTAATGGGACACGTAGGGAAGTAAACAGATGTTGGAAGTGGACCGGGGGACTAAAGTGTCCCACATTTGTAAATTTGATGGACTAAATGGTTAATTTAATTTTTTTCAGGGACTAAAAATCGGTCATCGAAATTTTTCAGGGAACAATTTAGGCCATCACACTACTTTTTATCTTAGATGATCTTGGATGGTACATTTGGAGTTGCTTAACTCCTCCTTTTATAGGTCCCACCATGTCACATATTACTTTTTTACTTTTATACTATTTTAAGCAACTCTTCACTTTAATGATGTAATTCTAAAAAGTTCACCAAATGGGTCTCATAAGTTAGTGCATATTTTTATACTTTATTTTTTTTCAACTTAAAATGAAACGCATGGTTTCTTATTGGATAATTCTATAAGAATTAGTTGCTTATGTAAGGAATTATTCTTAAAATTGGATGCCACGTCATTATGATCTAATGGTGCTACCAAATAAGAATCTAATCTTATTTCTTTAAACTAGTTAAACAATAACCAACAGTGATTCAAATTTTGGAGTCGTCATTCTGGGAGGACTTTATCTAACTACCCATAGCCCGAGGGTTATTCTCACAGCTTGCCTATATAGATACCTGGTCAAAGATCAAAAACTAGTTAAGCAATTCCCATTGAAGTTGATCTTATCACATTTTTGTATCTAAATCTTAATTATTTATCATTTATACATTTTTATTTTCAAATTAAAAGTGATTTAATCAATGGCGACAAAGTAAGTATTAAAAAAGCGTAAAGAAAAAATTATGTAAAAATATTGGTGGTTGTTTTGTTGCTGTTAGTGTGTTTGAATTATGTGCGAAAAATTGATTATTTCAATATATAGGGTCTGTTTGTTTAAGATTAAAAAAGTAACTTTTATATAAAATAATCACGTTAGAGATTAGGAAGTTTTTGTTAATTTATGTTTGTTTACAATCATGAAAACACTTTTTACCTGAAGAAAGAATTGATTTTTATGAGAAGCTACTAAAAGTAGCTTCAATTTTTTTTTCTTCAGATTAATGATTTTTTTTTCAAATTCTGTTTTTTCTTCAAAAGTTGAAACAAACAGATAAACAATCCTTAAAAGTGGTTACTTTTTAAAATAATTGATCTTTTCACAAAAAAATCGGTAACAAACTGACTCATAATTGATTTGTTATATAATTAGTTTTACGTATGAATGTGTTTGTTGTAAAGTTATTTTAAGATAATCTATTTCGTTTGAGTTGGGTAAAAAAATTATTTTTATATAATAAATTACAAAAAAGGGTATGAAGCTATTTGTATAATTTAATTACTAATATTTGTTTGATAGTTTTCAAGGCAAAATGAGAAGAATGTTATTGGTTTTAAAATAATCTAACAACTTTTAAATAAGCTTCAAACTTCTAGCTTCTTTAAAAACATTTTTTCCTCATAAAACAAGGAAGATTCTACGGTACGCTGGGTAACTTACTATTGTTTATATGGCCGAATCAGATGGTGAAAAATTAGTCTCATGTGACATTAACATGATTCATTTAATTGAGGTGGCACAGTTTGGTTGGACATAGGATACCCAAACCCTCTACTTTCCAAGGATACCATAACAACGCCCTAAAAACAATTAATATTTAATCAATTTATCCAAACATATCAGTTTTTATTGAATAGTTTTTGCCATAAAAAATAATTATTTGGGTAAAATTTAATCTTGTAAGAACACTCTTAATATGGCTACATTGTCTGCAATTACTTCACTTCTGATTTAACTTTCGTTTTCGTCTTCAAAATTGTATACACAAGTTATATTAGCCACTGATTTTAAGAAATCATTATATTAATCTTTAAAATTGTAAATATGGATCCTATTCATTTTTTATATCAACCATTCTTTAGTTAAATTGATTTTCACATAAAAATTAATTTGATTAACACATTAACGTTTTATAAATTAATATATTAATTTCTTAAAGTTAAAATATAATATGATTGAGCTTAGAGTATCTTGAATGCATGAACCATTCCTTTGTTCTTAACTCCTTCGAAGTGGGATCAAAGATGTCACATAGGATTTAAGAAACATTTATCATTTTTGCTCCAATGCAAAAATCACTCCTTGGTTCTTAACTTCTTTTTAGTGGGTTCCACAATGGATCCCAAATCTTTTTACTTTTATTTAAATTTATTTTTATTTGGAACTAAATATTAATTCATATATATTTTAATTTTAAAAAATAAATACGCAAAAAATAAAAATTTAATAAAATATTACAAGTTTATTTTATTTATCATAAAAAGTTAAAATGATGACAAATGCATAACATTATATAAATTTAAAAATTAATTTTCATCATGTTTATGTGTGAACCGTTCCCAAATATTCTCCATCAAATTTGCTTGAAGTTGCCGATGAGTTTGTCTTCCGTGAAGATGTGTCCTCTATGAACACCTAATTTTGTCCCTTTTTTTAATTTAATTTAATTTAATTTTTATTTTTCAGGAATGGACAAAAAAATAATAATAAGCGAGAAAACATAAAAAAGAAAAGAAATGAAGAAAATGAATAAAAAAGAGAAAAAAAGGATTGGGCTCCATCCCCTAGCCCAATCCCACCAGAAAAAAATAAAAAATCCTCCTCAACTCACAAAGCCATCCCAGACCTATATAACTGAACCGGGTCGCTTCTCATCCGATTCGCAACCTGTAACATCCTCAAACTCCAATATAATTAATTTCATAAAAAAAATTAAGGTATTATGCGGGTTAGTGTAGAAAATTATTAGTATAATATTTATTAGAATTGTTTAGTAACTAAAAAAAATGCAATATTGAAATTAAAAATAAAAATTAAAAATTAAAAAGAGAGAAGCAAACAAAAGTACAATAGTGACTAATTATAAAATATGGCTTTTATCCAAATGCACTAACTTGGAGTGTATAGAGAATTCCAGTGGAATTCTTAGAGGAAATAAAAATAAGAAAAACATATATAGGAGGATCCCACAAGTACATTAGTGATTTGAGAGCATGAAACAATGGTTCATTCACATACAGACATATGGTTTGTTTTCTTAATTGAAAAGAAAAGTCCCTAATTTGGTTTCAATATAAAAGAAGATGCGCTAGCTTCAGCGCCGCACAACTGGCCACAAAGACCGGTAGAAAAAAAATATTTCTTTAAGGGCAGATGAGCGCCGTTTTGCACCGGAAGCTTGGAGTTGCACAGTTTTAGGTCATTAAAGTGAATAACAACTTCAGCAAAGAGCGAAGAATTATCAGTGAAATGTTAAGGATTTGTCTTAGATAATTTTTGGAGTTTTTTTTTTTTTTTTTTTTTTTTTTTTGGAGATTTTTAAAAGGTGAGTAAAAATGACATTTTATTATCCTCTCATGATGTAAACGAATTTGAAAAAAAGGAGTTGATTTATCAAATGATTTTATAGTAAGATTATAATGGAAAGTATATGTTTTGGTCAAATCCTGAATTTTCTAAATTGGGGAGTTTTTCCTTTAAAGCTTTCTTATTATGATGTAAGTGTTTATTATTGAGAATGGTTCTATGATATATATGTTTGTACATGAGTTGGTTGATTAACATGCTATAATTGGATTGTATGATGATATATGTGGTATTGGCATGATTAATTAATTGCTATATATATGATGTTTGTTGATTGAGTTATATCGCCCATGCATGGGGTATCGAAAATTAGTTACATCGCCAATTATTTGGGATGTCGAAATATGAGTTATACCGCCTACATCGCTAGGAAATGAGATGTCGGAAAATGAGTTATACCACCTATGAAAGGGGTATCGAAAACTAGTTACATCACCAAAGAATGGGATGTCGAAAAACCTCTTATGAAGAGAGGTAGGCAATGAGACACCATTGTCATGTGTTGTGTGTTTATGATTGACAGAATAAGTGCATGAATTAAATATTAAATGATGCTATTTGAAATATGTGGTATGTTGGTCTAAATATTATATATTATTGATATTATAGAAAATTATATTATTTTCGAAAGTAGCAGGTGCCATGGTTGTTTTTCCGGTTACTGCGCCGGCCGAGAATAACAATGTTTGTGAAAAAAATTTATGACTGTTTTTATTCACTAAGATTCTCATCCCATTAGTAGTGTTATTTTCAGAGCACGAAAACGATATTCCTGAGATCGAGGAAGCTCGAAGACTTGGAGTTACTTTCTAGTGATATCTATAGCATTGGTTAATATTATAATGTACTGGAGCCGTACGTGGCTAGAGCTTAGTTATTTTATTTTTATACATTTGGGTTTTTAGTTGGCGTCTTGTTTTAAAAGTTTTTGAATTAATTATGTTTTCAGATTTGAGAATTTTATGAAGTAAAGACTAATTTGAAATTATTATTATTAAATTAAATATTATATTATGAAAAAAAATTATTTCACGAGGTTTTTTTTTAAATATTTTACTCAGGTCACTAATATAACGAAGGGCGTAACACAACCCGCGGCCCATTCTTTCTTTCCCCTCACTAAGCTAACCCGCGGCCCCTACCCATCAGAAACTGGGCTGTGCTTGACCCTGTTCCGCCCTATTTCTTTTCCCCTTTCTCTTCCTTATTTCTAAACCCTAGCCGCTCCCACCTCTTCTCCCTCATCTCTCACCCTCTGCATACCACGACTGAAGCGTGCCCCACCCTCCCTACAACTTCATCATTGCACTTCTGCCTTATCTCCTGCCTCCGCCGCCCCTCTGCCTTCTATTTCCTTACACCGCACGATATGACACCCTTCTACCCCGCATATTATAAATACATTAAATATAAATAATGATAATAAAGGATATATAGATAAGAATTTAAAACATGCAGCCTTTTATTGAAAAGATTCATAGGTAGAAGAGGTACCATATGAACTAGTTCTCAAACGTGAAAATTATTAAACCAGAGTTTTAAAAACGATAAGTAAACATCAACATATAAATAAACCCAACCCCGATGTCACAATTCAGAGCTGGTACAACAGTTCCAGAAATATCCTAGGAATACAACAGAAACTAAAATAAAATAAACAACTAAGCTGAAGGCTCTAACTATGAGTGGTGGCTCCTCAGAGTCACTCCTCTCCGGGCTGCTCGTCATCCTCTGCATAAACCATACATGCCAAACAAGAAAACACAGAAAAGGAAGTAAGGAAACATGTAATCACAACGGCATGGAGATAGAAATAAGATAAACATACATCATGACATGACAACAGTCATAAGCATACACTTACATACATAAATATCATCTCAGCATAAACAATCAACTAGTATGCTATATGATGCAATGCAACTCTACTCCACTACTCCATCAATGCATGTGGATCCAACTAACTCAGGAAGAACAACTTAGGAGTTACATATCCACATTGGCCACTAAAGGCACCAACGGCGGCAATTCACCAAACCATGGGTGAACCCCTTGGATAGCCAACGCATCAAACCATGGATTTCTCATCACGGGGGGTCACGGTTCACCAAACCTTGGGTGAACCAACCGTGGATGGTCAGATCGCCGTACTCTAGGACGACCTCCCCTATGTTGAACTTCCCCCAACTAACATCTCCAATGTGATGCATGAACACAACAACAAACAATGACAACCGCCACCTCCGCTTGGGCCACCACGGCACCCAAGAATATCATCCTCATCATTGGGCCACTAAAGGCACCCAATATAACATCATAACATTGGACCACTAAAGGCATCCAATTACATCATCAACATTGGACCACTAAAGGCATCCAATTACCTCATCAACAGTGGACCACTAAAGGCATCCAATCAAATCAACCTTGACAACATTGGACCACTAAAGGCATCCAATCGTATCAACATTGGACCACTAAGGGCATCCAATTACATCAACGTGCAGTAACCTCGAGGGCACCGATTTAACCAACTCATTGTTTTAATTATTATATAATTAAGTTATCTATCTTCATCATTGTTTGGTGTATTATTTTATCATCATTGGGAATATTGGGGTTTAAATCCTTATTAACCGTAAGCCACAGATTCTGACCAGAGGAGTGGCACGGACGTGCTCTCTCCTACGTGTAGCACGGCCGTGCTGCATATATAGCACGGGCATGCTTCACGATGGCACAGGAGTGCTACATGATAGCACAGGCGTGCTCTCTATTACTCACGGCCGTGCACATTTGAACGGGCGTACTCTTATTCTGCACGGCCGTGCTCAAAGCGCGGCCATTTTCCAGAATTCAACTGGAAGCACGGCGTGCTCCCTATTCAGCATGGCCGTGCTAATCGCGCGACAGTGCTATTCTGGGCAGCGAAGAACAGGTTAATCATTTGACCAAAAATTCCTAACACTCTCAAAAATCATCCCTAGTTTCATGACTAATCCATTAACATAAAAACTCACTCTTTATTAATTCATGTCTTATGAAATATTTTTGGGGGCAACAGTCCCTTTATTATTTAATCAATTAAAATCCTAATTAACCAATTTTAGGGACATAGCAGCAGGTTCATATCAAACAACAATTTAACAACAAATATGCTATGCATATACCATCAAACATCAATTCAGCAACAATGCATATAATAGCAGCAACCAATTATAGCAACGGGCATATTAACAAATAGCATACAAATAACCTCGGGGTCATAGGAGCCCCTCATCTTACACTACCCCCATTGCCTAGTGATTAAACTGTCCTTCTCCCCATACCTGGTTTGAAGGTTGCAGCAACGGTAGCCCCAAACAACAATCCAGTCATGTCCTTCCAAGCGGCTTAGTCCATACTCAAGCCTTGGTCAACTAAAACAATCAACCAATCATTTTCTAATCCAAAACATGAAAAGAAACTAATAAGAGAGAAGAACGTTACCTACAGGGCTGGCACAAGCGTACCGGGGGCTTACCAAAGGTCTTCAAAACTCCAAGAACGCACCAAGGTTGATGGAGATCGGAAACAAGGTACTCTGGCCGCACTAGGGTAGAAGTCGCCGTCAAATGAGGGTTAAAATTGCTAACCCTCGATTTCTGTGCGATTATATAATCTACGCACATGGCACGGCCGTGCTCCCTTTTGACACGGCCATGCCGAACTCAACGTCAGCGAGACATGGTTCGCACGACGGCACGGGCGTGCTAAATAACGGCACGGGTGTGCCGAACTTAGCGCCAGACGGCACGGCCGTGCTTGTGACTCAGTTGGTCATAAGACACGCTAAAACAACACAGTCCCCGCCAATTTTCCAGAAAGGGACTTTTAAGCCAAAAATCCCACTTAGCCCTTAACCAACAATGACAATTTAATCAAACAAACTTAAATAAAAATATTTAATGAAAAACAGGATGTTACAATTCCACCCCCTTATAAAAATTTCGTCCTCGAAATTTCTACATACCTTGATTGAAAAGGTGTGGGTATGCTTCCATCATCTTACACTCCAGCTCTCAAGTAACACTTTCCTCAGTAGCCCCGCTCCAAATAACTTTGACCAAAGGAATCTCCTTGCCTCTTAACTGCTTCACCCTCCTATCCTCGACTCGAAGGGGTAGTAATTCCAAAGTCAAGTTCTCCTTCAACTGTATCTCATCGGGTACTATCACGTGACTAGGATCATAGACATACTTTCTGAGTTGTGACACATGAAAGACAATGTGAAGGTTGGACAAGAATGGTGGTAAGGCTATCTGGTAAGCGACTTCGCCGACTCTCTTTAAGATTTGGTAAGGACCAATGAATCTAGGAGTAATTTTCTTTGCTTTCATCACTCTACCAACCCCAATTGTCGGGGTAACTCTCAAGAACACATGATCACTTTCCTGGAATTCGAGCGCCTTCCTCCTTTTGCCATGGTAACTCTTTTGCCTACTTTGTGCCACTCTCATCTTTTTCTGAATCATCCTTATCTTATCTGTTGTCTCCTGTACTATCTCTGGTCCTAACACCACATTATCACTAGGTTCATTCCAACACAAGGGTGTCCTACATCTCCTCACATACAGAGCCTCATAAGGTGCCACCCCAATACTAGAATGGAAGCTGTTGTTGTAGGGGAACTCTATCAGGGACACAAACTTGTCCCAACCGCCTGACTGCTCTAACACACAAGCTCTCAATAAGTCCTCTAATGACTGGATGGTCCTCTCAGACTGCCCATCAGTCTGTGGGTGATACGCTGAACTTACCCTAAGCTTTGTCCCTAAAGCATTCTGCAAACTATCCCAGAACCTAGAGGTAAACCTCGGGTTTCTATCTGATACTATGCTAGAGGGCACACCATGAAGCCTAACTATCTTTCTGATGTATGGCCTAGCCAACTTCTCTAAAGGATACCCCATATTCATTGGAATGAAATGGGCAGACTTGGTCAATCTATCCACAACAACCCATATAGCCTCAAAACCAGCTAGAGTCCTAGGGAGTCTAGACACAAAATCCATAGAGATGCTATCCCACTTCCATTCTGGGATGCTCAAAGGGTGCAACTTACCTGAAGGCTTTTGGTGTTTTATCTTGGCTTTCTGACACATTAAGCATGCATACACAAACTCAACCACCTCCTTTTTCATCCTAGGCCACCAAAACATGCGCTTAAGACCTTGGTACATCTTGGTGGCACCTGGGTGCACACTCGACCCACTCCTATGTCCTTCCTCAAGGATCAACTTCCTAAGCTCAGTAACATTTGATACACAAACTCTATCTTTGAACCTCAAGATCCCATCACTTCCATCTCTAAAACTAAGGTTTCTACCCTGAGCAAGCAATTCCCGTTGGTCTAATAGAAACTTGTCTGACATCTGACCCTCTCTAATCCTATCCATCAAACTGTTGGTAACCTTCAAGGTTCCAAGCCTAATACTCTTAGGAGTAAACTCACAAGCCAAACTAAGGTCTCTAAACTCCTCAATCAGATCCATCTCCCTAACCATCAAAGCAGAGACATGCAATACTTTCCTACTAAGAGTATCTGCCACTACATTGGCTTTTCCTGGGTGGTAGGTCAACTCAAAATCATAATCCCTAAGAAATTCCGTCCACCTACGCTGCCTCATATTTAATTCCTTCTGGTCAAAGAGATATTTCAAACTCTTATGATCACTAAAGACCTTAAACCTCGCTCCATAAAGATAATGCCTCCAAATCTTTAAGGCAAAAACCATAGCTCCTAACTCTAGATCATGGGTAGGGTAGTTCTTCTCATGAGTTTTCAACTTCCTAGAGGCATAGGCCACTACCTTACCATTCTGCATCAACACACCACCTAATCCTTGCTTAGAAGCATCGCAATAAACTACTAAAGGTTCACTAGGGTCTGGCAAAACTAACACTGGTGCTGATGTCAACCTATCCTTAAGAGTTTGGAAACTCTCCTCACACTTAGAGTCCCACACAAACAACTGTCCCTTCTTGGTGAGACGGGTCAAGGGTAAAGCTATATTAGAGAAACCTTCTATAAACTGTTGAGTCTCCAAATGTCTGATGTGCATTTACCATAGTTTTGATGAGATTAAAACAGTTATTCAATGATTTAATTGAACCCGTCTGTGATATTTAACTCTTCTACTTAGTGTGAAGATTAAAACATTAAGCGTCTATATGAACTGTTCACTCGTCTGAACTTAGATAAGTTCACCCGTCTGAACTAACTTAAGTTCACACGTCTGAACTGACTGAAGTTCACTCGTCTGAACTAGCTAAGGTTCACTCGTCTGAACTAAGAGAAGTTCACCCGTCTAATGAAGTCTTCACCCGTCTAATGAAGTCTTCAACCGTCTGATCAAAGGAAGACTCACCCGTCTAAAAGACTTTGCAACTGACGTCATCTCTTTGTTAAAGAGTCAACCCGTCTAATGAAGTTACTCATCCGTCTAGTGACTAACGTTAAAGAATACATTGGATGAAAGCTGTCTCGTCTCTGATAAGGAACTTCAACAAAGTGCTTTGCCTGAACACAACTGCATCTTACACTAAAAGGGAAATTCTTCTCTCTGCAAACAAAAAGCACGCATACAGACCTGCTGAGACCAAAGGTATATCAGAAGTCTATATCACTCTGATGAAAGAGAACAAGCGAAGTTCCCTATGCTTTAATGGCTGACCAGAATGACTCTATTGCATTTATTGAAGATTTGCAAGATGCCAAGCCTTCAAACTTTGTGTCTAATGGCTTTAAAATCTTGAAGCCTATTTAATGAAGAAGACTTTGAAGATTCAAGCAGATAGAGAACGATCAAAGCAATCAAAGAGCAATTACTCTGTGCATTTATATCTTTATTCTTTCATTATTTATTCTTCAATCATTTGAAGTTATTACGCAGTCTTTTAGAACTTCACATTTAATACACTCGTCTAAGTGTTTGTGAAAGATTTGAAAATTGTAATTTATTTTACAACTTCTCTCAACCAAACTCGTCTGAGCCTGAAGAGGCTAGGTGTGCAAACAATACTTGTCTGGAGCCTGGAGAGGCTAGGTTCTGGAGCCTGAAGAGGCTAGTTGTGAAAATAATACTTGTCTGTCCTGTAACCTAAATCAGTTATAGTGAGAAAACTTGGTGCTGCCAAGGACTGGACTTAGCCTCATTGTTAAGGGGTGAACCAGGATAAAACCTGCTGAGTGATCTCTCTCTTTCCCTTAACTCTTTAGTTTGATTATTTATCTTAACTATCATCTAACTAAAGAGGTTTATAATTGTGTTTATCAAACCTTTTTTCATCTTGCATGATTGTGTGTTTTCTGTGAAAACCTTCAGACGAGTTATTAGTCTGATTAACCTGTATAAGCTTACTCGTCTACTATCACCCGTCTGTGCTTGCGAAAAAGTTTCTAAATTTCGCATAAATTTGTCAACCCCCTTCTAGTGTTTGCATCTGTCTATTTCATAAACCGCCTATAATACCCGGCTAACCCCAAGAAACTCCTAATCTCGGTCACTGACTTCGGCGCTTCCCACTGGAGCACCGACTCAACCTTAGCTGGGTCAACTGTTATGCCACCCTTAGAGATGACATGCCCTAAAAAACTCACCTCCTCTAACCAGAACTCACACTTAGACAACTTAGCATACAACTGCTTCTCCTTAAGGGTCTGCAAAACAACCCTCGAGTGCTCCTCATGTTCCTTCCTGGTCTTGGAGTACACTAAGATGTCATCTATGAACACCACCACAAACTTATCCAAGTAAGGGTGAAAGGTCTTGTTCATGTAGTCCATGAACACAGCAGGAGCATTTGTCACACCAAAGGGCATAACCAAGTACTCATAGTGACCATATCGCGTCCTAAACGCTGTCTTCGGGATGTCTTCAGACTTAACCCGAATCTGATGGTACCCCGACCTCAAATCTATCTTAGAAAAGACGCAAGCGCCTATCAACTGGTCCAGGAGATCATCAATCCTAGGGAGAGGATACCGATTCTTAATGGTCACCTTGTTGAGTTGCCGATAGTCGACATACAACCTCATACTAAGTCTATGGAGAACTCAACATCTCTCTCTGGGGGTAGGTTATAAACATCCCCCGGAAACACTTCAAGAAAATCCCGCACAACAGGCACGCTTCCAATATCAGAAAGGCTCTCTAATTCCTGGGAAGCTAACATCATGTACACTCGGGCTTCGTCCTCCATCGAAGCTTTCACTTGGTTGGCAGAAAGAAAGGTCGGATCCTTAAACTCCGTAGGAGTGCCAAAAACTAAGGTCTTATCAAAATAGTTCAAAAGAACATGGTTGAAAGATAACTAGTCCATGCCAAGAATAACATCAAGGTCTTTCAAACATAGATATATAAGATCGACAGCAAAAACTCTTAACTTAAAGCATCATTGTCTATACAAGTATAGACAATAAAAACAAGATAACACAAACAAGAGCACACAACATACTCATACCACGACCTGATAAGACAGACCGGCTCTGATACCAATAAATGTGACACCTTTCTACCCCGCATGTTTGTCGCGATCGAAAATCGCGAAGGTAACGGCGATATAAATAGATTTTATTAAAAACATGAGTGTAGAGTCGCCACCAATTTTATTTAATTCGGAAAAAATTGGAAAAACCTTAAAAATGATCTTTGGAACCATATCGAGTCCGGGAGTCGCTTGCGCATAGGGAAGATGAGGACTTAACCCCACAATACCCCTAGTGCACCCGTATGAAAACGGTTACCCAAATTACTTGTGCAAATAGTTAATGAATCTTAACGTATTTATTTTACCACAAAAATTATTTACAAGAATGAAAAGATTAGGAACTAACATTTACACCAAAAGTAAAAAAAAAAAAAAAAAAAAAGATTTAAGAAAATTGTTGTATAATATTTTATAATTTTCAATTTTTATTTCTAATTTTAGACATGGATAAATCCGAAAAGAGGTTGAACAAAAAACATAAGTCCTCAGAACAATCTCGAGGCTAAGGGATTGAACATGACACTCAGGTCCATAGAGCATTCCAAAATAAAACAAAAAAACAAGAAGTAAGAAGTAAGAAGACAGAAAATTAATTTGATTTTTTTTTATTAAGCAGCTTGTATGCAAAAATGGAACATGTTATAGACACCACCACAAGACCATCCGAAAATGATTTAAGCCATCAACATAGGATGTTGCATTCTCCAATAAAATCATTTTCATTACCTGAAAATTCCATATGCCTGCACAGATTCAAGATGCCAACCAAATCTATTCTATTGCATGGCAATGTCTTCCTTCTCTCAAACCAATCAGATATCCAACCAAAATAAGTAGATATTCATCAATGTGAGGCAGGCACATTAACAGGCCTAAGATCTCAAGTATCCACATGCAAATGATAGGCACACACACTGTTATCAAACATTTCAAGGTTCAACATCTTATTCCAAATTCAAGAGACATCTAACAGTAATAAACCAGAAGTCATTCTAAGAAGTTCAAACCAAGCAGTCAAGAAACTAAGTCATCCAAGCATTAATATCTACTCACACACATAACTAAAACACAATACAGAAATCGATCCATATCAAAACATTTATATGTAATCACCTGTCATGAAATTTAAGGAGTTTAACTCAAATATCATGATCATGCAGAACATAAAGGTATAGCCTCTAATTCTAAACTAGAAATTTCTAGTTAAAGCACCAATATTAGCAGCTGCAGTGTTCATTTATGCAAAGGGACTTGTAATCCAATAAGCACTTGTAAGCATGGATATCAACACACACAAAATTCACTCTACATATTTCATCCAAATATATGGAGAGCATAACAGAGAATGCCATAACTCAAAAAACAATTTAAAACATCCTGGTTTCAGAACAACAAACACATCAATATCAAAGCAAATTGCAATTCAGATTTTTTCTCAAACACATGGTAGACGAGTCTATATTGGTGCCTTAAATCGGAGGATCCTAAATGTTCATAAACCAAATTCAAACTACTTACAATTCAGAATAGGAAAAACAGACTAAGAACAAAGGTTGGAGAGAGTCATCATATTGTTGAGGCATAAGGAAAGAAAAAAGAAAATAACCAAGAACAGGGGAAAAACTTATGGAACATCATATGGGAATCTCAAATAATTCATAATTTCGTTTAGTAGTCTCAATGCAGAAAATACAGATTGAAATTTAAAGAGAGATAATCTTTTCCAACACAGTTAAGGAACAAAAATGCCTTCACCTCTCTTGAACTCCCAAACCCTTAATATCTTCTCCTAATTCCCCAAAATATTACAACAAAAATCCTCCCCAAACTATCTCAAGTACGAAAACCCCTTATGCCTCTGTGTGTATGGGCGTCCCCCTTCTCTCACGTCCGCCCCTCTATTTATAGAACCCGAACCTTTATTCCCTGCAAAATCAAAATGAACGCAATCAGTTCTTAATTTGAAACGAAAAAAGAAAAGAACGATGCATACCTTGCGTGATTGAGCGCGGACGGAAAAGGAAGGGAGAGATCGAGTGCAAGATTGGCGCTGGGGAGAGTTGCTGTGCGGCTAGGTTTGAGAAAGGAAAGAGGGGTGATGAGGAGAGATTGATGGAGGGGAAGAGAAAAAAAAATTTGGCTGAGGGAAGGGAGAGGAACGAGAGAATGGGGATTTAGGTAGGTGAAGAGGAAAAGGAAAGAATGGGGGAAAGAGAGAGAGGGCTGCGGCTAGGGTTTTTTCTTGAGAGGGAGGAGAGACGGGTTATGGGAGGAGATAGACGGGTTATGGAGGAGATAGACGGGTTATGGGGGAGATAGACGGGTTATGTTATGGGAGGAGATAGACGGGTTATGGGTGGAGATAGACGGTTTATGGGGATAGACGGGTTATGGAGATAGACGGGTTATGGAGGAGATAGACGGGTTATGAGAGGAGATAGACGGGTTATGGAGATAGACAGGTTATGGAGATAGACAGGTTATGGGAGGAGATAGACGGGTTATGGAGGAGATAGACGGGTTATGGAAGGAGATAGACGGGTTATGTTATGGGAGGAGATAGACGGGTTATGGGTGGAGATAGACGGGTTATGGGGATAGACGGGTTATGGAGATAGACGGGTTATGGAGGAGATAGACGGGTTATGGGAGGAGATAGACGGGTTATGGAGATAGACAGGTTATGGAGGAGATAGACGGGTTATGGAGGAGATAGACAGGTTATGGAGATAGACGGGTTATGGAGGAGATAGACGGGTTATGGAGATAGACAGGTTATGGAGATAGACGGGTTATGGGCTGAAACTTGGTTTATTGGCCCAATGACATTTTTTCTTCTTATTTTTTTATTTTTATTTTTATTTTTTTTATTTTTATTTTTATTTTTATTTTTGTTTTTATTTTTATTTTTTATTTTTATTTTTATAAACAAGACACAACTTAAAAATAACAAAATGTTTCATTTTTATTTCTTCATCTATAAAAGAAACTGCGTTAACAAGAAATTAAAATATTTTTGTGATTTATATCTTATTTTTAGATTTTTTCTATATTTTAAATGCAAGCAAAAATAAATAAATGAAGCTCAAAATATTTTTGTGATTTTTCCTTTTATCATTTTTGGACTTTTATGAAGAAATAAAATAAAACTCTACTCTTTTTCGGATTTTTCTCAAAATTCAACATTATTTTTATGATTTTAATTTTTTTAATTTTTTGGTAAATTTAAGTGAAAAGCAAAAGGAACCCGGTCAAAATGGGGTGTTCACAATGTTATAAATACATTAAATATAAATAATGATAATAAAGGATATACAGATAAGAATTTAAAACACGCAACCTTTTTTTGAAAAGATTCATGGGTAGAAGAGGTACCACATGAACTAGTTCTCAAACGTGGAAATTATTAAACCAGAGTTTTAAAAACGATAAATAAACATCAACACATAAATAAACCCAACCCCGATGTCACAATTCAAAGCTGGTACAACCGTTCCGGAAATATCCTCGGAATACAACAGGAACTAAAATAAAATAAACAACAAAGCTGAAGGCCCTAACTATGAGTGGTGGCTCCTCAGAGTCACTACACTCCGGGCTGCTCGTCATCCTCTGCATAAATCATACATGCCAAACAAGAAAACACAGAAAGGGGAGTAAGGAAACATGTAATCATAACGGCATGGAGATAGAAACAAGATGAACATACATCATGGCATTGCAATAGTCATAAGCATACACTTACATACATAAATATCATCTCAGCATAAACAATCAACTAGTATGCTATATGATGCAATATAACTCTACTCCACTACTCCATCAATGCATGTGGATCCGACTAACTCAGGAAAAACAACTTTGGAGTTACATATCCACATTGGCCACTAAAGGCACCAACGCCGGCAGTTCACCAAATCATGGGTGAACCCCTTGGATAGCCAATGCATCAAACCATGGATGCCTCATCACGGGGGGCCACGGTTCACCAAACCTTGGGTGAACCAACCGTGGATGGCCAGATCGCCGTACTCTAGGACGACCTCCCCTATGTTGAACTTCCCCCAACTAACATCTCCAATGTGATGCATGAACACAACAACAAACAATGGCAACCACCACCTCCGCTTAGGCCACTAAAGGCATCCAAGAATATCATCCTCATCATTGGGCCACAAAAGGCACCCAATATAACATCATAACATTGGACCACTAAAAGGCATCCAATTACATCATCAACATTGGACCACTAAAGGCATCCAATCATATCAACGTTGACAACATTGGACCACTAAAGGCATCCAATCGTACCAACATTGGATCAATAAGGGCATCCAATTACATCAACGTGTGGTAACCCCGAGGGCACCGACTTAACCAACTCATTGTCTTAATTATTATATAATTAAGTTATCTATCTTCATCATTGTTTGGCGTATTATTCTATCATCATTGGGAACATTGGGGTTAAAACCCCTATTAACCGTAAGCCTCAGATTCTGACCAGAGGGGTGGCACGGGCTTGCTGCACGATGGCACGACTGTGCTCCCTCCTACGTGTAGCACGGGCGTGCTGCACGATGGCACGGGCATGCTACATGATAGCACAGGCGTGATCTCTATTACGTACGACCATGCACATCTGCACGGGCTTGCTCTTATGCTACAGGGCCGTGCTCAAAGCGCGGCCGTGCTCAAAGCGCAGCCATTTTCCAAAATTCAACTGGGAGCACGGGCGTGCTCCCTGTTCAGCATGGTGGTGCTGATTGCGCGACAGTCCTGTTCTGGGCAGGGAAGAATAGGTTAATCATTTAACCAAAAATCCCTAACACTCTAAAAAATCATCCCTAGTTTCATGACTAATCATTAACATAAAAACTCACTCTTTATTAATTCATGTCTTATGAAATATTTTTAGGGATAGCAGTCCCTTTATTATTTAATCAATTAAAATCCTAATTAACCAATTTTAGGGACATAGCAGCAGGTTCATATCAAACAACAATTTAACAACAAATATGCTATGCACATACCATCAAACATCAATTCAACAACAATGCATATAATAGCAACAACCAATTATAGCAACAGGCATATTAACAAATAGCGTACAAATAACCTCGAGGTCATTGGAACCCCTCATCTTACACTACCCCCATTGTCTAGTTATTAAACTATCCTTCTCCCCATACCTGGTTTGAAGGTTGCAACAATGATGAGCCTCAATTCTGTGCATTTTATAGGGGGTATTTGGGTCGAATTTTGATGCTTTTAAAGATAAATGTTATTGTTTTTCACCCTTTTACTTAAGTTTTAACAGAATTGACGTTCAAAGGCAGTTTGATGAACTTTTGAAGAAAAGAGAAGTTTTTAAAGCTAAAATAGGCAGAATACTGAAGTTCTGATGTAAGCACGGCCGTGCCATGATAGAGCACGCCCGTGCCCACCACCCAAACTCGTGCATCCAAACAAAGCCTTACAAAAATAGTCATAACTGACCTCTGAAGACTTAGCATGGCCATGCCACACGAGAGCACGGCAGTGCCATATTGAAGAAAGGGCTGAGTCAGTGAAGAAAGACCCGACAGAAGCTAGCACGGCCTCAATCGCAAAGAGTACGCCCGTGCTTCAACCCGTGCGCTAGAGCGTTGTTTTACGAAGTTAGAAAGGTCAGACAAAAGATAGCACTACCCCAATCGCAAATAGCATGGCCGTGCCAACTGAAGAGCACACCCATGCTACAGCCCGTGCACTAGAATGCTGATTTACGAAGTCTGTAAGGCCTGATATACTAAAGAGCACGCCCGTGCTGAGTGAAGAGCACGCCCGTGCCAAGTAAAACAGAAGATCAGAATCAAGGTCCGGTCCGAATTCTGTGTTATAAATAGAGGACCTCAGTGCCACTCTAAGATGATCTTTTAATCTTTTCATCTTTAAATCTTTGCACTTTCTTTCATCTCTTTATTTCTTTGAGTATTAGACTCTTGTTTTAGTTTTATTCTGTAGTTTTGATTTCTAGAGTAGGATTTGACACCTGGAGATTAAGTTGGAGACAACTTCTACCTCTTCAACTATTCAGGATGTGTTTTCCTTTGTTGATTTTAGCTTTCTCTATCACTATGAGTAGCTAATTTCACCACTAGAGTTGTGGTGGATTTTGTGTTAGTAGAAACTCTTTTCTCTATGTCTTAGCTTTAATTCAATTCTATTTGGTTTTAAAGTTGTTATTTGAATAGTGTTATTCTATCGTTCTTCATCCCATACTAGGATTGCGCACCCTTTGTATGCTTATAATCAATTGATTGGCCTTTTGGCTATCAAGCCCAATTAAATTGGTGGACCTATAGGATAACCGGGGTTTAATATCTAGATTTGAGAAAATGTGATTTATTCCTTTCAATCATTCAGCTTCTTTATGCTTTATGCTTTCTAATCATTTAAACTCTTTGCCCGACAACCATTAGGTTTATTTGGGGAAAAGAATATTAATTGCCTGACAAACAATTACTAGTTTTTGTAGAGAGATTGGTATTCAAAAAGCAATTGCGAAACTAAATAGAATTAGGATTTGGGGGGTATCGAAAGCACAAGTGAAACCACAGCTCTAGGCTCTTTACTCTTGATCTCTAAACTCTCTTTTTACTCTTTTGCGATTATCTTTAATACTGCTCTATTCTTATTTATTTTTCAAGTTTTTTATTAGTCTAAATAGCATAAGAATTTCTTTATTCCAGTACTTGCTTTATCATTATTATATCAAATTAATCTCTTGGGTACGATATCTGGACTTCTGTCCTATATTACTTCTGCGACAGAGTACACTGCCCTTAAGTGTGTTTTGAACGCAACAAGCAACGATAGCCCCAAACAACAATCCGGTCATGTCCTTCCAAGCGGCTCAGTCCGTACTCAAGCCTTGGTCAACTAAAACAATCAACCAATTAGTTTCTAATCCAAAATATGAAAAGAAACTAATAAGAGAGAAGAACGTTACCTATAGGGCTGACACAAGCGTACCATGGGCTTACCAAAGGTCTCCAAAACTCCAAGATCGCACCAAGGTTGATGGAGATTGTAAACAAGGTACTCTAGCCGCACTAGGGTAGCTGCCGCTGTCAAATGAGGGTTAAAATTGCTAACATTCGTTTTCTGTGCGATTATATAATCTGCGCACATGGCACGACCGTGCTCCCCTATGGCACGGCCATGCCGAACTTAGCGTCAACGAGACGCGGTTCGCACGACGGTACAGGCGTGCTGAATAACGGCATGGGCGTGCCGAACTTAGCGTCAGACGGCACGGTCGTGTTGCCTAACGGCACGGCCGTACTTGTGACTCAGTTGATCACAAGACACGCTAAAACAACACGGGCGTGCTGTAAATCAACATGGGCGTGCCAATTTTTCAGAAACGGACTTTTAAGCCAAAAATCTCACTTAGCCCTTAACTAATAATTATAGTTTAATCAAACAAACTTAAATAAAAATATCTAATGAAAATCAGGCTGTTAAACACGAAACCTCCGCCCGCCATAAACGTCTTGATACAAATACGGGCCAAGTGTTGGAGTCACAAAGAGATATTGGCCTAGCAACTAATTCTGAAGCTAGCAAAAGGCCCAAAAGGGAAAAGAAGCAACCTATTTGGATGGGTGATTGATTATCTAGAAGTTGACCTCAGCATCTAGAAGGAGTTGCAATTGCCAAATGAAATTCTGTTAGGATGCATGTTGAATAGGAATATTTACATTCAGATTTTATATTCCTAGTAGTTACCTCTTTTTAGGGATCACAGTACACGTGTCCCCTTGATCCATGTATTTCTAGCTTATATGGACATTTCTATTTAAAGCATCAGAAATAAAATGAGAAGCAGAAAAGATTCCATAGATTATCTTAGTTAATATTTCCCCCTATAGTATATCCTACTAAGGGGCTTGCTGAACCCATTCCCTTGCATCAATTTGGTGATTTCATCCTCACTTAATGCCTCCAAAACCAGAAAAATCTGAGAAAACCCAAGAGGAATTCCTCAACCAGCTCAGAGAAATGCAAATCACCATGGAGCAAAATTTACACACCTTTATTACTACCCAACTAGACCTCTTCCGAGAACAATTGGACCTATCCAACCACACACCACAGCCTACACCTAGAACACCAAAAAATACCTTAGCCCCATTTGATGGTTCTGATCCTCTTGATTGGATTTTTCAAGCAGAGCAATACTTTGAGCTGAACCAAACACCTCCCCACCAACACCTCACCTTCATTCCTTTATTTATGCAAGGCCCAACATTGGGATGGTTCAAGTGGCTAAACACCAACAATCAACTTACTACCTGGCATGCATTCACTAGGGCCTCGGAACTCCGTTTTGGCCATCATCATTTGAAAACCATCAAGCTGCTCTGTTTAAATTGCACCAAACCGGATCAATCATGGAGTACCAGCTTCAACTTGAAACACTGTCCAACCGAGTTGTGGCCATGTCTAAATAAATTTTCCTCAATTGCTTCATCTCAGGTCTCAAGAATGACATTCAGATGGAAATGGCAGTCATCAAACCTTACTCATTACCTCAGGCGATTGGATTAGCCAAGCTATTGGAGTCTAAATTACAAGATTCTAAACCGGCTTATGCTCGGACTGCCAACCGCTTCACTAATTCTTCTCCTGGGCAAACTTCAACCTCTGTTCTGGGCACAACACCACATTCCAAACCCTTTCCAATCAAATTTTTTTCTCCGGCTGAACTGAATGAGAGAAAGGCCAAAGGGCTTTGTTATAATTGTGATGAGAAGTTCACATCGGGCCATCATTGTCAAGGTAGGAAGTTTCTCTTGCTCCTAACCGATGAGCCGCCTACTGCTCCATTGGATCTGCCTCTATCAGACACGGGACCACCCGAGACAGATCCTCCAACATTCACTGAGCAGCCCGACGACCCTACTCTTGATTGTGCCCACTTTTAGTTATTCTAGGCGGCACTCAGGGGACCGCTTTCTCCGTGGACACTGCGCATCGAAGGTTGTATGCAGGAACTTTCAGTCACCATCCTCATCGACTCAGGCAGTTCCAACAATATCATGCAACCTCGAATTACTGAGTTTTTAGGTCTTCTGGTTGTGGCCCTCAAACCTTTCACTGTGGTGGTAGGTAATGGTGCTTTTATTCGGTGTTCAAGTATCTCCAATGAAGTTCCAGTTACACTTTTTGATCAACTATTTATCATTCCATTTTATAAATTACCTATACATGGTGCTGACCTGGTTTGGGTGTACAATGGTTACAAACTCTTGGCCCATTTTTATCTGACTATACGGTGCCCTCGATACAGTTCTCTTACAACAATCAACTATCAATTTGGTTGTCCAGCTTATTTTTTTCACAGTTCTTCCTTTTTGCCTTCACCAATGCTGTTGATTTTCTACACTCAATCACAGTAACAACGGTTGAGCATACTTCGAGCACTGCTGAACTTTCCCCTAAAATGGCACTAGACACGAGTTCCTTGCACCCGGGCATAGCTTCAATCTTAACTCAGTTTGCTGAAATTTTCACCAAACCTCAAGGCTTGCCACCACATCGAGATCATGATCGTCACATTCATTTGCTGCCAGATGTTGCGCCGGTAAATGTGCGACCTTATCGCTATGGACAAAACCAAAAGGATATCATGACCCAAATGATTCAAGAAATGCTTGAAGAATGTATCATCAAACCCAGTACAAGTCCTTTCTCGTCACCCGTGCTGTTGGTGTGCAAGAAGGACGGCACATGGCATTTTTGTGTTGATTACCGTGCCTTAAATGCCATCATGGTGAAGGACCGTTTCCCGATTCCAACAGTCGATGAGCTTTTGGATGAGCTTCAAGGTGCCACAATATTCTCCAAACTCGATCTTCGTTCTGGATATCACCAACTCCGCCTTGCCCCGACTGATATCTTCAAGACAGCTTTCAGAACCACTGATGGCTACTTTGAGTTCCTTGTGATGTCGTTTGGGCTCGCAAATGCGCCGTTAACCTTCCAAGCGACTATGAATGAGGTGTTTCGGACATTTCTCCGCAAATTCATCCGAGTATTCTTTGACGATATTCTCATCTATAGCTTCGACTGGGCATCTCACTTATCCCACCTACAACAGGTAATGCAAGTTTTAGCCACTCATCAATTATTTGTAAAATTCTCTAATTGCAAATTTGGTCTAACACAAATTGATTACTTGGGGCATATCATTTCACATGAGGGTGTGGCCATCGATCCCTCAAAACTACAGGCTATCCAAGACTGGCTCGTGCCTCCTTCCATATCGGCTCTTAGGGGTTTCTTGGGATTTTCCGGCTACTATCGCCACTTTGTTCAGAATTATGTGGCTATTTCCAGCCCCTTAACTGACTTCCATAAGAAGAATCAGTTTGAGTAGTCGAAGCAAGCCCGGGCTGCATTCCAGACTTTGAAAAATAGAATGATGGCTCTCCCCATTTTGGCTATCCCCAATTTTTCCTTGCTGTTTGATGTCACCACTGATGCTTCGGGCAGTGAGGTTAGAGCAGTGTTGTCGTAGAACTCTTACCCTCTAGCATTCTTCAGCAAAAAGTTATGTCCCCGAAAGCAAGCAGCCTCTGCTTACGAGAGGGAGATGTAACGCATGGCCCAGGATTTCAAGGATTATATTCTTAAATGTGTTCTCTGCCAACAAAGCAAATATTCAAATCAGAAGTCCTTAGGGCTATTACAACCACTGAACATACCAACTGTAACGCCCCCTCTCGGTGTTATAGTTCGTGCTCCAAATTTTTTTTTTTGGTTAATTAAAATGTTTTCGAAAATACTCATTAGACTAGTTGCGGAAATTTGATACCAATTGAAAATTTTAATAACAGCTGAAAAATAAATTCAAACTCATCATCTATAAAACTCATTCAACTTCGCCATAAGGCGTACATCACTTCAGTCTCTTAATACATACCATACTGAGTCACGGTCAAATGGCTTGACTTAAACGTCAAAAATCCTAAGAGCTGGTCTAATAAAACTCTAAGAACAATAAAGCATACTACCTAGCATGCATCACCCCAATGAGACTGGGCCTCGTCATCAACAGTCCACCCGTCTTCTTCGTAGTCGACACCAGGGAATTCAGCTACAGGGTCCTACAGTGACCCAGAGGACCGTTGGAAAATATCTGTACATGTATCCAAAAACACAACAGGGTGTCCAACATGTACAGGCAAGGGTGAGATACTCATTCACAAGTTTATCGTAATAGCCACACAAGTAAAGCAGCATACAATAATACATCGATATATAACATAGTCATGCTATAGAATATCAATATTAAACATCATATCATAACAAGATAATCTCACTCTGTGGGATCACACCCATTCATCAAGATAAGTCACAAGAATGCATGAGACTTCAATTCAACTTTCTAATTCATGTTCTCCGGAGATTCCTAACTTCCCGTCACCGAGTGATAGGCCGCGAATACTCCCATAACACAATTGTACTCATGAGTCGGCCTCTCAATTTAGGTCCGAACTCCAATTATTCTGGGATACCACGTAACATCCATATCATGAATAGTCCAGTCTCTGATTAAGTTCATCCGTGTCGGGCAACCGATTTACCACGGCACCGGATCGAGATGCCTCCGGCCACTTGTGGAGTTTCGAACACAAAATGCCCTTATAGACCTAGTGCTCTTGTAGCTCGTTTCAAATGGCACGTCGACCGATTCATATATGTATGTAGAATATTTTCTGTTTTCTTTTCGTTCATTCTTTCTTTTTTCTTTTCTGTCAAGGCACGAAGCTCATGACTCGTTTTAAAGGACATTTAGCCCGTTCAAATTCAGGTCACGTAGTCCAAGTTCTCAATTCACGAAGTACTAGGCCGACGTCGCGGACACTAGAATCGCATATAGGACACTAAGTCCGTTCTTTTTCAAAACACAGGACACGTAGTCTGAGTGCTCAATCCACGATGTACGAGGCCGACATCGCGAACACTAAACTCGCATATAGGACACTAAGTCCGTTCTTTTTCAAAACACAGGACACGTAGGCCAAGTGCTCAATTCATAGAACACTAGCTCGACGTCTCGGTCACTAGGTTCATGTGCTTCACATGCGTGAAGGGGTAATCACCAATTTTTATCAAATTTCATTTTCGCAGTTCAAATCTTGAAAACAAAACTCAGAATCTCTTTGGTATAAACCAAAACTCATACTTAAGTAACTTCATGACAACTCTTCTCGCGTAGGGTCCGTAACGCTTGACGCAGAGTTTCCTCACGTTCCTCGTGACTTTTAGAGTAAATGAGAACACTACCGATGAGGACGAATTTAACAAGAACCAAACGAAATGCCATTTCACGCAGTCCGACCCGGCCAACTTTGTAGGCGATATCCTACACAAACGATGGAGATCTAATTGAATCTAGAAACTAGATCAATCGAAAACTCAACGTCCTTTGCAACGCAAACTCGGAATATCCTCAGAAAATTTATCCTAAAAATCTTCCCAGACAGGCACCTCGTTCAAATGTCTGACACAATCCCAAAAGGACAAACGACGTGTCAACATGAATACAAGTCCCTTTCTCTAAACGTGAGTTCTCACCAGGCTTCAACCTGATTAGAACCCAACAAAACTCGCACCCCTGTGTGACAACACACCTTGTTTCATCAAGGAAACAATTTCAACACGGTCCTACTCTTTTGGAGAAATAAAATTAACTCTTGAAACTTATCATCCGTCTTTTGCTCATCCATCGACTATCGGGAAAGTCATTCCCTCTTTCACTGACCTATTAGTCCGTCATTCTCTACTACCAATCCTTCACGAAAGACTTACTTCCATGATGAAGTCAAACACTTAAACTAGTTCTTATTTCGTTTTTACATGTCTCAATCTCACCAACAGCTCTAATGCACTCTAAATCCCAATAAACTCACGTAAGAGTTCCAATATCTAAGTGAAGATCCAAACTTAATATCAAACTTAGTCCGAGTCCTCGAATTTGAAAGTATCAAAACAAGGAGTCAACCATATCCTCAGATAGTGGTCGTTGCGACCGAGTCTAAACTCATCTGTCTCACTCATCTCTGTCGGTCACTGTCTTAAGTTTTATTAACAAGACAGTACTCCCATACATATAGGATCCATTGTAATTCTTTCCCCTACTGATACCAGTCCTAAGGACACTCGTTCTATAGCCAACGTTCACATTTGAATTTTGGTTCACTCAGTCTCTGATCATTTGCAACTTTGAAAAGTTATCCTTAGGTATTATACGAATTATTCACCATCATCAACATGGATTACAGTCTACCCATAAGGCATAGCCTTTCATCTATCCTAATGGCGAAAAACGTTCTATTAATCAACACCACAAACAGCGGAGCCTCCAATCATTTCTTAAAATACTATTAAAAGAAACTTCACGCGATAACACACTTCTATTGCCCTACTGGAATTCCACTCCAGTCTCTCAACTCTATTAGAGTACATATCGTCATCTTGCCATTCCTTTGGTTGCTTACTAGCTACCTATGTATATACTCCGAAAACTTTTTTTTTTTTTTTTTATTCTTGTACTTGCCTAATACACGCTTTTTCCTTCGGCAAACTTTCTCAGCATTCAAACTTCCTTCACATACCAAGGAGTCTTCACTCACTTGATAACTAAGAGTCTAATATCCTTGACTCATAAAGTAAAGGTCATATTCATGCCTATTTGTTAGAACTGATTTAGGAGCTGTCTCAAAGCTTACCTTAGATGTCACCTCTATAACTCAGATAACTTTTCTCATAAAAGTCTTAACGCATCTCAATCATCGGATCCAACCAATCCAATTGGTTGTATTCCAAAAGAAACAAGCCATCACAGACTGTTCTTACTCTTACTGTCCTCTATCAAAACAAAACACAGAGTAAACAAAACAAAAACATCATGAATCCATAATCTAGATCCCAAAAGACATCGACCAGCTCTGATACCACTATTGTAATACCCCCTCTCGGTGTCACAGTTCATACCCCAAATTTTCTTTTTCGATTAATTAAAACCTTTTCGAAAATACTTATTAGACTAGTTGTGGAAATTTGATACTAATTCAAAATTTTAATAACAGCTGAAAAACAAATTCAAACTCATCATCTATAAAACTCATTCAACTTCGCCATAAGGCGTACATCACTTCAATCTCTTAATACATATCATACTGAGTCACGGTCAAAAGACCTGACTTAAACGTCAAAAATCCTAAGAGCTGGTCTAATAAAACTCTATGAACAATAAAGCATACTACCTAGAATGCATCGCCCCAATGAGACTAGGCCTCGTCATCAACAGTCCACCCGTCTTCGTCGTCGACACCAAGGAACTCAGCTTCAGGGTCCCGCAGTGTCCCAGAGGATCGTTGGAAAATATCTGTACATGTATCCAAAAACACAACAGGGTGTCCAACATGTACAGGCAAGGGTGAGATACTCGTTCACAAGTTTATCGTAATAGCCACATAAGTAAAGCAGCACATAATAATACATCGATATACAACATAGTCATGCTATAGAATATCAATATTCAACATCATATCATAACAAGATAATCTCACTCTGTGGGATCACACCCATTCATCAAGATAAGTCGAAAGAATGCATGAGACTTCAATTCAACTTTCTAATTCATGTTCTCCGGAGATTCCTAACTTCCATTCACCGAGTGATAGGCCGAGAATACTCCCATAACACAATTGTTCTCATGAGTCGGCCTCTCAATTTAGGTCCGAACTCCAATTGTTCCGGGGTACCACGTCATAACCATATCATGAATAGTCCAGTCTCTGATTGAGTTCATCCGTGTTGGGCAAACGATTTACCATGGCACGAGATCGCGATGCCTCCGGCCACTTGTGGAGTTTCGAACACAGAATACCCCTATAGATCTAGTGGTCTTAACTGGCTCATATTCTTAACTACTTGATTTGTAGCTCGTTTCAAATGGCACGTCCACCGATTCATATATGTATGCAGAATATTTTCTGTTTTCTTTTCGCTCATTCTTTCTTTTTTTCTTTTCTGTCAAGGCACGAAGCTCATGACTCGTTTTAAAGGACATTTAGCCCGTTCAAATTCAGGACACGTAGTCCAAGTTCTCAATTTACGAAGTACTAGGCCGACGTCGCGGACACTAGACTCGCATATAGGACACTAAGTCCATTCTTTTTCAAAACACAGGACACGTAGTCAGAGTGCTCAATCCATGATGTACTAGGCCGACGTCGCGGACACTAAACTCGCATATAGGACACTAAGTCCATTCTTTTTCAAAACACAGGACACGTAGTCCAAGTGCTCAATTCACAGAACACTAGCCCGACGTCTCGGTCACTAGGTTCATGTGCTTCACATGCGTGAAGGGGTAATCACCAATTTTTATCAAATTTCATTTTCGTAGTTCAAATCTTGAAAACAAAACTCAGAATCTCTTTGGTATAAATCAAAACTCGTTTTCGCTCTAAAACTTGTTTTCCACAAAAACTTCTCTTTACAAACCATTCTCAAAGGCTCAATTCCTAAAGATTCATTTTCAAAGGATTTTGGCTTTAACTGCCTTTTCTAAGGTGTCATCGTTTTAAAACATTTTTCTAAAGATTGTTATCGGAACAAACTTTCATGAAGAAACTTTTTCGTTTTGGAAGTTCAAATACTTTCAAAAGGTTCCTTCTTTGACAAACTAGATATTTTTCAAGGTTTTCTTTCTTTGTATAACATGTTTAGAAAATAATGATAAGGCAACTTTTAACTATTTTTCTCACCAAATCTCAAATTCCTAAGTCTTATATGAAATTCCTTTTTAGGTTCTTAACTTGTTGGCTTTTTAGTAAAATTGGCTATTATGCCATTTAACTTAAAAGTTTCTCATAAAGGCATCAATGCCGCAATTCATTTTCAAACTTCCAGGCATATACTTCATCAAGCAAATCAAGTTCATAAACAACATATATCCATTCAAACTCAAAGCACCAATCAAGCATATATGCCACATAATGCATCAACTAGGAAAATTATCAATATCACATCATAGTTACAACCATCCAACAAAAATCCCATGAGGCTGTCAAAATTACTGGAGTTAATCTCCCCTTACCTCTTGAAGTTATTCTCCGAAGGAAAAGTCGTCCAATCGGTCTGCGAATTCTCCCGATTTCTTGTCCGGATACCCGACAACAACTACAAACACACAACCAATCCAATCATCAACATATAACAACATAACTTTTCTCATTCCTCTCTAGCTAGGGTTCGGCCATGTCATAGAAAAATGGGCTAGAAATTTTATTTGGTTTCAATCTCTTGGATTCAACACCTAAGGGTAATGAAAGGATGAAATCCATGATCAATTTCTAAAAATTGAAACAAAAAACCTAGTCTCCCAAAAGTTAGGGTTCAGCCACCTTAAATTGAAATGGCTAGGGATGTATAAAAATTTTCAACTCTTGGATGAATGATCCTCAAGTATACACAACACCAAAACAACTCTCTTTACACAAAAATTTGAAGCAAAAACTCATGATTTCACATCATGGAGGGTTCGGACACTACATACCCATATGAGCTAGGAACGGTTTTTGATTACATGCTCTTGGATAATGATATAGGGTGATGAGACTAGCTTAATGAAATTGGTTTCATATTAAAAGGATTTTTCTATAATTTTCTAGGAATTTTTGAAGTTTGGTTCATGAAGTTGGAACTCATGGAAACCATGGTTTTCAAACAAGATCAAGAGAAGATTTATGAGGTTTAAGGATCAAAGGAGTGATCTTACCTATTGAATGATGAAGAATGAGCAAGAATCCTCACTTGATTCACCAAAATTGTTTAAGGATCAACTTTGAAAATGGAGAGAAACTTGGAGAGAAATGGTGAAGTTAGAAAATGGTGGAAACATGGCTTCATGAAGCCAATTTCGCGGGACATGAAGGAGGGACAAGGAAGTCCACAATTTTTTCACTTAAGGGCAAAATGTTCTTTTCATCCAAGGTTAAATGGTAAATATGCAAAAAGTCAGAGGCATTTTGGTCCTTTCGCGTTCAGATATTTTGAAAATCATCATGACACTTGGCACGCATCTCGAGGTGATGTGACCTGATGTGACTTCATGATTATCAGTTAGCGGGTCCCGTTAAATCCATATACAGCTCCGTTCGTCTCTCGGGTCGAGTTTCCGCCCGAATAAATTATTATTATTCTAATTTTTAAGGCACGAAACCAATTTTAGCAAAATGGTAGGAAACGTGATTATAAGACTAATTATCTCATTCACGGGTCAAAATTACTTTATAGTAGTAAAATACTATAGTCAGTGAAAAACGCAGACCGGGCTCTGTCTAAGTTATCGACCCAAAATTTAACTGTAGCTTCCTATGATAGTGTAGAGCTCGACTATGGTCTCGGTTTATTTTATTTCACTCTCTAGACCTTTTAATAAAATACAAACTCATAAATACTGTTTATTAACTCTAGAAAACTTGAAAAATCGGGGTGTTACACCAACACAGGTATGAGAGGATATATCTATGGATGTTATTACTCACCTTCCTCCGACAGGCGGTAAGTCTGTGATCTGAGTCATTGTGGATAGGCTCTCCAAGTATACGCACTTTGTCGCGTTACCTGCTCAGTTCTCAGTCGCGACACTAGCTCCTATTTTCATAGCTCAAATCTATCGCGTCCATGGTATGTCAAAATCCATTGTGGGTGATCGTGACCGGATTTTTGTGAGTCACTTCTGGCGGGAGCTCTTTCGCCTCCACGGTACTAAATAGGCCTTCAGCAACGCCTACCATCGCCAAATTGAAGTGACGATCCGGATCTTGGAAACCTATCTGAGGTACTTCGTGAGTGACACCCCATAACTTTGGCTTCGTTACTTGCCCCTTGCAGAGTACTATTATAACTCTACATTCCAATCCTCTCTGCGCATGACCCCCTTTGAAGTGCTCTACGACCGTCCCACGCCTTGCCTCTGTGCCTATGTCATCGGAGGTACGACCGTCGCCTCCATTGACGAAACTCTGACTCAGCGCCGCCAAATGTTGAAACTGGTGCGAGACAATCTAGCCATAGCTCAACAAAGGATGAAGTCCCAAGCAAATGTCCATCATCAAGACAGATCCTTCCTTTTGGGTGACTAGGTTTGGCTCCGATTGCAGCCATACCGCCAAATCTCTGTGCGCGGCCGCCGCACCCCAAAGCCAGAGATACGATATTAATTGGCCCCATCCAAATCTTGCGGGTAATTGGTAATCTGGCCTATGAGTTAGCTCTTCCAGTTGATGCAAGGGTTCACCTAATGTTCCATATTGCAAAACTCAAACCCTTCCATGGAGAGCCACCACAAGAGATCCCACCACTGTCACCTACCCTCATTGGAACCCGAATCGAGTTGAAACCGCACCGCATCTTGGGGACCAAAACTTTTTGGAGGACGACTGGCCCTCAACAGAAACTACTTGTCGAATGGGACAGTTTGTCTGAGCTTGAGGCCACGTGGGAGGATGGGGAAGCCTTCAAGACAACTTACCCAAGTTTCAACCTTGAGGACAAGATTGTCTTGGAAGATTGGGGTAATGATACAAATACGGGCCAAGTGTTGGAGTCACAAAGAGATATTGGCTCAGCAACTAATTCTGAAGCTAGCAAAAAGCCCAAAAGGAAAAAGAAGCAACCCATTTGGATGGGTGATTATCTAGAAGTTCACCTCATCATCTAGAAGGAGTTGCAATTGCCAAACGAAATTCTGTTAGGATGCACGTAGAATAGGAATATTTACATTTAGTTTTTATATTCCTAGTAGTTACTTCTTTTTAGGGATCAAAGTACACATGTCCCCTTGATCTATGTAATTATGGCTTATGGCCATTTCTATTTAAAGCATCAGAAATAAAATGAGAAGCAGAAAAGATTCAACAATTTATCTTGGTTAATATTTCCCCTGGAATATCTCCTACTCGATGAACCCATTCCCTTGCATCACGTCTCATCTCCATCTATCCGCTGCTTGCGTCCTACCTTTTCCTACCATGGCCATCCCATCATCTCAGTTTCTGTCTCTGACCCACGCTCCTCATAACCCAACATCCTAACTCGCAAAGCCCCTTTTGCATGTGCCTTCATCATTTCATCCCTGACACCAGGTTGAAGAAGGAGTCAAAGATTGCTGCTTGGGACATGTGGCAACTGTAGAAGATGAAGAATATCCTTCTTCTCTGACCAAAATTGAGGAAAATGTTTGAGGAGCCTTCTTCACTCATGCTATATTCGATCTGATCCCCAGATTTGGTCGTTAAATCGTCTAAACACCTTTCAATCCAACTGCAAAGTTGTCAAAAGCATTTAATGGCATTAAATTTGCTATCATTAGAAATGCAAGTAGAAGAGAACTTGTCGAGGATCATCTGCTATAAAAGGCACGAAGATGAAGATGAAAGGGGTCTGAAAATTTGAGGAAAATTTCCAGGGAGGGTTTGAAATTTTTTGTTCCTTGGTATTCTGTAATTTGGGGATTTTCTCTTACAATTTTGGGTATCTTTGGATTTGTAAGCACAAAGTGGGACCGTAAGAATCACTTTTGTTGTTCGTAGTAAATAGGTAAGGTCCCTGTTTGGTAATGTTATCTCTTTGCTATTTTGGTTGTAAGGCAAATGGTTATTGAATCAAACTTCAAGCCTTCAGTATTTAATGTTTGCTGCACACCACTTGCTTGATAGAATATATGAATATCTTGTTTGTTTTAGGATTGTTGCATCAATTTTATGTCTTAGGAAAAGTCCTTGTGATGAACACGATGAACTAACGCTAACTATATATATCACGCCTTGGATCTGTTTGATGAAATGTATGCACTAAGTCTTATGTTCATAGCTGTGAAGAACTTTTAAACATGCTCTGGTTGGTTCATGGATGTATAGAACTGCATTTTCTCTTATCTCTACCATATGACACTATCAAAAAAATTATACACATTATTTTAGTGTTCTGGGTTGTGAGAACAATGTTTGAAACATGAATTTTGATTGCATAATATGTATTTGATTAGCAGCTGATAAACTTGTTTATGTAAGATCCGGATAGCTTGTTTGAGATTCATGTTGTTCACTTGAAAGTTTGTCATGTAATGATCATGTGAAAAGATTATTACAGTAAAATAGAAAGTTTTAGACATTGTTATGCTTTTTAATATTTTTATTTTTACATGAAGAATTTCGGACTTGATAAAAGAGAAGAATTTGAGTTTACTATGAATATTGTTAGACCTATGAAATTGATATTGGTCAGATGTTTAAAGGAGTGTTTTTTTTTTTTTTTTTTGTTTACATGCAAAAATGAGTTGTTGGAAGTAAGCCTTTTACATTAAAAGAACAAAGCTAATTTTTTTTGGGTGTTCACAACATTGTATTTGTACAGCTGCTGCCATTCATGAAGTCCCATGCTCACCCACATATTGGGTGCTTGATAAAAAAAATTCGTTTCAGTTCACATGTTACTATTGATTATTTTCCTTTGATATTTAGCCTTGGTTTGATAGACACTTGAATGGGTGGCTGCCCTTCTTTTAACTTGTCTAAATGTAAGCTTGGGTTCAATACTATCATGAAAAATAAGTTAAATTCAACTCTCTTGAGCTGCTTTTATCAAAAATGTAAGATCGAGAAGAAGAAGAGAGAGTTGGGGGAGAAAGTTATTTCTCATTTCCAGAAAGATAAAAGTTGTTAAATTACATTGTGGAATGAACATTTATACTTGCTGTCCATAACTGACTAGTAACTAACTAGAAACAAAATGAGAGTAGTAAAACTAGCATACATGTGTGTGCACACTAAGTAAATTACAAGTTCTAATACTCCCCCTCACGTTGGACGGTAGATATCTAGCAATCCCAACTTGGAGATGAGAGACTGAAACTGAACCTGGGGCAAAGGTTTGGTGAGTGAGTCTGCTACTTGGTTTTGAGAGCTAACATGAATCAAATTAACAAATTCTGATCTGACATGCTCACGTATGAAGTGACAATCGATGTCAACGTGTTTTGATCATTCATTACATGTAGAGTTCGTGGCCAATTGAATGGCAGACTTACTATCACACATTACCATGATTAAGGGGACTTGAATTTCACAAACTCGCAGCAATTGTCTAAGCCACAAGAGTTCTGAAGTGAGTGTGGCAAGAGCTCTATACTCTGCCTCAGCAGAGGATCGTGCGACTGTAACTTGCTTCTTAGACTTCCATGTGATCAATGCATTGCCCAAGAACACACAAAATCCAGAAGTGGATTTTCTTGTAAGTGTACAACTCGCCCAATCAGCATCAACAAAAGTTATGACTTTGAGAGTGGATTGTGTAGGGCAAAAAATCCCTTTTCCAGGAGTCGCTTTCAAGTATTGGAGCAAGTAATGAACAGCATTGAGATGGGTGGTGCGTGGTTTAGACATAAATTGGCTCAAGCGATTTACTGCAAAAGCAATATCCAGGCGAGAAATTCTGAGATAAATCAGCCTGCCAATGAGCCGTCTATACTGTGCAACATCTCCAAGTGGTTCACCATCGGTTTCATTGAGTGAGATATTGGGATCCATGGGTACCTGCTGAGTATCTCGTGTCCAGAAGAAGTTGGAGTGCGTACTTGCGTTGGCACAAATGAATTCCGTGCGGAGACTTGGCAATTTCAAGGCCAAGGAAATACTTGATGTCCCCTATCACTTTCAGTTTGAAATGTGACTGTAACATGGCTTGTGTTTATTGAATTAGCTTAGTGTTAGGGCCAGCAATGATAATATCATCAACGTACACAAGCAAAACAACCAAATTGGATCCTGAGCCCATTGTAAACAGGGAGTTATCTGCAGTGCAGAGAGAGAATCCATGACTGATTATAGTGTAAGAAAATTTTTGAAACCATTGGCGGGAAGCCTGTCGCAGCCCATACAGAGACTTATTAAGCTTGCATACAAGATTCTCCCCTTGAATAGGATAGCCCAAAGGAAGTTTTATGTACACCTCTTCTGAAAGTTCTCTGTTGAGGAAAGCATTATTAATGTTAAGCCAAAGGAAACTCCATCATTGTTGAGTAGCAATAGATAGGAGAACCCGAGCTGTAGTCAACTTCGCTAAGGGGGAAAAGGTGCCATGAAGTCAATACCGGCTTGTTGTGTAAAGCCTTGAGCCACCAAACGAGCCTTGTAATGCTCCACACTACCATCCACCTTGTATTTAACTTTGTAGAGCCACCTATAGCCAATAGGACGCTTATCTTTGGGAAGGGTTTGAACAGTCCATGTATTATTTGCCTCTAATACAGCAAGTTCTTCAGCCATGGCTAAACTCCATTCAGGAGAAGTCACGGCCTGATGATAGTATTTGGGTTCAAAGACACTGGATACTTGGACAACATAATGCTTGTAAGCAGGAGCCAATCGGTTGTAAGTTAGGTGTTTATCTATGGGGTAAGGGACACTACATACATAATCTTCAAGATATGCAGGGGTCCTGGTTGGTCTGTGAGTCCGCCTAGGTGGTATAGGTGGGGGTGGTGGAGCGTTTGGTTCATTTTGGTGAGCTTGGTGGGGTTGTATAGGGGGTGCAAATTGGGTAAGGCTAAAGGTAGTATTTTGGTGGGGAAAGGGTCAGGAGGTGTATGGGAAGGAAGGTCATGAAAAAGAAACACAGTCTCATGAAATAAGACATCGCGAGAAATTTGGAATTTGTGACTAACAGGATCATACATCTTGTATCCCTTATACCCAGAGGGATAGCCCAAGAAGATACAGGGTGTGGATCTAGGACTGAACTTTGTCCTGTGTTAGGGAATGGTCGCAACATACCCAAGGCATCCAAAAACACGAAGGGCAGAATAATCTGGTGCTCGTTGATATAGGCGCTCATAAGGTGAATCTTTTCCAAGAATGAGATATGGTGTGCGGTTGATGAGATATGCAGAAGTGCACACACATTCACCCCAGAAGTGAACTGGTACCTTGGACTGAAAGAATAAGGCTCGAGCAACATTTAACAAATGTTGATGTTTGCGTTCAATAACCGAATTTTGTTGGGGACGATATGCACAAGAGAACTGGTGTTGAACCCCAGAAAGCTTCATAAATTCTGTCAGGGCAAATTCTTTTGCATTGTCGGATCTGAGTGCCTTGATAGGCTTATGAAATTGGGTCTAAATAAATCTAAAGAACAAGTCAAGAAGCTGAGGTGCTTTAGGCTTGTATTTCATAAGATGTATCCAAGTGAACCGGGTATGATCGTCTACGATGGTCAAGAAATATTTCTTGCCATCATAGGTGTCATGGTTGAATGGTCCCCAAATGTCACAGTGGATCAACTCAAAAGGTTTTTCAGTGAAATTATTGTGTGAAATGAAAGGTAGTCTTTTGAACTTGGCCAAGGGGCAAATATGACAGTTATGTGAATTAAACTCAAAAGGCAATGTGAAAGACAATTTATTACTCAATGTATGTAGAACAGGATTAGATAAATGTCCTAAGCGTGTATGCCACAAGTTGGCAGTGTTATTCTGACTAGAAGAAACAAAGAAAACAATATCAGACTTATTCAAACAAGGAGGTGCCTTAGTGGAACCTGAACCATGTGGAACAGCTTCATTTAGGTACAATCCATGTATGTGTTTACCCTGGCCAATCACCTTCGATCTAGGGAGATCCTAGATCGAGTATGAGTTGGCAGAAAATGAAACAATGTAATTAGAATGAGTCAATAATTGACTAATTGAAATGAGATTGACGTGGAAGTCAGGTATGTGCAAAACATTAAGGAGACAGAGGTCACGGTTTAAACTGACTGTGCTTATGCCTGCAACTTCAATGCGAGTATTGTTAGGAAGGATGACAAACCTATTATGCAGTATGCTATATGACAGAAAACAAGAGACATTATGGCAAATATGAGTAGATGCACCTGAGTCTAAGATCCATATGTGAGGATTACCTCAAGAAACCAATTGATTCACAGAGAAACTCATACCAATTGAAGGTTAATCCACATGTGTTATATCAGGAGCAGTGCCAGATGCACTTGTTTTGGCCATTTGCTGCTGCATATAGGCAATCAGTTGCTGATACTGAAGAGGAGTCATGGACAGATCATGAGAAGCAGTGGAAGCAGGTGAATAATCTGAGACCTGATGCACCATAGCCAATTGTTGAGGGATAGGGTTCCTCTTGTGACCAGGAGGGTAACCAAGCAACTTGAAGCACTTTTCTTTGGTGTGGCCTAGAACACCATAGTGAGCACATAGAGGTCTATCCTTTTTGGCTTGGGTCTTGGATTTGTCACCCTGTTGCACAGCAAAAGCCAATTGAGCTTCATTTCCCATTGAGCAATTGCTAACTTCACGTTGTTTCTCTTCTTGAGTTATTAAAGAGAAAACACGTTGAATGGAAGGGAGGGGTTCCAGAAGCAGAATTTGACCCCTAAATTGACTAAAGCTCTCATTAAGACCCATGAGAAATGACATCACATATTCATTTTGTAGGTAATCAATCAAAGGTTGAACTCCATTACAAGTGCATCGATGAATCGATTTACACTCACTAAATTCCTCCCAGAGTGCCTTGAATTTAGTGTAGTCATTGCTAATCGACAAAGATCCTTGAGAACAACCAAGAAGCTCACATTTTAGCTGGAAAAGATGAGGTCTATTTCTCTGCTGAAATCGTTCTTGTAGATCCAACCAAATAGCATGTGCAGTTGTCGAATAGATCACACTTGCAGAAATTTCCTTGGAAACCAAATTCAAGAGCCAAGAAGCCACCATGATGTTGTTGCGAATCCAAGATCGATACAAAGGATCATCTTCAGCGGGTTGTTCAATGGATCCGCCCACAAATCCAAGTTTGTTCTTGCCGTTTAACGCCATATTCATGGCTTGCTTCCAAGAAGCATAGTTGTTGCCGGTGAGAGGGTGCGAAAGCAGAACCTGATCGGGATTATCCGAAGGATGGAGGAAGAAAGGATTATTATTGGCTTGCTCTTCCATGGTGGAAAACACACAGAGCGAAGAGGAGAAGCAAAAACCACAAACGAGAATCGGGAAGAAGAGGAAGAACCAGAGGTGCGGAAACTTAGAAAACTACTGATACCATATCAAGAATGTAAGATCGAGAAGAAGAAGAGAGAGTTGGAGGAGAAAGTTATTTCTCATTTCCAGAAAGATAAAAGAAGTTGTTAAATTACATTGTGGAATTAGTATTTATATTTGTTGTCCATAACTGACTAGTAACTAACTAGCAACAAAATGAGAGTAGTAAAACTAGCATACATGCATGTGCACACTAAGTAAATTACAAGAGTTCTAATAGCTTTGCCTGATCATTTATATTTTGATATATATGTGTGTTGCAACTTGTAATGCTGATCAACTGATGGATATGATTTCTTAAATTTTTTTGTGTTGCAACTTGTAAATGCATGCTTACCATCGTTCTCTTGTTATCAATTCATGTCTGCAATGGATGCCCAAGAAGAAATATTTTTGTGTGATGGATCTCCATTAAGTTTTTTATTTATTGCTTTGCTGGATCGGTTTTAAGTTAATTTGACAGGTTGTATCCTTTTTCCTTCCCTTCCTATTCGTGAATCGTTAAGGCAAATAGCAATAAAAGTTGCCAAGAAAAAATAGAAGGTTGCAGAAGAATTAAAGGCTAATTTGGCAGGAAGCGTAGATTAATTTCAAAACATGCTATATGATGTCCTTTTAAAATCAATTATCTTTTCTTCCTTTTTATTATTTATTTTTTGGTAAATATTGTAACGCCCCGATTTTCAAGTTTTATAATTCTTCAGTATTTAAAACGTTTGTATTTTATTAGAGGGTCTAGAGAGTGAAATAAAATATTCTGAGAACATAGGCATGGCCTACACAACCAGAGGAAGTCATAGTTAAGTTTTGGGCGAAAGCTCAAACGGAGTCCGGTCTGCATTTTTCATTGACAGTAGTATTTTACTACTATCAAGACCTAATTTGGACTCGTGAATGAGACAGTAAGTCTCAGGATTTAATTCTCTACGTCTTTGTTAAAATCCGTGCCAACTTCTAAAAGTGGAAATAATATATTATATTCGGGCGAATACTCGAACCGGAAGACGATTGGAGCTTTAAAGGGATTTACCGTGACCCGCTACGGATAAGATTCATCTGGGAAGGTGTGTTGTGACTCACCAGTGTCATCATTATATTTCTAGAAATATCTAGATATTTGTAAAAGAAATGACCAAAATGCCCCTAGTCTTTTATGGAAATGACCAAATTGCCCTTTGAGTTATTTACAAGTTTGCCATAGGATGAAAATATAAATATCTCTCTCACTCTCTCACTAGGCCTTTCAGCCATTCTCTCTCTTCTTTCTCTCACTTGTTCTTCCTTCTCCTTCGAAGTTCTTCAAGTTCTTCATTTTGTTCTTCATTATTCTTCACAAAAACCTACTTTGATCTTCATAAAAGTTGAAGTTTGGTGAAAACTTGTTTCTTTACTCATTAATCTTTGATTCTAAGAGGTATGATCTTCATCTTAACTCTCTTAATCTCTCTATTTCATCTCTTGATTCTTGAAGATCCAATTTTAGATCCAAAACTTTGAAAATTCATAGAAAAGTGTAGAAAAATCCTTTTGATACCAAATCAATTTCTATGATCTAGTTTCATCATTTCTCTTTCATAATCCAAGAGCATGAAATCAAATAAGTTTTCTAGCCTTTTCTTCTTAAGATGGCCGAAATCTTCATGATGGGAAAAGGTTGAGTTTTTGATTCAAGTTTTGTGTAATAAGAATTGTTTTAGTGTTAGGAGTATCTAAGGATCATCAATCCAAAAGATGAGAAATTTTGAACACCTCTAGCTTATTTTCACATCTAGGGACCGAACCCTAAGTTGGTGAGGATAGGAAAGTTTTGTGTTGTTTGATGTTAATGATTGTTTGGTTGTGTTGTTTGTAGTTGGTAACGAGTAATCGGACAGGGAATCTGGAGAATTCCCGGACCGATCGGGCGACTTACCTTCGGAGGATGACTCCTAAATGGTAAGGGGAGATTAGCTCCAATGAGTTTGATAGCCTCATAAGTTTTGTTGGATGATTGTAACCATGATGTGAAGTTGATGCATTAAGAAACCTATATGCTTGTTTGATGCCTTGAAGATATACTATATGTTGTGTATGTACTTGATTTATTTTTATGAAGTACATGCTTGGATATGTGAATATAAACTGTGGCATAGATGCCTTGAATTGAGATTTGATGTGTGTGTGTGTGTGTGTGTGTGTGTGTATATATATATATATATATATATATATATATATATATATATAGATCTTGGACTGGTTAAGAGCATAGCATTGGCTATAGCTTGTTTTTAGGAAAGAAAAGCTTCTAAGTTAAACGTTATAATGGCCGATTTTACTAAAAAGTATAGTTTGTCAAGAAAATACCTTCTAAACATATTTGATGTTCCAAAGTGGAAAATGTCTTTTACTTTAGCCATAGGTCATTTAATCAAACTATGTGTTTCAAAAGAGAATTAATGAAGGAGTTAAGGAAAAGTGAAACAGGGTATTCGCCTCGCTAACCTTGTCTCGCCACGCGAGACAGAGGGCTAGCCCGAGCAGTAACAATACATCTTCTCGGCTTCGCGACTCGAGACAATCCTTGCCGCGCGAACCAGAGGAACTGTCTAAGAAGAAAAAAAATGGCCTCTCAACCTTGCGTCGCTAAACTGATATTCGCCTCGCGAGAAAATGTTTTGTTTACAAAGGGAGATTTTCAATTCAATCGTAAAGTTTTACATGTGAAAAACCTATGTGAATTAATTGACTTAGAGTTGAAGACAAGAAGTAATTAAGTATGGTATGTGGTGGAACAAGACCATGTACTATACCATTGATGACTTGGTTCATCAATGATTTCATAAGACTTAAGTGAATCAATACTTATTTCATTATTTGAAAATCAAGGAACTAATGTCTTAGCAAAGGATCAAAGATTTATCTAAGAGGATTCTCAATCCTTCTTTATAACACTTAGGACTTGAGATGTGATTCATAAGATATAAACACAAACATGAATCGTTTTGGGTTTTGAAACAATAGCTCGATGACGGACCAGTGAATTCGGATTTAGGTCAATTGTTCGATTGTTTCAGTTTCGTGATGACCAGAACGAGAGAGATCCTGTGACTGTGCAGCTATGAGACTGTCCAGAGGAAGGAATCTTGAGGCTATGCAAGCATGAGACTGTATAGTTGAAGGAAGGCTTATCAGAATTGATTGGTACTACCTATACCGACAAGATTTATCTTCTTTTCGGGAGCCTAGAACATAGGAACTTCATAGTTAAGCGTGCTTGACTTGAAGTAATTATGGGATGGGTGACCTTCTGGGAAGTTTCCTAGAAAGCGTGTGAGTGAGGACAAAACATGCTGAAAAGACTCGTGTTGGTTTGTGGGGACAGTCGGCAGTTCTGTAGTAGTCCAGATCGTTCTAAAGGAATCACGAGGTATTTATCCGATGTATAAATGTTTTATAAAACAAAGACGCGTATAGTTCTTAAGGAATAGAACCTTAGTGAACCTTGAGGTTTATCCAATGGATAAACATTGCTTTATCACATTTGCTTTGTATAAGCACTGACATTTCATTTGCATAGTTGTAAGGCCTTGAGCTTAGGAGTTGAGCTTACACCTTGATGTGGGTGCGAATCTTATGGTGACGATTTTCAATGGTCTTTGGAGGTATCAGGGTTGGAAGGGCCGACATATGACCAGTTGGTAGATCTTTTGTGTCGTGGTGAATTCGAGCAATACACTGATATCCTCTACTAGATGCTCTACTTTTCATGTTTGGTCGAGAGTGTTACCGTAAAGCCAGATACGTGCACGTTACGAATGTTGTAGCATCTTGCTTATGGCTGGCAATAACCGGAACATGTCCTCCCATTCAATCTCTCCGACAATTTGTTAGTTCCATGGAGTAGGGGTCAGAGTTTTATCCTTGTGGCATATGGCATTGAGTCATGTACATCGCATTGCATTTCATGGCTATCGATGAGTACTGTTATTTATTGTACATCATTATTCTATTTTCGAAGCTGTCTTATGCTGCTAATTGATTAAGATGATATACTGCAATTTATGGTATACTTATGGACATGTTGTTACATGGTGCGTTGTCCTGTGATACTTCTGTTATTGTAACTGTGTTGATGCATTATTTATATGTTGTTTTACTTGTGTGGCTATTATGATAAACTTGTGAAGGAGTATCTCACCCTTGCATGTACATGTTAGACACCCTGTTGTGTTTTTTGAACACATGTACAGATGTTTTCCAGCGGTCCTCTGGGTCACTGCGGGACCCTGCTTTTGAGTTACTTGGTGTCGACGACGAAGACGGTGAACTGTTGATGATGAGGCTCAGTATCTTTTGGGCGATGCATACTAGGTAGTATGCTTTATTATTTTTAGAGTTTTGTTAGACCAGCTATTAAGATTTTGATATTCAAAGTCCGGTCCATTGACCGTGACTCAGTATGATGTGTATTAAGGAAGTGACTTAATGTATGCCTTAAGGCGAAGTGAATAAGTTTCATTAATGATGAGTTTGAATTCATTTCCGCTGTTATTGTTAACGTGTAAGTTGGTATCAGAATTTTCACAATAAATCTAATAAGTATTTTCGAAAAGGTTTTAATTAACCAAATCACAAGAATTTTGGGTTACGATATGTGATACCTCAAGGGGGTGTTACAAATATGAATTCGTAGCCACTTTAGCAAGTACAACTTTGGTGATATCTCTGCTAGCTGTTAAGCCTCACTTGCGCCTAAATAAAAAGGGTGTCCATTTTAGTTGTAATGATTTTTTGGCTCAAAAATTCAAAATTTCTTTAGTAAATAAAAATCACAAATTCTTTTAGAAGGATAACACAATAAAAAAAAAAACAAAGCCTTTTTTTACGAAATCTACTTCTCAAAATAAAGTTTGGTGAAAAAAAAGAATCAATTGAGTTGTACAACTTGTTGATTCTTTAACCGTTTGGGAGACATCTAAGTTGCTATAACTTAGCCTCTCAAAAGCTTCTTTTATAAATAAATCTTTTACACTAAAAATAATAACTATTAAGTTTTCTTTCTAAATAATTCATTTCCCAAATAATATTTAATAAAAGGGAATCAATTTAAATGTACAACTTATTGATTCCTTAATCATTCAAGAGAAATCTAAGCTTCTACAGCTTGATCTCTCAAAATTTCATTTAAGGATAAAAATTTCTCTTTATACCAAAAATATGAAACTATAAAAATCTTTTTTTTTTTAAAATAGTGACAAGGATCAATTTAGTTGAAACAGCTTGTTGATTGTCATTTTAACTGATACAGTTTGATGATTCATTTTCAATAAAAAAAAATTTCAAAAATATATATTTTTGAAGAAAAATTGGTTAAAATAATAATTTGCACAATCAAAAGATAACCATTGTTAGCGATGGATGTTCTAGGGTGTCGTGGGGATATGTCCTATGCCTTCCCTAGACATAACCGGCTCCCGAACCCTATCATTCTCTATATATAAAAAAAAAAGACCAGATCTTTTTCAATAAAAGGGTTTTTCCAATATTTTCCTTGGTGGTGACTGCAAAAAAAACAAAGAGGGAAAAATCTCTTTGCAGGTATGTTGCAAAATCGGAATGTGGACCATTATATACTTCAACGTTAATATCGTTGTTTGAACCTGCAATGCCAAAAAATGCATGTCAAATCTATAAGTCTTGTGATGCCACCGCTTCAAGTATGATTATGGTTTGGCATGATTACCTCTAGAAAACTAGTCTTTCCATGCAGCCAAACAATTTTTTCATTCGCACTGCATACTATCAATGGAACCAACGTACCGGGAAAGTCACGTGCCTCCCCCACCTGTATTAGGCGTTCAATATCATTGTTGTTAGGCCTTCTTAGGTACTCAGACGCAAATATCTCGTTAACTACCCTTACAAATTTCTCTAAGCATCCAACTACCGTGCTTTCGTCATTTCTAACATAGTCATCTACATAGTCAGCAACTGATCCATATGCCAAAATACGAAAAAAAAAAATCAATAATTTGAATTAAATTAAACTCATAGAAGCACCATTTTGAATTTTGAACAAAACACAACTAAAAAATTTTGTGATACCTGCCCATTTCACCACTCTTCAATAAAACCATCAAAATCAAAACTTTGTTAAATGAAATCCAAATTAGCATTCTATTAGTGGAAAATTGAAACCCCAAAAACGAATTACTTAATAAAAAATAAAAAAGGAAGAGGTGTGAAAAATTAACTAACCATCAAGAGTAGGAGACATGGTGATCGAGCTTGAGAACAAGCAAGAGAATGGATCAAAGGAGAAAGGTATGGGCAACAAGGACATGCAGATCTGCAAAGGAGAAAGATCATCTTTGCAAAGTCGCTTCCTTTCTTTGTTATATTAACAAATAACAAACAAAAGCGCACAGAAACCAAATCCCAATCTACAGTAAGAAGAAAATAGAATTTTTGTGACACACTATCCACCCCCTCGCCACCACCTATCACTCCCAAAACAGATCTGCGCCCGCATGACGATTGCCATCGCGCATTAAAGGTTCGCTTCTTCCTCCGCAATGCACCCCAATGCAAACTCAGGAGGTTGCTGATCTGAAACTCGTGAGTGAGAAAAAGGTTGGGAATGCGTCGACATCGATCCGAGGTTGAAAAGAGGACTCAAGTCTTCAAGTGCTTCAAATCTGCTTCAGATTGGACGGCGGAGCTTGGCAGTGAAAAATGCAACAGTGAAGAGGAGAGAGGTCGACAGTGGCACAAGAGGTGGCACGACAGTTTGACGGTAAAATATGATAGAGTTACATGTTGGTTTTTTGGCCAAAATCGATTAACCGGTTGTAACCGGTCAAAATGCATGAAGGCCCGGTCCTCAAGTCCCCAGTTGGATGATGTTAGTCTCTGCCACATTTAGCTCATGTCGATATTCACCTTATATTCGACTAGCATTGTTATATGTGAATAAAGACATGGCTAGTATGTTTAATATTTGGCACAGGTTAAATGATAAAAAAGAATGGATCACTAAAATGTTTAGTTTTAACTGTAATGATTTTAACCCATATTAGATAAGACTTATTTTATTATCTGATTTAGGAGTTACGTCACATTTATAATAATTATATGATTTGAATTTGAATCACCATAAACTTTTATTATTCATAAAAATTAAAAAAGAGGTAACTACCATAGGATTTAACGTATGTACGAAGGCATTTGAATTTAATTGAGTCAATGCCAAGAAGAATACTTTTACAAGATGAAAAGACGGTACAAGAAGAAATTTAAGTTCCTTCATAAAGGAGTTCGTATTTGCGGTTGAAAGTTCAAACGCGGCAAAATTGGACTCATGCTCATACATAACGCGCAGCTGACGCGCTGGTAGATTGACGTTATGATTGGTCAAGCAGAGTTCTTTTGTGAAAGTCCATTGCATTTTCTCTCTTGAGAAATTAAGAGAAACTACCGTGAATAAAAGTATAAAATGAGAAATTAAGAGTATAATTATTTTTAATTAGTTAAAGTTATTGAGATTTGAAATCTTAATTCATTTTAACTAATCAAGGATGATTATATTCTTACTTTCTCACTTTAATTTTTTTTTTATCATTTTAGAGAGTCTAATTCATAATTATTGGTTTGCAGCGTTAGTGAAAAAAATTTTTTACACTATCAATCAATCATAAAATTTTATATCACTAAAATTATTTGACTATGATCATAACTAATTTAAAAATTGCACATAGGATGATTTATGATTAATTAACAATTAAAAAACTTTACTCTAACAGTGTATCAAATTTAAACTTATATATATAGGGGATGACTCAAGCAAGATGAGTGTGTTATTGTGAGAGTAAGAGGAATAAATTTTGGTCATTAAACCATACATGGATAGTCAGGATTAGATGTTAGTTGGTGGTCATGTGAACACTTAAAAAGTCACATAACTTTATATTTTAATTTTGATCATTTATATGTGATCCAAAAGTCCAGATTTATTTTTCTCATCCATATATATATATATATATATATATATATATATATATATATATATATATACAAATTGAAATTAAGTCGAAAGTTCAAGGTTGCAGTAAAGGGAATTTTAATAATGCAGAGAAAAATTCCCTTGAGTTGTAATCTAGTTTCTTCTTAGCCAGGTTGTAATTGTATATAGGACCCATTTTAGATTTTAGGTGTCCTGGACGAACGAAGAAAGTGGTAATCTCATAAAATATTAATGATAAATAACAAATAATGATAAAGGTGAAGGAAATAATGACAGCAGTAATGAATAAAATATTGAAAGAAAGCCTAGAACCTTCAAAACCTGCAAACTTAAAAAAGGAAGAGAAACATGGATCTGGCGGTTCCATAGCTTCTGGGTAGTGAGGCGCTATTGCAGTAGAGAGGTGTTGGTGCAGGCAGTGGCTTGGTCGGAGGTGGGTTAACGGATTTGGTTTTTGTGACCAAAATGACGAAGGCTGGGAAGTGGGTGAGTCTCAATGGTTATGGTGACTTATAGGTGGGTCCGTGACGATTACTGTAGTGCGATGAGAAGTGGGAAGATGATGAAGGACCCGCGTTTTCGATGATACAGAGAGATAAGAAGAGAGAGCTGAGATACAAAATATCAAAGGTATCAACAGAATCAAATATTAGAGAGAAATAGAATGAGGTAACAAGCGCGATACAAAGAAATTGAGAGAAATGGACCATCACCGGACACTTATATTAGCCCCTCATTTTTTTTCATTGAGATCCCAAATTTTGCACCTAAATTACTATCATCATTTCAGTGCCCAAGATCGCGAGTATATTCTTATTGATACAAAGATAAATGAAACATCACGCGTTAGTTGGTCACCCGTTAGTTGACTTGGTTTCATAAAACAACTTGTTTAATTAATCCTCTTGTTTAATTTTTATAATAAAATGTTTATATAATTTTAAATATATAAAAAATTTATTTTAATATTGGTATATACTACTAAAAAAATTTGTTGCTTCTCAAAAAATGTGACCCTGGAGGGTTGCTCTGGACCGTCCTCAGGACCATCACTGATTTCATAGTTGTATAGAGTGATTGTTATCTTCACAGAGAATGTTCCATGAATTTTAGGCTTGTGTAGGTGTGCATTCTTGGGAGAATCTGTGGCACATGGCTGTGTAATTACCTCATACGACCTCGTATGTATGGGTTGTTTATGGTAATATAATTTTATAGTTTACCCAAAAAAATATAATTTTTTTAATGTATCTCTTTTAAATGAATATTATTATTCTTTAATCGTCTCTATGAAAATCTTTTAATTTCATTGCTCCTCTTTCTACAATCAAAGCTATAGAAAATGCTCAACAATCAAGAAAAAAAAAAATCTTAAATTAAGGAAAAATAATGATGAAAAGAATTTGAAATGAAATCACAGTTAAACTCAGCATATATGTTTCATTTCATGTTACCTCAGCCAAAAAATTAAAAAATAAGTCTCATGCTACCGATTTTAATTTTAATTTTGCGAATACAGCGCAAGGCTTTTAAAATGGGCTATCATACTAAGAAAAAATACGTTAGAAGAAGATAAATACTTAGAAAATATTCTCTCATAGAAAAAAAAGAAATATGTATGTTGGATATGTAATATTGAAAGCCATTATGCAAATGAATCCCCCCAAAAGAAAGATAAAAATTTTAAGGAAAAATAAAAAATAATAAAAGGAGTATATAAAATATATAACTTAGAACCACTACAAGAAGAAATAAGTGACACTGAAGAAAGCATATATGAATATTTAGAAAATGATTTATCTTCAGAAGAAACAGAATCCGAATAGTACTTATATTAAAATTATAATATAAAAAAGTAATAGAGAAATCGAAGCCTATATAAATACAGGAGCAAGTATTTGCCTTGCAACAAAAACATTATTTGACAAATGAGAAGGATTAGAAAAACCATTAAAGATACAAATAGCAGATGAATCAATACATCCTCTACATTGGGTAGGGAAAAGAATAACCTTAAAAATCCAAAATAAACTATTTATAGTACCTATAATATACTAACAAGAAACCGGTCTAGATATGATAATAAGAAATAATTTTCGACTACTATATTCTCCCTTTTGCCGATACTTAGAATATATATCTTTAAAGACACCATATATTCGGGGAAAACAATTAAAAAAAAATAATTGAAATCCCAATTATTCATTTTTATGAATGTTTTTATATTAAAAAACAATCAGAGTTTACAAAGTTGAACTGTCGTGAACTAGTTATGACAATATTTAGAAAAATTCGTTATGCATAATTAATTTAGAACAAGAAGAATTCCAGCTTAAATAAAAGAACTTTTAGACAAAGTATGCAATGAAAATCCTTTAGATGCAAAAATTAATAATAAAAATAAGGAATTAGTAGAGCTAAAATTAAAAGATCCGACTAAAGAAGTAAAGTGCAAACCTATGATTTATACAAAGCAAGATAGAGATGAATTTGCAGAAGATATTAAACAAATGTGTGATAAGGGACTAATAAGAACATCAAAGAGTAAGCATTCTGCACCAGCATTTTATGTAGAAAATCATAATGAAATAAAAAAAGGAAAGAGAAGAATGGTACTAAATTATAAGCAGATGAATGATGCAATGGAAGGAGACGCATATTTTCTTCCAAGAAAAGATTTAATTATCGAAAGAATAAGAAATATGAACTCGTTTAGTACATTTGATTGCAAATCAGGATTTTATCAAATACGACTATCTGAGAAATCTAAAGCATTAACAACATTTAGTTGTCCCCAAGGTCAATATGAATGGAATATTCTCCCAATGGGAATGAAACAATCACCAGGAATTTTTCAACAAAGAATGTATTCTATACTCAAAGAATTTAAAGATTTTTGTCTTATTTACATTGATGATATATTAGTCTTTACTAATAAAGATCTAGAAGTTCATTTTAATAAGGCTGCCCTAGTTCTTAATAGATGTTTAGAACATGGGGTAGTCTTAAGTAAGTAAAAGGCTGTCTTAGCTCAAAATAAGATCAATTGTTTAGGATTGGAAATTGAAAAAGTAAAAATAATAATGCAAAAACATGTATTGGAAAAACTTCAAAATTTTCCAACCAAACTAAAAGATAAAAAGGAATTACAAAGATTTCTTGGCCTACTGACATATATCTCTAGTGAAGGTTTTATAAAGATTCTTGCAGCATAAAGAAAAATACTTCAAGAAAAATTAAAGAAGGATGCTCTCTGGTCTTGGACAGATGAAGACGAAGCAATTATTACTAAATTATAATACTTATGTTAGAGAATATTCCAGAATTATATCATCCATCTGACGATGATTTAATTATTATTGAGACTGATGCCTCGAATGAATGCTGGGGATGAGTTATGAAGGCAAAACCCCATGGACAAAAGAATTATTGTGCTGATACATGTCTGGAACTTTTTCAGACAGTGAAATTAATTATCCTACTCATGAAAAAGAAACATTAGCAGTAATTCGGATGTTAGAAAAACATCGAATTTATGTGCTTGATTCAGAATTTATTGTTAGAACAGATTCTACTTATGTTGCAGGTTTCAAGAACATCAACCATAAAGGAACATATAAGCAAGGAAGATTAATTAGATGACAGATGAAATTAGCCGAATATAATTATTCAATATCATATATTAAGGGTGAAAAGAATGTTCTTGCAGATATTTTATCTAGAGAATGGAATGAGGCACAACAGAAATGTTTAAGGAACAACTTGAACTTAAGGAAGCATTAAGAGATCAGAAGCTGGAAGAATTGGAACTGATTGAAGCTGAAACAATTCGAAGCTCAAGGTTTTCTCGAAAAAGCAATCCCAAAAAAAATTAAACAACGACCCCAAGAAGAAAACAAAAAATTGTATGCAATTTTTAATGGACCATTTCCAGGAATTTACGATGACTCGTTCAAAGTAGCGCCACATTGTCAGAAAATTTCAGGAATTATGCATAAATCCTACTCAACCTAGGAAGAAGCAGAAAAAGCACTAAAGGAGCACCAGGAAACAGAGAAGTTAAAAAAGGGAAAATAAATCTATCTTGGCCCAAGAACTTTCTCTGAAACAACAAGACTTCAACCCGAAGTAAGAACATCGATGAAAATCTTAGGAAAAATTCCTTCCTCCCTAGATGATTACCAAATTACTACCAGAAAGGAGTATGAACTCCAAGTTCAATTTTCCAAAGAAAAATTTAATGAAAATCTTAAAAGATTTACAAGCTGGAGTGATAAGGAGAAAGTCAACTGTTTTTATATGGTTGATAGAAAATTATTTGGGATTAAGGCAGTAATTACTCCAGGAGCCCCACAAACCTTAACATTTAATATGTTCCAATTTGGACTTATTGAATGCCTTTATTTAAGTAGAAATCTTGAAGAAATTAACCTGTTCCCATATTTTTTCAAGGAAGCAATCCAAATCTTTAAAAGAAATGTGGCAGGAGAACGATTTTCTTAAAATTCTACTCGGCCTATCCAGATTTCATCACAAATCAGCCAGCTAAACATTTAGTCTTTATTGTGGTAAGTAATAATAACTTTCCTCTGATGGATGAGCCACCAGGAGATGGTTATGAGGAAGATCAATTCACTATAATTATAGCAAATCAATTAGCAAGCATCTTTTCTCAATGTCAATCAATAGGAAAAGATTTTTGTATTAAGACTCTATACAAAGGACCAAATACTTTGCTTCTCAGCAAAACAAGCGGGAAAATAATAAGAGAAAAAGATATGTCTTTATTAACAAGCTACGAAATGCCTTTCTATGCACTAGAAGGACCAACAATGAATTATCATACAGCTGTCCTTAACGAATTTTGTTCAATGATAAAGCAAAACGGGAATCACGAATGCAAAAGATGTACAACAAAGTAGGTCCAGCCAAAAAGCAATAATGGTTGTCGGCAAGAAGATAAGGATTCCTTGGACGAGGCAATAATTGAAGAATGATATAAGCCCTTACGTCACTATATAGAATTATTGTAGGCTGATGTAAGCACTTATGTAATATAAGGCTAGTTTGGTAATTGTACCTACTTTCTTAGGTGTATAAATAAGCCCTCTTATGCTGAGGCCAGACAGAGTTTTTCAATTAGAAAAAATTCTCAGACGAGAGTTTCTCCATAGAGAGAAAACCTGCTAGTCCTCTCATAGGAACTAGTATGGCACTTGAGAGTGTCTATCTATCCTTGTAATATTTTCACTCATCAATAAAAATTACTTCTTCACTTAAAGATCTCCAGACATATTTACCAATTCTAGTTCATCTTACTTACTTTGCGGAAGCAGCATTGAGCGAAAGAAAGACTGAACTCAAAGAACTTCAATCAGGTATGATCACCCAACTACTTTATATCGTTATTACCAGCTTTATGTGCTAGAATTAGTTAGTAGAAATACTATGTCCTTAGAATTGATAGGATCAAGTGTAATTTTTAAGAAATAAATATGTTTGAAATAACAATGAAAAGAGAAAAGATCGACTATGATGATATAGAACATTTACAAATTAATAAAGAAGATGGAAACTATGAAGAAAGTATTCTAATAGATCCAAAGCTATTCCAAAAAAATACAAAAAGAAGATTTAGATCCAGCAAATAATGCAAATATGAGAGGAAAAGAAAAAACTTAAAGGAATAATAAAGAGATTTAATCAGAAAGAAAATATTATATATTATGGGAAAATAATTAATGAAACACCAATAGACATAACAGAGGCCCAGGGAAATACTTGTATACAATTGCTAAATATGAAAAGACTTACAGAATTAAAACAGAGTCTGAAGAGAGAAGAACATCGGAAGAAAATAGGATATATTCATATTGGAGCTATACAAATACTAATCAAAGCGACTTTTCAAGAAGGAATAGATTCACCTATAGAATTAATATTAAAAGATGAAAGAATAACTGATTCAAGGGATAAAATGTTAGGAGTAATAGAAGGAAATTTAGCTTACGTAGGACCAAATACTTTGTTTCTCAGCAAAACAAGCGGGAAAATAATAAGAGAAAAAGATATGTCTCTGTTAACAAGCTACGAAATACCTTTCTATGCACTAGAAGGACCAGCAATGAAATACCATACAACTGTCCTTAACAAATTTTGTTCAATGATAAAACAAAGCGAGAATCACGAATGCAAAAGGTGTACAACAAAGCAGGTCCAGCCAGAAAGCAATAATGGTTGTCGGCAAGAAGATAAGAATTCCTCTGGAACACAAATTTTTAAGAGGAAATTTAATGAGACCAGGAGATAAAATATCCTTTGTAACATACTGTGTTAACTATGCATTAACCAATTCACATCATAGTATTACTTTTAGAAATAATGATAGAATAGATGTCCTAAGTTTATTTGAAGAAATAGGAAAAATTTACTATCCAAAGAAAAATGAAATAACAGAATTACGTACTTTTATAAAGAGATCAGGATCATTAAGAATGAATAAAATACCAAAACCAATTAGTTTTTCGGAACCAGAAAAGACTAACGAAGATAATAACATCAACAAACTAGCAAATCAAGTTAATGACTTAACTTTGTATTTGAAAAATGGAATATGAATTATTTAAATTATAGAAATAATTTGTGTACAAATATCTGGTATCAGAGCTATCAGAAGAAATCTTTGGTAGTAAGATAAAAATGAATACTCAGATAAAAGAAAAAATCAGAATCCTTAGGGAAATAGTTAAAGCTGATTATGAATTTTTATAAAATAGTTATAAGAATAAAATCGAATATGATTTTGAAAGTTCAATTAAAGAATATATAGAGAAATGTCTGATTCAAAGAGAAAACAGACTAATCCAATTAGCAAAACAGTTGAAAGAAATAGAAAAATCAGAATAAATTGTGATTGTAACACCTTGCTTTTTACCCCTATGTTTATATGTGTTAATCCTTGCTTATATATATATATATATATATATATATATATATATATATATATATATATATATATATATATATATGTACATATATTGTTTATACTTGCTCTTGGTGCCTAAGTTCATAGTTGAGGTAGTTCAGCCTTAAGGAATGGTCAATGCATTCGAGTCCAAGAAACCTATTTTACGGTTTTGTCCATATCTTGAGTTCTAGACGTTGGAAAGCTTAGAGAATTATCTACAAGTCTTATTTCAGGTGTCAGGGCTAAATTCAGCTTCTATATTTTTGCTTAGCGAAAGAACTTAGCCTAGCGAATCTGGCAGACAGGTTCTTCCATCTCTTTGGTTCGCCTAGCGAAAATGGATTCGCTTAGCGAATCTGCGCGTAGCAGAAACGTGTTTTTGGGCTTCTAATCAGCCTATAATGACCCTAACTCATATTTATACCATAAGACTCGACCTAAACCTATTTTCTAACTCGAAATACTCTTAGAAACTGCATCTTTCTCTCCAAACTAGGATTCCTAAACCCTTTCCAAGGATTCTTGAAGGAGATTACACCGTTGTTCGTCGTTCTTCGCCTCCTTCCCTTGAAGAGCATCACTGCCATCACAAGCCCTCTTCCTCGTTGCTGCTCTTGAACCTTTTGGGGCGGTGATCGTGAAATCAAGTGTCGTGAGATCGAGTGTTCGTGAGACGCAACCTTTTCCAGAAATTTTCTCTTCCTTTGTTCATTGTGATCATCATACCAGGTATGGGGGGGAGAAAGATGATTATATCATATGAGAATGTTGGAATGAGATTGAGGTGATTGGGGATTCCCATGATCCCCTTGTGCCTTGAGTGATTTGTTGTTACCATTGTTGGAGCAATGGCTTAAATGATTGTATGTTATGATTAATGTATTGAACTTATTATATGATTATAATATCACAAAGCGTGTATGTATTGCTAAAATGTTATAAATATGTATGTGTTACTATAAGTGCTATAGTGTTTGTAATTGTTATTATAATAATGTTTTGATAGTTGTAATCATGAATTATATGACTATTGGTTTAAGATTATAAGACGTGAATATTGATTTATATTTAAGGATGAATACATGTAGACTATGATTGTGACTATATTGGAATGTGAGGTATTGTTTGAGTGTGAGACCGAGTTCTAAGGAGCCTGTTTATGGGTACTCATTTGTGAATATTCGTGTGAGACCCAGCTCTGCAAGGCCTGTTTATGGGACTCAGCTCGGAAGGGCCTGTTTATGGACCCAGCCATGGAATGGCCTGTTTATGGGATCCAGCCTCTAAGAGCCTGTTTATGGGACCCAGCCCCTAGAGAGCCTGTTTGTGGGTACTCAATTATGTGTTTTGTATGAGTCTGAGGGGACATTGTTGCTTGTGATTGTAATGCGGCATGTATACAAAATATAATGAGATGACATGTTAAACTGTTGTGAGATGATTTGACTTGATTTACGAGAATGATTATATTATGTTTGTGGGTGTGTAGTACTTATATATATATATATATATATATATATATATATATATATATATATATATGTATGCACTAGCCTTAATTTCCATTTTACTTCCACAACATATGTATATGAGTATGTCTTCTCACCCTTTTGTATTTGTGTCTTTTCTTGTGCAATATATGATTTGTTCAGATGACTCACAAGTGACTGAAGAGTAACACGTCGGAGCTTACGTGGAGTTGTTGATGCTTAGAGTATAGTAGTTGAATTCTTTTGATGTTGTTCTTTAGGCTTTGGATCATGTTATTTATTTCTTTATGGGTTTTTGTTTAGCTCTGATTCATGTGACATCGGGCAAGAAGATTATCTTGTTTAAACTATTTATTATTTATGCGAAACTTGTAAATGTTTTATGGCACTGTGTTTAATTTAATTGGATTTGAAGTTTGAGTTTATGAATGATGATACTCTTAACTATTGCGAAAATGTTTATTAATGATAGAACTCGTATATTATTTATCCTTTTTTCCGCAAAGAATATTTTCGTAAATTAATATTTATATAATAAACATATGTTGGGATTAAGGGTGTCACAGTGAGGATATATATTTAGAAAATCCAGGATTACATATACAAGAAAAATTAATTACCATAACAGAAAGATTAGAAACCTTCTATATAATGATCACAAAAGAAGCCATGAAGTAACTTAGACAAAGAAATAAATAAAAAAACAAAAGGGAAAATAATATAATAATAAAAAAAGCACCATGCCCCTCTATTATAGAATGCAACATAGCACCTCCCTGTGCGGTTTTGCCTCTTGGTGTCACAAATATCTATTTCGCTCAGACCTTTGGTGAAGTCAAGGCATCCTGTCCTTTTCTTCCTTTCCATCAACTTGTCGTTATTGTATGATGACATTTAATTTATTTATTAATAAACCATGAATTCTATATATACTATCCTTCATTGCAAACCAATTCACAAGCATCTTAAAAAACATGGGATACCTGTATTACTTGACCTCCCTGTTGGCTTTAAGCCTCTCACATCCGTACTCTGTTTCAGTTGCCCAAAATTTTCCCTACAAAGCTGTGAATCTAGGAAACTGGTTGGTTGCCGAAGGGTGGATGAAACCTTCTCTCTTTGATGGAATTATCAACAAAGATCTCTTGGTATTACTCCCTAAAACTTCTCTTTTCAATACTCTTTTTGCTACTTTTTCGATTAAATTATATATGTTCACTTTCTATTTAATAATTCAAATTCCACCCAATTATAATATATTAAAAAAAATATATTACTAATCTTTCCCTTCCACCTGAAATACTAGTACTTTTTTTTATGGGTAACTTGTATAAATAATTTTTTAAAGTAAACAAATCAAAGAGTTCAAAAGTTACGCCCAAAATGAAAATGATGCCATGGTAACTTTTTTGTTTCAGTTAATAGAAACTTAATTGTTTTTGATATTTGGTCATTTCAGGATGGAACTCAAGTGCAACTCATGTCCACCAAGTTGCAAAGGTATCTCACTTCGGAAGATGGGGGAGGAGCTGCTATTGTAGCCAACCGTGATTCAGCTTCTGGATGGGAAACATTTAGGGTATGTAGGTTCATCTACATGTGAGAGAATTTCAATGATGATAACTTTTTATGTGCTTTAGGAATCTCATTCAATTGAATACTAACAATGTGTTCTTTACCACACTCCCTTCAACACACTTTTTATAGATTTCATATGAGACTTATTTAAAAGAGAGTATGCCTGTGTAATTTAGTGAGTCTTACCTAAAATTCATCCAATAATAAAAAATATGTTAAAAAATATTAAAGAGTGTGCTACTAATATTTCTCCCTCACTGAATTATCATTGAATATGAATGCAGCTGTGGAGGGTCAGTAATACATCCTTCAATTTTAGAGTGTTCAACAAGCAATTTGTGGGGCTGGAAAATCAAGGCGGTGGAAATAAACTTGTGGCTGTTTCGGGCTCACCTAGCGACCCGGAAACATTTCAAATTATAAGGAATAATGACGACCCCCTCAAAATTCGAATCCAAGCATCAAATGGTCTGTTCTTACAGGTACTTGGTCCATCTTCGTGCTATTCATATTGGAAAATTTTAGATTGAATTAATATACATTCAAATAAGGGAAGGATTGTCACAAAGGTTGAGTTGATGCCATGTGACATGAAGTATTAGCATTTAAGATTGAGCCCAATTGAAGGAGTGAGTTGATTTGTATAATAAGTTTGGGAGTTGTTTTATCATCCAAAATGTCTACACAATTTGGACTCAAGCTTCCCAATTTATATACATTTCAATTGTCTTTATTTTGTTTTATATGTAAGATTTTATTCTAGAACAGGAAGGTCAGGGTTGGAGTGAGTCTCTTACAAATGTAAGATAAGTATGCCTACTATAGAACCACGTAGTGGCTTCTATGGAGCCTTATAGTACCAAATTGTCCCACCTAGCCGTCCTATAAATATGTAATCTAAATAAGATAGGTTTGAGTTCTAAAAATTGGACCTGTTGTATTTTTACGTCAGCTCTAGAATTTAGGTTGTTCTACCCGATCCGATATCACTTATTATTTTAAAATGTATACTTTCTTTAAATACTACCTTTCAATTGAAACCTTAAAAATGTAAATCTTTTGACCATGGCGTTTCTCATGTAACAAATATTTATCACATCAGCATTTTTTCTGTCATGAATAAGATGGATTGCTTTTGTTTAACTTTGGACCAAATTGGAACAAAAATGTTTTGAAAAGTTTTGTTGAAAGAATTATTCTTCAGGCTCCCAAAAAATTCTATTATGAAGTGTATAATATATGTGTTGAAGGTTCAATCGGAGACATCGGTGACTGCAGATTATCAAGGCACAAGTTGGGAAGATAGTGACCCATCAGTCTTCCGTTTGAAAATTGTAAGAACTTCACAAGGAGAGTACCAACTTACTAACGGTTATGGCTCAGATAGAGCTCCTCAAGTCATGCGGGTGAGAAATCTAATGAAGTTACTACAAATCATTGCTAAATTCCAAGTGAATGATTATATAAAAAAAAGTTCCCAAGTAAATGAACAAAATTCATTTTCATACTGAGCTATGCTGCTGGTCTTGCAGGATCACTGGAGTACATATATAACCGAAGATGATTTCAAATTCATGTCAGAAAATGGCTTAACTGCAGTGAGAATACCTGTTGGATGGTGGATAGCCCAAGACCCAAACCCACCTAAGCCTTTTGTTGGGGGATCTTCGGCAGCATTGGACAACGCTTTCATATGGGCACAGTAAGTTTATGGGTTTAATGTTGTGACTTGTAACATGTAACATGTACTCATTTGTGCAACATTTAGGTCCCGTTTGTTTAATAATTGAAAAAAGTGATTTTTAAGTAAATAAGAAGTTAATTTGTGTTTACTTACAATCATAAAAATCATCTTTTTTAACACACTCATCCATCATATCAGTTTTGTATGAGAAACTACTCAAAATAACTTGTCATTGTAATCAGATTTCAGATTTTGTTCAGATTCTGATTATTTTCAAAAGCTGAAATAATCAGATAGAATCCTTATAAGTGATAATTTTTTTTAAAAAAAAAGTGATTTTTTCACAATGTTTCATAACTAACCAATTAATCACTCTTTATTACTTGCAGAAACCACGGGATGAAAGTCATTATAGACTTGCATGCAGTTGAAGGTTCCCAGAATGGCAACGATCATAGTGCAGCAAGAGATGGATATACAGAATGGGGAGATTCATACATATCAAAGACTGTTGCAGTCATAGACTTCTTAGCAGAAAGGTTTTACTTCTACATCTATGGTCACATAAATTTCCTATCTATTGCAGCAGTATGATATAATATATGACCTGTTATGATTTAAGGAATTGATTTCTTTATGATTTGAATTTGTTGATAGATATGGTAACAGACCCGGTTTAGGAGGAATAGAGCTGATGAATGAACCGGTAGGTGTCAATTTGGACAGCCTTAAGAAGTATTACAAGGCAGCTTATGATGCTGTGAGGAATCACAACCCAAGTGCTTATGTGATAATGTCAAACCCATTGGATGCGGATTCTAAAGTGCTTCTCTCATTTGCTGGAGGCTTCGACAGAGTAGTCATTGATGTTCATTACTACAATCTTTTTTCTACTCAATTCAACGATATGAACGTTCAACAAAATATCGACTACATAAAAAATCAAAGAGCCTCAGATCTTAGCGGCGTCTCTTCAACGAATGCACTTAGTTTTGTTGGTAAAATCCAAATCCTAACCAATTCATTATTGGTCTATTTTATGTTACAATCACTAATTTGATTGCACTAGAAGAAAAAAAAAATATCATTAATTAATTAATCTCTGTCATATCATTAAAAATATTTGATTCTTATTATAATATTTAAAAGTCAAATATAAGATGATTTGTGATTGATTAAGAGTGTAAAAAAAACTTTATACTATACTCTTTTATTGGATCAATTTATTGAATAGTTTTCTTGGGGGGTCATATTATATTGACATTCGCATTGTGCTTTTCGTTGGTAGGGGAGTGGACTGCTGAGTGGAGCATACAAGGTGCGGCTAAGGAAGACTACCGAAGTTACGCACAAGCACAATTGGATGCGTATTCTCGTGCAACTTTTGGATGGGCTTATTGGGCCTACAAGTGTAGGTCTGAACATTGGAGCCTCAAGTGGATGATCGAGAATGGTTACATAAAGCTCTAGATCTCGCATCATACCTTTTCCTTGTATCCATCACTAAATAATGCTGCTAAGCTAGAAAGTTTACTGGTTTTGGTTATTGAATGCAAACAAGCATTATGAAATGTTAAAAATTGAGGATCTTTTTCGATAGGAAATATAGGTTATTGAATGATACCAATACTTTTCGTACGAAATGAATACAGAATCAACCCCTATCTGTATCTATTAAATTAGTGAAATCCTTTATGCATTGCACAGTATTATTGAAAGAATAATGTTACATACATACATATACATAGAATTTTATATTTGTAGAGTTTTTATTATTATTTATAGCTAATACCACTCCGTTACATATACCCCAGATGTAAGGTGATAAGAGCACATCTAGATGTGTGCCAATCAGTCAAAAATTCATCTTCCATCTTGTTGCGAAGTGTAGTCTTGACTATATTCGTAGCTGAAAAAGATCGCTCTGTAGTAGCTATAGAAACAGGAAGTGTGAGAATAAGAGTTACCACTCCATACACGAGAGGATAGACTTCTGCTTTTCTAGTTTTTACCATCCAATGACATAGATCAGAAATAGTTTCCAATGCTCGAAAATCGGGAATTTCCCTCACATGATCAAAGTGCTCAATTTGCCTCCTCAGTTGTATCATCTCATATTCAGTAAAGTCTTGGGGGTAAAATTTCATTATCAACTGACAAACGTCATCAATTCTGAACGATATCCGCATCTCTCTCGGATCTAAAGCTAAACTAAGAATGAGAAGTTCCACCGTGTTATCATTGAATTTTCTATTCAGTTCCTGCAATTGAGAGTCTATCACAGCGTTGAAAATATTAGCTTTGTAATAATTCTCGATTGTAATGTCATCTTGTTGATGGCGGGCTCTTCCTCGTCTTGCAATATAACGAGCATTAAAATCTTGTATGGGTATGTTGACTGATTCGCAAAAAGATTTGACATTTGCAACTAATTCATCCCATCCATCATTTCTCAACTTTTGAATGAGCGACTTAGTAGATGAAGCCAAATGCATTGCATTTAAAATATCTTGAGATTGAAGTTGCAAAGCTTGACAACGCCCATTAGAAATCTTCAAAACATTTCTCATGAGATGCAGAATGAAAACAAATTCAAAAGAAGTTAACGCCTCATAAGCTGCATCCGCATCACCTCGTTGAGAAGCTGTAGTTCCATCCTCAATAATATTCAACAAAACCTCACACGTCGCACTGAACATGTTCATCAAGCTAGAGATGGATTTCAATTGAGAACTCCAACGAGTATCACCTGCTCTTTGTAAAGAACCAATTTGATTACGCCCTTTCCCACTTTCCAGCTCACCATTGTGAAGTAAATGAGCAACATTTGCAGCATGAGCAACTTTTAAATGGTCATTACGTTTACATGATGCACCAACAATATTGACAATGGAGTTCAACTTGATAAAAAACTGATGGACGAGAATAACTTCCTTAGATGCAGTAAGTAATGCTAATTGCAAACGATGTGCAAAACAATGAACATAATAAGCATAAGGACATTCACTTGAAATCAAAGCTTTCAAACCATTCCATTCTCCACGCATGTTACTTGCACCGTCATAACCTTGCCCTCGGATAGATTGAACATCAAGATTATGATTACAAAGGATAGTACAAATACCTTTTTTCAATGTTGATGCAGTCGTGTCTTCGACATGAACAAGCCCAAAAAACCGCTCCTGCACATAGCCATCTTTGTCAACAAATCTCAAAACAAGTGACATTTGCTCTCTTTTAGATTCATCTCGAGCTTCATCGACTATTATGCAATATTTGGCATCACCAATTTCTTCACGGATGGCATTCCTCACTTTATTTGCCAAGACATGTAAAATTTGTTTTTGTGTTGTTGGTGATGTATATGAGGCATTCCGTGGAGCTTTATCCATAACTTCTGCAACTTTATCATTATAAGAAGCTAAGAAACTCAATAGTTCCAAAACATTTCCACGATTATTTGATGTCTTAGCCTCATCGCGACCTCTGAAAGAACACCTCAATCGAAGTTTTCAGACGAAGTCTATTTTCTGCAATTTCTTGCGACGTGAAATTCTCAAACCTTCTTGCAATATGGGATGGTTGGTTCATAAGATCTACACATCCTCTCTCAGCATTTCTGTGAGCTGAAGTGAGATCTTTTCCGATATGCACCAAGAATGCACATTTTTTTCCATCTCTCACTTTTTTCCACGATCGAAATCCATTAACAGTAAATGCATTTAATGCACGAGGTCCATCTTTATTATGAAATGAAAAACATGGAAGACAAAATGCAGCATCTACACTTGGAGAATATTCCAACCAAGACGGAAATAACTTAAACCATGATGGCTGAAAACTACGAGAATGTATTTTCGTAGATTTTGGATACGTAGAAAGCATACATTGATACGGACCAGCTTTAATATAAGCTCTTCGAACTTCATCACGCTTCTGAATTGGATATTCCCATATCTGTGGTCTTAACCCCGGATCATGCTCTAATGAGTTGATATCAAATCCTTCTTTGATTTCAACTTTTAAAGATTTTGCAGGACGATCTTTGGAATTCAACTGATTACTCTCCACAGATGGATTTGACGACTCATTAGATGTTTGAATTTCAACATTCTTTCTTTTAAAGAATGTGTCAATTGTAGATGGCTTCTTCATCTAAAAAAAATAATCAATGTAAATGAGACAAAAATTAAATTAAAAAAAAAAAACTAGTATTAAATTAAATTATAAAAATTGGTATTTAAATACATAAACTCCAATAAATATGAATATTCTATACTATGCATCTACTAAATATGCATACGTAAAAGAACGGAACCTCGTAATGCATATTATTCATTTATTCCACTAATAGAAAATCATTACCAGTTTATGCATATTATTTCAATCATTCAATGTTATTTGTTGATTTCATAGAAGACATTATAATTATAATATTATAATAATAATAATTGATAAAGGCAAAGTTGCACAGTGAGGTAACAGTGATAGTAACTTTTTGACGCACAAAGGCAGGTAGAGATGTAGAGTTGTAAAGATGCAGTGATAGAGTCAGTCTTGGGCGGCGTGCATCAACAAAAGAAAATTAAGAAAGAGTAGGGTAATTAACTGACAGGGCACCAGAGTACTGCACTATGTCTATTACTATTTCTTTTGTTGTTGGTAGGGGCCCATCCATAATCTATCGATACTAAAATGTTACTAAGTTTAAAATTTTATAAAACCTGGTAGGGGCCTGGGCCCTCTTTGGTGTTAACATAGGCCTCTCTCTCTCTCTCTCTCTCTCTCTCTCTCTCTCTCTCTCTCTATATATATATATATATATATATATATATATATATATATATATATATATATATATATATGGAGCATATCTAGTGAGAGCGATTTTTTATGTGAGAGTGAGAGGAGTAAATCTTAGCCATTAAAATCATACATGGATGGTCAAGATTAAAAGTTGGTTAATGATCATGTGACCACTTAAAAAAGTCATATGACTTTATGTTCTAATCTTGACCATTCATGATTTGATCCAAAGGCTAAGATTTGCTCCTCTTACTCTGATATAAAAACACTCCTCTCACTTGATACATCTCATCTCTCTCTCTCTCTCTCTCTCTCTCTCTCTCTCTCTCTCTATATATATATATATATATATATATATATATATATATATATATATATATATATATATGCATCGGTTGTCCCATCAGTAGGCCTACAGTAGTATTGTATATTGTATACATACAGAGTATGTCGGTACAGACTAAAATCAAAATACATCAAAAGATAAAGAGAAGACTCTCAGCTAGCCAAGGTCGCCACCCAATCTTTAGAGGCTAGTATCCATGGCTCGTCCACTGGCATCAGGCTCGTAAGGAGTGCCATCCAACTCCTCGGCAACTGGTTCCTCCACAGGATCTTCCCATAAAATAAAAGAAACATACAGAGAAAAAGACGGGGAGATAAGAAACATGCATCATCAAATATGGGAGAGGGGCAATAGTACATCACATATATACATACAGCACACAACACATAGAAAACATACAACACACCAACAACCATCTCTCTAGTCATACAGCACAACCATCTCAAAAGTCATTCCCTCAAATCAAACCTCTACGAAGGGTACTAATCCCAATATGCATGTCAGCATCCCTATATGCATGTCGCCCGATATCATTATGTCCCCAGTTGGACATTCCCGTCGGGATTAATAACATCACGTCCCCAATTGGACATCCTTATAAGGATAAAAACATCACATCCCCAATTAGACATCCCGCCTCGGGATTAAAAACATCATGTCCCCAATTAGACATCTCACATTGGGACCAAATATGCTATGGTATGAAATGCTATGATATGCAACAACCATCCATCACAGATTGATACCGGAACCTCACACCTAAGCACTCGGCGACAACCATGATGCATCGCATCCACATTAACATCAATATCAACATCACGACGCCTTGCGTCCACGAGCCACAACTCCATGGTCAGGACAACAACGATATCAATCTGAACAATAGCGCAATCTCACCATACTCTCATCAACAATCATCCAGCCAATCACAATAATAAAATATTACAACAATCCATGTGTTAACATAAATATCATCACGTTGACAGATAAACAACTAATCACATAGGCAATTCCATATAACAGATCAATAGATAAGCACATAAGCAGTTCAACATATCAACCTCAATCAATCACATCATCTAGATTATCATCTTAGTGGTGATAGCCCAAAGGTACCTACACCTAGGGTCCAGGTACTTTGTCCAGGGCTCAACCTCTAGTAGGGTTTAAGGTTCCCCTACACAGGTATACAGTCTATACTAAACTTGCCTTCCCGACGATAACAGTTCTTTCTCCCCACACGAAACTGTTACGCACACTTGCCTTCCCGCACAAGCTCCTGAGCACAGCTCCGCAACCGGCACTTTAGCATGCTTTAGGGTGATCAAGCACAATCTAATCATTCACAACAAATCAAAGTCTATAGTACATCTCTTTGTCTCCTAGGACCTAGGTTCGGCCATCAAGGTTTAAAATAGCTAGAGATGCCTAAAAAATTTTTAACTCTTGGATGAATGATCCTCAAGTATACACAACACTAGAGTAAGTTTTATTACACAAAAACTTGAAGCAAAACTCATAGTTTTCACACAAGCTAGGTTCGACCATCATGGAGAAAAATAGGTTAGAGATGTCTAAAAGTTCCTAACTCTTGGATCAATGATCCTTAAGCATACATAACACTAGATCAAGTTTCATTATTCAAAACTTGAATCAAAAACTCAATCTTTCCTACCTTATAGGTTTCGGCCTCTCCATACCTATATGGCCTAGGGACATCTTTTGATTACATGCTCTTGGATAATGAAAGAGGATGATGAAACTAGCTCATAGAAATTGGTTTTACATTAAAATGATTTTTCTATAATTTTCTATGGATTTATGAAGTTTGAAGTTCACACTTGAACATAGTTGAAAAAAAAACAAGATTTCAATGGAGAATATGAAGCTTGAGAGATCAAATGAGGAGTTCATACCTCTTAGAGTATGAAGATGAGTGAGATTGTCAACTTTTCTTCCCTAAACACTTGAAGATTTTTCTAAGAAAATGAGAGAAAGTGATGAAGAAATGTGTTTTAGGAAGAAAATGAAATGGATTAGGTTTTGATGAAGGGGGGCGTGAGAGTATGAAGGGGCAAGGGTAGGATAGTCTAAAAAGTTTCGCTTAAGGGCAAAATGGTCTTTTCACACAAGGATAAAATGGTAATTGTGAAAAAGGTCAGGGGCATTTTGGTCTTTTCGCCTCCAGATATTTTTAAAAATCATCATGAGACTGGCACGCTTTCCTAGGTGATGTGACCTGATTTGACTTCATGTTTATCCGTTAGTGGGTCCTGGTAAATCCCTTAAGCTCCATTCGTCACCCATTTTAAGATTTCGTCCGTGTAACTTATATTATTTCGCTTTTTAGTGCGAAAAACCAATTTTATCAAAATTGTTGGAAATTCGATTCTAAACCTAACTGTTTCGTTCACGAGTCAAAATTAGGTCTTCTGATCAGTAAAATCTTAATGTCGGTGAAAACCCAGATCGGGCTCCATCTGAATTTTCAATCCAAAAGTTAATCGTAACTCCCTACGATAGCGCAGAGTATGAATGTGATCTTAGTTTATTTAATTTCATTTTCTAAACCTCTGATAAAAATATAAACTCATTTATATAGTTTATCGGTCTTAGAAAGCATGAAAATTAGGGTGTTACATCCCCCACCTTGCATAGAGGTTTATTTTTCAACAAAAGAACCAAAATCCCCCACTATGGAGGAAATAAAGAAAAAAAAGAACTAGGGGAGGGTTTTGGAGGGATTTTAAAATTTCTTTACATCCTTTTTTCTTTTAAAAATCTCTCAAAATGTTTTCCCCTTCCCTCCCTTCCCCTCCAAACTCCCAAACAAAACCTAAAAGAATGAATGATAATGAGATAGTTTTGAGAGGAAAAATACGTGACTGAGATTGGATCTTGTGTTTATATGGATCTGGTGTCGCGACCGAAAATCGCGAAGGAGGGTGGCGAGAAAAAGAATTTTTTTAAAAAAAACATATAAAGTCGCCACCCGAAAACCTTTATTTTTTTAAAAAAAGATTGGTCTTCGGAACCAAGCTGAGTTCGGAAGTCGATTGTACATAGGGAAGGATGAGGACTTAACTTCACAGCACCCCTAAAAAAACGGTTACCCAAATTAACTGTGCAAACAATTAATAGATTTTAAAATTTTATTTTACCCACTCACTAATATGAAAACTAAAAATAAAAATCACATTATAAAAAAAAAAATAGAAAACTTTAAACCTATTCTAATTAATGCACCGAAAATATTTTGTCTTCTTTTGTTTTTATTTGGAAACTTTATACCAAGAACAGCACCAACGTCAAGGCCTTACAAGTTGCTTTAACTGGATAAAAGAAAAATCGATCACAATTGTGTCATATCCAGAATCATACAAGTCAAAAATATGCAGCGACATTCTCACATTCTTATTGCCATAAATTGTATGCAACAGGCGCTATCATCAGAAGCACATAATTTGAAGGAAATAAAAACAGGACTAATTTACATTTCATCAAACAGATAGGACTCAATGAGGAGGATTCACAACTTCATCAAATAATTAACTCTATTCTTCCCCATTGAAGATATTAGTGAAAGGAAAAGAATTTTCTTGCTTACACATCAATATGTTCTGCACCACTTTGTAAAAATAACCCAAGTGTTCAGCGTAAAACATTCAAAATCAACATCCTTTTGCATTCATGGGTTACTGCTCATGTCATGAATACCTTTCACAAATAAAAACACAACAGATTTTATGATCATTCTCCTAACAGAAATATCATCAAACACCTTGAAAGCAATATGGCATGACAGATATGATCACTAACGGTTTTTCAGCAACAAATTAATCGCAGGATAATTGCATCAAATTGGCCCCAAACTTCATATAAAAGTCACCACAAATGGAAGACAAATCATGTTACAATAGCATCACCAAAAAAAATCATTGGTTCATAGTTCTACAAAAAATAGATTGATTCACATATTAAATCCACAGTAAAAAAAAAAATGATCACAATGCCAGCAAGGGTAATCTCATATGAGATTTCAGCACCTCTAACTCCTAATCCTCGCAAACTCCGCCTTGACTCGTCGCTATGGCAACCTTCCCTGCTTCAAACGTGATCTCCCCCTTCCTTGCGCTCTGGAATCGCCCTCTTCGCCCTCCGTATTCCGAATTCCTTTCTGGTTTTCGCTCCCTCTCTTCTAGTAGCAGCACTCTCTATATATCTATCAATGGGTCTCTCTCTACCGGTCCCCCCTCTGAGTCATCAACACCTGGGTTTTATAAACCTGCGAAATTTCCAAAAACGAAATCGCAATTAATCTCAATATTTAAACCGAAAATGGAAATCAACAAAACTCATCTTGCGTGATTCAAGTTGACAGATGCGGCCATCAAAGCAAAATCCCCATTCTTGCGAGATTTAACTAGGAAAAGAGGGGTTTGTGATTCTCATATGTTGTAACGCGAAATTGCTGCAAGGAAGAGGATGTGGTGTGCGTCTAAAACAGGAAAGGATCTCATGATTGATATGTAGTGATGGTGCAGCCGCGAAATCTGGGATTGGGAAGGAGGGGCGTGTGATTTGGGTGAGGAGAGAAAGGGGGTAGACGGCTAGGGTTTCAAGGGCAAGAAGGAAAAGTGTTCTGGTACGAGGGAGCGATGGATCCAGGTTTGGGTGCATGGATAACTGCTTCTGGACTTGGATTTGGCCCAAAAGACTTTATTATTATTTTTTATTCTTAATTTTTTAATTTTATTAACAAGATAAATAAGACATGAATAGATGAATAAATAAGATGCTTTTATTTTTTTTATTTTTCTAAGACAAGTTGTAATAATAAAATATTTTTTTGTGATTTTCATTTTTTTTCTAATAAAACTAAAAAGAGCTCTACTTTTTTTCCTCAAAAATTGACATTTTTATAATTTTGAGACTTTTCATCATTTTTTTTTTGTATTTTTGGTAAAATTAAGTGAAAATCAAAAGAGACCCGATCAAAATGAGGTGTTCACATCTGGATTGTATAACTTTGGAGGGAAAGGTACTATACCTTTCCCCTCTACTGGACCGATGGATCGATCCGGCGAGGGAGCAGAGGCAACGTTGGAGTTGTTGATGGCGGAGGGTGACGTTGATGCAGTGTTGCGCGTTCAAAAAGGGGGTTTCTTCTAAACATTTCTATTTTTAAAATAAAAAAATCTATTCACTTTTTGAAGCTTTTGATCGATCCAGCGGTCTAGGAGAGGGGAAAGGTAGAGTACCTTTCCCTCCTTAAAGTTAGATGATCCAAATCAGTCTTTATATATATATATATATATATATATATATATAGAGAGAGAGAGAGAGAGAGAGAGAGAGAGAGAGAGAGAGAGAGATGAGAGTACATTTATTTAAGAGTGATTTGATTTCATAGAGTAATAATAGTCTAAGGAACATTTTGGATACAAATTCGTCACATAATATGAGAGGTAGTGACAAACATCAAGAGGGATAAAAAAAAGATTAATGTGATAAGTAAATTTTACGTCGTCACATCACCACCTATATGTAAAAACATTTTTCGATTTTTTTAGTATACTTTCTTTTAAATAACTATATATGTCATCTTTTACTTTTTTTACTTAAATTTAATTTTCTTTAAATATAGTTTTATTTTTCTGAGAGAAAAGAATATTCATTAAGAATGCAAACCTAACTTTGACACTTCAAATTGGAAAAGATACATCAGATTCAGATTTAAAGAGAATAAGAAACAAATACATTTTACACTATGAACTAACCAACAAAATCTACACCTTATCCGCAGACGATCCATGTCTAAGTATCTTTCTCATGGGAGACCAACACAAAAAGTATTGCAACTTGAAGAGTGTATTATACCTTATCTTAGAGTACATCTGAAAATAAACCATCAAGATAGCAACAACTCTTGATGCTTGAACAAGTGGAAATGGTGTAAAACTTCTTCATTATTTGGAAGAATGATTACAAGAATTGTTTACAACAAATCTATACAAAGGGGCTGTTATTTATAGCAGCAAAGTGACTAACTGAGTTAGTTACAAATAATTGTTACTTAAAAGAATCTAACTAATCTGACTAAGTTAAGTAAACTAACTTAATTATCCTGTAGTACCCCTCCCCCCACAAGCGGGACTGTGGAGATCACACATAGGCCAAGCTTGGACAAGAAATTGTGGAAAGATGTGGAATGGAGAGGCTTGGTGAAAGCATCAACTAATTGAGATGTTGAAGGTACAAGAAGAAGATGAATCAAACCAGCTTGAATCTTTTCTCTGATTACATGGGAGTCAATCTCTATATGTTTCGTTCTTTCATGGAAGGTTGGATTATGAGCAAGGTAAATGGTGGACTGATTATCACATTAAACTAAAACAGGGGCCTCAAATGAGATGTGCAAGTCTTGGAATAAGTATATCAGCCACTGCACTTCACAAGTGAGGCTAGCAAGAGCCCTATACTCAACTTCAGATAAAGAACGAGACAAGGTGCCTTGCTTCTTTGATTTCCAGGAAATTAGGGAGGAACCAAGGAAGCCACAATATCTTGTGATGGACCTTCTAGTCTCGAGGCAGCATGCCCAATTAGAGTAAGCGAATCCAGAGAGCTTTAGTGGACTAGAAGAAGAGAAAATCAGTCCCTGTGCAGGTGAAGCCTTGAGATATCGAAGGACTCTTGTTGCTGTCTGATAGTGAGAATCAAGAGGTTTAGAAACATACTAACTAAGCTGTTGCACTGCAAAGGCATTTTCTGGGCGAGTGGTAGTGAGATAAAGAAGCCTACCAATGAGGCGTCTGTAGGCAAATTCATTAGAGAAAGGTTTGCCATTGTCACTTTGCAGTTAGGTACATGGATAAAAAAGGGTAGAGGCAGGTTTAGTTGCAAGATGTGCACTGTCCTCGAGCAATTTCAAGACCAAGAAATAACCGAAGAGAGCTTAAATCTTTGATTTTAAAACTGTTGTCCAAGAAATGTTTCACACGAGTAATTTCCTCCATATGTTTTCCTACCAAGACTATGTCATCTACATAGATTGGAAAGGCAGTGAAGTGTGAATCTGAGGACTTCACAAATAGGGAATGATCAACAACAAATTGTGTTCAACCAAGGAAAACTAATGCAAAGGATAGCTTAGAATATCACTGCCTCCTGGCTTGTTTCAAGCCATAATATGATTTGGTGATCAGCGACCGGGGGGCGGGGGTAACTGCAAAGATACTTTGATGCTTAAGTTAGCAAATGAGGATGCAAGTATCGATACTGCAACATGTAAGGTGAAATGAAGTGTCTGTGTGGGGGGTTTTTCAGGCTGAATAGGCTTTTAGTGTGAGTGACCCATTGAGAGTGATTGATGGTTGGGCATCAGTCATTCCCTGTCCACTTGGGTGCAGGGGTTTTGGACTACTTTCTCTGTCAATTCGGCCGTAATCTGTTATACCTCGTGTCAGTGGGATGCAACTTTGGCAGGAGTAGGGCGACCTGCTAACTAAGATAGGCTGACGTCTACATTAGGATGCGTGTGCTACTTGGTGCATGAGCTTTTCCTTGGTCCAATATAATACTTTCTTATTGGGCCTCTGTTCGACCCAAGCCAGTGGTTAGGATAATTCTACAGTCCTCCACGGAAGAGGACCAGTCCTCCAGGCAAAATACTGGTTACAGCCGGTAAATCAGTAAAAAACAAAATTTCACAAATCGTGGTTCATCTCTCAAGAGTCCTCCATCGTCGGCCTTCTCCCTCCGCCGCTGTCGTCGTCCCTCTCGCTCTCCTTCCACCACCATCGTCTCCGGCCAGTCGCACAGCACAGCCGCACACCGTTCTCCTCTGATCACCATCCTTATCCTCTGATCATGTCCTTCATTTACCACGCAGGTCCATCTCTTCGTCGTTTAACCACCACCCAGATTTGTCACAGACCCCGTGCTCGATCCCTTCTTTCTTGAACGCATCACATAGCTGTGACTGGAACTGAAGTAGTGACACCGAAGGCGGGGTTGGTTGTGGATACTCTTATGTTAGCAAGGATCCCAGTCGACGTGGCTTCTGGGTTCTTCCTTAAGTCGTCGGTAAGCAAACCAGAGCTGCCTCCCACCTATCGCGAACTAGATACAGATCCGTCCTCCACCGCGCCTGGACTACCATCAATCTCGCCCATTTTGTTGTGTCTTCACTTCTTTTCTCATCCATTTCTTCTTTTATATATAAAAGTAGAATTGGATTGAGGGTATGCGATTTGTTATTGGCTTACTTTCTTGCTTGATTTGATAATATTTTCTTACCAATTTTGAAATGTTGCAGCTTTTTAGGGTATGTGTTGTTCCTTATTTTTTTGATATGTAGGGTTTATGCTTCAAATTATTCAAGAATCCATCATGGGATGCAGCTTTTTGGTTGAAATTATGCTTCGAAAATAAATGAGTTGGTTAATGTTCAATAAGATTTGAAAATGTAGGGTTTTGTCCTCATCTTGTTTGAGAAATTTGTGGTTTGATGCATTGTGTAATAAGTGAAGAGGATGCATCAAAGGAATTTTCAGAATCGAAGCTAGGTGGAGGCGTGGTGGTGGCGGCTGCGGACGATGGTCTGCTATCTTTGTCTATGATGTTCTTGTTGGCATCTTTCCACATACGTCAGAAGGAAGATGACAGGAAAGAGGGGGAGAAGGGAAGGGTGGAAATGGGAGTTGAGGAAAGAGAATAATATAACCGGTTGATTGAGTTATAGGTTGTTAATCTGAGTAGTCCATATTTAATATTATTAAATCAACAATCCAAAATGCTTAAGGATAGATCCACCACATATGACAGGGAGGACCTTAGACGTTTCCCAGTGGTTGACCTTATTGGGTCTTGATGTAGGATCAAGGTCTAGAGAATACCAACAATTTCTTGGATTTTTTTTAAAATATCTAGTTTTTTCTTAAGTTAAATCAAATTAAGAATTACAAACTTAAGAATAAAAAAGGTGAATTCTTCGGTACCACCCCAAATAATGGGGTAAATGGTACCTTGCATATGTGATCCAATCAGGTCTTCCCAATTAATACCACATCATTTAAAATTTGACAACTCATTATTGCCTTGGTCAAACCTCCTAGAGGGCATAATGGTAAAAACAAAATGTAAATTACGATTTGGTCCCTATAGATCTGAACCAACTCTCTTTCCTATTCATCTTCTGCTAGGTTGGCGTTGTTCATCTTTTGCTAGAACAGGGTGGTGGTTCTCAGATGGAACATGACTCTATGACGGGGCGGCGTTGACGCGGTGAAGAGGACATCGCGCGGTGGATCTGGGCGCGAGCATGGATGCTCGATCTGGTGCATTTTCGAGCTACATTTGTCCAAGAAATGGATGAAGAGGCAACAAAACCCAGATTTGGAATGAAAAAATGGCCTAAGTTTGACTAATGTTGATCAAAAACTTCATCACACCGTACATCGGAGGGTCCTGTTGAAAAAGAGTGTGAACTCTTGACATCTGCAAAACAGTTGGAGGTAGAAGAAGAGCATTACATTTGTTTTAACATTCAAATATTAAAAGTGCGAGAAACAAATATCCCTTGCTGAGTGTTGCGAAGGTAAAGTAAACTTGAGTTTTGCGAATTGGTCTTGTGTTCGATCCTCTGCTGTGACAATTTTGGTTACCCTTTTTTAAAAATAAAACAAGATGAGTTTTCAAAATAATAAAATAAAAATGAAAGAAATGGGAGTTGAACCCATAACCTAACATAGACGAATATAAGCATTGAACAATGGGCCATTAGTTTAGTTTTGATTCAATTGACTTTTAAATATAGTTAAGCTAGTAGGACATGTTACATTTCTAATTTTAATATGTAATAGTTAAGATTTAATTATTTTTGGACAAATATATATAATTGTATAATTGTATCTGTAACACCCCAATTTTCTAAATCTTTTAATTAATTAGTATTTAAGTAATTGTATTTTATTGGAGGGTCTAGAAAATTAAATAAATTATTCCGAGGCCATAGTCACGCTCTATGCCATCGTCGGAGGCTACGGTTAAGTTTTGGGCCGAAAACTCAAACGGAGCCCGATCTATATTTTTTTTCCGGATGATAGTGTTTTTCTACTATCAAGATCTAATTTTGACTAACGGTCAGAATCATTTGTCTTAAAATTCAATCCTCTACCTTTTTGCTAAAATGTGTCCTGACATCCAAAAATATAAATAATATTTTATATTCGGACCGAAAATCGATCGCGTAGACGATTCGGGCTGTCTTAGGGTTTTTCGAGAACCTTGAGCCGATAATTTTCATACCAAGGCTATGTTAAATCATTTGGAGACTCCTACCAGTGTTATGAGGATTTTCAAAGTGTCGGGAGGTGAATTGACTAAATTGCCCTTGGTTAGTTTTTACTAATTACCTTTTATTTTTTTCTACTAAGACTTAACTCCTAAGTCTTCTTAATAAATATACTAGTATTCACTCTTATCCTCCCTCACTCTCTCGCCCAAAACCAGCCCCAAACCCCCATCTCTCTTCTTCTTCTCATTTCTTCAATTTCCCACCATTGAAGCTCATTTTGGAGCTTGAATCTTGAAGATTTTATGAAGCAATCTTCACCAAATTTGAAGAAGATCATCATAGTAGGTAGTTTGTCATCTCTATCTCTGTCAATCTCTCATTTCTCTTCTCAATTTTTCATGATCATAGATGTTAGGGTTTTGTCTCTAAAATCTTCAAAAATCCATGAAAAATTATAGAAAAATCATGTTAATACCAAACCAATTTCTATGGCCTAGGTTCATGACATACTTGCATGATCCAAGAGATTAGAGCCAAGAAATCTCTCTAGCTATTTTTTTATGGAGAGGCCGAAACCCCCTTTATTGCAGGATAGGTTTTTGGTTGGTTTTTAATGTTTTGAGTTGATATCTAGGGTTGTCACACTTAGTTAGGGTGTTATCCAAGAAATGAGAATTTTTGGAGCTCCCTAGATATTTTTCATAATTTTCATTCAATAGAGCCGAACCCTAGGGGTAGTGCAGTAGGAGAAATCTTGGTATTTTTTGAGTAAATGCCTTCATTGATTATGTATTAGAGACCCAAAGGATCATCGATCCAAAAGTTAGGAATTTTTAGACATCCCTAGCCTAATTAATTAAATAGGGGCAATAGCTAATCCTAAGGAATTAGGGAGTTTTTGATTTAACGGTATTAATTTCTGGTTGTGTTTTATTGTATAGAATTGGACAGGACTCGAACATCCGACAGCGCACCCGACTGACAGCTGCGGAGTCGTAGCCGGAGCTGCACGAGGAAATCACTAAGGTGGGGAGAAAGAACTAATATCGTCGGGAAGGCAAGCTTAGTATAGAGTGTGTATATATATATATATATATATATATATATATAGGGAAACCCTTAAACCCTACTAGAGGTTGAGCCCTAGACAAAGTGCCTGGATCCTGGGTGTAGGTACTTTTGGGCTATTACCACTAAGTTGATATTATGGATGATGAAATTGATTGAGGTTGAAGTGTTGATTTGTTTAATTGATTATCTGTTTACCTGTTGTGTTAAATTGCTGGAGTGATTTATTGTTATCTGGCTTTATAGTGATGTTTATACTGGATAAATTACTATTGTAATGTTATTGTGATTTGACTGGTGGTTGAGCGTTGGTGAGAGTATGGTGAGTGATGATGTTGTTCGGGTTGATATCGTTGTGGTCCCGACTGTGGAGCTGTGGCGCGTAGACGCAAGGCGTCGTGATGCTGATGCTGATGTTGATGCTGATGTGATGTTTATGTTGATGATTGATGTTGATTTTGATGTGATGCGATGCGTCGTGGTCGTGGACGAGTGTTTAGGCGTGAGGTTCCGATATCAACCTGCGATGGATGTTTGTTGCATTTTCATATCATTTCATACCACAGCATTTGGTCCCAAAGTGGGATGTCCAATTGGGGACGTTACTTAAAATCCCGAGGCCGGATGTGATGTGATGTAATCCCGACGGGGATGTCCAATTGGGGACGTGATGTATCGGCCGACATGCATATAGGGAAGTCAGCATATACATAGGGACTAGTATCCCTCTTATTGGCTTATTTGTGAGAATGATGTTTGAGATGATTGTGATGGGTGACTTAAGAGATGGATGAAGTCGTGTTATATATGTTATCTGTGTTGTGTGATATATATATATATATATATATATATATATATATATACTATACCGATGCCCCTCTCCCATATTTGATGATGTATGTTTCTTATCTCCCCCTATTTTCTATATGTGTTGCCCTTATTTTATGGGAAGACATCGAGGAGGAACCAATGGCTGAGGAGCTGGACGGCATTCCTTGCGAGTCTGACGCCGGAGGACGTGATACGGACCCTAGCCTCGAGAGGACGGGCAATGATCGTGGTTAGCCGGAGAGTTGTCTCTCGGCCTACTTTTCGTACTTTTATTTTGGGTTTATACTAATATACTCTGCATATACTACTTTATACTGTAGTCCTAGTGATGGGGCAATGATGTATGTGATATATTTCTTTATATTTTAAGTTGTGTACTTTGAAGCGTTGCGTGTCGTGTATTTGATTGCTTCCGCGCTCAGTTTTTCGCTTCGCTTCATATTTATAAGGCACGCTAACGTTTATTATGCGATTAAGGTTAGTTAATATCTTAGGTTCTACTGATGGGACGGCGGGTCGTCTCATTTATTGGTATCAGAGCAATTCGATTCTAATACCGGACTGTGTGGTTTAGAAAGCATATTAGCATTGACAGTTATGTCCACATTGGGTACTAACTGTGTTAGGAAAAGGGTAGTGTGTCCAATGCGTATGTTATCGAGAGTGATAACTGTTTTGTTCGTAGGGCACATGATATATATATCGGTTGATTTATATTGAATGTTTCTTTATTCTTGTTGGGAATAGCTGAGGATCTTGGGAATTTCCCTAAGCGAAATTCATCTCTCTAAGCGAAATGGTTTTAGCTAAGCGAATTTGGTCTCGCTGAGCGATCCAGTGAAGTTCCAATCACTGTCTCAATTTCGTTAAGCAAAATTGATCTCACTGAGCGATCCAGAGAAGATCCAATCACTATCTCAATTTCGCAAAGGGAAATTGATCTCGCTAAGCAATCCAAAGAAGTTTCAAATGATGCATCACTGTCTCAATTTCGCTAAGCGAAATGCACTCAATTTCGCTAAGCGAATGGAGTCTCGCTAAGCGAAACCTTCTTTTTGCCTTTTCCTTATTTTCTTCATTTTCTTTCCTAGCCTTTTCTAGTTGAAGAGGACTATGCTGCCATTGAACATCCGATCATTCCCCGAGATGGTACAGAAATATACTGTGCTGGGAGAGCACGATCAAGAGGAAGTCACACAAACTCCAGTAAATAATTGATGGACTAATTTGCAGTTCGAGAGGCTTCGGACTCAACCACAAGGCGAAAGATCTATGGGTGCAGAAGTAAGACAGCAAGCGGCAAGTCAACCGAATAGGCAACATACTAGTGGAAGGATGTTTGCCGTGAAAGGATCTAAAACCTCTCAATGTCCCGATCTGATACAAGGTAAGTGCTTAGTTGCGAGGGGACTCTTATCTGTTTTATTTGATTCGGGGGCTACACATTCCTTTATTTCTTTGGCATGTATGGATCATTTGAATTTGCCTGTTTCAACCTTACCATATGATTTGACTGTTTCTACACCTACAGGTGATTCCCTGACAACTTTATTTTTCTGTTTAAAATGCCTGGTTATGTTAGAAAACCGATCTTTGCTTTTGACCTAGTCTATCTGCCTATGCAGCAGATTGATATTATCTTAGGCATGGACTGGCTTTCGGCCAACCATATAGTACTAGACTGTTCAAATAAAACCCTCGATTTTTCGAAACTATCTGGTTCATTGCCTGCCAGTGATAGTGTGTCGGGAGGTGTACAATCAGGAGAGTGCATGGTGCTGTTTTCTTTGGAACCCAAGGAGACTCCAAGTCTGGATGCTTTGCCGGTGGTGCGTGAGTTTCTAGATATTTTCCCGGACGATGTGCCAGGATTACCACCCAAGAGGGAGGTAGAGTTTGCAACGATCTTAACCCTGGAGCCGGACCGATTTCGATAGCACCTTATCGAATGTCCTTAACGGAGTTGGCAAAGCTGAAGAAGCAACTAGACGACATGCTGCAGAAGCATTTTATCAGGCCGAGCGTTTCACCATGGGGAGCACCTGTGCTGTTCGTCAAGAAGAAGGACGGCGGTTCAAGGTTGTGTGTGGACTACCGACAGCTCAACAAAGCAACAATCAAGAATAAATACCCGTTGCCAAGGATTGACGACCTTATGGACCAGCTGAGGGGAGCAACGATATTTTCTAAGATTGATCTGAGATCCAGTTATCATCAGATAAGGGTAAAAGAAGATGATATACCGAAGACGACTTTCAGGAGTCGGTACGGGCACTACGAGTATCTAGTTATGCCTTTTGGTGTAACTAATGCTCCTGCAGTGTTCATGGATTATATGAACAGAATCTTCAGACCGTACCTTGATAAGTTTGTCGTTGTTTTTATCGATGACATCCTTGTCTACTCCTTAGACAAAGGGAGAACACCAAGAGCATTTGAAGGTTGAACTTCAAGTTCTTAAGGACAGACAGCTCTATGCCAAGTTGTCAAAGTGCGAGTTCTGGCTGGAGGAGGTACAATTCCTTGGATATGTGATCGACAAGGACGGTATAGTAGTGGATCCTGCAAAAGTAGAAGCGGTGGTTAAGTGGGAAAGCCCTAAGACGGTAACCGAGATCAGAAGCTTTCTCGGACTAGCAGGATACTACAGGAGGTTCATCGAGGGATTCTCGAAGATTGCGTTACCTTTGACGCAATTAACGAGGAAAGGAAAAACGTACGAATGGATAGAAGAGTGCGAGGCTAGTTTCCAAGAGCTGAAGAGGAGGCTAACTACATCTCTGGTACTAGTCTTGCCAGATCCATCAACATCGTTCGATATGTATCGTGACGCATTGTATCAGGGTTTGGGTTGCGTACTTATGCAAGAAAGGAAAGTGGTATCCTATGCTTCCAGACAACTGAAAGTGCATGAACGGAATCACCCAACCCATGACCTAGAGTTGGCTGCAATAGTATTTGCATTGAAGATATGGAGACACTATCTCTATGGCGCTAAATTCAGTGTGTTTAGCGACCATAAAAGTTTGAAATATCTGTTAAACCAAAAGGAGTCGAACATGCGGCAGAGAAGATGGATGGAATTCATAAAGGATTATGAATTTGATCTACAGTACCACCCAGGAAAGGCCAACGTGGTGGCAGATGTATTGAGTCGGAAATCTTTGCATATGTCCGCTATGATGGTGAAAGAACTGGAACTGCTGGAACAGTTCAGGAATCTGAACCTGGACGTGGAGTTGTCCAGAGATAAGATAAGTTTAGGAATGTTCACTATCGCTAGTGATTTTCTGAACTTGATCTGGAAAAAGCAAGGAGAAGATCAGTACCAACAGGAAAAGAACCAGATGGTAGAAGAAGGAAAAACTTCGGAGTTCAATAATGGTACTGATGGAATCCTGAACTTTGGAGATAGGATATGTGTGCCTAAGGATAGCGAAGTTAGGAACATGATCTTGGAAGAAGCACACAAGAGCAAGCTGAGTTTTCACCCCGGATTTACAAAGATGTACTAGGATCTAAAGGGAATGTTTTGGTGGTCTGGGATAAAGAAGGAAATAGCAGAATATGTCCAATCTTGTCTGGTGTGTCAAATGGCAAAGATTGAACACCAGAAACCAGCAGGGTTATTGCAATCACTGGACGTCCCAGAATGGAAATGGGATAGCATTGCAATGGATTTTGTTTCCGGACTACCGAGGACGCAAAAGAGATGCGACGCAATTTTGGTAATTGTTTACAGGCTTACGAAATGTGCTCATTTCTTGCCAATCAACCAAAGGTATTCTTTGGAAAGATTAACCCAGATTTACATCAAGGAAGTAGTGAGATTACATGGAGTACCTTCGAGTATAATTTCGGACAGGGATCCGAGATTTACTTCCAGGTTTTGGCAGAATCTAAATGGTGCATTGGGAACGAAGTTCAGAATGAGTTTAGCTTATCATCCGCAGACGGATGGTCAGTCTGAAAGGATGATTCAATCTTTAGAGGATCTTTTTAGGGCTTGTGTTTTGGAACAGGTTCCCTGTAAAAGGCTTATATCCTTGGGACAAAATATTCTTTGTAATATTCGTACAAATGTAAAGCGTAAGCCAAAATGTCTCTGTCACTTAAAGAAGTTGACCTTCTTCTTTTGGAAAAACAAAAGGCAACTTTCGTTCTACACAGAGGATATGTCAGCACCACTTTTAGCTATCATCCTGATAGTCTATCCTGCTGATCAGAAACTTCAGAAGCTATCAAACTCAACGGATCAAATGCATTCAATGCTCATCAGAACGGATCCTTTTCCATCAGTTGAAGACTGAAGTCTGCTCAAAGACAAGAGGCTATATATACCTCCATCCCATGAAGATGTATGGTTACCGAACTTGAGCAAAAATACAAGTGAAGCAATACTTAGCGATTCAAAATCTTTCAAGAGATACAAGCAAGCATCTGCTCAAGAAATCAAAGAGAAAATCTCAAGCTAGTAAAGCTACTCTGATCCTGGTTCACTCTTCACCAAAGAGCTACGTCCAGTCCTCTTTAATTGAGAGCTTTATCCACTATAATATCTTTGTGTTCTTTTCTCTCCCTTACCCTTACTTTAGTTTATTATCTAACTAACTAATTGGGATTGAATTGACTTTTCCTACGCTGCTTTCTTATCTTATTCAAACTAAGTTAGCGTCCAACTTGGTATTTGGAAGAGCTCTCTTTGCTTTTAATCGTTTTAGCGTCCAACCTTGCGAAAGCTATTATCTTCTTTCGAAAAGAATTTAAAATCTTCAGAAACACAATTCAACCCCCCTTCTTGTGTTTCAAACAGGTTCCTTCAATTGGTATCAGAGCTTAGCCTCTGGGTTGAGCACTTTGCCGTGTAGAGGAAAAGATCCTACTGCAGATATGTCTGGAGCAGGTATGCCAAGCGGGAGTCAACCTGTTATGGAAGGTACTTCCATGACCAGACCGCCGTTCTTCAACGGTACTCACTACCTGTATTGGAAGGAAAGATTCAAAGGTTTCATCGTCAGTACATCAAAGGCGAAGATGAGCGATGGATCTGGCACAAAAGACTTGGTCATGCTAGCCTGAGATTAATATCTAGACTAAACAAGCATAACCTTGTAAGAGGTTTACCAAAGATTGTGTTTAGATCAGACGCTCTCTGTGACGATGTCAAAAAGGAAAACAAGTTAAGAACTCTTTTGAGTCCAAGAACATTGTTAGTACTTCTAGACCACTGGAATCGTTGCATCTTGATTTGTTTGGTCCAACAAGGACTGCTTCTGTCAGTGGTAAGAAATATGGACTTGTCATAGTAGATGACTATACTAGATGGACATGGGTTAAGTTCCTTGCTCACAAAGATGAGTCTATCAAGGTCTTTTCTGTATTCTGTAAGCGAGTTCAGAATGAAAAAGGCATATTCATCAGCTCGATCAGAAGTGATCATGGAGGCGAATTTGAAAATGAGCTTTTTCAAAGGTTCTGTGATGAAAGTGGTATTCATCACAATTTCTCTGCCCCTAGAACACCACAACAAAACGGTGTTGTTAAGAGAAAGAACTGATCTCTTCAAGAGATGGCAAGGGCGATGCTCAGTGATAATTCTGTCCCTAAGCACTTTTGGGCTAAAGCTGTAAATACTGCCTGCTATATTCAAAACAGAATATACATAAGACGAATCTTGAATAAGACTCCTTATGAATTGTGGAAAGGACACAAACCCAACATTTCTTATTTCCACCCCTTCGAATGTCAATGCTTTATTTTAAATACTAAGGATCAACTAGGAAAGTTTGATGCCAAAGTAGATAATGGAATATTGTTAAGATACTCTGAAACGTCTAAAGCTTTTAGAGTTTATAACTCTAGAACTTTGATTGTTGAAGAATCCATCCATGTTAAATTTGATGACAAATAGCCTGATAAGAGATTATCAGAGCTAGATGGTTCTTTTGCAGATATGAATCTGAATGATTCAGATGCTCGTACAACAACCAACAAAGATGAGGCATCAGACGCTATGCAGGACACATCATCATCTCAGCAAGCTGTAAACACCCCTCGTTCGTGACAATTCAGGACTTATCATCCTGAAGATCAAACCATTGGCAAACCTAATGATAGCGTCCGGACAAGGTCAACCTTTAGAGAGCAAGCTGACTCAGCCTTCATCTCTGAGATGGAACCAAAGTTTATGGATGAAGCCTTACTGGACGAGTGCTGGATCCTCGCTATGCAAGAGGAGCTCAACCAGTTTCAACGAAGTGACGTTTGGACGCTGGTCTCCTTGCCTAAGGATAAGTTTGTCATTGGAACCAAGTGGGTCTATCGCAACAAGCTGGACAAAGATGGCAAAGTTGTAAGGAATAAAGCAAGGTTAGTTGCTCAAGGCTACTCATAAGAGGAAGGTATTGATTATACTGAAACCTTTGCTCCGGTAGCTAGATTAGAAGCTATACGCATCTTACTCTCATATGCTGCACATCATAACATCATGCTTTATCGAATGGATGTAAAAAGTGTATTCCTAAATGGTGTAATTAATGAAGAAGTATATGTTTTTCAACCACCCGGTTTTGAAGATCAAAACCGTCCTGAGCATGTATATAAGCTTAAGAAAGGAGCTTCTGAAATGCCTCAAGTTGGATGATTGTAAACCTATGAATACACCAATGCATCCAACGTACGTGCTAAACAAAGGTGATAAAGATAAAAAGGTAAACCAAAAGGTATATAGAGGTATGATTGGTTCCCTCTTATATCTAACTGCTTCTAGACCTGATATTATGTTTAGTGTTTGCTTATGTGCTCGTTTTCAATCGGATCCAAGAGAGTCTCATCTCTCAGCAGTAAAAAGAATCTTTAGATATCTAAAAGGTTCTACTAATCTGGGTCTTTTGTATAAGAAATTTGATGAATACAGATTAGTTGGATTCTGTGAAGCTGACTATGCTGGAGACAGAATAGAAAGAAAAAGCACAAGTGGAGGGTGTCACTTCATTGGTGCTAATCTTGTCTCATGGTCAAGCAAAAGGCAAAGCACAATTGTACTATCAACTGCTGAAACTGAGTATATTGCTGCAGCTAGTTACTGTTCACAACTGCTTTGGATCAAACATCAGTTGGAAGACTACAATGTGTTTGTAAGCAACATCCCTATCATGTGTGATAACACTGCTGCTATTAACTTGTCAAAGAACCCCATACTGCATTCTAGAGCAAAGCATATAGAAATAAAGCACCATTTTATTAGAGACTATGTGTAAAAAGGAACAATAGATATTCAATTTGTTGATACTGACCATCAATGGGTAGATATCTTCACTAAACCATTAGCCGAAGATAGGTTCACATTTATAAGAAAATATCTGAATATGCATTTCATTGATTGACTGAGAGTCCAATGCATGCGTCCAATATTTGCATTACGTCCAATATATGCTTGTCCATTGTACTTTCTGATTGCTCGTCTAATGCATTAATGGAACTCAATCTTTGTCGAATGAACTATTATCTCTCATTCCCTTAACTGAGTCAGTTTTTGTTTTCTTTGTTTGCGAAAAATGCTTTTTACGGTTTCAAAGTCTGAACATGTGTCAAGCATTTAATGCACGTCGTTTCGCTCTCTCTCTCTTTGAAAATACGAAAGGTTTTTGTTCTCTCTTCTCCTTTCTTTAAAACCTAAGTCTTGTTAAAAATCAAACTTTTACAAAAAGCTTTCATCTTTCTTCTTGCATCTTCGAAAAGGAAAACCCTTTCTGAAAAACCCTTCTTCTCAAGACCTCTTCTCTGAAACTACGGCAACCTCTTCTGCTGCTGCCTCTAAGAGTAAAGGAAAAACCTTTCACGCTCAGACTGCTGATGTCATGGTCGAGTTCAAATTTAATCTACAATTCCTAGCTGATAACGGGATTGACATTTTCTCTAACAACCATGCTGCTGGATGGTCAAGCTTTTTCGAAGATTATCCGTTAATCTACCCTGCTCTAGTTAGGGAGTTCTGGACAAACCCTACTATCTCTGCAAGGGAGATTCGCAACAAAGTGCTTGATAGTGAAGTAATAGTATCTGAAGCAACCATTTCTAATGCGATTGGGTGCGCCCAATCTGGAATAACTGTTGAGGATAACTGGGAGGAAGAGATTGGTGATGCTTCCACCATCAGAGACTGTCTGTTGAAGAACTCGGGTGACAAATTCATAGCCTCAAAAATGACTGACAAGGCTAGGGTTCTTCACCAAATCTTGAACAAGTCTATCCTTCACAAGGCTAGGTCGAAGGATAATTTATCAAAGGCTCACCAATTCTGCCTGGTTCATTTGATACTGGAAAGGCAGATAAACCTTCCCACCTTCTCTTTTCCTTCTTCAAGTATGCCATTGAAGGCTCTGGGAAGAATACTCCAATCATCTATGCTGCTCTTCTCTCAAAAATCTTCGAGAAGCATATGGTCTATGATAACCTAAAGAACTTGGCTCCAGAAAGAAAAGTCAGATACTACGGTGTTCATGGTATTGAACGATCGCATCAGCCTGAGTTTAACAGGCAAAGCTTGGTGATGATGCAGTTGGACTGCTTCAAAAAGTCCAAACCTGAAGGAAAACAAAAAGGAGCTCAGACGCAAGGCTCAGAAGAAGAGTCTGAACAACGAGTCACTACTGGACGCTCCACTGAACTAGCTCGTCCAACAGCTAGGACTCCTCCTTCTCGTTCAAAGCTCACCATCCAACCATCCAGAAAAAGGAAGCTGATTCTAGCTCCCATTGATGAGGACGAAGAGGACGACCTACCCATCTCCAGGGTAATCAAAGGTCCAAGATTGGAAATCTCGTCTATTGCACCTCTGCCTAAACATATTTCAACAAGGGCAAGGTCTACTCGAGCAAAGGCAAAAGGTAATACTGAACCTATCTCTAGTTCAGTTATTACTTCTTCTGTTGTCCAATCGTCTGAGATTGAGGACTTGACCTTTGAACCTTCCCTACCACCCTCACCCACTGACCTACCACAACCACAAACCCTAACCTCACCAAATGAACCCGAAGACTGGTTCATACCCTGGGGAGATCACCCCTTCCAACCTTATGGTGCTCCCTACCCCAGACGAATCTTTCGCAAAAGAAAATATAGACGCATCCCAGGAATGAACCACAGTAACAAATGCTCAATTTGGGCTGAGGTCAAACGCAACTTTCCTGTTCTATTCCTTGAACACACACCCCCCACTACTGAAACTCACCCCAAAAGCCCTCTTCCACTACCTGAATATGAATATGAACAACCACCCACACCACCCACCTTTGGACCACCCCCTGAACATGGCTACTACCCCATCCCACACACATCAACTGAACGTCTGGCCACTGAGATGTATACAGCTCTTGGACCCTTGGTTGCCTGCCATGAGAAGAAGACGTTTCCTCCAAGGAAAGTCTATCCCAACCTCATCAAGGACAAGGCATTCCAATGGTGCCACTACAATGTAAATAGGCACGTAGTTCTTCGTAATGAAGACAAGAAAGGCTATAAAACTGAGTACGAAAGGAGAGCAAGGACGTTTGGCTTAACCAACTATATCCTTGATCCTGATCTGTCATTCATTCCAAGCTACCCAACAACATGGAAGGAGTACTCTGATGTTCGTGACTTTCTTCCTTATTATGCCGTGCGGAAGGAGTGTGACATGACTCGAGAAGCTAAGATTCATCACAACCTTCCAAAGAAATTTTGGTCAAGGACATCCGGCACAAGAGTAGGAGTTGTTCCTCCTTGAGCTTGTCCAAGGATTCCAGATCCCAACAAGAATAAGGACCTTCGCAAAAGGCTTGAGTCATGGACGCTGCCTTACAAAAATGCTTTTGATCCCTTGTTTTGGAAGAGACCTTGAGATGACTCTGGGGCTCTAGCAAGCATTTGGAAGAAAGATCCCCGATTCAAATATGACCCAGATGCTAAGGTCTACTGGGAAAACCACATCTGGAAATGTTCTCAAGAAGCATCATCATCTGGACTATCAATTGAAAAGAAAGAAGAGATTCGCGTCTACCCAAGACAATATCGAATCTATGAGGCTGACTTCATGATCATAGACGATGTCATCCTAATGCTCCTCCTCCTCTTCCTCCTAAGCCGGTTATTCCTGAAGAGACTGGGGACACCGAAATCGTCTATGAGGACCCCTCCTCTGAAACTCATGCTGAGGAAGTGGAACAAGTTGCAGACTCAGCTCAGTCCAAGTCTCAACCTATCCCTCTCTCAATGGTTCATCCTGTTGATCCATCTCCTTCTCAGGCTCTTAGTGTAGTTCCTGATCAAAGATATGTGGACGCAACCAGGGCCACAGCTGAAGGTCCGCCTCAGTTATTCCTCCTGAGTTTCAAGAGTTCGTCCAACGGTCCATAGAAGCCAACAATGCGGTGCTCCTTCAGCAAATTGCGGCTATGTTCAAAGATTTTATTCCAAAACTTCCTCCTCCTTCCTAAAATTTGTTTTATTTGTTTTCAAATATACTGGCTATGATGTGTTTCTCACTCTTTTGTCTGATGACAAAAAGGGGGAGAAAATGGGTTGATTGAATATATATATATATATATATATATATATATATATATATATATATATATCTTGATTGCTTTTATAACATGTCTTGCTTTCCATGCTTAAAAGCTTATATCTGTCTTATATGCTTTAAATGTTTAAATGCTTTAAATGATTAGAATGTTTGTCTTAGGGGGAGCCCTTCAGTTCTCTAGGACTCTTTGTTCAATCAAATTCGTATGTTTTGTCATCATCAAAAAGGGGGAGATTGTTGGAACCAAAGTGATTATGGTCCAAATAATCCCTTAAGTTTTGATGTTAACAAAGAGCTAATTTAAGATGAACAAAGATTTCTTATGGACTAACGTTTTATATTAAGTTTGCAGGATAAAACTTAATTGAGTCCAAAGACTGTCCATAGTCCAAAAACTTTATCTCGTCCAACATTTAATCTTGGTTTACGACTGGACGGTAATATATAGAACCATGAGTCCAAAGACTCTTTCGGTTACTTTTGTAATAGCTAGTCCAATAGTGCTTTTATATTTCAAACGCGAATATCTTGTAAAAGTATTTGATTTATTATTCCCTGTAAAAGGCTTATATCCTTGGGACAAAATATTCTTTGTAATATTCGTACAAATGTAAAGCGTAAGCCAAAATGTCTCTGTCACTTAAAGAAGTTGACCTTCTTCTTTTGGAAAAACAAAAGGCAACTTTCGCTCTACACAGAGGATATGACAACACCACTTTTAGCTATCATCTTGATAGTCTATCCTGCTGATCAGAAACTTCAGAAGCTATCAGACTCAACGGATCAAATACATTCAATGCTCATCAGAACGGATCCTTTTCCATCCGTTGAAGACTGAAGTCTGCTCAAAGACAAGAGGCTATATATACCTCCATCCCATGAAGATGCATGGTTACCGAACTTGAGCAAAAATACAAGTGAAGCAATACTTAGCGATTCAGAATCTTTCAAGAGATACAAGCAAACATCTGCTCAAGAAATCAAAGAGAAAATCTCAAGCTAGCAAAGCTACTCTGATCCTCATTTTCATATTACTCTCTGTGTAGAGTTTTTAAGATTCTAAGCTGTAGTTTCGAATTCTCACATTTAGTGAGTTAGTAGAACAAACTCTTTTCAAAACCTTAGTTTGGTTGAGCCTGAAGAGGCTTGTCTGTAAAAGAATACTTAGAGAACCTGAAGAGGTTGAGAATACTGCCTGAAGAGGTGTTGAATACTTTGTAACAAAAGGTTTTTGTTAAAGTGGATAAAGCTCTCAAGTAGAGAGGACTGGACGTAGCTCTGTGGTGAAGAGTGAACCAGGATAATATCTTTGTGTTCTTTTCTCTCCCTTACCCGTACTTTAGTTTATTATCTAACTAACTGGGATTGAATTGCCTTTTCTTACGCTGCTTTCTTATCTTATTCAAACTAAGTTAGCGTCCAACTTGATGTTTGGAAGAGCTCTCTTTGCTTTTAATCGTTTTAGCGTCCAACCTTGCGAAAACTATTATCTGCTTACGAAAAGAATTTAAAATCTTTAGAAACACAATTCAACCCCCTTCTTGTGTTTCAAACAGGTTCCTTCACCTTGAGCCGATAATTTTCATACCAAGGCTATGTTAAATCATTTGGGGACTCCTACCAGTGTCGTGAGGATTTTCAAAATGTCGGGAGGTGAATTGACCAAATTGCCCTTGGTTAGTTTTTACTAATTACCTTTTTTTTTTTTTTTTACTAAGAATTAACTCCAAAGTCTTCTTAATAAATATACTATTATTCACTCTTATCCTCCCTCACTCTCTCGGCCAAAACCAGCCCCAAACCCCCATCTCTCTTCTTCTTCTCATTTCTTCGATTTCCCACCATTAAAGCTCATTTTGGAGCTTGAATCTTAAAGATTTTGTGAAGCAATCTTCACCAAATTTGAAGGAGATCATCATAGGAGGTAGCTTGTCATCTCTATCTCTCTCATTCTCTCATTTCTCTCCTCAATTTTTCATGATCATAGATGTTAGGGTTTTGTCCCTAAAATCTTCAAAAATCCATGAAAAATTGTAGAAAAATCATTTTAATACCAAATCAATTTCTATGGCCTAGGTTCATGACATAATTGCATGATCCAAGAGATTAGAGCCAAGAAATCTCCCTAGCTATTTTTTTAATGGAGAGGCCGAAACCCCCTTTATTGCAGGGTAGGGTTTTTGGTTGGTTTTTGATGTTTTGAGTTGATATCTAGGGTTATCACCCCTAGTTAAGGTGTTATCCAAGAAATAAGAATTTTTGGAGCTCCCTAGCTATTTTTCATAATTTTCATTCAATAGGCCCGAAACCTAGGATTTTTTTGAGTAAATGCCTTCATTGATTATGTATTAGGGACTCTAAGGATCATTGATCCAAAAGTTAGGAATTTTTAGACATCCCTAGCCTAATTAATTAAATAGGGACAGTAACTAATCCTAAGGAATTAGGGAGTTTTTGATTTAACTGTATTAATTTTTGGTTGTGTTCTGTTGTATAGAATCGGACATGACTTGAACATTCGACAGCGCACCCGACTGACAGCTACGGAGTCGTAGCCGGAGCTGCACGAGGAAATCACTAAGGTGGGGAGAAAGAACTAATATCGTCGGGAAGACAAGCTTCGTATAGAGTATATATATCTGTGTAGGGGAACCCTTAAACCCTACTAGAGGTTGAGCCCTGGACAAAGTGCCTGGACCCTGGGTGTAAGTACTTTTGGGCTATCACCACTAAGTTGATATTATGGATGATGAAATTGATTGAGGTTGAAGTGTTGATTTGTTTAATTGATCATCTGTTTACCTGTTGTGTTAAACTGTTGGAGTGATTTATTGTTATCTGGCTTTATAGTGATGTTTATAGTGGATAAATTACTGTTGTAATGTTATTGTGATTTGACTGGTGGTTGAGAGTTGGTGAGAGTATGGTGAGTGATGATTTTGTTCGGGTTGATATCGTTGTGGTCCCGACCGTGGAGCTGTGGCTCATAAACACAAGGCGTCGTGATGCTAATGCTGATGTTGATGCTGATGTGATGCTTATGTTGATGATTGATGTTGATTTTGATGTGATGCGATGTGTCGTCGTCGTGGACGAGTGTTTAGGCTTGAGGTTTCGATATCAACCTGCGATGGATGTTTGTTGCATTTTCATATCATTTCATACCACAGCATTTGGTCCCAAAGGGGGATGTCCAATTGGGGACGTTACTTAAAATCCCGAGGCGGGATGTGATGTGATGTGATGTAATCCCGACGGAGATGTCCAATTGGGAACGTGATGTATCGGCCGACATGCATATAGGGAAGTCAGCATATACATAGGGACTAGTATCCCTCTTATAGGCTTATTTGAGAGAATGATGTTTGAGATGATTGTGATGGGTGACTTAAGAGATGGATGATGTCGTGTTGTATATGTTATCTGTGTTGATATATATATATATATATATATATATATGCTGTACTGATGCCACTCTCCCATATTTGATGATATATGTTTCTTATCTCCCGCTATTTTCTGTATGTGTTGCCCTTATTTTATGGGAAGACATCGAGGAGGAACCAATGGCTGAGGAGCTGGACGGCATTCCTTGCGAGCCTGATGCCGGAGGACGTGCCACGGACCCTAGCCTCGAGAGGACGGGTAATGATCGTGGTTGGCCGGAGAGTTGTCTCTCGGCCTACTTTTCGTACTTTTATTTTGGGTTTGTACTAATATACTCTGCATATACTTCATACCGTAGCCCTACTGATGGGACAATAATGTATGTGATATATTTCTTTATATTTTAAGCTGTGTACTCTGAAGTGTTGCGTGCCGTGTATTTGATTGCTTCCGCGCTCAATTTTTCGCTTCGCTTCGTATTCATAAGGTGCGCTAACGTTTATTATGCGATTAAGGTTAGTTAATATCTTTGGTTCTATTGATGGGACGACGGGTCGTCTCAATATCTAAATATAATTATATAGTAATTATGCATAAATTTATATAACAAGTTGATCAATATGCATTACTATGTATAACAAATTAATTAAATATAGTAATTATCAAACAATGGAATGATATATTGGTGACTTGTTTTCAATAATATATGGGCTTTGTGATTACCCTAATAACCTTTAAGCCTAGCTTTGGAGTGAAAAATAATAAATCAAAATATCATTTTGGGACATCTTGGCCTATGGAGGACTTAGTTGGGTCATCCACTATACTAGTGCCTTTGTGACATAACCATATTGTCTTCTAAAAAAATTAAAAATTAGACTGAGCTTAGAAATCCCTAACTCAACCCTAATGACCTTTAACCCTAGCTTTGGAGTGAAAAGTAATAAATCAAAAATCATCTGGGGACTGACGGAACCTATTTGAAACATAAGAAGGGGTTGAATTGTGTTTCTTATGTTTTTAAAACTTTTGGTAAGCAGATATATATATTTTCGCAAAGGTTGGACGTTAAAACGACAATGGACGGAAAGAGCATTTCCAAACACCAGTTGGACGCTTACTTAGAAGGATTAAGATAAAAGAAAAAACGCGTTAAGAAAACAATTCAATCCCAAAGAGTTAGTTGGAAAATAAACTAAAGCAATAACAATGGAAAGAAAAAAACACAAAGATGTTATCCCGGTTCACTCTTCACCAAAGAGTTACGTCCAGTACTCTCTACTTGAGAGCTTTCTCCACTATAACAAAAACCCTTTTGTTACAAATATTCAACATCTCCTCAAGCAAGTATTCTACACCTCTTCAGGCACACTAAGTATTCTTTTTCCACAATCCTCTTCAGGCTCAACCAATCTAAGGTTTTGAAAAGATTTGTTGTTCAACTATCTCACTAAGAGTGAGAGTATGAAACTAAAGCTTAGAACTCTAAAGCAAAACTCTTCGCAGAGAGTGATATTGAAGTTAAAGATCAGAGTAAGCTTGAAAGCTTAGATTTCTCTCTTGACAGCTTGTTTTCTTGTATGCGTGTATTTTTCTCAAGTTCAGTTGTGCATCGCTTGTTTGCATCTTTCAAGAGAAGATATATTTATAGCCTTCTTGTCTTGATCAACTTCAGTCTTCAACGGTTGGAAAAGAATCCGTTTTGATTGAGCATTAAATGCGTTAGTCCGTTGAGTTTGATAGCTTGTTGAGGCTTCTGATCAGCAAAGAAGACTATCATGTTTGATAGCTTAAAGAAGCGCTGACACCTTTTCCTTGTACTTGAAAGTTGCCTTTTGTCTTTTCTTTTTGAGAAGGTCAAATCCTTTTGTGTCAGTGATAGACTGGCTTCAGCCTTCGATGGTACGAAGATTACAAAAAATGTTTGTCCATAGGATATAAGCATTTACACATTGAATAATAAATTCAAAAGATTACATGTGTGTTCACGCTTAAACCAATAAAGCTTATTGGACTTTAAAGATTACACCATAAATGAGAAAGAGTCTTCGGACTCAAGAAATACAAAGAATATATCGTCCGGTCAGAGCGAAAACTAATCCATTTTAGATTTTGGATGAGCGTAGGTCTTTGGACTTAGATAATCTTTGGACTTATATTATCCTGCACACTTAAGATAAAGAATTAGTCCATAGCTAATCTTTGTTCTATAAAATTAGTCATTTGTTAACATTAAAACCTAAGGAACTAGTGGACCATAACCACTTTGGTTCCAACAAGGACATCTTGGCCTAAAGAGGACTTAATTAGTTGGGTCATCCAATATACTAGTGCTTTCATGACATAATCATGTTGTCTTCTAAAAAGAATTTAAAAAATTAGTCTGAGCTTAGAAATACCCTAATTCAACCCTAATAACCTTTAACCCTAGTTTTGAAGTGAAAAATAATAAATCAAAAACTAATCTTGGGACATCTTGACCTACAGAGGACTTTGTTGGGTCAGCCACTATACTAGTGCTTTCGTGACATAACCATCGTTTGTCTTATGAAACAATTAACAAATTAGACTAAGCTTCCAAATACCCAAACTCGACCCTAATGACTTTTAACCCATATTTGGAGTGAAAAAAAAAAAAAATCATATTAGGACATCTTGGCCTACGATGAACTTAGTTGGGTAATCCATTATATACTATTGCTTTTGTGACATAATCATGTTGCATTCTAAAAAAATTTAAAAATTGGATCGAGCTTCCAAATACCCTAACTCAACTCTAATAATCTTTAACCCTAGCTTTGGATTGAAAAATAAAAAATCAAAATATTATCTTGGGACATCTTAGCCTACAGAATGTTATGTCACAAAAGCACTAGTATATTGGATAACTCAACTAAGTCCTCCATAGGCCAAGATGTCCCACGATGATTTTTTGATTTATTATTTTTCATTCCAAAGCCAGGGTTAAAGCTTATTAAGGTTGAGTTAAGTATTTCTAAGCTCAATCTATTTTTTAAATTTTTTTAGAAGACAATATGTTTATGTCACGAAAGCACAATATTGGACGACCCAACTAAGTCCTTTGTAGTCCACAATGATTTTTTGATTTGTTATTTTTCACTCCAAAGCTAGGGTTAAAGGTTATTAAGGTTGAGTTAAGTGTTTCTAAGCTCATTCTAACTTTTAAACTTTTTAGAAGACGATATGGTTACGTGACAAAGCACTAGTATATTGGATGACCCAACTAAGTCCTTCGTAGACGAAGATGTCCCATGATGATTTTTTGATTTAATATTTTTCACTCCAAAGTTAGGGTTAAAGGTTATTAAGGTTGAGTTAGGTATTTCTGAGTTGAGTCTAATTTTTACTTTTTTTTGAGAAATCGATATGGTTATGTCATGAAAGTACTAGTATATTGGATTACCCACCTAAGTCCTTCGTAGGCCAAGATGTCCTACCATGATTTTTTAATTTATTTTTTTTCACTCCAAAGCTAGGGTTAAAGGTTATTAGGGTTGAGTTAGGTATTTCTAAGCTCAGAGTAAAATTTAAATTTTCTTTAGAAGACGATATGGTTATGTCACAAAAGTACTAGTATATTAGATGACCCAACTAAGTCCTCCTTAGGTCAGGGTTTCCTACGATGATTCTTTGATTTATTATTTTTCACTCCAAAGCTAGGGTTTATAAAGATTATTAAGTTAGAGTTAGGTATGGTTATGTCACGAAAGCACTAGTACATTGGATGAATCAACTAAGTCCTACGTAGACTAAGATGTCCCATGATGATTTTTTGATTTATTGTATTTCACTCCAAAGCTAAGGTTAAAGGTTATTAAGGTATTTCTAAGCTCGGACTAATTTTGAAATTTTTTTTAGAAGACAATATTGTTATGTCACGTAATAATGCATGTTGATCAATTTGTTATATAAATTTATGCATAATTACTATATAATAATATTTGCATACAATCATTACAATAAATGTATCATATACCTACGCACACTTTTAGTGACAGTCGTTAAAACTGTAGGCATATGTATTAATGTCAGTCAAACCGTAGATAAAGGTAGATGGACCATAGGTAAAATCTATTGACAATCAAATAAAAGTGTAGGTAAATGTATGTGGATCGTAGATAAAAGCTATAATAATAGTTATTTCCGTTGTTATTCATCGATCATAATGGACGGTTAGATCGATAGTAGGTGAATATAAGTTTTACATATATGTACGGATTTTAAACATATAATGACATATTTTGTCTGTTACTGAAAGACAAATTTTTTGTAGTGAATGATACAATTATGCATATTTGTCTAAAGTAATTAAATATTAAATATTTTAATTAGTTTAAGGTACTTGGGTTGTTAGCTATGACAGATTTAATGAATGTTTTATAACAAATAACTTCATTTTTTAGTACCTTCAACTTATAGCTAAGTTAAACCCTAAGAAAATCTCCTCTCATTCTCTTGTCTCCCTCACACTCTTACAGACAGCGACAGGGGCCTAAAACCACCCATTTACTTTGCTTTTTCTCTTCTTTTCTTTTCATAAGTGGGTTTTCCACATAGATCTGGTTCTTTTGTGTGGGTTTTCCACATAGATCTGGATCTTTTTGTGTTTTTTTCCTTGTTCTTCGTAATCTTGATGTGGCTTTGTTTGGTTTCCCTTCTTGGTACGGTGTTGTTTGATTCTCATCTTGGTGCGGTGTTCGTTTGTTCCAGATTGACAGATCTGCTTCGATCCATCACAGATTTGATTAAGACTTGGGTCTCAATGCTACAAATTCGAAAGTATGGGTATTCCGGTGACTTTGATAGTGTCACTTTTGTAGGCAATTTGACTTTGCTATATTATGCTTTTAACCTGTGTGCTGTGAGTTTGTTCGCAGTTTCATCATTTTCGATTTTTAGCAATTTTGGCTCTGTACTGTCATCGATGTACTCTATCAATTTGAATGAATGAATGACTTTCCTTATAAAAAAAAAAACAAATAACTTCATATTACCCACATAATATAATATCATATATTTGTTAAAGTTAATAGAAAATTAAAAATAATTTGATAATTTGAAATTTTATTTTCATAACCGTCAGTGACAAAGAGATATGAATTAAAATTGAAAATGTAACATATAATGTTAGGATAAATATATTTAAGGCTTAATTGCACTTTTCGTCCCTCAACTTTTTTAATTATGTGATTTTGGTAACTCAAAAATTTTCATTGCACTTTTCGTCGCTCAACTTTTTTTATTGTACGCTTTTGGTCCCTCAAAAAATTAAATTGCACTTTTAATCCCTTAACTTTATAAAATTATGCAAAATTAGTTCGTTTAGAGACCAAAATAAAGGCTTTCATTGCACAATTTCACAAAGTTGAGGGATAAAAAGTGCAATTAAATTTTTTGAGGGATCAAAAGAATACAATTAAAAAAAATTAAGGGACGAAAAATACAATTAAAATTTTTAAGGGATCAAAATCGCATAATTAAAAAAATTGAGTCATTAAAAATGCAGTTAAGCCTATATTTAAAAGATGGTAAAATGAAAAACTTCACTATTTGCATGTTGGTCAATGCATTTGAACGACTGTGTTGGGTTGCTGGTTCGACTCCCATTTCTTTCATTTTTGTTTTATCTTTTTCATAACCAAACTTGTTTTACTTTTAAAAAAAGGTAACCAAAATTTACAAAACCGAGGATAAAACACGAGACCTATTGTCATAACTGAGGCTCGCCGACTGTCGCACCACTCAACGAGGGATGCTATTTTTCACATTTGTTTATATTTGAAGTTTAAAACAAATGTAATCTTCTTCTCCTACCTCTAATGCTCGATTTTTTGAAGTTTTCGATCAGCCAGATTATATAGAAGGTCTTAAAAACTGTGCTCCTGAATTCAACAATTTTATAAACTTATGCCATTTTTCACTCCAGATTAGGGTTTTGTTACATCTTCATCTATCTCTTGGACAAATACAGCTCTGAAATGAACCAGAGATGCTCGTGCCCAGATCCATCGCGTGACATCGTCTCCACCGCGTCAACGCTGCCCCATCGCAGAATGAACAAGTAATTTAAACTCATAATTGTCATGCAATTTGGTCACAAAACCCAGATCCAGATCTGTGAGATGGTGGTAAGCGAAGAGATCGTCCAAGAAAGGGAGAGAGATCTGTGAGAAGCATAATAAGGACATAAAGGGAAAATTAAAAAATAATTTATTTCGTTTTTACCAATATGTCCTCTGGGAGATTTGATGAAGTTAAAGATAAGCTGTCAAATTTTAAATGATGCGATATTAATTGGCAAAACCTAATTGAATCATATATACGGATATTATTTACTAGTATTCTTTAATTTGAGATGATATCGAAAAATTCATAAACAAAAAATCAATTAAAATCCATCACTCGTCTAGACAGGTCCAAGTTGTACTAATCGCGAGTGGCTTGTCAGTCGGGAGCATGCCAAAAAAACGATGGAGTAATTTTTTACTGAGAAATTGGAAGTATGCATAAAGAGAGAGAGGACAAATGAGGTTGAGTGTCACATGGCCGCAGTTATCACACGATCACGTGTGAAAGCTACTTTTGATTTGGTTATAGATGTGAATGCAAGCTACTTTGAATTACTGTCTGCTGGGGGGCTCCATTTTGATTCACACAAGTCACTAATCTCATATCTTTAAATTAACAAAATATGATATATGTCAGGTCGGTAGGAAATAGTAAAACGCTTTACTTTAAAAAAAGAATTATTAAGTTATGCTCGGAAATGAATTCAATCATTTTAAGATTTGATATGGTTTTAGATATTTTTTTTCTTATTTAACATATTTTTTTAGTTTATTTTTTTTTTTCATCTTTTAAAAAATAATTAAAAACATCAGAGATATAAAAGGTCAGTTTATTACAAATTATGAAAAAATAAATTTCATATAAAATAATTTAAAGATTAAATGAAAATCATTTTTTATAATCGGTAACAAATATATTTTCTCTCTCCTCTAGAGAATCAGATTTTAGTAAGAAGTTAAATGAAATAACTTCTCACTTTAGTCATAAAAATAATTTTTTTAAAAAAATTATTTCCTAAAAAATCTTAAACAAACACAATTAAAATCACTAAAAATAATTTTTAACTTAAAAAATAATTTTTATGATCAAATAATCTAAAATAAACGCACTTAAAATCTCAAAATCACCCTATCCAAATCCGTTACGCTCGAGCTGTTTATACGTCAGCGTTCCTTTACCGCTAATTTGATAAAGGAAATATTTGTACTAACAATTATTTTGGCACGTACGATATTTTGTGAGCTGTCGTGAATTATTGTTAGATTGAATTATTCAATAAACAACGCATTTTAATCAAATTAAAATATGTGCTGTTTTTATAAATATTTTTTCTTTTAGATTTAATCAAATTAAATATTTATAAATATGTGCTGTTTTTTTTTATAAATACTTTTTCTTTTAGATAAATGTTAAGATTACTGATTAAGAAATTTAAAAAATAAATTTTATTAAAAGTAATATATTTAATATATTAAAAAATAATATATTCAAATCGTGATTCTTATGTATGAAGAAAAGTTAGGAGGAAGAACCCATCTTATGTGTCTAACAAATTTTTCGACAGAGATTAGTCACAGATAACGGTGATAAATATTTTATATCTATGTCATAATTATAAAAAAATAAAAATAAAAAATAATATATTCAACTTATTAATAAAAACTAATTTTTTTATTCCTTTAACTAACCATTTCTTTCATATAAAACAGATTGATCGTCAATGATTTGAACACCCAGGGGCCGCGTTTCCCTTTTAAAAAATGCAAAGTACGGATAAAAATGAATATGAAGCTAGAAAGTTTTGATTAATTAAATTGGATTAAAATCTTACGGTATTTTAAATAATTAAAAGTAAATATAGCATTAGTTGTTTACTTTATACTTAAACAAATATATTAAATTTTTTTGATCAAAACAATATATTAAAAAATTCTGCTTTCCCACATTCTTATAAGAAGCCCGGTTGAATTCATCATTACGGTTTGTCAAATACATTGGTGGCCTTTTTAGTAAAATTACTATTAGTGAATAAGCTAGTTAATAATAAATAGCGGATAAAATAATTAATAACGAATAGCGGATAAGTTAGTTTATTTTTTGTGGAAGTGTTTGATAAAACTAGCGGTTGAATTAGCTAAAAAATATAAAAAGATATAAAAAGATATCTTCATTAATGATTTTACATAAAAGAGAGAGAATAGAATAAAAATAGAATTAAATATAAATAATAAAGATAAAAGTGAAAAGAAAAATAAAACGCTATAAGCTATAAGCTCAAACGCTACTTGAATTCAAGTAGCGTCTGAAAAAAACGCTATAAACTCGTAAAAAAATGTTATAAGCTCATAATAGAGACGCTTATCAAACGAAATTACTTTCTTATTCGTTATAAATTATCCATTATAAACTCGTAAAATTGCCTTGCAAAAAGTGCGTACAGTCTCATGTGAGCCCGTTGAGACAAAGATGTTGTTGTAGCCGCCCTTATCTCATTGCTTGATTGGTGAATGGGAATGGCATTTACATTATTTCTCTTCTCTCAAAAAACTCAATAATTTCCCAGATTTTTGTTAAGTGGACCCCACACGGAGATAGTAGACACAGGATGAGGTTGAGGTAAAGTGGAGCCTGTGTCTCTGATTCCCTTCTCTATAAGTCTAGATCCAATTTCTCACTAAGTCACAACCCAAATAATATCTTTCAACCCAAATCTCATCTCAATTCTCAACAAACATGGCAAGGGGTTTCCCTACTTTCCTGCTTCTCACCGTCCTGTGTATTGCAGGCATAGCCAAGTTTACAACTGCAACTACAACTGCAACTCCTTCCAATTTCATCAAGTCCTCTTGCAGTACCACTCAATACCCAGCTCTTTGTGTTGAATCTCTTTCTGTCTATGCCACCACCATCCAACAAGACCCTCACCAATTAGTCCAAACAGCCTTGTCACTCAGTCTCAACAGGACTCAGTCCACCAAGGCATTTGTGTCCAAATGCTACAAATTTAGGGGTCTCAAAGCTAGAGAATATGCTGCTCTACATGATTGTGCTGTAGAAATCAGTGACAGTGTGGACAGGCTAAGCCGTTCACTAAAGGAGCTCAAGCTTTGCAAGGTCAAGGGTGAGGATTTCAAATGGCACATAAGCAATGTTGAGACATGGGTCAGCTCTGCCTTGACTGATGAAAGCACTTGTGGTGATGGGTTTGCAGGAAAGGCACTTAATGGAAAAATCAAAGCTTCCATTAGAGCCAGAATGGTGAATGTTGCTCAGGTCACTAGTAATGCTCTTTCCCTCATCAACAAGTATGCTGCTAATCACTAGGAAACTCATGAATCTTCATGTAACACTCCGAAGTTTTGATTTGAATCTGTTGAGAACCATTTCAATATGGTTCCGTTTCTGTTCTATGTGATATATGCTATAGTTAAATATGTTAAATATGGATCGTTTTTTCTTTTTTATTATGTTTTTAGCTTTTCCTTCTTGCTTATCTCGACTTCTGGCTCTAGTAAAGAAAATATTTCTAACACAGATTTTCTTTTACTTTGTTTTTTCTTCAAATTTAAAAAATGTTAGATTTAGAATTTAAAATAATATCACTCACAATAAAATTTTCCTACATGTAAATTTTACCTATACCCACTAATATCCATGGATAATATTCGTAATAGATAGAAAATGAATATCTTAATGGATATTTTGAGTAAATTAAACAGATATTTTTTCTATCCATTCATTAATGAGGTTGGGGTGGATAATATAGTATTCATATCCGAGGATATTCGCTAATGTAAATTTTAGTATAGCACATTTATGGATTAGTTTTATAATTTAATATTTTAAATTTTAATTCAACGACATGTGTGATTATATTATTTACATATTATTTAGTACATTTATTATAATACATTTCAATAACAAAACTTTCGGTACCATCAAGAATTCAAATGCAGAATTAATTTGAATTTCATGTATGAATAAAAAAATTTGTGAAGTATTGAATATCTATTAATATTTATGGATATTCGTAAATATTGATAAATTTGTTTAAAATCTGCGGGATGGATATCTGCACGCATATGAGACGGAGACGGATATGAAAATCATTTAATGGGATGGATAGTGGGGGTTACCATCTGTACGTATCCGGTCCATTTACATCCCTACTAACGAAATTAGTAAGAAGATCCTAGATTTTAAGTCCCAAGTTGTATCATAGTCAATTGGAAATGGTGGAAGAAAAAAATGGAATGGAAGTCTAATGGTGGCCAATGGAAAGGGGTGGAAGCAAAAATGTAACCTAAGTCTGAATTGGTGACAAAAGGAAATTGGTGGAAGGAAAATGTTAACCAAAGTCTTGGAATGGTTACCAAAGTCTGAAATGATCACAGGTTCAGATGGAGAACGAATATTTTCTTATCATTTTTCATTTGTGTCGTTATATGAAAAAAAAAAAAATATAATGAAATTTTATTTATAATATTTGTGTTTATATTTCATTTGCTGAGAATAAAAGACATGAGGATCCTGCCATACCCCACTTTCTAGTTAGACTGAAAAATATGTAATCTCACCTAATAACCCAAATATGATTTTCAGGTTAAATATGGTAATATTTTTTTATACTGAAAAAGTATAAAAAAATGTTAAAGTAATAATTTAGGTTTTATTTATGACTCATATTTTTCATTTAGTCATTATATGTAAAAAATTTGAAAATAAGTCCCTACATGTGTAAACGTTAATAAATTTGATTCATGTATATACAAACGTTAACAAATTCCTCACTGCCGTCAGCAAATTAGTCCTTAAATGTGATATAATTTTTTTATTTGGTTCCTAAACATGAAAAAAAAAATTAAAATGGTCCCTGTATGTGCAATCGATAATAATTTTGTCTCTATCGTCTGTCAAGAAGTTCGGACCCAACTAAAAATTCTTTTCGTATTGATTATTTTTCATATATTATATCAATCTATTTCTTCTATTGAAAATCAACTTGGATAATTTCAGAATATAAAACCATTTATGAATCAAATTATACAACTTTTATTCTCAATAGAAAAAATAGTTTGATATAACATATAGAAAATTTTCAATAAAAAAAGAATTTTTAGTGGGGTCCGAGCTCTTGGATAGATGACAGGGATAAAATTATTATCGATTGCACATATAAGAACCGATTTAATTTTTTTTTCAGGTTTAGGGACCAAATCAAAAATTGATGTCGCGTATAAAGATCAATTTTCTGACGACAGGGACGAATTTGCTAACGTTTGTACATGTAGGAACCAAATTTACAAATGTTTACACATGTAGGACTCATTTTCAAATTTTATATATATAAGAATTAAATGAAGAATTTATATAATGTATAAAAATTAAATTATTACTTTAATCTTAAACATGGTAATCCGATAAATTAAAAAACAATATTTTCAATTGCCTACTTGCTTTGCCAGCGGTCTCCAAAATCCGTCTACCTTGTTGAGTGTGCTGTACTGACTTGTCCCCCAAAAAACAAAAGGCTTAATTGCAATTTTGGTCCCTCAAATATAATGATTATATAATTTTGGTCCCTCGGATTTTAATTGCGTTCATTGGGTCCTCCAAGTTTACGATTATGCAATTTTGGTCCCCCAAGTTTCAATTGCGCCAATTGGGTCCCTCAAGTACCACAATTGTGCAATTTTGGTCATCCAAGTATCACGATTGTGCAACTTTTAACATCAATAGCCTACAAAGCACATGTGTGACTGATTTGGCACTTAATGAGACTAGCTTGGCAGCTTACGTGTCATTTTTGTGTCACACTTATTGATGTACATTTGATCATTAAGTTGTGTAAGATGTCAATGATGTCTTATAAAAATGTCCCGTAAACTGTCAAGTTGACTTCACTAAATGTCAAATAAGTCTCACGTGTCCTACGTAGGTTACTGACGTTAAAAATTGCACTATTGTGATACTTGGGGGACCAAAATTGAACAATCTTTATACCTAGGGGACCCAATTGGAACAATTGAAAACTGGGGGACCAAAATTGCACAATCGTGATATTTGGGGGATCCAATTGGCGCAATTAAAACTTAGAGGACTAAAATTGCACAATCGTTATACCTGGGAGACCAAAAGTGTAATTAAGCCAAAACAAAATATTTCCGGATGTTTTTTTTAAAGTATCTTGCAAACTGATTTCAAAATAATACTTCCGATTAAATTATTATTTTAATCCATGAAAGTGTAAAAAATAATTAAATGATAAAAAATTCTTTTGATGTTAATTTCGTTAGTAAAATTAGTATAAGGATTAATTTTACTAATGAAATTAACATTGAAAGACTAACTTGACTAACAAAATTAATATTGAGGGACTTTTTTAAAATTTAACTGCTTCCAGGGTCTAAACTGACAGTGACTCATACTTTCAGGGATCATAATGATGATTTACTAAAATAAGTTTTCTTGGAAAGAGGATTCAGGAGAAACCAAGTTTCCTTATACTAAAAAAAGAGTGGTATACGAATATATGATTGGTCCGAATGGTAAAGGACTCGAATATAATCAGGGATTCGAATACTGACTCTTATAGTAGAGAAAGCCCGATTGGGAGGAGAGAATTCTGATGTATAAAAAATCAATTAAAATCCATCACTCTTCTAGACAAGTCCAAGTTGTCCTAATCGCGAGTGGCTTGTTAATAGGGATGACAATTTGGATCCTATCCACTAGGTATCCGTAAAAAATATCCATGATGGATAGGGTAAATATCCGTTTTGTGGGTACGAGTACAGGTCTGGGTAATTAACCGCAAACAAAAGAGGGTATGAGTGCGGGTACGAGTACGAGTAATCTAGTATCCACCCCACTCCGCACCCGCATATATAAATATATATTTATATATTTATTTATTTATATTAATACATAATTATAATAATATATCAAATTTTAAAAATAAATTAATATAATCTAGGATTTCTTAAGTATTGTTCCTTTTCAGACTTAATCACCTACTGACCTAAGCACTAACAGCAGCCATTGATATTTTTTGTATATCTTTTTTCTTAGTTAAAGTGTGGGTAATGAATACAAATATGGATATTTAGTTATCCAGAAGATACTGATAAGGATACTTAAATTGAAATTCAAATACAGATATTTTTTTCAAATATAAATATAAATATAAATACTATAATACGTTATCCATATCCAATCCATCATCTTTCCCTCGTGTTTGTCCGGCGCATGCCAAAAAAAGGTAATTTTTTCTGAGACATTCGAAGCTTGCATAAAGAGAGGGAGGAAAATGGAGGTTGAGTGTCACATGGCCGGCGTTATCATACGATCACGTGTGAAAGCTACTTTTTATTTAGCAAGCTACTTTGAATTACTGTCTTCTTGGGGGCTCCATTTTGATTCACACAAGTCACTAATCTCATATCGCTAAATTAACAAAATCTGATTTATGTCATGTCGGTAGGAAATAGTAAAGCACTTTACTTTAGAAAAAGAGTTATTAAGCTACCTTCGAAATAGATTCACAAATTTTGAGATTTGATATTTTTGATATTTTTAAATATTATTTTATTTAATATATTTTTTTTATTTTATTTTATTTTATTTTTTTTTTATTTTTTTCAAAAATAATTAAAAATATCAAAGATAACAAATCTCAAAATTATTGGATCCAAAACAGTTAAACTTGAGCTGTTTATACGTCAGCGTTCCTTTACCACTAATTTGATAAAGGAAAACTTTGTACGAACAATTATTTTGACATGTACGATATTTTTTGTGAGTTGTCGTGAATTATTGTTAGATTGAATTATTTAATAAACAACGCTTTTTAATCAAATTAAAATATGTGCTGTTTTTATAAATATTTTTTCTTTTAGATTTAATCAAATTAAATATTGATTTAATCAAATTAAATATTTATAAATATGTGCTGTTTTCTATAAACATTTTTTTCTTTTAGATAAATGTTAAGATTACTAACTAAGAAATTTAAAAAACAAATTTTATTAAAAGTAATATATTTAATATATTAAAAAAATAATATATTCAACTTATTAATAAAAAATAATTTTTTTATTCCTTTAAATAACCATTTCTTTTTCATATAAAACAGATTTACCGTCACTAATTTGAACATTTAGGGGGCGCGTTTCCCTTTTGGAAAAATGCAATAAAAATGAATATAAAGTTTTGATTAGTTTAATTGGATTGAAATTCATCAAAAAAAAAAAAAATTGGGTTAAAATTTCATTATACTTTAAATAATTAAAAGAATATATATCATTAGTTGTTTATACTTTATACATAAACAAATATATTAAAAAATTCTGCATTCTCACATTCATATAAAAAGCACATTGAATTAATCATTAAGCTTCATCAAATACTTTTAGTGGTTAAGATTAAACCAACCTCGTTTCTTCATGAATGCAAGGTTTATTTGAATGCAAAGAATCCTTTCTACACTGGAACTAGGGGTGGAGATTCTCTCCAATTTTGTTCTCTCCTTTTTTAGAAGCCTATTTGTGTTTATCTTTCATCTGCGAAAAGCAAAGGACATGAGGATCCATTCCTAGGGGAGACGGATCCCCTGCCATACCCCACTTTCCAGTTCGACTGAAAAATATGTCATCCCACCTAATAACCCAAGTATGATTTTCAGGCTAAAATATGGTAATATTTTTTTATACTGAAAAAAGTATAAAAAAAAAAAAAATGGTAATAAGATAAATAAATAAAACAACATTTTCAATTGCCCACTTGCTTTGCCAGCAGTCCCCAAAATCCGTCTACCTTGTTGAGTGTGCTGTACGGACTTGGCCCCCAAAAAACAAAATATTTCCAGATGTTTTTTTTTAAAGTATCTTGCAAATTCATTTTTCAACTGATTTAAAAAAAAATAAGTTTTGTTGGAAAGTGGATTCGTGAGAAACTGAGTCTTCAAAAAAAAAAAAAGAGAAATATAAAGATTTAATCAAATGTAATTCATATGAAAAAAAAAAAACTGATTAATTCTTTGAAAAAAGATGCAAACTCATTAACAAACTAAAAAATAAATAAATAAATAATATAGATATGATCTTTTATCATATAAATCTATTAATTATGTAGATATGAAGGACTCCTATTTCTATAGATACATATCATCATTCCAAGCAAAAAGAAAGTAAGTGATTTGTTATATGAGTTTAGTTGGTATATACTATCAGTGTAAAGTTTTTTATACAGTCAACCAATCATAAATCTTGGTATATGTAATTTTTAAAGTAGTTATATAAGAGTAAGACGTTTTTAATAATGTGTCAATTTATGATTAGTTGACAGTATAAAAAAGTGTTTATACTGATAATGCATACCAATTAAATTATTATTATAATTACATATTTGATATAATTGGTGATATCTCTATCATGAATTATATAGCAGAAGATGATATTATAGATATGAAAAAAAAAAAATTGGATAGAAAGTATTTTGATTTGATGGGAATGAATGTAGAAATACAAAAGGAAGTCAGTTTAAGAAAGAATCCATTTCCCAAAGGCAAACTAAAAAAAAGAAGGTAAATTTTGGTTAGTAAATCTTCAAGATCCGTATTTTGGTAATTGTTTATTTTTTAGGATTATTTTTATATTTTTGCCTTTTTTTTTTCTCTATCTCGTAGTATTCAATTAAATTGAAATTATTCGTAGTCTATCCACAAAATTAGAATTTTTTTTGTTTTTCGAAGTATCTCTCACCCAATAGGTGAAAGACTAATATCCCAGAATACTGTCAAGCATCTAAGCGTCTAAGCAGGACCCCTCCCAATAATGTTTTTCCATATACACGAATATAAGGATCGAACCCAGTACCACATGCTTAAGGGACCCAAGTCTCTTGCACTTGGACGAACATACTTTGGTACAAAAATAGAATTTTTTTAGCCTATAATTTTATGTTCTATTAAAGGTACTAATTTAGAGAAAAGTTTATCTAACGAGTGTCTTAAGAGTTATTAAAGCATTAAAAATAAGAAATGAAAAATGAAAAATGAAAAATAGAGTATTTAATATAGAGTTTAATTGGTATGCAGTGTCAAAGTGTAAATATTTTTACACTGTCAACCAATCATAAATCATGGTATGAGTGACGTTAAGGTAGTTATGATAAGAGTCATGAAGTAACCAAAGTAAACACAAGAATGAGGTTGAATAGTATTTACTTAAATCTTTTGGAAAACAGAAACTCTTTTCAAAATGATGAAGGATAAGAAAATTGAAAACAATGACAAGACACTTAGATGTGCTAAAGACTTTTTAAACACTTAAACATAAACATAGAGATAAAACAAACAAAGACTTTATTTTTAGATAAACAGATTTAACCCCTGGTAAGATGCAAGTTAGAAAAATTTAAAGCAATACTCAAGAGTTTAAGGAAGAGATAATCACACTCTCTAATTTATACTTGTTCGCCCTAAACTTTGGTTTACGTCCAGTTCTTGGCTAAACCAAGAGTTCCACTATAACTGATCAAGTCACAAACACAGCAATTCTTTGTACACATAGCCTCTACAGGCTCAACAACAAGAGTATTGCTTGGACACCTAACCCCTCTAAGCTCAACAAGTATTCTTCAGTTAGCCTCCTGAGGCTTTACAAATAAATAATTTGTTTTGAAGCAACAACTTCGTTTTGCAAAGGCAAGTCAACCGGATTACACTCAACGAGTAAATGTGATATATGAAGCATATGACTATGCAATAACTTCTCTTAAAGATTACAAATGATTGAGAAGTAAATGACAGAATGAAGATTTAAACTTTGAGCAATAAATGAGAGTTGTTCAGGTTGTAGTTCTTATTGTCTTCAAATCTTCTGAGTCTTCTATATATAGTCTTGTAATACCTGCTAATTTTAATTATAAGATTTAAATGATGTTATGATTGATAAATTTGGATTTTTTTTTTTTTATATAGAGGCCATGTGATAACTTTTGTTACAACAAAAAAAAAACATGTTTTTAAATAATAATAAAGTATGCTATAATTTTAGAATGCTCTTAGATTTCCTCTAAGGATTTTAAGGTATAATTAAGATAGTGCATAACTGCCTTACCTACCTAGTTAAATAGTTATGAGTATGTCAACAAATTATAACACTTTAAGTGATAATCAATTTATTTTATGTTCATTAAGAATTAATTAATGATGTTATGATATAAATAGGGTAATACATAATTTGACATACCTTAAAAAAATTATTTGTTTCTTTATTTAAATAATTATAATTTGGGTGTTTTTTTTTTCATAATACCCTTGAGGTCAAGTGTAACATCCCGATTTTCTTATTCTTTCTAATTAATCAGTATTTATGTAATTGTATTTTATTAAAGAGTCTAGAAAGTGAAATAAATTATTCCGAGACCAGAGTCACGCTCTACGCTATCGTAGGAAGCTATGGTTAAATTTTGGTCGAAAACTCAGACGGAGCCTGGTCTGCGTTTTACACCGACAGTATTATTTTACTGCTCAGATGACCTAATTTTGACTCTTGAACGAAACAATTAGGCTTTAAATAAAAGTGCGAATGATATCGATGATTTTGAAAATTTTCAAAATATAAAAGTTCTTACGACTTTCTGGGGCGATATAATAAATCGCGTAAGTAGCGGAGCCAAAAAAGGATGAACCTGAAGTCACATCGCCTAGGAAGGCATGCCCGTGACTCACTACTATCATCATGGCTTTTCCAGAAAATATCTAGATATTTATGAAATTATAAAATATCTGAACGCGAAAAGACCAAAATGCTCCCAGTCTTTTTCCTAAAGGACGTTTACGTCCCTAAAATATCTAAAAAGTTGTCACACACTCACTCTCTCTCTCCTCACATGCTCTGACTTCTCTCTCTCTCCCCTTCTTCTTCTTCTTCTTCTTCCATTTTGTTAGAACCAAAACAGTAATGGCTAATGACCCCTAAAAGTTTTAATGATTAACAAAATTATTATATGATTGTTGAATTTACTCAAATTCAAGTTTATGCTAATCCATAAGGTTAAAAGACATTTGTATGTTTCTGACTTCAAATAGTTCTCCAAAACCAAAGTTTCACCTAGCTCTTAAAGGACAAAAAGCTCACTACAATATCTTCGTCCAAAGAAACTACATGGTTCGTCCAAATAATCCGTTGGACTATAGTGGTAAAGGTTTACGTACAAAACATAATCATATAGTATTGTGCGTCCAAATATTTACACTGTTTTTGTGTCCAACTGTTTATACATATTGGGCGTTCAATTGTCTATATTGTGGGTCCAATTGTCTACACTACTTGTGCGTACAACTGTTTATATAAATTGTGCGTCCAACTTTTTATATATATGCCTGTGCGTCCACTAACTTCATTTTGCAGATGACATGGCTCTCTCTCATTCAAAAGTCTTAATTGGCTATAAGAAATTATCTTTTTCACATAAGACAAAAGAAGGTACGAACATCGTACAAAGCAAATCACGTAGAGCAAAGAATCACGTAAAGCAAAATGCTTATCGGCCATAGAAGCAAAATCAGTCTGCTACCATTCAAGCTGCTACTACCTCCTCATTCTGAAAGGACAAATACACAACGGAGAACAACTGGCAAATGATTCTATGCCAAACGGATATTTGAATGTATCTAAAAGAAAATTTTTTCCTACTGTTTTGAAATCAGAAGGTCAAGACAAAGCTATAAGAAGATCCTCCTCTGAAGAAGCAAAATAAAGAACACACGAGCAAGAAAATATTCAAGAGAATTCATTGTGCAAACAAAAGCCTCAAAGCTTTCACTCTCTAGAAATTGATCTGTAAACCTTCTCACTCTTTCATTGTAAAGTTGCAAACAGATTGTTAAAGAGCTATATCGTGTAAAACTCTCACTGTAGTGAGTTTGTAAAAAGCTCAGAAAAACCCCTCTCAATTCTTAGGATTTGTTGAGCCTGAAGAGGCTTGTCTGTAAAAGGATACTTGTAGCCTGGAGAGGTGTAGAATACTTGGAGTTGTAGTCGTGGAGAGACTTGGAAACAACTTGTGAAAAGTGCTAAGAGTTTTAGGGGAAAAACCTTCTCAGGGAAGGGACTGGACATAGCTCTTTGATTTGAAAGAGTGAACCAGGATATATCTTTGTGTGAATCTCTCCATCCCTATCTTGTTAAGTTTTTATTTATTACTAACTTGGGGATTGAGAACAAAGTATCTTAAACGCTTATAATCGTTTTGGTGTGTTCTTTCATCTTACCTGCCTTAAACGTTTGCTTGAAAAAGGTTTTCGAAAATCGGTTAAGAAACACAATTCAACCCCCCTTTTTGTGTTTCCCTGTTTCACTTTCAGTTGGTATCAGGGCTCAGCCTCTGAGTTGAGCATTTAGCCATCCTTGAGGAAAAGATCCAAAGCTCGATGGCAGGACAAGGGATGCCCAGTGGGAGTCAACCTGTTCTTGAAGGTACCTCCTTGACTAGACCGCCATTTTTTAGTGGCACTCACTACCTCTACTGGAAAGAAAGATTCAAAGGATTCATCTTAAGTACCAGCTCTGCGCTCTGGCCATTAATCATGAACGGTCCTCACATCGTTAACAATCCAGATGGCACTGAAGATGGCACTGAGAAAGATGAGTCTCAGTGGACTGATGATGAGAGAAGAAGGATGGAGCAGAACTACAAAGCTAGATACACACTGATGTGTGCTCTTAGTCCAGACGAGTTCCAAAATATTCATGCATGTGAATCAGCAAAACAAATCTGGGATACTCTATCTAATGTTCAAGAAGGAACATTCAAAGTAAAGGACTCAAAGATCATTATTCTTATGAGTCAATATGAAATGTTCACTATGGAAAATGGAGAAACCATAGTTGATATGATAGGTCGTTTCCAAACTATCATCAATAATCTCAAGTCTCTTGGAAAGGTCTATACTACAAAAGAAAATGTTACGAAGATCCTCAGGAGTTTACATAAGGAATGGAGACCACTCATCACTGCAATCACGGAAGCCAATGATTTGTTAACCTGGACCTTAGATAACATTGTGGGAACTCTTCAAGTTCATGAGCAGGAGCTCAATCAGGACAACCCTGCAAAGAAAGGCAAGACTATTGCCTTAAAGAGTCAAAAATCCTGTAGCTCAAAAGATCACAAAGCTAATGATTCCAGCGATGAAAATGATCAAGATGAAGAAGAAGAATCTAATGATGAGCTGTCTCTCATAACAAAGAAACTTGAACGTATTCTGAAAAAGAAAAATAAAAGAAGAAGACCATTTACAAAGAAAAATGTCAAAGACCATGGTGAAACCAAGGATAAAAATCCAATGGTTTGCTATGAGTGCAAGAAACTAGGCCACTTCAAGGCTGAGTACGCTCAGCTGAAAGATAAGAAAAAGTTCTTCAAAAATAAAAGCAAGAATCTCATGGCAACATGGGAAGATCTTGACTCCTCTGAAGAAGAGGATAACGAAGAAGAGGCCAACCTATGTCTCTGGTCTGAAAATCATCTCCCTGAAGATTCTTCTGAAGAAGAGGAACAATCTACCTCTTCAATCATCTCATATCCTAAGTCTGAGTCATTAAGAGAATTCAGTAACCTCTCTATAAACAGACCACCTATGTTCTATATAACTGGTGACTATGCCATGTGGAGAGAACTATTCATGAAATTCAGCTTGGAACAAAATGAAATGTTGATGACCTATGGAGAGCTTACACTGATGATAACTTTTGTCTTACCATTGTTATCAATGGTGAATCCATAGTCAAACCAAGAGCTGAATGTTCTGAAGAAGAAGAAAGAAGAGTGAAAATCAATGCTGGAGCTGTCTACACTCTTACATGTGCCTTGGACGCAAGAACTGTCAACATGGTGATGTGTTACGATATCGCGAAAAGAGTGCTTGTCATGTTAGATACCCTTTTTATGAGAAGGAGACCTGCTCTTTCTGAAGGACCACCTATTTATCAATCATCAGAATCAGAATATGAAGCTTGGAAAGAAAACTTCAGATCCTTTGTTGTAACCCAAGGATCAGAAGAACACTGGAAGACTCTCACTGACGAAACCTTCAATCCCCTCATCATCATCAATGGAGAATATATGATGAAACCTCTAAATCTCTGCACCTTTGAGGAAAGAAAAAGAGTTGATCTTTACTGTGAGGCAAGGGCCTTGCTGTTTCCGAGTGTACATGGAGCAAGAAGAGATGTCCTGGTTGAAGAGACAACTGCTTGGGGAATGATGAATCTAATGGATATTCTTGAGAGATCTCCACCTGCATCCCCAACAGCAGATATGTGTCTCTTGGCAAGTATTTCCTCTGAGACAGAAATAGAAGAAGATGAGGTAAATATATCTGACTATTCTAGAGATACATATGAAGAGCTATTAAATGAATCATGCACTATTTATTCTGAATATAAGGCTCTTAAAAGAAAATTTGCCAAATTCAATAAAGACTTTGACAAAGTCAAAATTGAGAATGGAGAATTGAGAGATGAGATAATCAGCCTAACTGAAATCTCAAGCTCTAAGTCCAGTACATCCTGTGAAGTTGAGAAACTTGAGCATCAAGTTACTTATTTAACTGATAGTCTATCTAAATTCACTAATGGATCTAAGAATCTCAATCTAATTCTTAGATATAGATCTCCCTATGATAAATCTGGCATTGGATATGAAAATGAAAATCCAAAAATTTCTGAGACAAAAAGAGTAATATATTGTTCTATTTGTGGTAAAAATGGACACTCTGCATCCAGATGCTTACACAAGAAAATCTAGAACTTATAAGTCACCTGCAACTAACCAAAAAGGACCCAAGTCTATCTGGGTACCTAAAAATAAAATAATCTCTGCTGCAGACTTGCTTGACAACAGAAAGAAAACACCAATCATGGTATCTGGACAGTGGATGCTCACGACACATGACGAGAGAAAGGTCTATGTTCCTAGACCTAAAGCCAAAGTCTGAGGGATCAGTTGTTTTCGGTGGCAATCAAAAGGGAAAGATTGTAGGTATTAGTAAGATTGGTAAGAATAACTCGCCCTCAATAAATAATGTGTTGTTAGTTGAAGGGCTAAAACACAATCTGCTTAGCATAAGCCAATTGTGTGACAGCGGGTTTGTAGTGTCTTTCAACAAAGATAAATGTATAGTCAAATATGCTGATGAGTCCACTCTATTTACTAGTAAGAGGCAAAACAATGTATATAAAATTGACTTGGAGGACCTCTCTAACCAAAATGTATCATGTCTAATGTCTGTGAATGATGAGCAATGGATTTGGCACAAGAAACTTGGTCATACAAGCCTGAGATTAATCTCAAAGCTGCAAAAGCATAACCTCGTAAGAGGATTACCAAAGTTGGCCTATAAATCGGATGCTCTCTGTGATGCCTGTCAAAAGGGGAAACAAGTTAAAAATTCTTTTAATTCAAAGAATATTGTTTCAACATCCAGACCTTTAGAATTGCTACATTTAGATTTGTTTGGTCCAACAAGGATTGGCTCCCTAAGTGGAAAAAAGGACTTGTCATTATTGATGATTACTCTAGATGGACATGGGTAATGTTCCTAGCTCACAAAGACGAGTCTTTTGAGGCATTCTCAATATTCTGTAAAAGGATTCAAAATGAGAAAGGTATATGTATCAATTCAATCCGAAGTGATCATGGAAGAGAGTTTGATAATGTAAACTTCCAACTATTCTGTGAAGAAAATGGTATTCTTCATAATTTCTCTACCCCTAGAACACCTCAACAAAATGGGGTCGTAGAGAGAAAGAATATGTCTCTTCAAGAGATGGCAAAAACATTACTCAATAATAACTTTGTCTCTAAGAACTTTTGGGCTGAGGCTGTTAACACAACATGCTATATTCATAATAGAGTATGCATAAGACCACTACTGAAAAAGACTTCATATGAACTGTGGAAAGGACGAAAACCCAACATATCATATTTTCATACTTTTGGATGTGCCTGTCTTATATTAAACACTAAAGATAATCTAGGAAAATTTGATGCCAAAGTTGATAATGGTATTTTCTTAGGATACTCTGAAACATCTAAAGCTTTCAGAATTTATAATTGTAGATCATTAATTGTCGAAGAATCTATTCATGTTAAATTTGATGACAAGAAGCCTGATAAGACATTATCAGAGCTAGACGAAACTCTTGCAGATCTGGATCTGAATGATCATCGTCCAACCAATAATGGAAAGGAAATCTTCGATGATGTCAAAGCTGATGATCAAAACCCTCACTTGTCTAGTGATAGCCAGAAATCTTGGCAATTCAAAGTTTACCATCCTGAAGATCAAATTCTTGGTCAACCCAGTGACAAAGTAAGAACAAGGTCAACCTTCAGAAATCAAGCTGATTTAGCTTTCATCTCTGAGTTAGAACCAAAAACTATGGATGAAGCTCTCTCGGACGATGGATGGATCTTGGCTATGCAATAAGAACTCAATCATTTCGAGAGAAACAAAGTTTGGACCTTAGTTCAAGAACCTAAAGATAAATCCATTATTGGAACAAAGTGGGTATTTAGAAATAAGATGGATGAAAATGGAAAGGTTGTGAGAAATAAAGCAAGGTTAGTAGCACAAGGTTATTCTCAAGAAGAAGGTATTGATTACACTGAAACCTTCGCTCCTGTTGCTAGAATAGAAGCTATATGTATCTTACTATCTTTTGTTGCTCATCATAACATAATCTTATATCAAATGGATGTTAAAAGTGCTTTTCTGAATGGACTAATTAACGAAGAAGACTACGTAATGTAACCCTCTGGGTTTGAAGATCATTCCCATCATGAGTATGTATATAAGCTTCAGAAAGCTTTATATGGACTCAAACAAGCTCCCAAAGCTTGGTATGAGAAACTCAGCTCCTTTCTCATGGAAAATGGCTTTTGTATGGAAAAGGTAGATATGACTTTGTTTAAGAAAACTAATAAATATAATTTTATAATAATTCAAATCTATGTTGATAACATTATTTTTGGATCTACTAATGATTATCTTTGTAAGGAATTTTCTGATCTTATGACGAAAGAATTCGAAATGAGCATGATGGGAGAGCTCAAATTCTTTCTGGGTCTGCAAGTAAGACAAACCTCAAAGGGTGTGTATATTCACCAGACCAAGTACACTAATGATCTCTTGTAGAATTTTCAAATGGATGATAGCAAGCCAATGAGTACACCTATGCACCCAACATCCATTCTGACCAAAGACAACAAAGATAAAAAGGTAGATCAAAAGGTTTACAGAGGTATGATCGGATCTCTTTTATATCTCACTGCATCCAGACCAGATATAATGTTTAGTGTATATCTTTGTGCACGTTTTCAAGCTGATCCATGTGAAAATCATTTAACTGTTGTCAAGAGAATTTTTAGATACTAAAAGTTACTTCTAATCTGGGTTTATTTTAGGAGAAAACCAATGAGTACAGATTAATGGGATATTGTGATGTGAGACAACCCCTTCCTAGGAGGTCCCATTGGTGACCACACTTATAATTATTAGAGTTATAGCGTAGCATAGTAGTATAAATTTTGCGGAAATATAAAACATACAATACATACTGATACCATAGTAATATATATACAGACATAAGAGTATCGGCTCCATCAGTAGAGCCTACACCAACTGATGCCAAACATATAAGATTCAGAGTATACAGTAGATAAAACTAAAAACATAACAACGGAAATAAAGGCACGTCAGAGATCCTCTCCTAGTGCTCATGGTCCCCCAGCATTGGGATCCGAGGCTCTCCCGCCAGCATCAGGCTCAACAGGTATTCCGTCAATCTCCTCTGGAAACTCCTCATCAGGGTCTTCTCGTACAGTCGGGAACAAAGAAATACAACATAGAAAAGTACAGGGGATAAGAAACAGTAATATGTCATACATGGGAAAAACAGCGATATAAATAATGTATATAGATAGCAACACACCAAATCACAACAGTGACAACCAAACAACTCCCGAATAATTTTTCCCTTAACTACTGTCTCTCACACTCATGCAACTAACGACTATATGAACGCGATCACGACGCGACATCCCCAACGGATCAAGGTGTCCCAATCATCACTATGGCACCCCCATAAAGGTAGGGTTCGGTCTAAAGCCCGCAGGCCCAAATCGTCTCATGGATACGACATATTCCCCCGCCCGCAGGCCAGGTCGGAATATTCGCCCGTCAACAACGCAACTCACGGTAACGATATGTTCCCCCGCCCGCAGGCTAGGTCGGAGCATTCGCCCGTTCATTAACAACTCAACTTTCGGTAACGACATATCCCCCCGCCCGCAGGCTAGGTCGAGATATACGCCCGTCCGTCTACAATTCGACTAACGGGTACGACCACCTCCCCGCAAGTAAGATCGAAATCGCCCCTACGTCAAACTAATCGGTACGACCATCTCCCCGCAGGTAAGATTGAAATTGCCCGTATGCCAACACAGTGATGAATAACAACGATGCAACATGAATCTCACTGACTCATCTCAGGATTTACACTTAGTGCCTCAACCACGACTTATATGCAACCACGACCAACTTTCATCCGGTTCAACCGGGTATCAACTCACATCACAACATTAACAGATTAACTACATCACTAGGTTGAGCACTACGACATATATATAACCTCGACTTTCTCACCACACATTCATCACCCGATTTATCAGAAATCAATGCCTAGTTCTACTCAGACATCAGCAGTCAGAATATATATTCAACAATACAATCAACTTCCAAGTAAATAACCTTTAATCAACTATAGCATATAATAGACATCATACACATATCACATATAATATACTAAATATCCAATCATAGCACAGACAACCTCAATATGCAGTAAAATCAACCTAACGGTCAAACGACCTCGAGTAGGGTTTGGGTCGCCCTACACATATCAATATATATTATTTAAAGCTTGCCTCCCCGACGATATTGCGGTTCTTTCCCCCACCTTAGTGATTTTTCCCGGAGATTCCGAATGCGGCTCCGCAGCAGTCAATCAAGTGCGCGATCGAGCGTTCGAATCCTGTCAGATTCTACACGGTAAAACACAACCAGAAATTAAAATAATGAAACCATAATCTACCTAATCTCTATGATTAGCTACTGCCCTTAATTAATTAAATAGGCTAGGGATATTGAAATTCTACCAACTCTTGGATCAATGATCCCTAAGCATACCTAATGCATAATCAATGATCAATTATCAAAGATTTGAACCAAAACCCCTTAAACCAACAAAGTAGGGTTTTGGCCATCACCATGAAAAATAGGAGAGAGTTTGATTTGGCCTCCTAATCACTTGGATTACATGATTAAGGGATGAACTAAGTGAAATCAAAAACAAAGAACAAAAACCCATTTTTCCCCCAAAACCCATACATTCGGCCCCTCTTTGATAAATAGGCTAGGGATTTTATTTCATTACAAGCTCTTGGATTATGATAGTAGGGGATGATACTAGCTCATAGGAATTGGTTTGGTCTTAAAATGATTTTTCTACAATTTTCTAGAGATTTTTGAAGTTTAGATCTAGAAATTGACATTCATGAAAATAAATGGAGAAAATAAAGATTGAGAGCTCAAGGATGAAATCTATACCTTCTAGGTGATAGAGGAGGATGAGAGGAGCAACTTTGCTTCACAAACTTGGTTGAAAATCCTTGAGGAAGCCTGAGGAAAAAGAGGTTGAAAATGGAGGAAGAAAAGAGAAAAGGAGGAAGAAGAAGAAGAAAGAAGGAAGAAGAAGAAGATGAAGGTGATAAGGAGAGAGAGAGAGCTCGAAATTATGGAGAGAGAAAGTGAGGGTGATCATGAAAATGTAGATATTTTCTTAAGTTTTCTTAAGAGTTAAGAAAGGTAAAAAGGGTAAAAAGGTAATTAGTAAAAATAACCAAGGGTAATTTGGTCATTTCACGTCCCGACATTTTGAAAATCCTCACGACACTTGTAGGAGTCCCCAAATGATTTATCATGGCTCTGGTATGAAAATCATTGGCTCAAGGTTCTCGAAAAACCCTAAGATAGCTCTAATCGTCTCCTAGAACGATTATCGGCCCGAATATAATATTATTATTTTTATTTTCGGACATCAGGACGAACTTTTTCGAAACTATAGGAAATGTGATTCTAATACTAATTGTCTCGTTCACGGATCCAAATTAGGTCTCGATAGTAGTAAAACACTACTGTCAAGGAAAAACGCAGATCGGGCTCCGTCTGAGTTTTCGACCCAAAACTTAACCATAGCTTCCTACGATAACGTAGAGCGTGACTATGGCCTCGGAATAATTTATTTAATTTTCTAGACTCTCTAATAAAATAAAATTACTTAAATACTAATTAAACAAAAAGATAAAGAAAATCGGGGTGTTACATGATGCTGACTATGCTGGAGATAGAATTGAACGAAAAAGTATAAGTGGTGGATGTCATTATCTTGGAACTAATCTCATCTTATGGTCTAGTAAAAGACAAAGCACTATAGCCATATCAATTGCTGAAGCTGAATATATCTCTGCAGCTAGTTGTTGCTCACAACTTTTATGGATTAAGCATCAACTGGAAGATTACAATATTCATGAAAGTAATATTCCAATTTATTGTGATAATACTGCGGCAATTAATTTATCGAAAAATCCTATATTGCATTCGAGGGCTAAGCATATAGAAATCAAACATCACTTTATCAGAGATTACATTCAAAAAGGTGTGTTTGATGTAAAATTTGTGGATACTGACCACCAGTGGGCAGATATCTTGACAAAACCTCTTGCAGAGGATATATTTTCTTTAATAAGAAAACAGCTCAACATGCTCTGTGTTGAATGACCTTGTGTCCAATAAACGCTTGTGTCAGAAAAGCATGCGCATAAAAAGGTTGCGTCCATTTACTGCTTTCTATCAGCTTACATCATTATTTTGTGATATTTATTATTTGTCATAAATGTTTTTCTGTTAAAAACTCTTTATCTGTCCTCCACATAACTTCTATGTTGAGTCAGCACTCTCGGGTCACGTCAAACGGCGTGCATCTGATAATTCACTCTGAAGTAGCCTCCCTCGGTAATCGCTAGTCATCATGGTTCTTTAACCACGATTACTTTCTCTAACGTTATGGTTACTTTTTCCTTCTCTATATTAACCTTAACCCGTGAGCTCAAACCTCACCAAACGTCCTCTCTTTGAAATCTCCTCTCTCTCTCTTACTCTCAACTGTTCATCTTCACTCTCTTCACTCTCGTCTGAAAAATAGGAAGAAATCAGCGTTTAGCTGGAGAAGGAAGCAGCATTCCTCAGGAGACCATTTCACCTCTCGGTCATCAAACTCGCGAGATTCCAGACAACTGCCAGATCGACTTGAATCTACTAGCCAGATTGGGAGCAGACGTCAGAATCTACATCATTGGAGCAGGATGGGATCACTTCTTCATCAACTATCCAGAAGTCTATCCAAGACTTCTCACTAAGTTTTGGAAGAGCGCTCACCTGGAAAAAGAAGGTCTCATCTCTGGGTATGTTCTGGGGACACAAGAGGTTGTTGTCTCCAAAGTTTCTATAGCATCTGCTATTGGGTGTCTATCTCTTGGTGCCGCCTATTTCAAAACTTGGCACACCAAGTTTGGAGGAAAAGACAACGTCTTTAACTTCTTGAGAAATCCCGATGCTCAGCCAAATACATTCTTTCGTGCTGCTATCATGAAGGACGAAGCCAGAGTTCTTAATCAAATCTTGAACAAGGCTGTTCTTCATAAAGCAGGGTTTAAAGACTCTGTTTCTGATGTGCATTATTTTCTGCTTACCCATCTGTTGTATGGTATAAAGGTCAATCTTCCCTCTCTTCTCTTTGACCGCTTCAAAGAAAACCGCATTGATGTCGTTTCTGTTAAGACCATTACATATGCAATCCTTCTCTCCCACATCTTTGAAAATCAAGGGATTTATCGCATGCTCAACAAAGTTCATCCTAGCATCAGAACCTCCTATCAAACCGTAAGTTGCCCTGTGTTTGGAAAGGTGAACCTTTCCAAAATGCAACTCAAATCAGTAGTGGCTTTTGATCAAGCTTAGTCCACTACTGCTCAAGCTCAACACTTGGACGATCCTCAAAGCCGACAGAGAAGGAAGCATCAGACTCAAAACGTTGCCAATCCTCCTCTTGTCTTCTCTGATTCGTCCACTCAGGCTAAGACTCAAAACGTTTTTGAAGAGTTTGAAGAAAAGCCGAGCTTGGAGTTTGCTTCAATGATGGAAGGTATTGCTTACACCATCCATAGAGAAAATTTCATCAAAGCTCAGTGGTGTGGTTGTTCCTTTTGTTGAAGAGATACATGGTCCTTTGCTTAAAGCTGACTTAGGCTGAAAGCAGTAGGCTCCTATATCATGTCAAGCTGGTCTAGAAGCTGGTTCCTCTAAACCTAGATACAAAAAGAGGAAGCTTCTAGTGGACGAAGACGACGAAGAAGATGATGAGGATGATGTTCCGATTGCCCTCCTTCTTGCTAAGAAAAATAAGGTATCTCCATCACCCTCAACCTTACCCAACCCTTCTGTTTCTTCTGTACCCTCCACTCCTTCTGAAGAACCATCTTCTACCCCTCACCCCAATCCTAAACTATCTGTGTCCATCCCTCTTCCACCAAAACCAATGCGAATCAAAACCATAGCCCAACGGCCACCTAGACCCAAAATCCTCATCCCAGACTCCTCAACCTCCACCCCCTCCCCACAAAAACCAATTTCCCCACCCCCATCTCCACCTCTCTCACCTATCATCCCATCCTCAGATGAACACCAAGGATCTCAAGATGCGTCACCTTCTGTACCGCCATCACAGGTCCCGGAATCATCTTCTCCTCCTCCTGTTCTTCTGCTTCCATGGTACTACTCTCATGAAAAAGCCACATCTTCAGAGGTTCCAATGGATACTTCTCCTGTGTCTTTGCCTGCACCTGATACCCAAGCAAATGCCTATTATGCTGAGTCTTCTGGTCCACTCAAAGATGCAAGCTGTGAAGCTATTGCTGTTCCTTATTCCTAAGCGGAACCAAGCTCGGTTCAGCACACTGAACGTCTTGATGCTAGATCCACCTTGTTTGGAAACACTGTGGAACTACATCTAGATGATGAAGATGTCAACTCTTCTGCAGCTGAAGAAGCCCGCCCGCTCAAGCTTCGGCTCCCTCTCTACCTCTCGGTCTGTCTCTTGAAGTTGCTAACTTCTTGGTAGATTGGATCTCAGCAAGGGTCACTCAAGAGTTGGATCGAAAGTTGGATCAGATGTTCTCCTACCTTCATTGCATCTTTCCTGACTTTCCTCCTCCATCTCCTTAGAATCTTTTCATTTCTTTTTGCTGACAATGATGTGCATCCTCCCTTCTTTTCTTTTGTCTGATGTCAAACAGGGGAGAAAATATGAAATGAAACATGTAAAGCTGTTTTGAATAAATATGAAATGAAAGTAGAATTCGAAAGTTTGGTTATATGTCTTGTTTTTATGCTTTCATAAAGCTGTTTTGAATAAATATGCTACGAAAGTAGAATTTGAAAGTTTGGTTATATGTCTTGTTTTTATACTTTCATAAAACTTATGTTCTGAATTATGTCTTCAATATGCAAATGCATAATCTCAGGAGGAGCTTTTATACATTAGAAATACTGTTTATACTGTTTCAAAAACATGCTTCATAATAATGTTTGTCATCATAAAAAAAGGGGGAGATTGTTGAAACCAAAACAGTAATGGCAAATGACCCCTAAAAGTTTAAACAATTAACAAAATTATTGTATGATTGTTGTATTTACTCGAAGTCAAGTTTATGCTAATCCATAAGGTCAAAAGACCTTTGTATGTTTCTGACTTCAGATAGTTCTCCAAAACCAAAGTTTCACCTAGCTCTTAAAGGACAAAAAGCTCAGTGCAATATCTTCGTCCAAAGAAACTACATGGTTTGCCCAAATAATCTGTTGGACTATAGTGGTAAAGGTTTACATACTAAACATGATCATATAGTATTGTACGTCCAATTGTTTATACTGTTTTTGCGTCCAACTGTTTATACATATTGTGCATCCAATTGTCGATATTGTGCATCCGATTGTCTACACTACTTGTGCGTCCAACTGTGTATATAAATTGTGCGACCAACTTTTTATATATATGCCTGTTCACTAACTTCATTTTGCAGATGACGTGGCTCTCTCTCATTCAAAAGTCTTAATTGGTTATATGAAATTATTTTTTTCACATAAGACAAAAGAAGGTACGAACATCGTACAAAGCAAACCACGTAGAATAAAGAATCACGTTGAGCAAAACGTTTGTCGGCCATTAAAGCAAAATCAGTCTGCTACCATTCAAGCTGATACTACCTCCTCATTCTGAAAGGACAAATACACAACGGAGAATAACTGGCAAATGATTCTGTGCCTAGGGGATATTTGAATGTGTCTAAACGGAAAAATTTTCCTACTGTTTTGAAATCAGAAGGTCAAGACAAAGCTATAAGAAGACCCTCCTCTGAAGAAGCAAAATAGAGAACACACGAGCAAGAAAATATTCAAGAGAATTCATTGTGCAAACAAAAGCCTCAAAGCTTTCACTCTGTAGAAATTGATCTGTAAACCTTCTCATTCTTTCATTGTAAAGTTGCAAACAAATTATTAAAGAGCTATATCGTGTAAAACTCTCACTCTAGTGAGTTTGTAAAAAGCTTAGAAAAATCCATCTCAAATCTTAGGATTTGTTGAGCCTGAAGAGGCTTGTCTTAAAAAGAATACTTGTAGCCTGGAGAGGTGTAGAATACTTGGAGTTGTAGTTATGGAAAGACTTGGAAACAACTTGTGAAAAGTGCTAAGAGTTTTAGTGGAAAAACCATCTCAGGGAAGGGACTGGACGTAGCTCTTTGATTTGAAAGAGTGAACCAGGATATATCTTTGTGTGAATCTATCTGTCCCTATCTTGTTAAGTTTGTATTTATTACTAACTTGGGGATTGAAAACAAAGTATCTTAAACGCTTATAATCGTTTTGGTGCTTCCTTTCATCTTACCAACCTTAAACGTTTGCTTAAAAAAGGTTTTCGAAAATTGGTTAAGAAATACAATTCAACCCCCCTTCTTGTGTTTCCCTGTTTCACTTTCACATTTTTCTCCATTTCTCCTCCAGCTTCACCTCCATTTTTCTTCAACTTCCTCAAGGATTTTCAACCAAGTTTGTGAAGCAAAGTTGCTCCTCTCATCCTCCTCTATCACCTAAGAGGTATAGATTTCATCCCTGAGCTCTCAACCTTCATTTTTCTCCATTGAAGTTCATAGTTCAAGTTTATGATCCTAACTTCAAAAATCCCTAAAAAATTGTAGAAAAATCCTTTTAATGCCAAACCAATTTCTATGATCTAGTATCATCCCCTACTATCATAATCCAAGAGCTTGAAATCAAATAAGCTCTCTAGCCTTTTTAACTTTTTAAGACCGAACCAAGCTCCATTTGGAAAAAATGGGTTTTTTTGTAAATGTTCTTGATTTCACCTATTTCATTCCTTAATCATGTAATCCAAGTGATTAGGAAGCCAAATCAAACTCTCACCTATTTTTCATGGTGATGGCCGAAACCCTAGGATTTGGGTTTAAGGGGTTTTGGTTGAAATCTTTGATAATTGATCTTGGATTATGTATTAGGTATGCTTAAGGATCATTGATCCAAGAGTTGGTAGAATTTCAACATCCCTAGCCTAATTAATTAAATAGGGGCAGTAGCTAATCCTAAGGATTAGGGAGTTTATCATTTAACTGTTTTAATTTTTGGTTATGTTTTGTTGTATAGAATCTGACAGGACTCGAACAATCGATCGCGCACCCGATTGACTGTTGCGGAGCCGCATCCGGAGTCACCCGAGAACATCACTAAGTTTGGGGAAAGAACCTCAATATCATCGGGGAGACAAGTTTTAAATAATATATATTGATATGGGTAGGGCGACCCAAACCCTGCTCGAGGTCGTTTGACTGTTAGGTTGATTTTACTGTATATTGAGGATGTATGCTCTGTGATTGGATATTTAATATGTTATATGTGATATAGGTTATGCTTATTATATGCTTATGATTGGTTAAATATGATTTATCTGTAAATTGATTTTACTATTGAATCTGTTGCTGGTTGTGATTTATGTGCTGTTGTGATTGTTGATGTTTGAGTAAAGCTAGGCAGTGATTTCTGATAAGTTGGGAGATGATTGTGTGGTGAGAAAGTCGAGGATATACATACATACATACATACATATATATATATACATATATATATATATATATATATATATATATATGTCGTAGTGCTCAACCTAGAGATACAGTTGATCTGTTGATGTTATGATATAAAGTTGATACCCGGTTAAGCCGGATGAAAGTTGGTTGGGGTTGTTTATAAGTCGTGGTTGAAGCACTAAGTGTTAATTCTGAGATGAGTCAGTGAGATTCATGTTACATAGTTGTTGTTCATCACTGTGTTGGCATACGGGCGATTCCGATCTTACTTGCGGGGAGATGATCGTACCCGTTAGTCAAATTGTAGATGGACGGATGAATGTCTCGACCTATCCTGCGAGCGGGGGGATATGCCTTTACCGAAAGTTGAGTTGTTAACAGACTGGCGAATGTTTCGACCTAGCCTGCGGGCGGGGGAACATGTCTTTACCATAAGTTGCGTTGTTGACGGGCGAATATTCCGACTTGGCTTGCGGGCTGGGGAATATGTCGTACCCATGAGACGAGTTGGGCCTGCGGGCTTTTGACCGAACCCTGCATTATGGGGGGTGGCATAGTGATGATTGAGACGCCTTGATCGGTTGGGGATGTCGCATCGTGATCGCGTCCATGTAGTCGTTAGTTGCTTGAGTATGAGAAACATTAGTTAAGATAAAATTATTCGGGAGTTGTTTGGTTGTCACTGTTGTGTTGTTGTGTGTTGCTATCTATATACATTATTTTATTAGCTGTTTTTCCCAGTTATGACATATTACTGTTTCTTATCCCCTATATTTTCTATATCAAATTTTCTTTATTCTCGACTGTACGAGAAGACCCGGACGAGGAATTTCCAAAGGATATTGATGGCATCCCGGTTGAACTTGATGCTGGCGGGAGAGCCTCGGATCCCAATGCTGTTTGACCTTGAACTACTCTATGCAGAGGACGACCATCTCTGGGAGACTGAGTCGTCTGTATTTTTATTTCCGCTGCTAAGCTTTTAGTTTTTTTTATTTACCGCGTACTCTGAAATCTTTTATATTTGGTATCAGTTGTTGTAAGCCCTGTTGAAGTAGCTAGTACTGTTATGTCTGTATATATTATGATGGTATCAATGTATAAATGTTTAAATATTTCCGCAAATTTGTACTATCATGCTACGCTATAACGCTAATAATTATTAGTGGGGTTACCAATGGGACCTTCGAGGAAGGGGTTGTCTCATTTAGTGGTATCATAGCAGTTTGATTCTTAATCAAGGACTGCTTGGGTTAAGTTGTAATTCTAGCCGTGTCTAGTTGAACCCGCATCGGGTATTGACTATGCTTAGAAGTTGGGTAGAGCGTCTGATGTGCAAGTTATCGAGTGTGATAACTGCTTTAAGACATATGATATATATGTCTGGCCTTCTGTCTCGTGAGGCGAGACAGAGTTTCGCGAGGCGAGGCCGAAAGTCTGTATTTTATTTCTCGTACAGACCTTCTAGCTCGCGAGGCAAGGCCGAAAGGCTGTATTTTACTTCTCGAACAGACCTTCTAGCTCGCGTCGCGAGAATTGTTTCGCGTCGCGAGGCCGAAGGACTGTATTTTACTGCTCGGTCTGACCCTCTGGCTCGCGTGGCGAGCATCGTGTCGCGTGGCGTGTGTCTTTTCCCTTGTTTTCTTCTTTTCTAGCCTTTTCTTGCTGGGGGGAAAAAACTGGATAGACCGCAAACTTATCACGTGTCTTATGAATCGAAGCTAATATTTTTCCTTGCCAGGAAGGAATGGTTCGCGGACGACCTAGAGGACGTGGCGGAAGGGCCACAGCGAGTGCCGCTGAACTCGGAATCGGTTATGAAGCAAGTTCCCACGCTGTCGATGGGATAGAATCAACTGAAACCCTGAGGACAGTTGGGGAACTGGCAACGACAATGCTGCATCAGACACAGCAGAACGCTCAACTACTACAGTTGATCATGCAGCAACAACAGAGACATAATCAGCAAGGTGATATCGTGAGGGAATTATATGGACTAAATACTTTTCTGAAAGGGAAGACACCGCAGTTCAATGGCGACTTCAACCCAGAGGGAGTTGAACTCTGGATACAAGAGCTGGAGAAGATCTTTTCGGCAATGTACTTCGATGAGGACAGAAAGGTAACCTATGCATCCTTCATGCTAATAGGAGGTGTAGAACTGTGGTGGAAAGGCAAGCAGAGGATGCTTGAAGCAGAAGACAGACTCATCAATTGGGGACTGTTTCGGGAATGCTTTCTGGAGAAGTATTTCCCCAGGATGATGAGAAGGGAAAAAGAGAAAGAGTTTATGGGTCTGAAGCAAGGGACCATGTCTGTTGGTGAGTACTCTGTAAGATTCGAAGCACTGCTCAAATTTTCTGAATTTTATCAGAGGTTTCCCGATGAAGAATGGGTTTGTAGGCGCTTTGAGGACAGCCTGAAATACAAATTGCAAAGGGTGATTGCACCACTGAACATCACCCGACTGCCTGAAATGCTGGAGAGATGTTCAGTCATAGAGAACATCGACAAAAAGCGAGAGCTGCAGCAAGGCAAAACTGGAGGACCTACCCGAAGATTTGACCAGAGAGGTCGAGGCGGAAAGGGAAGATTCCAGACGGGACGGAGGCCTTATGACCGTCAGACAGCAAGACAGACTGAAGGACAACTCCAATCAAGTGGCTGCTTTAGGTGTGGAGGGTCACATTCAATTCGGGATTGTCTGATAAGGGAGACTCGCCAGTGTTTCCGATGTGGCCAAGTAGGTCACATAGCACCAGAATGTACACAAGGAGCGAGGTACAACACAGGCGGACAGGGCCCAGTGACTAGAACCCAAGGAACCGGACAGCATGCAGCAAGACCACAAGCCGCTGGAAGGGTATTTACCATTCGAGTAGCTGAATCCTCTCAATCCCCTGATCTTATACAAGGTATGTGCCTAGTGTCAGGTAAACTCTTATCTGTATTGTTTGACTCGGGAGCTACTCATTCATTCATATCCCAAGAGTGTGTGGATCATTTAAAGTTGCCTATTTCTTTACTTCCTCATGACTTAACTGTTTCTACTCCTACCAGTAAGTCTTTGACAACCATAACTGTCTGTTTAAATTGTCTTATTGTCATTGAGAATCGAACTTTTTCTGTTGATCTCATTTGCTTACCTATGCATCAACTTGATATAATTTTAGGCATGGATTGGCTTTCGGCTAACCATGTAGTGTTAGACTGTTCTAAAAAGACCTTATCTTTCCCTGAGCAATCTAGATTAATGCCTGCCAAGGATAGTAAGCTAGGTAGTAAATCTCAGAAACACATGTTGCTACTCTCTGTGGAAGCTAAGGAATCTCCTACGTTGGATTCATTACCTATAGTGCGGGAGTTTCCAGAAATTTTCCCTGATGACGTACCGGGTTTACCACCGGAGAGAGAAATAGAATTCGCCATAGATCTCGTATCGGGAACTGGACCAATTTTGATAGCACCTTATCGAATGGCTCCAGCGGAGTTAGCAGAGCTGAAAAAGCAGTTGGACGACATGTTGGATAAGGAGTTTATAAGACCGAATGCTTCACCTTGGGTAGCGCCGGTGCTGTTCGTCAAAAAGAAGGACGGAAGTTCAAGGCTGTGCGCGGATTATCGACAGCTGAATAAGGCGACAATTAAGAATAAGTATCTGTTGCCTAGGATTGACGATTTGATGAACCAGTTGAAAAGAGCGGTAGTGTTTTCGAAGATTGACTTAAGATCTGGTTATCACCAGATTCGAGTCAAAAGGGAGGATATACCGAAGACGGCGTTTAGGAGCCGGTATGGACACTACGAGTATCTGGTTATGCCCTTTGGTGTAACTAATACTCCAGTAGTATTCATGGATTACATGAACCGGATTTTCCAACCATTCTTAGATAAGTTTGTTGTTGTGTTTATCGACGACATTCTTATTTATTCCCTTAATCGAGAAGAACATCGGGAACATCTTAGGATCGTACTTCAAGTATTAAAGGACCGACAACTTTATATAAAGTTGTCCAAGTGTGAATTCTGGTTAGAAGAAGTACCATTCTTAGGTCATGTGATTGATCGTGATGGGATAGCGGTAGATCTAGCAAAGGTTGAAGCTGTGGTACAATGGGAAAGTTCTAAGTCGGTAAGTGAGATACGGATTTTCCTAGGACTAGTTGGATATTACCGAAGGTTCATCGAAGGATTCTCGAAGATCGCGTTGCCAATGACGCAGCTAACAAGGAAGGGAATATCCTTTGAATGGACGGATGGATGTGAGAAGAGTTTTTAGGATCTGAAAAGGAGATTGACTACGTCACCAATATTAATGTTACCGGATTCTTCAGGACTGTTTGATGTATATTGTGATGCGTTATACCAAGGGTTGGGTTGTGTCCTAATGCAAGATCAGAGAGTAGTAGCATATGCTTCGCGGCAGCTAAGAATTCATGAGAGGAATTATTCGACTCATGATTTGGAATTAGTAGCTATAGTGTTTGCTTTAAAAATTTGGCGACACTATCTGTATGGAGCCAAGTTTATAGTATACAGTGACCATAAGAGCTTAAGGTATCTATTTGATCAGAAAGAGTTAAATATGAGGCAAAGGAGGTGGATGAAAATCATAAAGGATTACGAATTCGATCTACAATACCATCCGGGAAAAGCAAATGTAGTAGCGGATGCGTTAAGTAGGAAATCCTTGCATGTATCTGCTATGATGGTAAAAGAACTGGAACTAATGGAACAGTTCAGGGATTTGAATCTAGGTATGAAATTATCTAGGGATAAGATACACCTAGGAATGGTCACAGTAACGAGCGAGGATTTGAAGACGATCAAAGAGAAGCAAGAGGTTGATCGGTATCTTCAGAAAGTAAAGGAACAAGTAACCGAAGGCAGAACTTCTGAGGTTAGGATGAATCAAGATGGAGTCTTGAGGTATGGAGATAGAATTTGTGTGCCAATGGATGTAGAGTTAAGAAGAATGATCTTAGAGGAAGCTCACAAGAGTAGGTTGAGTTTTCACCCAGGAGCTACTAAGATGTACCAGGACTTAAAGAAAATGTTTTGGTGGCCCGGAATGAAGAAGGAGGGAGCTGAGTATGTGTTGGCTTGCTTGGTATGCCAGAAGGCAAAGATAGAACACCAAAAGCCAACGGGACTGCTACAATCTTTAGATATCCCAGAATGGAAATGGGACAGTATATCTATAGATTTCGTGGTTGGTCTGCCAATGACTAACTAGAGGCATGATGCAATTTGGGTAATCGTTAATAGGTTGACGAAGAGTGCTCACTTCTTACCCATTGGCCAAAGTTATATGTTGGAAAAGTTAACCCCAAATCTACATCAAGAAAATAATAAGGTTGCACGGAGTGCCTTCTATTATTGTTTCCGACAGAGATCCTAGATTTACATCTAGATTCTGGAAGTAGTTACATGAGGCTTTGGGAACTAAGTTGAGGTTGAGTTCTGCTTATCATCCTCAGACGGATGGTCAGTCAGAAAGGACAATTCAATCATTGGAAGACCTCTTAAGAGCTTGTGTTTTGGAACGCACAGGAAGTTGGGAGGAGTTCTTACCATTGACTGAATTCACCTATAACAATAGTTTTCATTCGAGCATAGGGATGGCACCTTACGAAGCATTGTATGGCAGAAAGTGTAGAACACCATTGTGCTGTTATGAGACAGGAGAAAGTCAAGTGTTAGGACCGGATGTAGTACAGCAGATGACGGAACAAATCAAGAGGATACGGGAAAAGATGAAAATCGCACAGGACAGACAGAAGAGTTACAACGGTAAAAGGAGAAGACCTTTAGAATTCCAGGAAGGAGACCATGTATTTCTGAGAGTGACTCCGAGAACTGGAATCGGCAGAGCAATAAAATCTAGAAAGCTTACTCCTAGGTTCATTGGACCATCAAATTCTTTGCCGAATTGGTCCTGTAGCCTATCATATCGCTCTACCACCAAACCTATCCATTCTTCATGACGTCATTCATGTTTCTCGGTTGAGAAAGTATTATCCCGATCCATCACACGTCTTACAACCAGTGTCAATACAATTGAGAGGTAACCTTGAGTATGAAGCTTTACCTGTAAGGATCGCGAATAGAAGGATAAAGGAACTAAGAGGTTAACATATTCCGTTGGTCAAAGTCGTATGGGACGAAACTACGGGAGATGCTACCTAGGAACGCGAAAAGGACATGCAACAGAAATATCCGAGCCTATTTTAAAAAGGTACGTCGAATTTCGGGACAAAATTCTTTTTAAGGGGGGTAGTAATGTGACACCCTGATTTTCTTATTCTTTCTAATTAATCAATATTTATGTAATTGTATTTTATTGAAGGGTCTAGAGAGTGAAATAAATTATTCCGAGACCGTAGTCACGCTCTACGCTATCGTAGGAAGCTATGGTTAAATTTTGGTCGAAAACTTAAACGGAGTCCGGTCTGCGTTTTACACTGACAGTATGATTTTACTGCTCAGACGACCTAATTTTGACTCGTGAACGAAACAATTAGGCTTTAAATAAAATTGCGAACGTTATCGACGATTTTGAAAATTTTCAAAATATAAAAGCTTTCATGACTTTCTGGGGCGATATAATAAATCGCGTAAGTAATGGAACCAAAAACGGATGAACTTGAAGTCACATCGCCTAGGAAGGCATGCCCGTGACTCACTACTGTTATCATGACTTTTCCATAAAATATCTAGATATTTATGAAATTAGAAAATATCTGAACGCGAAAAGACCAAAATGCCCCCGATCTTTTTCCTAAAGGACGTTTACGTCCCTAAAATATCTAAAAAGTTGTCGCCCACTCACTCTCTCTCTCCTCATATGCGCTGACTTCTCTCTCTCTTCTTCTTCTTCTTCATCCTTTCTTCTTCCTTCCTCCATTTTTCTCCATTTCTCCTCCAACTTCACCTCCATTTTTCTTCAACTTCCTCTAGGATTTTCAACCAAGTTTGTGAAGCAAAGTTGCTCCTCTCATCCTCCTTTATCACCTATGAGGTATAGATTTCATCCTTGAGCTCTCAATCTTCATTTTTCTCCATTGAAGTTCATACATTCAAGTTTATGATCCAAATTTCAAAAATCCCTAGAAAATTGTAGAAAAATTCTTTAATGCCAAACCAATTTCTATGATATAATATCATCCCATACTATCATCATTCAAGAGCTTGAAATCAAATAAGCTCTCTAGCCTATTTAACCTTGTAAGGCCGAACCAAGCTCCATTTGGAGAAAATGGGTTTTTTTATTCAATATTCTTGATTTCACCTATTTCATTTCTTAATCATGTAATCCTAGTGATTAGGAAGCCAAATCAAACTCTCGCCTATTTTTCATGGTGATGGCCGAAACCCTAGGATTTGGGTTTAAGGGGTTTTGGTTCAAATCTTTGATAATTGATCATTGATCCAAGAGTTGGTAGAATTTCAACATCCCTAGCCTAATTAATTAAATAGGGGCAGTAGCTAATCCTAAGGATTAGGGAGTTTATCATTTAAATGATTTAATTTCTGGTTGTGTTTTGTTGTATAGAATCTAACAGGACTCCAACGATCGATCGCGCACCCAATTGACTGTTGCGGAGCCTCATCCAGAGTCACCCGAGAACATCACTAAGGTGGGGGAAAGAACCACAATATCGTCGGGGAGACAAGCTTTAAATAATATATATTGATATGCGTAGGGCGACCCAAACCCTATTAGAAGTCGTTTGACCGTTAGGTTGATTTTACTATATATTGAGGATGTATGCTCTGTGATTGGATATTTAATATGTTATATGTGATATATGTTATGCTTATTATATGCTTATGATTGATTAAATATGATTTATCTGTAAGTTGATTTTACTGTTGAATCTGTTGCTGGTTGTGATTTATGTGATGTTGTGACTGCTGATGTCTGAGTAGAGCTAGTCAGTGATTTCTGATAAGTTGGGAGATGATTGTGTGGTGAGCAATTCGAGGATATATATATATATATATATATATATATATATATATGTCATAGTGCTCAACCTAGAGATACAGTTGATCTGTTGATGTTGTGATATAAAGTCGATACCCGGTTAAGTCGGATGAAAGTTGGTTGTGGTTGTTTATAAGTCGTGGTTGAAGCACTAAGCGTTGATCCTGAGATAAGTCAGTGAGATTGATGTTGCATAGTTGTTGTTCATCACTGTGTTGGATACAGGCGATTTCGATCTTATCTGCGGGGAGATAATCATGTCGATTAGTTTGTCATCGGGAAGATTCTGATCTTACCTGCGGGGAGATGATCGTACCTATAAGTCGAATTGTAGACGAACGGACGAATGTCTCGACCTAGCCTGCGGGCGGGGGGATATGTCGTTTCCAAAAGTTGAGTTGTTAACGGACGGGCGAATGTTTCGACCTAGCCTGCGGGCGGGGGAACATGTCGTTACCGTAAGTTGCATTGTTGACGGGCGAATATTCCGACCTGGCTTGCAGGCGGGGCAATATGTCATACCCATGAGACGAGTTGGGATGGGGGGTGGCATAGTGATGACTGAGACACCTTGATCTGTTGGGGATGTCGCGTCGTGATCGCATCCATGTAGTCGTTAATTGCATGAGTATGAGAGATGGTAGTTAAGAGAAAATTATTCGGGAGTTGTTTGGTTGTTACTGTTGCGTTGTTGCGTGTTGCTATCTATATACATTATTTTATATAGATGTTTTTCCCAGTTATGACATATTACTGTTTCTTATCCCCTATATTTTCTATGTCGTATTTTCTCTATTCTCGACTGTACGAGAAGACCCGGACGAGGAATTTCCAGAGGATATTGATGGCATCCCGGTTGATGCTGGCGGGAGAGCCTCGGATCCCAATGCTGGGGGACCTTGAGCTGCTCTATGCAGAGGACGACCATCTCTGGGAGCTTGAGTCGTCTGTATTTTTATTTCCGCTGCTAAGTTTTTAGGTTTTTTTATTTACCTCGTACTCTAAAATCTTTTATATTTGGTGTCAGTTGTTGTAGGCCCTATTGAAGGAGCCAATACCCTTATGTCTGTATATATTATGATGGTATCAGTGTATTAAATGTTTAAATATTTCTGCAATTTTGTACTATCACGCTATGTTGTAACGCTAATAATTATAAGTGGAGTTACCAATGGGACCTCCGAGGAAGGGGTTGTCTCATCAAGGACAGTTTTGTCCAAACCTCAAAGTTTAGAATAAGAAGGGGTAACACCCCTTCCTTTCTGATTTTTTTTCAAAATCTAAAAAAAGATACTAGGGTTTGAGAGGAAAAAGCTTAGGAGGGGAGAAAAAGCTTGAGGAGGAGCTCAATGGTGTTGTTCTTCCTCTTTTCTTTCCATTTTTGCTTGGGTCATTAAGAGTTCAAGAGCATCAACCTATAAGGTGAGGGATTATTGTTGTGTCAGGAAATTATGGTAGATTTTTTTTTGTTTCGTTGTCTAGGAAGAGATCTAGGGTAATTGGATTTTTTTTTTACCAATACATATATGTATATACATTATTTTATCTCTTCTTGGCAGTGGCAAGTTGCCATTCAGTGGCTTCTTTTTTTCTAAAATTCTTTCTATGCAAGTGGCTGTACATTTTAGAGGCCCTTTTCTTTGTTGAAATTCTTGAGATGTGAGAGTAGCATTTCCTATGTTTGGGTGTGGCTTTGGAGGGTCCTGTGCGTGGTTAAAAAAAAATGGAAAACAAATTCTTCAACTTGAGGTGGTGTAGGTGAGCTTGGGAATTTGGGTGAGGGGCAACAAATTTTTTTTTTTTTTTGGGAACCCTTGGTCAACTGCCACTACTTTTTTTTCTTCTTTTATTTAAATGGGACTAGGGGTTTTGGCAGGGGCGGAGCCACGAACTTTTTATGAGGGGGGCCAAGATTAATTATACATAACATAAATAACAATAAAAAAATTAACTAGTATATAAAAAGCAAACTATATGAAATTGAATAAAATATTAAGTTGGTACAATAATTAAAATTCACGAGTCCATTAATGCATCCTCACATTTTGATGAGCTTTACTATATTTTTCTACAAAATGTTCATACTTATCCTCCTACTACTAAATAAATAAAATATTAATTAAGTGAAAAAGTAATATATTTGTTGTTAAAAAGAATTCAATATTTTCTTTGTTTAGTAGATAGGAGAATTAGTGGGAGGATATAGAACTAGAGTTTAACTTAGATATATTGTTTATGTAAAAATTTTTACACTGCCAACCAATTAATGTCACCACAAATGTAAAGGGTTTAATTGGTATGCACTGTGAGTATAAAGAATTTTTACACTAACAACCAATCACAAATCATCCTATGTGTGATTGGTATTGTAAAGGGATTAATTGGTATGCACTATGAGTGTAAAGAATTTTTGCACTAACAACCAATCACAAATCATGCTATGTGTGCTTGGTTGACATTGTAAAGGGATTAATTGGTATGCACTATAAGTGTAAAGAATTTTTACATTGACAGTGTATCAAAATTAAACTCTGTCTATGTAGAAGTCAAATATTTTTAATGATGTAACAATATATGATTGGTTGAGTGTAAAAAATATTCACACTACATTATGATTAAATCCATTGATATATAAATTTAAAAATGAATAAGTATATAAATATATTTTTTTTGAAAACTTGGGGGAGGCCATGGCAACCAAAGGCCTCCCCCTCCCTCCGCCTCTGGGTTTTGGACACTATTAAAGTGTTTAATACATAAATAAATATTAATGGCATATTTAATATATTAGGGATGAGTTTAGATGAAGTGTGATGTAAGTAGAATACTAAGGTAAAGCTATAACTAATGTCTTATTTATCCCAATATGGGTTATGATAGAGGAAGTGTGACAGTGATGTTGTAAAGGTACTCATGAGGTATAAAATGAAGAGACTTTAAGTGATGTTAGTAATGTCTTGTATATAATTGTTGATTTCATGGGTTTTGGAGAAAATATATTGATTTTCTCTTTGATGGACTTATGCATATGTGGATACTAGGGTAAGTGTTAGTTTTGTTTATTTTGATAAGTTGAAAGATGTGAATATATGTGTGTTCATTCTGTGATTTACCTGAAAAGTACTTAGTGGAATGGATTGGCCAAGTGTTGACTTATGAATCTTTGGGTTTCCGACCGGAGGGGGCGGTATCTCCGGTATATAAGCTAAAACCGTCGAGGTTGGGGACCTTAGTAAGCAACCCCGGAGTTGAGGAGAGATGTTGTTGGCCGGAGGGGGTAGTATCTCCGGGATACGAAATCAAAACTGTCAAGGCGGGGGACCTTAGTGAGCAACCCCAATCGGAACCCCAACGACTCGATATGAGTATATGATATGCATCTCCTATGAGTGGGACATGATCTATGAGAAAAGAGATGTGTGCAAGCCATTCCACAAGTACCCAATTTGAGGACAAGTACCCATTGGTTCCTATGCATGATTTTAGCTATGTTTTCTATTATGATGGTATTACATACTTGAATATGCATGAATGCATGTGTGATTTTAGTTCGCACTTTTTTTGTATGACTGCCTGTGTTTGGGGAAACTCCCTCACTGAGTTAGTGGATTCACCCTGCGTTTAAATTTTCAGCTGCAGGTATCTGTGTACTCGCCGGGAGCCTTGGATGCCATGTGGAGAGTACTTGAGATGGGTTGCAGCCATTATTTTATGTCATTTTTAGTCTAGCAGGACTTTGTAATTTTTCTTGGAGTGTTACTCTGATGTACTTATATTCATTAAGTTGTAACTAATGAATGTAACTATCTACTTTAGATGAAATGAATTTATGCATGCTTGAGAGGCTGTGAAAGGGAAAAAGGAGGATTTCCCTTTCGGCCAGTCATGACTGTGAAATTCGGGTCATGACAAGTCTTCACAGCAATAAATCCGTTGTGAGACATTCTTTCTTCAACACTTGCTTTATTTCAAGTCTTTAGAGAAACCATTAATACAATAGAGTCATTCTGATGAAGCATAAATGTTTTGAGGACGTTGAGAGTATTCTTGTACTGAAGTACATTCTTTTAGTACAACAACGGAGTGGTCAGAGTAGCATCAGAGGCTTTGCAGCGCAGATTACTTCTTTAGTGCAATCAATTAGAATAGGTAGTTGTAAAGTGACTTTGTTGTGTACTAAGAGTGCGTTTAGGTAAACAACTTAATTAAGCGTTTATTCAATAAGCTCTTTTTGAAATAAGCTAAAAACAACTTACATTTCGTAAACTTCTATGACAGGCTTATAGAAATAAGCTAAAAAGAGCTTATAGAAAGACCATAAACTATTTTTATAAACTATTTGTATAAGTTTAATTCCATAAGCTATTTTCATAAACTCTCTATAAGTTCTTCCAAACGCACCCTGAAGGTATTGTTGTCAGGTACTATGTGTAGAGGATGCTGCTTTATTCCATTTGACTTTTGGAGAGAAGATCCTCGTATAACTTGAAGTCTTTGTGTAACCTTATTAAATATGTTCCCAACATATTCAATATGTTCAGATTAGTTCTTTAAAGAGGTGAATCGAGAAGCTTTTGAGACGCGAGGTAGGATATACTTTTATTCTTGACAATCCTTAAGGCGCTTGTCATAGTGCTTTTATCTTCGGAGACAATCTCGTCTTGTTTTTGAATAAAAACACTTGATCTTTGAACTTTTGTCTTTTATCTGTCTTGGACGCATTGACTAGCGGATGCTTCTATTTGTGCATTAACTCAGACGCTTGGCAAAAAGTCTTGCAATGATGCGTAAGCAAGTAAACGCGTGTTTTCCATTTGAATTCTGTCTTTTAACCAGACGATTGTACACTTAAGCAGATTCATTAGTGATTTCATATGGTTTATCTTAATCATTATATAAATGTTTGGGTTCATCAAAACTTAAGATAAAAAATCTATATCAGACGCTTGGAGGCTTAACAAGTCAAACATTTTTAAGGATATAACAATTTATTATTGGTTGACAGTGTAAAATTTTTTACAATGACATTGTGTATCAATTAAATCCTTTAATATATTAAGAACTTGAAAAAAATAAAAAAAATTTATTTTATATTTTTATTCTTTAATAAGTACCATTAAAGTATTTGCTAATATTTTAGATAAAGGAGAAGAATATTTTTCATATTTTTCTATACACATTAAGTTTAAATTATTAGCCTATAATTTCAAGTTATACATTTATAATTTTTTTATAAACCATATTTGATATATACATTGAAGGTATAAGTATTTAGATAAGGAGGGTTTTTTTTATCAAAGATAAGGAAGGTTTGTTGATTCAAATATTTACGATTTCCTATTTAACCATCAAATAAAAAAGAGATAGGTAGAAAGTACAGACTGCACAGTCACTACTAATTAATGTACAAAATCATTGAATAGTAAAAAAAACATTTTTTTGAATTAAAAAAGATATTTATTCATTTAAATTGGTAAAATACATCAAAAACAACACAAATTCAACATCGTTAAAAATCGAAAAGGATGAATCTGTGAACAAACTCACAATATTGAAGGTATAAGTATTTAAATAAGGAGGGGGTTTTTTTTTATCGAAGATAAGGAAGGTTTGTTGATTCAAATATTTACGATTTCCAATTTAACCATCAATTAAAAAAGAGAGAGGTAGAAAATACAGACTGCATAGTCACTCCTAATTAATGTACAAAATCATTGAATAGTAAAAAAACAATTTTTTGGACTAAAAAAGATATTTATTCATTTAAATTGATAAAATATATCGAAAACAACACAAATTCAATATCGCTAAAAACTGAAAAGGATGAATCTGCGAACAAACCCACAACACCCAGATTAATAGCATAAAATGGCAAAATGCCGACAAATATGACAAAATCAAAGTAATCGGAATACCCGTGCCTCCGGATCTATAACGTTGACACCCAAGTCTTGATTGAATCTGTAATGGATCAAAGCTGATCTGTCAATCTGAACCAAACGAACATCGCAACAAGATGGGAAACCAAACAACGCCGCACTCAGACGACGAAATCATAGAAAAACACGAAATGAAAACCTGATCTATGTGGAGAAACCACTTATTTAGATAAAAGGAGAGAAAAAATGATGTAGAGGGGTGATTCCAGGCCAAAAAACGGCCCAAAACCACTTCCATCCGTGGATTAGAAAGAAGGAAGAGAGGAGTAGAGAGAAGGTTGAGAGAGAGAGACGCCTCTAGGTCATTTGTCTAGAAATGCTCATCAATTATACAGTAAAAAAAAACATTGTAATATCATTAGAAAACAAATGATATAGTAGGTGTAAAGGATCATCAGGGAAAAAAAATAAAAACAGAAATTACATATTGACAGTCTTAGGATATATCTAAGAGTGAGAACATGTTAGATGATCTACTAAGAGCTTATGACCTTGTATTTATTGCGAAAACAAGGTAGGTTTAAGCTTTTAAAAAGTCATATAAAGTTTAAGCAAACCTATTTATTTGTTATTTATATTTATAATTAAAGTAAATAATAATTAATATATATTCTACATTCCACAAGTTTTTTTTTTAAATTAACTTATATTTTAAAAAAATATATAATAAAAGAGAGAAAATATATAAAATTGAAAAGAAGAATATATATACATAATTAGATTAAAAGAGAAATCAAATTTGAAAAAACTTAAAATGAGACAAGTCATTCGTGAGGGAGAATACAAAATGAAATAAAGTCACTTTCAAATAGATGTACTTTAATTTAATATATAGGAGTAAATTACATAACGTGTTAGTTGTATATTAGTATAATGTATTTATTTTAATATAATATAACAATTTCATAAAAATATCTATTAAATTTAAAAATCTTAAGCCACTTGACGTGTATGAAGATCTTCGTGTTATCGTGTAGTAAGCTTATAAATAAGTTTATGCGTTGGATAGACTACTATATTTTGATATACCATGTTGCGCTCCAAATACCTATGACATTATATTTGGAGTTGCACCCAAATGGGTTGGTCTAGTGGAAATATGCTAGATTCATAAGATATATGATGAATATATATAGGGATACTTTTTAATTAGAGGTTTTTGATTCGATTTTTATATTGTACAAAATAAATCCCTTAGAAAAGGATCTCATCTGTGTTGCTCTAGGTCTCAAAATAGTAGCTTACTTCTTATCATTTTATGTTACTAAAAAAATATTTGGATTTGAGTCTGGTGCTGTCCAAAAGTCGATTAGTATGACAAAGATGTAATTTTTGGTTTGCAATAGTGAAAGCAAGTTTTAATAGCTTTATGCATTTGCGTCCAGTTGAATGCATATCCAAACACACAAATAGGGAGTTGCTTTTTACGATCCATATCTTTTTTAATACAATCCTTCCTATTTTTTTCTATCCAAAATATCCTTTATTATTTCTGAAACTATCTCTTTGGATTCAACTTCTTACTTTTTTTTTCTTCTTTCCACTGTAAAACTCTGATTCAACTTCATGTGGCTGGCTACATCAAACGAGATTGCTAAATGTTTGAATGCAATAGAACGTGCCAGACGAAGTGTGATGGATTTGGATACATACTATAACACGAAGGCAATTGTTTCAGTGGTTTGGTCACATGGTTACATTTATGAGGGAAAACATAAATGCAATAGAACCAAGGCTATTGCTTCATTGTCGGAGACTCGCAGGGTTACTATTAGATATATAGTTAGTTGAAGAAATTAGTTAGTTGGTTAATAATTAATTATTAGATCATTAACCTATATAAAGACTTAATATATGCATTTATAATTAACTTCTCATTCTATCAATTCCATATTTCCTATTTTTCTCTCTTAATTATTCTTCCTTCTTTTATGGACTCTACCATGTTTCCTAACATGATATCGGAATGATATCATTCATTTTGAATTTTCCGCTGCAATTTTTTTTTTCCTTCTCTTATGTTCGAAACACATTCTTTCTCTATTCTTTTTATCGAAGCACCACAAATGAGTAAGGAGCAAGAACACAATCTTCCTTACACTTTCTTCTCTGGTGCCTCCAAGTCGCACATGTAGGGCGATTATTATTATTGCTTCCTTCCGCTTCTTCTTTGCTATCTTTTGCCATTCTTGATAATAATAATTTGTCACTTCCAAACCAACAATATTTTTGTTGCTTTCCTCGTAGCCTTCATTACTACTCTTATCAAAGTGGGGGTTTCTTCTAACTCAAAAAGATCAGGCTAATAGAACCTATGGTATAGCTTGCTTCGTCACTATTCTTGCCAAGAGGTATTCAAAGGGGGTCCAAGCTCCTTGGTCAGGCAAGGTTATTCATATAAAAGGTTCATATTTTTTTTCCCGCTATCCGGTTGGTTATTTCTTGGAAGATTGCCTTGGTACTCAAGCGGATCCAATAGTGAAGGAGTAAATACCCAATTTGGTTCCTAAAATTATAGGATCATATCAACTTAGTCCCCCCATATCAATATTTCAAAATGGTCCCTGGAATTGCAAAATGTAGCAAATGCATCCCTGACATTATTCACTTAGTTTCAAATGCATCCCAAAAATTACCAATTTAATGTCATTATAGTCCATGCAAATATCAACCGAGGGACGAACCTGATTAATATTTTGCAATTCCAAGGATCATTTTGGAATATTAATAATGTGGGGGACTAAGTTGATATGACCCTACAATTTTAGGGACCAAATTAAGTATGTACTCAATAGTCAATCAACTCCACCTTTATTTCTCTCAATTTTTTTTTCCTTGAGTTCTTATGGTCATTTGTGACATTCTTTTTGTTTCTTGCTTCTATCCATAATGGTGGTTAGACATTGATAATTGTTTCTTGCTTCTATCCTGGTTAAGCGTTTAAAAAAAAAATTCTTGCTTTTACCCATGGTGGTGATTAAGCGTTTGCTTAAAATTGTCAATGATATTTGGCTGTCTATAGAGCCTATTTTAAAGCGACTTATGACCGAAGTTATTTCTAGTAAGTTGACTCATTTCGCATACAAATTCATATTTTTTGCCAATGTACATTCTAGCAAGATGCTTTTCCTTTTGGAACGAATCCGTGGAGACGCAAAAAGAAGATCGACGAGGCCCAAAAAATGGTCGAAGACTTCTCAGATCTATGAACTTCGATCGTTACCTATATCATTTTCATTTTTCAGATTTTTTTTCTTGATTAGCCGATGTAATTACGGCTTGTTTTTTTTTTTCAGATTCATTTCTTGATTGTTGTTCATTCCCAAGCTTGAAATGTTAGCACTTCCAACTTGCGGGAGGCTATTAGTTAGTTGGAGAAATTAGTTAGTTGGTTAATAATTAGTTGTTAGATCATTAACCTATATAAAGACTTAATGTACTCATTTATAATTAACTTCTCATTCTATCAAATCCATATTTCTTACTTTTCTCTCTTAATTATTCTTCCTTCTTTTATGGGCTCTACCATATTTCCTAATAGTTACATTTATGGGGGAAAGATAGAAATAATTTAAAAAGGGGTTAGGGAAGAAAAGAGTGGAAATATGATGATGGGAATTGTGAGGAGAGTTTAAGAAAAAAATATTAAAAAAGAAGAAGGATAGTTTGGATAGAAAAAAGTTATAAAAAAAGGAAGAGAGGTTTTACAAAAAAAATCAGGAGCCGCAAAAGTCAACTCCCACACAAATAAGTTAGGTTATGTTTAACAAAATAGTCCCGGCAAAGCTTAATCTTACTTTCGAGATTATTGTACATTTCTTGAGTAGAAATAAATACATATTCCAAAAATAATCTTCATCATTAATTTTAAATGTATTATTATTAATATAAAATAATAACTAACTTAAACTAGTTGTAAAACTCTTTTTAAAAAATGGAAAAAGATCCTCAACATTTTTTTTCTTTCTATCCATTTTCAAAGTTTTTTTCAAATAAATATATATTATATACATGTATGCAATCTCTTTATGCATTTATTATGCCAAAACTTTAATAATGGATATCTCTATTTCTCATGAAAAATAAAAAGAATCCTACTCTTAAAAAATATATTTATTCCTGTTCAAGAAAGACGTTAGAATTAATGCTAACCTAGTCTATTTTCACTCTTAGGTAGAACATTAGACCATTACGTCATGTAAAAGCTAGGTAAAAATGTTAAAATAACTACACATAAAAATTATCTCCCAAAATAGGCACTTTCTCCATTTTTTCTCAAACAATTCATCTTTTTACACCATTTGGAAATTGACATTTACGAAGCTGACTTTCCTTCTACAGTTTTTTCATTTGTGTTTCTTGATGGAAAGTCGGTATCCCATTTGCCATATCGACTACACTTCTTCCCTTTTTATATTTATATTTTGAAATTTAATAAATAATTTTGATAATTAAAAAAAAGAAAAAACATTGAAGAGAAGTCCCTTTTGGAAACCAACTTCCCAATGATTAAAAAAGATAAGTAATTTGGGAAATAATGAGAAAATATATATTTTAGAAAATACAATTTTTTTGAGTAAAAAAAAAAAAAGAAAATACATTTTTTGTGTGATTATTTTAATATTTTCTCCATAAAGTAATCCTCTCAATGGTTGAGTGTTGATCGGGCTCCCCCAAAATTTGAAAAGGTGACTACTAATGTAAGTGCAATTCCACTTTGTTTCTTTGGATGTAAATGAGAGAGAAAAAATGGGAGGAGATAATAGAATCATTTGATAGTGTTTTTGGTGGACCACAAAAAGTTTTCACTCCACTTATAAAAAAAAGAGAAATAGAGATATAATGTGATTTGAAATATAAAATTTATCCTTTATCTATCAGTATACATATCGTATAATTATCTATTAAAAGAAGTCATCTTCTTTCTTTCTTTTCACTTTTTTCATATCTCTTTGTTACCAACGAAAGTATAGTAGCGATAGGAAGAAGCTGAAAGCAATAGGAAGTAGAGCTGTCAAAATGGGTTAGATCCGATGGTCTAGTCTGTTTGGCCTGATATAAAAGGTGGATTGAGTTGTCAAAATTTGAGCCCGAACTAATTTTGATCCGACCCGACCCAAAAATTGTCTTGACCCAAACGGGTTGGCTCAAATGGATCGGGTCAACCCGTTGGCCCGAAATGTTTTATGATATTGAACGTTATGACATTATAAGTATATAAAATTATACAAGTATAAGAGATGTATATAAAATTATAAACACAACGTTGGGTCAATTTTGCTTGTGAATATATTATTTCATGTGTGTGCTTAATTTTCGTAATAGATAAGCACAATCTTGATCATGTTTCTTTGGTGTGGCTTAATTGTTAGGTGATAATAACCACAGAGAGACGGCAATTCTAACTTAAAAGTATTATTAATTGATTTAATTATATTCGATAGTTTTATAACGATTCATATTTAATTAAATAATATTTTTCTTTTTATCAAAGATTTTATAAGACATATTAGTAGTTTGTACAAGAAAAAGACATATATTAGTTAAAAAATGAAAATTCTTAATGAGTAACAAATTAAATATAATTTATAATTATATGAATGTAAATTTTTAGTTAAAAATAAATTTTTAAAAAATAAAAAAATATTGATCTATGGACCAATCCATTTGATCCCCAACAAGTAGAGAATTGGACTAATAAATTAATAGCTCAAACTAATTTTGACTCAATCCAAATCAATCCAAAAATTATCTTAATCCGTATGAATTAACCGGAATGGAAAGAATCGATCCGAATTAACAGCTCTAATATGAAAACGACTCTAGAAATTAAAAAATAGATGATATTGGTAGGCTCAGATATTAATATTCAGCGATGACACCTTGATATATGGAACAAAAAAGACATGATTGATAATCTCCAAGTCACGACCGCGTATGTCTTACGTAACAAGATATTTTAGTCCCTGATACTAATACTCAAGCAATAATGTTGTTTGTACAGTATCGTATGATAATAATGCGAATAATATGTAGTTGTCACCATTTTATTTTTCTCTCTTTTATCAGTTTATGACCTATTAGCAGTGGAATCCGGTCGCAGAGGGGCGGGGCCAGCCATACAATGATAGATGACGGCGACTGAAACGATGGCGATGGCAGAAGCCGGTGGTAGTGGCCGACGGTGAAACAAATAAAGATAAAAAAAAAAAAAAAACACATATATATTATAAAAAGTATAAATGCCCAAATTAATATATAATAATAAAGAACCTGAAAACATATTTGATTCCTAAAAAATATAAAAAATATTAATTTTAAAATATTTTAATCTTCAAAATTTTTAAATGTCATTTATGATAATTGTTGATAAAAATTAAAATATGAATTTAATTAGTATATATTATTAATGAAAATTTTTTTTTACGTAAATAATTAATCAGAAATTGTCATATAAGATAAAGTGTTTGATTTTTATACTAACTACATTAAAAATCAAACACATTATGATTTTTGATTGAGTGTCAGTGTAAAAAACTTTATACTGACAGTGCATAACAATTAAACTCTTAAAATATTCCTAAAATTTATCCTTTTGAACGCATGTAAAAGTTTTGGAGATTAAAATGTTTCAAATCGGTATTTTTTATTTCTCTGGGATTAAATATGTTTTCATATATTTTTTTCAACGACCAGTTTGGAACTTTATTAAAATAAAAAATAGTATACTATGAAAGAGAGCTAATTTAAAGAATAAATTAAAAAATTTAGAATTAAATATGTTTATGATCCCCGTAAAATGAGAGAATTTTGGTTTTGGTCTCTGTAAAATTTTTTCTTTGATTTTTGTCCTTCTAAAATCTAAAATCACAATTTTTGGTCCTTAATGTCATGTGGCCGAATTATTGATTTTTGTCACTCTAAAATCTAAAATCACAAATTTTACATAATCAATAATAAATTATCACATCAGTAAAATTGTTTGATTTTTATCCGAACTACTATAAAAGTTATTCGTACCATTATTTCTAATTAGTTAATAGTGTAAAAATTTTACATTGACAGTTAGGGGTGAGAAATTGAGAATAGGTCAGATTACTCGTCAGGGACCTATGACCCAGCTTATTTGTGGCCTAGTCTATTTAACAAAAAAGATCAGGTCAAAGGCTTTTTAAAAAGCTTATATAGCTAAAGAGATTAGACCAAGGCTTTAAAAAAAGCCTATTAGACCGGCCTATATAATACACATATATATAATACTATAATATATTATTTATAATATTTATAACATTTCAAACTAAAAGCCTATTAGTCCATTTAAATGTAAAGGTTCACTTGCATATTTATTTCTGAAGGCCTAATGAATTATTTATCAGCATAGACCTACCAACCTTTTTATCATTAAAGGCTTACATGTCTATTTACAAGTGAAGGCATATGACCTATTTATAGGTGGAGACATATTTAAAAGTCTTGTTGAAAAGTAGACTTTTAAATAGGCTTTCAGGCTATACCCGACTTTGAAGTAAGACATGTCAGCCTTACAAGTTAGTCTATATTAGACTAATTGGTCAGACTCAGACCTTAAGATTGGAACACATGTCAGATTCAGGTCTGTCAGGACTTAGTTTGGTCTAACTTATTTCTATCCCTATTAACAGTACATATTAATTAAACTCTTTCTAAATTAGTTAAGTTGCGGGACATAAATTATAAGGACCTACGTTAAAATTCGTAATAGTGTTCCACCCTTTTCTGTTTCCAGGTGTTCTACTCCCCCTCCCCACGTAAGATATGATACGACTTATGAATCTATAAAAAGAAAATATTATATGTAAAACTTCAAAAAAAAAATTTAAAATTTTAAAATTGCTATAACTATCTCGTCTTACGTCCCTGCCTTTTGTGCTAGCCCATAAGCCGGATCTTCACATCACCTCACCTCACCTCACCTCTCCTTCATCGCAATAACTCCTCTCGTCCCCAGCAGGAAGCACACCATGTACGTGATGTGCTCGCCAGCTGGCATTACATAATCCAAACAACATTGTCAACCCAATCATGAAGAGGAGGGGAGGAGGGGTAAGTTAAATATCACCCTCAAGGTACAAACATCACCGTCTGCTATGAATTGTACCTACTTTTACCTTCTCTTTCTCTGTTTTTCACCTACGATTCTTTTTAAATTGAACATCGGAGTATTCTTGCAGATTTCCCTTACCGCGCCTTGAACGTGAGAAGTGCTCGGTGATAAAGGCTGTTCTTTTAGTAGATGTTTGTATATTTTAATAAATTGATTAAATTATAAAACAAATTTTTTTTTTTGAGAAAAAATTGTTTTTTTAATGAAAAGTTAAAAATTTGAAATTTATTTAAAAAATTGATAGATTATTGTGAAACTAATAACATTCTATTCATACAAATAAGTATTATTAAATTATATAAATAATATCATATCTCTTTTATAATTTATTATACAAAAGTAATTTTTACACTATCCAAATGAAATAAATTATTTTAAAAAAGATTGTCAACAAATATATCTGACATAAAATCGATTCTATTATAATCGATTATAACAATCATTGATTATGCGTATAATCTATTATTGAAATAATAATTTTTTTGTATCTAATCCAAACACACACGTAAAAGCTTTGTTTGGTTAGGTAATTTGGGTGAGCCGCAAGGCTATTCCATACACTTATGTAAGTTTTTAGGAAACTAAAATACAATGTCTTAAATAAAATAAAAAAGAAAGAAAACAGATCGACTTTCAAAACGCATACATGACTTTCTTTTATTTTAAATTCATAGGTAGTTTAGAGAGAAAGCCACAACGTTTATACCGGAGCTTTGAGGAACTTTGGAGGGGCTGCATTTAGCGAAGTTAAGAGGTTTTACTGTTGTGGAGTTTCATTTGGATTCAGAGGTAGTGGTTCTAAGTTTGAAAGGGGAAGCAGTTGGGTGTGTTAGTGGTTGAAGTCTTGTGAATCACATTCGAAGGCTGATCAGATTTGATTGGGTTGTTCGAGTTTCTATTGTTTATCGTGAAGCAAATAGGTGTGCAGATGTGTTTTGGGTTGTGAGCATGAGCTAAGTTAGTGATTAATGAGCAACCACCTGTGCAAGTTAGATAGGTGTTGCTAGCTAATGAAATGAGAGTTTCTACTTCGCATTTAGTTTCAGTGTAATTTTTTTCACCTGACCTTTGATGTGTGTGAAATAACATCATGTTTTAACTTATTTAGGTATATTTGTTTAATTCTTTGCATGTTTTTCCTTTTTTTTCGGACCCTAATTTATAAATAGAAAGTTAGGATTCGTGATTGGGGTTCGGTTTGAGGAGGCTAGGCTTGGAGATTGGAGTGCAACTCTCATCCCTCTTCTCTTCTTCTCTTTTGGGGTTTCAATTTGGATGTTTCATATACCTTCGATGGATTCTTTCTCTTCCATGTCTGAGTAGTTACTTTGGTTTCTAGGATTGGGCTATGCCCTTTGATACATTTATGATGACTATTTGATTTATTTCCCTTTTGTTAATGTTAAACCTCTTTGATTTGATTCTTATTATGCTCATTCTTGTGAATTTGTTGATCACTAATTTGCATGTCATAGATATTTAGGAAGAACTGAGAGATGAACCTAGATATTGCAAATATAGGAATTGATCTCACTAAAAAAAAAAACGTTATTTTGCAGAGGTTTTTTTGAGGGGGGTTTTAAAAACCGCCTCAAATTACCCTAAGTCTGAGTAGATATTGGCTTTTCTATAAACTGTCCAAAATTAGATAATCTGCAGCGGTTTAAGGTTTAATTTACGGCGGTTTATAACCTCCCCAAATTAAAAGTTAAAATATTTTCCACCATCTACTATTCATTACCCGCTCTTTCAGAATTAGAAAATAATAAACCCAAAATCCCTAGTTTCATAAATCGCCCAGATCCCTAGCTTCTCTCTGCTGTGAATGGTGAGTTCCATTTCATCTACGCCAGACTTGCTCTCCGCCAGAATTACCCGCATGTGCTTTTCACTTTGCGCTGGCAAAATTTAGCATTTCAGGTAGCATCTATTGTATCCTCATAGGAACAAATTGAAGTGGGTTTGACTCAAAGCACTATTGATGAATCGGAAGTTTCTTCTAATGATATTGTTGGTAAAGTGTTAGGGCCAGAACACTCTGGGAGACTACGATGCATGGATATGGTAGCAGTTCCTACTAATTCATTTTGGAATACAAGACTCCGACTTTCAGATTTGAGTCTTTCTTCATCTAATGTTGCTACATCATCTTCATCTTCTAACCCATGGCAAGAGAGGTGTGTCCGTTTAGAATCCCAAGTACAAGGCACCTTGAGTGCACTTAAAGCCTACATGATAATGAAGGAAGGATCCCTGAAGAATTAGCTGACTTCTTTGGTCCAGAACATGATGTAAGTGCTTTTACAATGCTTATGCTCAATATTTATGATTTTGGGTTCATTTGATTTGAGATTAGACACTAAACAAGTTGAAACATCATGCTTTATATTTATATTATTATTACATGCTATGAAATTATGGTTGATCAGGTTGTTGCAGCCTGCTTATCAGTTGTGGAGTGTGGTCAACATTTTATATCTGTATTATTGCTAATGTTGGTTTATTGTTTTTACTGTTGGTGTTCTTGAAGTTGTTTGTTGGTTTTGGTCTTTCCTTATTTTTCTAGCTGCATCTGGTTCTCATTGTGTATGGTACAGTTCTTGCTGCTGCCCTTGGGTTTGTTTTGCTATTGTTTGTGCTTAATGGAGTAGGGAAGATCCTGTTTATTTTGCATATGCTTATGTGGACATAGTTTTTTTTCCATCGTCTTTCTGCCTCTAATGTAACACAGTTCCTCTCGCATGTTTAATACTAGTAAAAGTAGCGATTCTATTTTGTGTAGTCCAAATTGAAAATTGTGCAAAAATATGGTGTTTTTCTACATTTTGTAATGATATATCAAATTTTTTTATAAAAATATTTTTACATTTTGAATATTTTAACTAAATGTTTTTCTTTTATTATTTCAGCCAACTGATGCTTCAAGTGAGCCAAGTTCCCCTTTGGATGCAAGAGGATCATATGGTGCTAACAATGTTTGATGTTGTTTCCAGGTTCATTTAGTACAAAACTATTTTTAGGCTTTTAAGTATTTAAGTTGTACTCTTTTTTTGATCCAGGCGAGGATTGTGTTTGATCCAGTTGTTAGTTGTACTCTATGAATTGCAATTGATACTTGAACAACAAATGCTCGAGTCGTACTTATGTCACTATGGTTATATTTTTAATGAAAATTCAGTAATTTGGTAAAATTTGTTAAATATTTTTCATTTGCTACAAATTAGGAAAATACAAAGCGTTAACAAATAAATAAATTTGAAACAAAAACGACCTCAAATGGCAAAATACAGTTGCTAGCAGACAGTGGGAACAAAAAAAAGCATCTCAATTAAGGGAGGTTCAAAACCTCTTCAAATTACAAATGACGATAGAGGGGGTTTTCAACCCCTTCAATATAACCGCCAGAGATAGAGGAGGTTAAAAACCTCCTCAAAATACTAGCCTAACAAAGGAGTTTACAAACCTCCATTAAACAACTGCCGCACGTAGTGGAGGTTATAAACCTCCGCAAAATAACCGCCACAAATTAAATAGGATACCAGCGGTTGTTTAAAATTGCCTCAAAATGTTTGTGGCGATCGTAACTGCAGAGGTTTACAAAAACACCGCAAATTAATTTGCGGAGGTAAAAAACCGCCGCTAATTGAGTAAAAAACCGCCGCAAATTGACAGTTTTTTTTTTGTAGTGATTTAAGACTTAAAACACGAGAGTATGTTTGGTCTTTTGATGATTCAATTGAATTACAAAAAATCATAATGGATTCAATCTAAATACAATTACCACGAGAATAAGAATTGGTTTAAGTGGGCACGGTTCTTGTATCTCGAGAGGGAACATTAATTAAGTTAGGATAATTCACCTTTAAAAGAGTTTTGATATTAATAAAAAGATAGTCAATTAAGATTCATAATTTGTCATTGTGGTAACCCCAATCTTGAAAATCATCTTGAAATTGAAAAACACTTACTTGGCTTCTTGCTATTTTGTTCTTGATTTATTTGATTGTTAGTTCTTTACTTTTGCGTTGCTACCATATTCCCTTCACCGAATTAATTGCTCTTGTTTAATCAATCAAATTTTCAATTAATTGGTAGTCATAAACATGATTCCTGTGGATTCGATCTTTTATTACTTGATGAAAATCGTACACTTGCGGATTTCTCTCATCAGGCTTCGACCCCTTTATTCAACAACAAAAAAATCATAGGTCATTTCACTAAAAACACTTCTTGTCATTTAGTATTTCCCTTCTGTGAGCCCAAAAATTTTCCATTGCTTCCTTGGTTAGTAGGAAGGAATGTGGGGAAAGGAAGACAGAATTAAAAGTTTTATTAAATCTGACCAAAGTTTATATATATTTTATTTCTATACATATTTTTATTTTTTTCTATGAAATCAAGAAAAAAAAAAAGAAATAGTATTTCTTTTCATTGATTAATATTTTTTTTAGTGAATATCGGGCCTATACACAACAAAGAAAGAGCTACAAGTATGAGGAGCAGAAACTCCCATAATATCAGCTAAAAAAGCTTGAGCTAACTCTAATGCTTTGTTTGGTTTGAGAAAGAAAATGGAAAGAGAGAAAATAGAAAGAAATGATTTTAAATATTGTTTGGTATGAGAGAAAGATGAAAGAATGTGAAGTGAAAGAAATGTGAAATTTTCTCTCCGCTTTTTTGGTATGATAGAAAGTGGAAAGAAAGAAAATAAGTTTTTCTTGAATAAGCAATTATACCCTTAGAATAATATAATAGACATAAGTAATTTTGGATAAATATGTAATTTTATAACATTTATTTTTTTTACTCACATTTTCTTCTCACAAGTGAGGAGAAAAGGTTTTGGTGGACCCCCACCATTTTTTTCTTTCCCCTCCTTTTGGCTCCTCATCCAAACAAGGGAAAACATTAATTTCTTCTTATTTTCTCTCCTCTCGTTTTTTTTTTCTTTCATTTTCTTCTCAAACAAAGAATGCATAAAGGATGAGGGGTTTTTTTTATTTAAATAATCATAAAAAAAATATTTACCCAAATACTCACTCTTCACAATGATTTACACAAATAGTCATGATTTTTTTTTTTTGCATCATGAGAAGTCGGCAACACCAAAGTTGACTTCTTAACGTAAACTTTCTTTTAACCTATAAGGGAAGTCGGCAATGGACAAGCCGACTTCCCAACTATTTTTTGTTAATTAAATTTTTAATTTTTTTAGGGATAAATTTTGTTTTAGTAGTGTAAAATCGTAATTAAATTATGTTCGGTTAGTATTAAATATATAATAATAATAATAATAATAATAATAATAATATTATTATTATTATTAATAATAATAATAATAATAATAATAATAATAATAATAATAATAATAGTACAATAGTAATACTAAATTTTTTTTTTGCAAGATTAATACAAATAATACATAAAATTTAATCTCCTAAATGGTGATCGATTCCGCACAATTACAAAAATTAATTAACAAAAAAAAAAATATAGAAGGTGGGAAGCCAGCTTGGCCATTACTGACTTCTTTTAAGACAACAGAAAAGGTCTAATGAACCTTTTAGTCCCTATATATACTTTTTTTTCATAGGATTTGGTCTCTACAAGTTCAAAAATATTGGAATTGATCCCTGCAGTTAATTCTCATCCGTGAAGTGCTGATGTGACTAACGATGCGTCACATCAGCAATGCCACGTGAAATAAATTAATAATTTTGTATGTCACATTGAATTTAAAAAATATTATTTATATTTTTAGTAATTTATAATTATTAATATTATTATTTATTATATATAATTATTAAAATATTTTATTTTTATTATCAAACAACAACTGGGTCAATGGATGAAAAAATAGCGTATTAATGGTGATGAAGAAAGGGCAAGGGCATGACATTTTCGAGATCTTGATTTTTCACAATCGAACAGACGACTGGAGAAAAATCTTGATGGAGGGCATTGCCTACTTTGCAGGGTCAACGCTCTTGACGGAAAAACACACTTAAATGTTATTGAGAAAGAAAGGAACGAAGAAATGTAAGTGTGTTATTGCATCTACATCCTGCAAATAGTCCCTGTCCAGTAATGTGCTTGAATAAATGCATCTATATCTATGTATTTAAAGTGGAAGTCTTGGTATTGGTGTTCATGTACCTAGACTAATATGAGTTCATGCACTGGTGAGTTAATGCTCATTCTAGGGAGTTCTATTGCTCACTAAAATTATGTGAGCTATCTCTAGTCGTTCGATTAGAATCAAGAAAGATCATTTGAAATAAAAAGGACAGAGTTATTCAGCCCCAAAATACTTTTCCTCTTGCTCTAATTTTATGTATAATTTTGCATTAGTTAAAGCTCACCATATAACATAGTCCCTTGAGTGTTTTAAGCACCAACACCGTCTCTCGAATACGACCAACAAAGTGGTATTAGAGCTGCAGATCCTTGCAGCAAAGAAACGTGAAAAAATAGAATCGGAGGAAGTTGAAGTTAAAGAGTTATGGCTTCCTCAAGCAACCTTTCAACAACCACCAATACAATCTACAACAATGTCCTACTTCCTTAATTTGAAAGAGAAAATTATGATTTTTGGGCGGTAAGTTCACCTATTTGGATGTCTTGGATCTAGTAAAAAAAGGGTGTGAAGAACCAGCGGCTACAACAGAAGTTACAGCTGCGTAACGTGAAGAATTGAAGAAGAAAAAAACACAGAGATGTTGGAGTTCTTGGGATGATTCAAAGAGGAGTTTCACTAGCCATATTTCCAAGGATTATAAGAGGAAAAAAGCCAAGGAAGCATGAGAAACTCTACAACAAGAGTTCCAAGGAGATTCATAGGTGAGAACAATTAAACTCAATCTCTTAAGAGAGATTTTGAGAATGAAAGAGTGAAAGAAAAAGAAAGTTTGAATGAATATTTTAATAGGTTGTCCGAATTGGTGAATCAAATGAAGTCGCATGGAGATACAATAGATGATCGTAGAATTTTTGATAAATTTTTGATTAGTTTGACTGAAAAATTTGATCATATGGCGGCTGTTATAGACGAAACTATGGACTTGTCAACCATGACCGTTCAAGGTTTGATGGGCCACTTAGATCCTATGAGCAAGGATTGTTACGACGCATTGAAAAGTCATTTGAAAGCGCTTTTAAAATATCTAAGCTCACCATTCAATCCAATGATGATAAACCATCAACCTAAAACAAAGCCGAGTCTTCTAGAGGTTGCATATTTGACAAAGGCAGAGGAAGAGGCATAAACTCACGTGGAAGAGGAAAGGGTACCTATGGCAGACGAGGAAGTGATGGAAGGTCAAATAAATAGCGCGGAATCTCCAAGAAGATCAATTGTCTAGAGAAAGATTGTTGGACTAAAGACAAGCCACAATGTCATAATTGCCATAGGTTCAGCCACATGCAAAAGGATTGTCACTTTGGCAACCAACAACACATTGCATATTTGCTGAAGCATACAATAGTGAAGGGAACCTATTCTTTGCTTGTCAAAAGGAAATTAAAGAGCATAAAATGTTTGATACTTGGATAGCGGTTGCAACAATCACATGATGGGAGATAAATAAACTTTTATTAACATGGATCCTTCATTTGGTTGAAGATAATAGTTGAATATATTTCAGCGGGCTTAGCAACCCAACAAGCAATATGGTTGAAGATAATAGTTGAAGACTTTGGTGAAAAACAAGAAGCTGTGACTATCCATTGTGATAATAAATCAGCCATTGCTATGGCAGAGAATCCAGTCTTTCATGGAACAAAGAAGCATATAGCCATTAAACATCATTTTATTAGAGAAACAACTGAAGAAGAAGACGTGCAATTGAAGTTTTGCAAGTCCAGCGATTAGCTTGCAAATATTTTCACAAAGGCCAGGACTAGAGACAAGTTCCAAAAACTAAAAAAGCTTTTGGAGTTCAAGAACAACACATTAAAGGGGACAATGTTCAGTAATGGGCTTGAATAAATGCATCTACATTCATGCATCTAAAGATTAATGCAAGTGTTGGTATTTATGTTCATGTATCTAGACTAATGTGAGTTCATGCACTAGTGAGTTAATGCTCATTCTAGGGTGTTCCCTTGCTCACTATAAATATGTGAGCTATCTCTAGTTGCTGACGTAGAATCAAGAAAGATCATTTGAAATAAAAAAGGAGAGAATTATTCAGCCCAAGATACTCTTCCTCTTGCTCTAATTTTTTGTATAATTTTGCAGTAATTATAGCCCATCATATAATATAATCCCTTGAGTGTTTTAGACACCAACACAATCTCTATAATACCAACAACAATCCCATTTCTAATGACCATTAGCATCCACCAAAATTGAAACCTGCCAATCAACCATGCTCTGCGGGATCTCTTCCACAATGTCCCAAGCTTGATGTCAACAACCAACCTACGATCATTTTATGCATGGATGTTGCTGCCATCACCAACAAACCGACCTTCGAAGGCACTAAAGTTCGTCTAGACACGCTCAATGCTTTTTCAAACGAAAGAATCAGATGAAGATGGCCTCAGAACCTCAATTGAACTAGCTTGTCTTCCATACTTGCTTTTCAACACTTAAATCCAGAGATGGTCCTCTCCAATCCTAGTATGCCATCCTAATTTCATTTGGCATGCATCATTCATTTTATCCAAATTGTGCACTCCTTGTCCACCAAACTTCTTAGGTTTCACCAAAGTTTCTCAACTAGCATTATGACTTTTCCGATGATGACCATCCTCCCCCCAAAAAAACCTATGTTGAAGCTCTTAAATTTCATGAAACTATCCTCTGAGGATAGTGATGTAGATCAAACATAGTAGGATCTTCATTTGAGTAAATTTGTGAATTACAATGTGAGAAGGCCGAAATTAATGGAATAAAGAAAAGACTCAAGGGAGGATCTAGATTAATCTCAAGTGAGATCAAAGATAAAAAAGGTAGAGGAATTGCATTAAGTAAATTACGGAAATGTAAATACCGAAAAAGGATCCTAGGCCAAAGACTAAGGCGGAAACCTATGTAAGAAATTAAATGCAAGAATTGTAAAGAAAGGGGAAAAGATGAAGGGGAAAGGAATGGGAAGAAGATGATAGGCGCCATACTCAATCCATAGTAATGGAGATTGATTGATAAGCCTAATTATGTTCGCCACTTGAAGAGGATTCTTCAAGATAAGAACTAAAAGTTCAAGATAGAACTTTGCTAGGAGGTGAAGATCTCAACTCACAAATTGGAAGAAATCCACAAATAATTCATTAATTGAAAATTTGAACTACAAATGACTTTATATAGGCATCAAGTGGCGCCACCTATTTGGAGGAAGAGTAGCGCGCCTCCTAGGTGGGTTGTGGGCCTTGATTGGCTCATGTGGCCGAATCTAATCCTAAGCCCAACTCCTAAGCTAGTCCTAAAGTGCTTTTATAGAATAAGCACTTTTACAAAGTCCTATCTAGAAAATTTACAAGTCCTATACTAAGTAGTCACGACTTCAATGTATAAGAGGTTCATTGGTGGGTTCTCTTCAATGGATGGGTGCAAAGTCAACTGGTTGACTATGGTCCTCTCTAAGGCTTGTTGGACCCTCTTCTGCCTCCCTCTAGTCATTGGGCCTTATACGCCTTGTAATTGTGGGACCTGCTGAGTGTCCATGATCACATCAGATAGTCGCAGCCATCATTGTAAAGAGGAAACCGCTTTAGACAAAGTCATGTGCCCAGCAAGGGAGAGGTAAGGGCCTTCCTACCAGACAACTCGTCCTTACTTATCAGACTCCAAGAGCTCAATCCATTGCTTCTTAGGGACAACAGAGAGGCCACAATGCTGCACCAGTGTAAGCCAATTTTCCTCTGTGTGTGGATCATGCGGTAGAAACCATAGTAACCGTGCACAGGATCTCCCTTGTGTTGAGTCAAAGACCCTGTTTAGTTGAAGTTTTAATCACAACAAACTTTCCAATATAAATTTCAAGTACTATGATCTTTGTATCATTAATGGTTGTCGGTTGAGGATGTTTAAGGAAAGAACAACAAGGCCTATTCAAATTGGAAGTCTTATGAAAGCATTGTCTGGACAATAGAAGAAAACTTATATAAGACAATTGAAGACTTGATAAAAAGAGCATAAGACGATTCAAGTCATGACCAGAAGAAAGGATCTAAATAACTAAGATCATACTAGTAATAGTTAAGCTCGTGAACATCCAAATAGGACAACTCGAGGATATGATGATGCAAGCTGAAGAGCCGAGATCAAACGAGTGGAGGTCAAGAAATAAAAAAATCAAGTCAAGATTAGATCAGACGTGACAAGCTCACTGTGAAGATGAGACGAGTAAGAGCCAAGACCCATACCACAAGTGTTGAATATCAAGAAAATGACATAATTGCTGCGAAAATTAGCGTCGGCCAAGAGGCCCACGCTAATTTCGCAATCTAGCGTCGACTCGATGCTAAAAGCCGATGCTATTATTACTTTTAGTTTAGTGTCGGCTTGGCCAACTCTAAGTTCAACCTTCACCTGGATTTTAACAATATCGTCAGTCTGGTTAATGCAAATATTCACTACCTTATGTTGATTTTTTGTCTCTTCCATTCCTCACCACACTCAGAACGTTCGAACCCAAAAGCCCCATATCATTTCACACACATAAGCCTTCTCTCCTCCATATCTCACTTTATCTCTTCACCATATCTCTTTCTAACTCCCTATCTTTTTCTCTCCATGCGGCAGTCTCTCTCACGCAAGGTCTATCTCTCTCTCTCTTCGCGCAACTCTCTCTCCTCCATTCTTTCTTCTTCTCAAGGTATCGTCTTCTCTTATCTTGTTCTTATGTGCTTTATTTGCCTTGCATATGTTGATTTCTAGCCTAGTGTTGAACTTATGTGATGTTTGGAAGGCTTCGAATACATTGGAATTTGAATGTGAATTTGAGGGATAGGATTTTGAAATTTTCAATTTGGGGATTTTTGGAGTGTGAAAGATTATGAGAAATTGTGAGTGTTGTGATGAAATTGAACCCTCCATAAAGCTTATGTTCTTTTCAATTTTGGAATGCTTGGTTTAATTTTAAAATTTTGGGGTTATTGTGCTTGTTGAAAAAAATTGGGGGGCGGGTGGTGTGCCTCTATGCGATAACCATGGCTAGGTACAATGTTTTCTGGTTCTCCTCGTCTCAGTATCACATGCTCACGCGCACTGACTTCCCTAGTTTTTTTTTGCTGCCACTTTCTTTCTCTTTCCACACTTCTATTTCCTCCATTTGTTGTTCCTCCCGTTTTTTATTATTAATTATATTTGTAAAATTGTTGAAATGTTTGAGGCAGTTGACCAGACATCGTATTTCACAGCACAATGATATTATAGGGCAAAAGGCATTGTATGTTATATTTTGTTATTGGCTTTTTGATCCAAAGCAAAGTTCAACTGAAATTATTCTTGAGTGGTAATTTATTAAGTTTGAATGCCTGTGGTTCTTTTCCAGGTCATAAAAAACCTTGCATATCTTATTGATCTGAAGCGAGTTTTCTTTTAAGTTCCGGATGACAACCCATTGGATGTCTCGTTGAAAAGCTAAATATGTGTAAAATACAACTAAATTTATGCTAGCATATTACAAATAACTTTTGTCTTTTGCTTTCTTATGTTTTCTCTAGTAATTATAATTGGGTTTCTAGCATTTTGGGATTATTAAGTTTAATTTCAGGTTGATTTGGATGCAAAGAAGGAAACAATTCCAACTTGTGATTAAAATCATGGTACATTATATATTTTATCGTACTCTACATTTGTTAACTTTCCATCAGGTACTGTTTCATCTGTAGACTTGTATTTTTTTTTTTTGTAGTATTTTAATTTTTAATTGCTTCTCATTATGGTACAAACTTGTAACTCGAAAAGTAGGGAATTTGGTAGTGAAACACCATCAACAATATTGCCTGAAATTAATGCAAATGGAAGATTTCAGGTGAACTCTCAACTTGCAGAAGCATTTCATCTTGAAGAAAATAAAGAACCAGAGCTGAAATTACAAGATTTTTATTCTGGTTGTGGAGAAATGTCAACTGGTTGGTGCCTTGGTGGAAATTTGTCTGGTTTGAATCTTGTTACAATGAATTCTTTGCTTCTTTCTATTAAAACAATCCAGTGAATCCTTAATGCTTGGGTTATGCTTGTTTTGATTTAATGTTACCCTTTTTTTCTCAATAAAGATGGGTAGTGGACTTGAATGAACATGCTTAAGTCTTAAATCAAATCATCCAGAAATAGAGGTAATTCAATGTTATATATTGTTTTAGTATCCTCCTTATGTTGAAGGGGACGCAATTGCAGTGGCATGAAATTTATAAATAAAAGCGGATTATAATTTTTTTAAAGGCCAACTCGAAAGGTTTTGGTGCTTGTGTGACTTGAGTGAGCTGAAGGCATGCCTTGATTGGGTGTTGGTCTTGTATTTCCAAGCTAACTAATTAACTAACTCTAACAACTTCACATAGAAGGCCTTACTAATGGAGGCTGACCCACTTGATTCCTTAAGCCCATCCTTATTTCTTCATGTGTATATTTTCCTAATTTGGGTCCTTAAGGTGAACAACTTGTGTTTAGCTAAAACCAATTTCTCACTGAGGTCCCATGTTTTGAAGCATGATACCCAAGGACACTTTTCCATGCCCACGACAAGGACAAACATGGATGACAACGAGACGGACATGTGGCCCTTATAATCAGTAGCTAGAGCAATATTTCTTATACTGTCTATGCTTCTAATCAGGTTAGAAATGAATCAATAAAAAATGTCCTCACATTATTGAAGGAGTGGGAGAAGCTATGCAGTTACTTCTCTAGTCCAAAACATGGTTCTGCATGCGCAATATGTCGATCTTTTTAATGCTAAAGAGGATGATGACGATGGCACTGATGAAGAAAATGGTGTTGAAGTGGATGAAGAAGTGCTTGAAGTTTCGTAAGTGCTTGCTGTATGCTACGATGACCCAAATGGGAAAAAAGAGCAAAGGTTACACTTTAAGGTGGTCAAAGTTTGACTTCTCGTGTTTTTGTCTGCTTGCTATAATAGCTATTTATTTCCATGTTTCCTCCTTTACCTATCATATTATCTAAATGTTTTCGCTTTATGTATGTCTATGTAGGTTCATTGGAAGTGTTATGGATACGATGCAGACTCTTGAGAGCCAACTGATGGTTTAAGGTAAGCTACGATGTTTCCTTACTATCCATCTATCATATACAACTTATTCACGTAAGGTGCTGATTAATTAGGTACAATATTATGCTTGGATTTAAATGATATTAATCGTAATATGATGCTTTAATGATTTTCAATATTTAAAATGACATGCTGACTTATTTCAGTGAGGTTTGTGTTTTTATTCCTTTGAGGATTTATAACAGTTAACGTGTACATCTCTTTATTCCTTTAGTTGAATTCTTTTTACTCAACATGCTTTTCTTTGATGAGATTGGAGTTTAGTTTTGATGTTTATATTTTATATTATGGCTATTTTGTACTAATTATATTGTGGTAAACCTTATCGATTTAACTATTGTCTCCGCAACAACAATTACGGGGAAAAGATAAAGGCTTTTGTCACTCGAAGCTTCAAGTCAAAGATCTGGCCTTTGCCCGTAAGTTTGGGTTCATTATGTTAAATATGTCTTAAAATTATTCTCAGTATCTAACTTTTCAAGCTTGTCATTATCCTGTTGTTGTTGGTTTGTTAAACATTTTCAGTGCCTATGGTTGCTGTGGATTCCTCTAGACCTCTATAATATCTTTGCATGATCTTTGACCCATATTTTTTTTGGCGTAAATAATTGATATGAGCAATGAGAAAACATTGATATGAATGGTTCATGATTTAACAAGTTTAATTATGAGCAAACATTATAGTACAAATTCTGTGTTGCATGATCTTTTTATTTATTTTTGTGAAGCCCTTACTAAGTATATTTGACTTACTCCCCCGTAGTATCTTATAAGATGCAGGTGTGGAAGCCGTTGGGCCATCCTATGGAAGTTGTTGAGCCATCTTGAGCTGCTCGACACTTATTGTGGGGTTATAGTGCCATACTGCGATCGCCATAGACGTATTTATTTATTTATTGGATTAAACGTGTTTTCTTGTAAAACCTTGGAATTTAGATTGTCATGTTTTTACAAATGATTTGGTATTAAGAAATGTTATTGAAAATCTTGTTGTAAACTTTTTTATTGAATTGTGAAGGACTTATTTGTTGGGGTTTTCTTTTAAATCTTCAATCTCACCATTTTCTTATATAAATGGAAGGTCAATGGTAAACTCTTTTCTTCATTACATTTGTGATGAATATAGCTTGGTTTATGCATTTTGAGGACATATTTTGGATTAAGAGAGAGAGGATGATAGAAATAAATAGAAAATTCAAAGGTTGTATAACTAATCCACTACTATACTATTAAGAGCCACTTCCTTATATGAAAAGTGGTGCATTATCTAGGCACTTAGCATTTAGATCTCCGTTTTTGAAAAAGTGAAGTTCCTCCAACAATCTTCTAAGCCAAATGGCATGATATGTGCAAGAGATTGCTGCAAAATACTCATTAGACCTTAGAGAGTTGATTACATAATCACTTTCCTTTTCTAGAATGGCTTTGAAATTTTTAAAAGCTACAAATGCCTCAGATTTTGCTTTAGGAAATAAACCCAAGTCTTTCTACAATAATCATCAATAAAAAACAAAAAAATTATTTTTACCCAAGCTAAAAGAAGAAAAAGTTTTAAAATTGAACAAGGTGTTGTATGACCTAAAGCAAGCACCAAGGGCATGGAATAGCCGCATTGAATAATACTTCAAAGGCAATGGGTTTGTCTGTTGCTAACATGAGTATGCTCTTTATGCTAACACTTTTGATAATGGTGATATTTTGCTTGTTTGTCTTTATGTGGATGACCTTATCTTTACTAGAAATTACCCAAATTTGTTTGAAGACTTCAAGAAGGCCATGTCTTGTGAATTTGAGATGACAACTATGAGACTCATGTCATACTATTTGTGATTAGAAGTGAAGAAAATGAAGAGCGACATTTTCGTCTCACAAGAGAGCTATGCAAAAGAAGTATTGAAGAAATTTAGAATGCTTGATTGCAATCTTGTAAACACTCCCACAAAAGGTAGGTGGAAATTGTCAAGATTTGATGATAGAGAGAAGGTAGATCCTACAGTCGCCAAGATTGTGGGGAGGGGGGGGGAGGGTTTGAGGTACTTAACCAATATAAGGCCTGATATTGTATGCAATTGGGGTTGTGAGTCGCTTTATGGAAGCTCCAACCTCTACTTACCTGAAAGCCGTAAAAAGAATTCTTTGATACTTGAAAGGTACAATTGATTTTGGACTGCTTTATTTTCCTTATAATGACTTCAAGGTTATGGGGTTTGTGATAGGGATTTTAGGGGAGATGTTAATGATAGAAAAAGTACTACCAGGTTTATGTCTTTCATGAGTGATTGAGCTTTTACACGGAGTTCTAAGAAGCAAGTCATTATCACACTTTCTACTTGTGAAGCCGAGTATTTTGCAGCAACCTCTTGCACATGTCATGCCATTTGACTTAGAAGATTGTTGGAGGAACTTCACTTGTTGCAAAAAAAGATAATAGAGATCTATATTGATAATAGATCAACACAAGAGCTTGCCAAGAACCCGGTGCTCCATGAACGAAATAAGCATATAGACACAAGGTATCTTTTCATTAAAGAATGCACTACCAAGAAAGAAGTGGAGTTTACTTATGTGAAGACTGCAGACCAAGTTGCGGATATCTTCACTAAATCCTCTCAAATTTGAAGATTTTTGAAGATTGCGAGCAAGACTTGGAGTGTAGAAGAATTTTAAATAATTTTCTAATTAAGGGAGACTGTTAGACATAAATATAAAATTCAAAGGTTGTGTAACTAATCCACTACTATAGCATTAAGAGCCACTTCCTTATTATATGAAAAGTCATGCATTGTCAATGCACTTAGCATTTAGTTCCTTAATGGAATAAGATACTAAGCATTTAGTCCTAAAGTGGAGCAATTATGTGTGATAGCCTACGGGTCATTCTAACGGTAGTATCTTTATGTATAAAAGTAAAGTAGTGGTTGTGACAATATTGTCAATTCACTTCCTTTTTTTATTTCCTTTTAGTGGCTAGGGCAATATTGTAAATTCCTTTCCTGTTTTTTTCTTTTGTCCTTTTGGCCAATATTCTATTTTCTTTTGGATAATACCGGCACTGGAAAAAACGAATCGTATATCTGGGCATGTTTTCTTTCAGCATAGGATGTCTTCATAGCTAAAATTTGTAGCATAGAATATCTTCTCCCTGTCTCTTTTCACCACCACCATAGCCCGTCGAGCCACCCACGTGTAAAACGCATGAATAAAGAGAGTGGAAAGAATATACGAATTCATATACTAGAGCTTAACTTACCTATTATATTAAGAGAGTAGGATAGAAAATATGAACTCGAGGGGTCTGGGCCCTTTATCAAGAAGCGTCTCCTACTCCACGGGTTTTACATTGTTCCAACCCCACAAAACCCTTTCCTCCTATATTCTCTCCCTCTCAATTGCTGCTTCGCCGGGTAAACCCTATTTCTTCTTCCCTTGGATTTACGCTTCTTTTTCCTTCATTTCATCGTAGATCAGCGCCTTTGCTCTGTTATTTTCATGCATTTCCTTCTCTAGAATTTTTATTCTACTTACTTTGTTATATTCGGATTATCAATGTTCATGTAATTGTTTCTTTCGCATTGTATTATTAGTGCGTCGTGATTTAGTTAAGTTAAAAACACAACTTTGATGTAATGGATTGGATTTGGTCTCCAATTCTTAGCTTCTTGTGCTGAATGCAGATGGACTATCCGATGCTTCGATTTATGTTGAATAAAATTTTGATTTAGTTTTGAGGTGTATTTGCAACTAAATGTTCATTTGTACTTGTTGTGTGTTATAACTGTTAAATTTCTTTAATTACTGTTGTATTCGATCCCTGCCATTTTGAAAGTAGTCAATTCTAGACCATGTTTTTAATGTGGATATATTTTCTTATTTTGTGACTTGTGTGTTAATGAGCATAGTTATCAATCCCGGATAGCGGAGCGTAGCGGCCAACCCCCAAAAACGCTATAGCGGGATAGCGGGAGTGGTATGGCCGCTATTTGAATGTATAGACATATAAGATAAAAAATTTAAATACACATATGTAAATGCTAAAACATAACAAATTACTGAACAATGCAAACATACTCATAAAGTCATAATATATAATCATAATTCGTAAGTTATAGACTAATGCTGCAAACAAAATCAAGTACTTGTGCAGCAACCAAAATCAAGTCATAATGTGTGTGGACTAATGCAGCAAACAAAAGTAGACTAATGTCTAATGCTGCAAACAAAATCAAACTATATAGTCTGGATCTAATTCTAAGATTCTAATCATCTTCCAAATCTTCCAATGTTGCCTCATCATCATCTTCATCACTACTATACTTGTAGATCTCTTCCTCGGCCTCTTCAGTTTCTTCATCACTTTCTTCCTCTTCAACCTCTACAATTTCCTTTGCTTTTCCCTTTCTCCTAGAGCTTGAAGGTCTTGAAGAAGTAGCTTGTTCTTTTAACCTGGTTTGTCGCCTAGTGTATGTTAAAGGCTCACTAGCCCCAGCAACACTAGCAACAGTTCCCCAAGTTAAAGTATCATCTTCAAAAACTAACTCATCTTCACCATCTTCAGAATCAGCCCTCATTTCTCCCACCAATCATTCATTACTTTCATCAATGCCATCCAATAGAATGGGATCGAGCACATCACGAGCATCATAACGTTCCTTTAGAGCTTGGTTATACTTAATGTAAACCAAGTCTTGCAACTTTTGGTGGTCTAGCTTGTTTCTCTTCTTTGAATGAATCTATTTGATAAGTTAAAAATAATCAGCCAACAATTACTCACATAAAATCAGCCACTACAATTCTAATTCTAAGTAATTAACAATTACTAACATGCTCAAAAGTGCTCCAATTTCTCTAAAAAGATGAACTACAAGTTAGGCTCAACACCTTCACAGCAATTTTTTGCAAATATGGACAATGTGCTCCATAGCTCTTCCACCATTCAGCTGCAAATGGCATGCAATAACTTATTGGACAATAAAATGAATGGGCATGTAATTAAACTAAGCAAATGCACTTTTGCTTACCAGGAGCTTTTGTCTTCCTTTGCCTTTTAACAGAATCCAAACCAAACATGCCTCCAGCTCTTTTATATATTGACAACTCATCTAATGTTTTATCTTGCTCTTCATTTGTTCTACACAACCTCTCAATGCATTTGTAGAGGCCATCCAATACTTTCGGATTTGAATCAATCCTTGGATTGCTAAAGAATAACTCTGGGTTAAGATAATGGCCTGCTGCGTGCAATGGGTGATGAAGTTGGCACTCGCCGCACTCCCATCGTGTATCAATGATAGCAAAGATTTCTTTGTATTTATCTTCATCTCCTCCGAAAGCTATTTGAATAGCTTCCTTGGCCCTATCCATAGCTTCATATATATAATCCATTGCCGGCTTTTTTCATTATCTACAAGCCTAAGAACGTCTGAACGTGCACGAGAGGCCCCATTGCCTTAAGAGAAAAGACCACATCATTCCAAAAGCTGGGCATAAGTACAGTTTTTGTTGCTTGTTTTCCCTTGGCCTCTTTAGATGTCTTAGTTGTTGTCCAATCATCGGAAATGAACATCTTCCTCAAGTTGCTTTTCTGTTTATATAGCCTATGTAGTGTGAGGAAACATGTAGCAAATCTTGTGACTCCATGCCTAACCAATTCAGACTTGCTTGTGAACTTCCGCATTGTGTTCAAAGCCAAAGTATGGTTGTAAATGAAACCAACAAGAGCGACGCCTCTTTGTATTGCCCTTTTAATTCGAGCAATCTTTCCAATATCCTCTAGCATCAAGTCCACACAATGTGCAGCACATGGAGTCCAATATAGATTTGGATACTTGACCATTAACATTTTACCTAAGTGCAAATTAAATAAACATTGATCAGCAATAAACAACTTGAGAATTTGAATTAGGAAACTACATTAGTGTAGGTTAAGTTCTTACCAGCCATGACATAATTGCTTCCATTGTCAGTCACCACTTGTATGACATTACTCTCTCCAATCTCCTCCACAAAGCTGTCCAATAGCTCAAAAACCTTTGGACCGGTCTTCATGTACGAAGAACCATCAACACTCTTCACAAACATAAACCCCAATGGACAATTCACCAAGAAATTTATTAAGGTCCTGTTCTTCCTATCCGTCCAAGCATCCGACATAATGGAACATCCATACTTTGCCCTCTCTTCCTCATGCTCCTTCAATAGTCCCTTTGTATGCTCCATTTCATTTTTAACTCCCGGAACTCTAACCTCATGATAGCTTGGAGGCTTGAGATGTTTCCCATAGTTTCCAACCGCTTCAAGCATCTCCTTAAAGCTTTTTGAGCGCACAACATTAAAGGCTATTGAATTCCTACACAAGAAACGAGTTATGTATTAGAGATAGATTGCCCTTGCTTCTTTATCCCATTGCTCGTTTACTGCTGTTTGCCTTTGCTTCTTTGTTGTGGCTGTTTCTGAACTTATGAGAATAAGTAAATCCATTGGCCCTTTGATCGGTTTTGCTTTCTTGGCAGAAGGACCATCAATCTCAGCTCTCCTTTTTCCTGCTCGTATTTCAGAAATTCGGTGCACAGGTTCATCATCATCAAACTGCAATTCCTCACTATAACTCTGTTTTGCTGTTTTTTTCTGCTCAAGGGCATCCTTGAGAACGACCTTAACTTCAGTTGGGACCTTCTTACATGAACTAACATCACCCCGCAGTCCCATCTGGTGCCTTTTGGCTCTGGTAATCCCACCGGTGCTAGTGTGACTACAGAAATCACATGTCACAGTTTTTCGATCCTTGAGGTTCTTCAAACTGTTCCATTTCCAGGCTATATCAATGTTATCTCCAGAAGGCTTAACCAAACCACAAGAAGAGATTGAAGCTGGGACTTGTGGTGGAGTAGATGAAGCAGCCATGACTCAAAACAATAGCAGAGCACTATAGAACAACCGAAAAAACTGAGATGAAGGAGAGAACAGAAGAAACAGAGAAGGGAAAAGAAGGAAGAACAAAAAAACAGAGAGAAAACCTGTGTTGAAGAAAGAGGGTGGCCGGAACTATGAGTTGGCCGGAAAAGACGGCGGCGGCGAGTGGAAGAGCAAATGACGGCGCCGGTGAGTAAGACGATGGCAGTCCTCACGTTCGAAGAGAGACAGAGTTCGTGTATATTGGTTGAATTGAAACATGGGAGTAATATAAAGGAAAGAATCTACCCTAAATATTGAAAACCCGACAATACCCTAACTTATTACCGTTACATGCATAGTTGGGGAGGGTAAAGTTGGGTTTTAACCCATTCAACCAATAGCAGCCGCTAATGGCGCTTTTTGGCCGCGAAAACCCGCTATTCGGACACGTTTTGCGGCCGCGATCGCCGCTCCCAGAAACTGCTACGCGATGGAGGGCCAGTAGCGTGCCGAGACCGCTCCGCTCCGCGAACCCGCTATAGCGGCGCGATCGCCCGCTATTCACTACTCTAATAATGAGTATCCCAGTATGTAAGGAAAGGACCTCATTTTTATGGGATCTCCACTGTGAAAGATCCTACTTTCTCTAGGATTTAATATTTAGGATGTTTATAGATATTAGGCCAAAATTTTGCATTACAAGGCTGAACAAATATGAATTCTGTGTTGTTTTTTAAGGTGGAATGATTTATTCAAACATGAATAATGCCAATAATCCTATATACTTAACATAGATATGTCATGACTGTTCGCCTTCATTGATTTGAAGCTGCAGCTATGTCGCCACCTCTAATATGATTCTTTTACTCTTACTTTTTTTTATTTATTATTATTTTAAGAACTAAGATGATATGCATTCTCATTAACAATATTAGGATGGAACAGCTAAAAGAAAAGGGCCAGGGCAACCGAGTTATGGTGGAGGTGCCTTTTATACTACCGTAAGTGTACTCTTTCCTCTAACTCAGACCATTAACTTACATAACTTTATACTATCATATTTTGACAAACAAAAAAACAGATAGTGTTTAAGATTTCGTAATGTATCCTCTGTATTTGGATTGTGAAAGAGTGCAAGTGCATATTGACCGTAACAGGTCTTCATAATCTAAAGTTATAAGTATTCAAGTTTTGGTTTTTGTTTAACTTTTCCCTTTGTAAATAATCCAGAGCTTGATATATGCTTGATAAGTATCTGTTCCTTATAAACATATATATAAAAGAAAAATGAGGGGATGGAAAAGCTTTCTTCTTCGTGCCTTTCACGACTTCTGGGTATCGACCTTCTTCAATATCGTTCTTCTTTATTCTAGGTTCCTTCTTCGATATTATGTTTCTTTGTTGCGCTTATAATTTCTTTGGAGTGCTTGACTATATCTCTTATTTTTTTTACTTTGGTCAGCTAAAATTTTCAATAGAGGGACATCTGGTATTTAAGGTTTGGTTATTCTTGATCAGTTGTAATTTTATATCAAATGTGAAATTTTAATTCAATTGCTTGCGTTCTGATTGATTTGGTTGCTGCTCTTATTTCTTTATTCCTCTTTTTTATTTCTTATTCTGGGTGTTTGCTTTCCTATGTTTTTTATTGCACTTTCTTATTTCTATGTATTGCACTCCAATTGCTTTGTTATTTTTAATGTTATATGTTCTGGGTTTTTTTATGTTTTTTTGTTAATGCATATCTTAGCACATATGAATTTGGTTGGCTACTTCCGTCTTTTTTGTTAATTGACGACTTTTATTATTAATATTTTGTAACCATGTCTTTTGCAATTTTAGTAGCTTACTATTTCATATATTATCAATTTATTTGATAAGGTTTTAATATTTCAACAAGCTCTTAATGTGATGTAACTTGTAAGTCTTTTAAACAATGTTTATTCATCAATAACCATTAGTGTTTTTAACTACGTCTTTTGGTAAATGAATCTCAATGACCTTTCTTTTTATATTCATTATTTCATATTCTTCAGGTCAAAAGCTTGAGAGAAAACTGAAGGAGCAGGAATATATCTCTTTGAAGGATTTCTATGCTGAAATTCTTGAGCACGTGATGTTGCATGACAAGTAGAATAACAAGTTTGAGGTATGCCTTTACTTGTGATAATGTTTAATGCCCATCATCAATTAGTCTCTCTTAATATAGAATTCTTCATTGGGAAACTTTGTGGTAATGTTTAATGTATAAAATAGTGGATAGTGAGCACCAAGAAAATAAGTAAATATCAATGTTAGCACTAAGACTGCAATATACAAAAAAATTCTATTATTGTCCAAGAACTGATCCCAAATTGATAATGGGCATGACCTATGATTTATCAGTATTTAATATTGGTGGCAACAATGAGCCTCTAGCAGTGGCACTTTCCAATAATGGAGTTCCAGCATTAACCAACAATTGGCCTATTAACAATGTCACCGAGGCTCTCAACAGTATTGGACAAACTTCCAATTCTGCTTATGAAAAAAGTTTAGTGTCACATTCATGTGTTAATAATAGCTTTGGTGAAGTTTTTGGGAATGAGGTGGAGGACTCAAAAAGTGTCGAACCTGTTAGATATCTGGGGTTTAGATCTGCAAAAAGAAGGGAAGACAAATGAAAAGCGCAATCTCCAAGGCGTGTGAGGACACTAGACTTTAGGTTCGATTCGCCCCCACCAATCTCTATCTAGATTGGATGCAACAGGTGTTTACAGCGAATCCCCTTCAGAATACAATGGAGCAACCTTGGTTTGGTTTGCACACCCTAAACCAAGCGTATCGTCAATGGCAGTTTACAGAATAATAGTTTTCTCAACTCTCTCTGCGCACAAGGGAGAAAAGAAAGTGATTTGGAGTGGTGGAGACTTAACAATTTCGTCAAATCTTTCCTGCATGCATAGTGGTTCTATTTATAGATCAACTCATGCCACATGGTGAAGGGAAACAACCCTGTAAGGGTTTCAATAACGGTAAAATCTTAGTGTTAAGTAAAACTAACTTCCCAACATTAACACTAGTCAATCGTTGTCCTGGTGGTTGAAACTCACCCTTTCCGCCAAAGGGTACCAGGTTCGAGTCCTGTTAGTCTCACTGTTTCGTTTTATTTCCGTTTTGTGAATTAACGGTCATAAAAATAAACAGTTCAGATGTTGCAACTCGGATTCGAACCGTGTCCTCCTATCTAATGGCGAAGCGTTGCACCACTAGGCCAAGCAATGCCATGATGCAAATTATTAACCGTTATATGCATTTAACCATAAGATCATGCAACCTTCCAAACATATATTTTGGAAATCCCTCACAATCCCCCACCATTTTCAAAATAAACCCAAATCCCATTATTCCGGAAATCGCATGCTTTCAGACAAAGGTATCTCGGGGATTTGAACCTTTGCTTAGTAAGAAATGGGTTTCACTCGTCCCGAATAAAATGGTAGACAAGCTTTGAACCAAATATTCATTAGAAGGAGCGTGCATAACTTACACATGAAATCTCGATACCATTGAACGACGTGAAAGCCGACACATTTGATGAGGCCTTGTGTCTTGTATCCTTTTCATGAGAGCTTTAAGAGTCAAGCCCTTAACTCCACGAAGCGGCCCCACTTCACTCTCACATAGGTAGACTCTATCGGAAGTGCCCCCATAATTAAAGCACTTCAGCATATATATGCTATAGGTCCATTAAGAGCAAAAGCTCATCCTCCCTCCTATATTTCCTTATGGTCCAAGTACCTTTTAAACCTTGGGATGTATCTATTGTCAAGTACTTGCAATCACTCTAATAGTGTACTTTGGCCACATTGAACTCAAGACTTGATGCTACTCAAGTGTGAGTTGGGTTTCCACCATTGGTGATCATTTAGATGTGGGCTTGAGTCCCATCCCTAATGATGTCTTCAACACCATATCCCTTGTCAGTCCTTTCGTCAAAGGATCTGCAAGATTCCTCTTTGTTCTCACAGAGACTATGGATATTACTCCATTTGTAATTAATTCCTTTACATAGCTATGTCTTAGTCCAATGTGCCTGGACTTTCCATTATATACCTGGCAATATGCCTTTGATAGTGTTGACTGACTATCATAATGTATGGATACTGATGCCATTGGCTTTGGCCAAATTGGTATCTCATACAACAAATTTCTTAGCCATTCTGCCTCTTTACTACCTGCAGCTAATGCTACAAATTCTGCAGCCATGGTGGAGTCGGCAATGCATGTCTGTTTCTTGGAACCCCAAGAAACAGCACCTCCACCAAGTGTGAAGACCCAACCGCTTGTTGAAGCATGGTCTTCTGTATAAGTTACCCAACTGGCATCTGTGTATCCTTCCAATACCGTAGGATAACCATTATAGTTTAAACTATATCTCATTGTCCCCTTCAAGTATTTTAATACTCTTCGGACAGCATGCCAATGGTCTTTGCTTGGATTACATGTATACCTACTTAGTCTACCTACAGCATATGCAATGTCTGGTCGGGTACATGTCATGGCATACATCAAACATCCAATTACTTTTGAGTATTCAAGTTGTGCTACTGGACTACCTTTATTTGGTACTAAATTAGTGTTATGGTCAAATGGAGTAACAATATGTTGACAGTCAAAGTGATCAAATTTCTTCAATACCTTTTCTATATAGTGAGATTGGGATAAGCCTATATTCTCACCATCTTTGATTATTCTAATTCCTAGAATCACATCAGCTTCTCCTAAGTCTTTCATATCAAAACTTCTAGATAGGAAACTCTTAGTTTTTTCTACCTCATCTAGATCAGTACCAAAAATTAACATGTCATCTACATATAAACAAATCATGACTCCTTTTCCGTTATGGAATTTACTATAACGACACTTATCAGACTCATGTATTTTATATCCATTAGCTAAAACAACTTGATCAAACTTTTGATGCCATTGTTTAGGAGCTTGTTTTAGTCCATACAATGACTTATTCAATTTACACACCTTCTTTTCTTGACCTCTAAGCACATACCCTTCAGGTTGTGTCATATACACCTCTTCATCTAATTCCCCATTTAGGAATGCCGTTTTCACATCCATTTGATGAATGACAAACTTATAGATGGATGCAAGTGCCAATAGCACTCTAATTGAGACAATTCTTGCCACAGGTGCATATGTATCAAAATAGTCTATGCCCTCCTTTTGTGTAAAGCCCTTAGCAACTAGTCTTGCCTTAAACTTATCTATGGTTCCATCTACCTTCATTTTCCTTTTGAAAATCCATTTACAACCTATTGGTTTGGAACCAGGTGGGAGGTCTACTAATTTCCAGGTTTTATTCCCCATTATTGAATCCATTTCCTCTTGTATAGCCTCTTTCCAGAAAGCGGCATCTTGAGACTTTGTTGCCTCTTCAAATGTTTCTGGATCACTTTCAGTATTATAACAAATTGGTCCATAACTGTCTATGGACTCTCTTGTTCCTTCAACCAGGAACATGAAAAAGTCTGGTCCATATGTTTTCTCTTTCCTAGGTCTCTGACTTCTTCTAAGTTCTAAACCTTCCAAAATATCGTTATTAGATACATTGGTTTCCGGATTATGTGCATTACTATGAACATTATCCTTATGACTTGGTATTGAGTTAAACCTATCTTCTTGAAAGAATGCATCCCTTGACTCAATTACTGTATTTACAGGATATGAGTCATTAGATTCTGTAACCATGAATCTATATGCTTTGCTATTTTTAGCATAGCCTAGGAATACACATTCAATTCCCCTTTCACCTAATTTCTTCCTTTTTGGTTCAGGAACTTTCACTATCGCCCTACAACCCCAAACTTTGAGATAGTCGAGGTTAGGCTTTCTATTTTTCCAAAGCTCATATGGGGTTATCTTGTTCCTTTTGTTTGGAACTCTATTCAAGATATAACAAGCCGTCAACACGGCTTCTCCCCAATAACCTTTTGTTAGACCAGAATAGGATAACATGGCATTTATCATTTCTTCTAATACCCTATTTTTCCTTTCAGCTATACCGTTTTGTTGTGGAGAATAAGGTGCGGTTGTTTGATGAATTATTCCAGTAGACTCAAAGTAACTAGGATTATAGAACTCTCCTCCTCTATCACTCCTAAAGCATTTAATAAAGGTTTCATGTTGAAGTTCTACTTCTGTTTTAAATATCTTAAATTTGTCTAAGACTTCATCCTTTGAATGCATCAAATATACATGACAATACCTAGTACAATCATCTATAATGTCACAAAATATTTTTTACCACCTATGGTGGGCCAACCATGTAAATCACATACATCAGAATGAATTAAATCTAACACTTTAGAACTTCGTTCAACTCTAGGAAAAGGACGCCTAGTTATCTTAGTTAGCATACAAGTTGTACATACATCCGAAATTTTACTTGTTTTAGGAATTAAACATGAATTCATCATTTCATCCATTTTCCTAAAATTAACATGTCCCAAACGAATATGCCATAAATCACACGAATCAACGATATAAGCAGAAACAAATCCATTATTATTAATAATATTGAGTTTGAACATATTCTCACTAAGGTATCCCTTCCCTACAAACTTTCCTCCTTTGGAGAGAATAAACTTATCTCCCTCAAATACACATTTAAACCCGTACTTGTTAAGTAATGGTACAAAAATTAAATTCTTCCTAACATCTGGTACATAATAAACATCAGTGAGGGTGAGCGTCTTTCCCGAAGTGAACTCTAGTTCTACTGTCCCTTTGCCTTTGACTTGGGCAGTTGATGCATTTCCCATGTAAAGAACGGTTCCATCTTCTTCATAAATTGTTTTGAAGAGATCCTTGTCTTTACATACATGGCGAGTAGCACCGGAGTCAATCCACCATGATCCAACATCTTCTATCATGTTGATTTCGGAAATAACCGCAACAAGATTGTCCTTAGTTGCACTAGATTCCTTTCCTTTATTGCTCTTCTTCAAGAGGCGACAATTCCTCTTGAAATGTCCCGGTTTACCACAATGGAAACAACCACCTTTCTTTTTCTTGCTTTGATAGTCATTCCCATTGTTGTTTTCCTGAGATTTTCCAATATCTCGATTCCTCTTCTTTGAGGACTTACCAGATTTCCCTTCCTCCATTACATGTACTTTCTCATGAACATTTTGTTCTCTAGTATCATCTTGTTTGCGATACTCTTCTTCTAAGCGAAGGTGATTACCCAATTGTTCAAGAGAAATGTCATCCTTCCGATGTTTTAGACTCCTTTTAAAGTCTTTCCATGAAGGAGGAAGTTTATCAATGATTGAGGAGACAATTATGGTTTCATCCATATGCATCTTGTGTTGTTTGTAATTGTTGAGAATACGTTCAATCTCATTCATTTGTTCCATAACTGGCCTACCATCAGACATTCTATAATTATTAAATCTACTAACAAGGAATTTCTTACTTGTTGCGTCCTCCGTCATGTATCTCGCCTCAAGCTTTTCCCATAATTCCTTGGCCGATCCAGTACTCTGATATACATCGAACAATGCGTCACACATCCCATTCAGAATATGCCCCATGCAGATGTAATCATCATTATCCCACTTGCTTTTCTCACGGGTTTCATTGATGGTTTCATCTTCTCTATCTTCTGGTCTTGGTGAGTTCAACACATACACCACCTTCAAAGTAGTGAGAAGGAAGTGCATCTTCTTTTGCCAACGGATAAAGTTTCCCCCTTCGAACCTTTCTAGTTTCACAATGTCAGATGTCATCTGCTTCAAAGTTGCGGCCATTTTTTATGAAAATCGAACCTAAAGATTGTTAGATATCTGGGGTTTAGATTTGCAAAAAGAAGGGAAGACAAAAGAAAAGCGCAATCTCCAAGGCGTGTGAGGACACTAGACTTTAGGTTCGATTCGCCCCCACCAATCTCTATCTAGATTGGATGCAACAGGTGTTTACAGCGAATTCCCTTCAGAATACAATGGAGCAACCTTGGTTTGGTTTGCACACCCTAAACCAAGCGTATCGTCAATGGCAGTTTACAGAATAATAGTTTTCTCAACTCTCTCTGCGCACAAGGGAGAAAAGAAAGTGATTTGGAGTGGTGGAGACTTAACAATTTCGTCAAATCTTTCCTGCATGCATAGTGGTTCTATTTATAGATCAACTCATGCCACTTGGTGAAGGGAAACAACCCTGTAAGGGTTTCAATAACGGTAAAATCTTAGTGTTAAGTAAAACTAACTTCCCAACGTTAACACTAGTCAATCGTTGTCCTGGTGGTTGAAGCTCACCCTTTCTGCCAAAGGGTACCAGGTTCGAGTCCTGTTAGTCTCACTGTTTCGTTTTATTTCCGTTTTGTGAATTAACGGTCATAAAAATAAACAGTTCAGATGTTGCAACTCGGATTCGAACCGTGGCCACCTATCTAATGGCGAAGCGTTGCACCACTAGGCCAAGCAATGCCATGATGCAAATTATTAACCGTTATATGCATTTAACCATAAGATCATGCAACCTTCCAAACATATATTTTGGAAATTCCTCACAGAACCGTGTTGCAGCCCCTTATGCTTTGCATCATGGACAAGCCTTGCTCCTGAGGAGTTCACTATTGCAGCCCAATTATATGCCAAGCCTGACCAGTGTTGCTGTGCAAGATGTAACTCCTATGCCAATTTCTGGCGTGGATCAACAAAACCAACTGAGAGGTTTTCAATATTATAATGACAATAGGGTCAATAAACAAATGGGAATGCTGACAGGGGGTCAAGGAACTGAAGCCAATGTTGAGAGTATTTACTTTGATGGGCATGGACAAAGGAGGGGAATTAGCCAAAGGGGTAGAACAGGATAGGCACAAGAGGACAATGGAGTTGGAATCCCTGTTTAGAATATTATTGCAACTAATACTGATCATGCAATGGCACACAACAGAGTAATGAGCCAAATAGCAGATGTTCAGCATCTTTTTTTATCATCCTCTTGGACATGGCAGAATTAAGAAAGACCATATTTTTCAACAACATGAGGTACACTTGCATCCTTTATCTCTTTCTACTGACTTTTAACAGTAAGGTTTGTTTATATTTTCAGAAAACACATTGCTTATGAATTGAAATTCGGAAATGAATGGAAGTCTACTGATTAAAGAAAGTCTACTTAAAGTTATATTTAATTTTTTAACCAATTGGTAGTAGAAGCAATATAGAAGTGTAATGCTAATTTCATAAAAGGATGGGTTATTCTTAGTTTTTGTATCCAATTAATGGAAAACCATTCACGTCAAAAAAGATGACATTGTAGATGAAATTACTGTAAGTGTATATTGTTATCTGCATTTGATATCGTCATTTGATTTGATTTTCAAGAAAAAAAATTCTAAGAAAAAGGTAGCAACTAAGACTGAAATAACCAACATCCTAAAGTATTAGTTAATTCTTAAAAGCCTGGCACTTTGTGTAGCCTATAAACTCTTTTCGACCTACAACTTTCATTCATTAATCTTAAATGATAGGATGGTGCTATTAAAAACTTGAGTTTCTGTGCGTTTTTAATTTTTTTAAAGAATTTGAATACTTTAAAAACAAAGAAATTAGCTCATTAAACTTTACTTTCAACAAATACAAAGGTGGTGCATACATACGCTGAGTTCTGTAGCACCACCACCTTAATGATATTACTTGCATGTGCAATTTACAACATCAAGGACTGAGTGAGGGTTTTGGTTTCCAACATTTTACTTATATGTGACAATGAAGAACAAGTCTCCAATATCACTTCAAATATTGTTTACAAAGAGGTCTTTTAGAATTTACAATAGGTAATTCATGCTTAATTTATTATATGTTTTGGGTTCCATTTTCTTGATTCAATAAAATTTACAAAACATTCAAATGTGCGCAAATGTGCGCATTAAAGACAAAATATATCAGTTTTGTAAACTTATTTGCCTTCAAAATTTGGACCTTGTTTCATTTATGACATTTCTTTCTAATGCTTTCTTTTTTCAATGTTTAAAATATTCTATCTCTAGGGCCATGAAATGCATCAGACATTCGACAACATCAATAAAAAGATTTTTCCCCCCTAATTGAAAGTTGAGACTGAAATAATTTATGCTAGGGCGTGAACTTAAGAAATGATTGCATAAGTTTATTATATTAAACATGGCATCAAATGTGGCATTGAAGATAGTTAGTGATCTGCCAAATTCAGTATTGCAATCTCATGTATTGGATCTTTCCTGTTGTCTGTCATCCTGGCTATCTTCACGTCAGATAGATGTTGCAATACCTTGTGCATCTGCTTTGAATTTGTTAATATCAAAATTGGGTGCTACAAGTGAAATGGCAGTCATGGAAGGAATAAAAGAAACAAAGACTGCCATTTGTGTTGTTGGAAATATAAAAGGTTTTACCCGAGGTTTGAAGAAAATGGAATATTTCGAAGAAATGGTTTCACTTTTCAGCACAATACTGTGGCAGTGGCCTCCATCTACGCTCCCCATTTGGAATGATGTTAATCTTATGAAAGCTTTAGCAAACATGCATACAAGGACAAATAGTTCTATTAAAGTTGTTCTTTAAAAGTTGTACACATCTTTATCTGAAGGCTTTGACAAAGAAAACTGTAGTTTTACATTTGATTTAGACCCTGTTTCATATTTACTAAAATTTTGACTTACTGATACATTCAGGATCACATTGACAGTGCTTACTGCTACATTGGGAATCATTGGTTGACTCCTTGGAACATATTCTTCTGTGTTAAATATTGCTTTGGAGCTTTATGTCTACTTTTTATGACAATTATGAATTTAGATTGTTTCAATTCAATAAATAGTTTGGACAATTTATGTCATTTCTTTCTAAAGAGGTTGTACATTATTGTAGGTGTAAAATTGTTTGTATATCAGGTTTGTTTTGTTTCACTATTTTCCTTCATTTAAAGTGTTGCGCCATTGAGTTTGTTTGGTAAAACTTTCTACTATAATATAAGGATCTCTACTCTCTAACCCCTTTTTGTGACTAATTTAAATGTAAGATTAGCAAGTTTTAAAATAAATACTGTAGTTAATAGATTATCTTCTTGCTGTAGTTTGACGTTAAAGATTAGTTGTGGAGAAATTCCATGTTTATATGCTTGAATGGTAGACAACGGGAGCGGATCGTCTGACTTAGTGGCGGGAACTGCACCCTGCCGTTCCCTCATTATGGTCCGTTGACCAGAGGGTGCCACGTGTCTCAGACTTTGTTTTTTTTTTTTTTTTTAATTTTTAAAAAAACAAATTAAAAACAGAAAAAACTAAGCCAGTAATGAACCCCTAAAAATGGTAAACCCTCCTCTGTTACTAAACTCACTCAACCACCGCAAACGGGTCTGCCCCACCGTCACATTGCCGTTCGTCCGCCGCCTTGGCTCCATCGCCGCTGCGTTCGTCACCGCAAACGGGTCTTCCCCACCGCCATCAGGTCTGTCGTCGCCGCCCCTGCGTATGAAGATTATCGAATCTGCTCGCGCTGGAAGCTCCCTCGCTGCCGTCCCTCGCCGCAAACAGGGCATGGTGGTGTTGACCCTCTTTCCTCTAGTGTTCACAAGGTCAATTTCATCCCTCTCCTCCTTAATCCTTGATTTCTTTCATTTTTCATTAATTCATCCCTCCCCTCCTTAATGCATATTGAAATTCACAATAACTGTGGAAATGAACATTATGCTGGCCCTTTGAAATTTGCTATTGAAATTCACAATACTAAGAATTCACAATATTGACATGAACATTGATGCATATTGAAATTCACAATACTGAGAATTTTTCTGAACATTGTGCTTCGAAAATTTCATGATTGTAGAAAATTTCATGTTTATATGATTGTAGGAAAGATGAAGTTAATCTACTGCTACAGTGCTATGCTAGCAAAGACGAGTGAACAAGTTGCTGTAAACATGATTTTGCTGCTGGAAAATTGAGCTGAACTGTTTCTTGTTGTCTTTATGGTCCAAAAGTTTGATTATTTTCTTGGTTCCTTTTGCACTGTTAAAATATGTAATTATATGGACTTGTCTGGGTGGGCATGAATGTACAACTCTTGTACTCGTGCTTAGTGTAATCTGAATCCATAAATAAAATAGTTGAGAGCCTAACAACTGAAGTTAGTGCATACCCTCTTTTTCACGATTCTCCCTTGCTTTCTTTTCACTTTCTGTTATTGACACTCCCCTAATTTTCCTGAAGTTATTGACACTAATTTTGCTAACAAATAGATATGCAGCATAAGAAATTGTAATCTTCTTTGGAATCTTCTTTATTTTAGCACCATTCTTCAAGTCAACTTCGAAGTCAATGTTGTGATTATGATCAACAGCCTCTTTTTCATTGTCCAGCTCATCATTCTTCTTATAATTGCCATTCTTCCCATTTCAGGCATCTAATATTTAGTCCACAAAGAGATGTTGAATTTTTTTGAATTAGTACACGATCTGCAGGGGCTGAATTAGGGGTGGAGGTGTGGTGGTTGGGGGTGGGGTGTGAAGAAGAAGAAGGGGAAGAGTGTGATGGAGAGGTGGGAGAAGAAGATTCAAAAAAATTCAACATCTCTTTGTGATTTTCTTTCTTTTTCAGGTACAGGGCAGCTTGCAAAAATATTGTTATCATGCTAATTGGCAACAAGTGTGATCTGGCTAGTCTTAGAAGCAGTGCCAACAGATGATGCAGATGAGTTTGCACAAAGAGACAATGTAAAAGCACAAAATGTAAAAACACAGCATGTGCATAATGTAAAAGCACAGACTGATGTTTTGGGGTCAATGTTGTAAAAGTTCTTTTGTTCTGTTATGTTGTTGTTGCCATAGACTGATGTTTTGTGGTCAGTGTAATAGGGAGACGGGTCTATGTTGTTAAGGTTTTAAGTTCCATTTTGAAATGACAATATAATGTCTTGAAATCATGTACATCTATTAATGAAAATCGATTTATTGATATTGTGCATTGTGACATTTCTATTACTTCTTGCAAGCTGCCTTTGCTAAATTAAAGTGAGTGGCTATAACAAAGATGTTTAACAGCAAGCTATAAGTAACTTTAAGTAATAAGTAACAACTTCAATTATAGTATTGTACCAAAAAAATGCACCAATACACCAAGATATAATATCTTTGACAACAACTTCTTGCAAGTTGTATTGTACCACAAAAATACACCAATACAGGTATAAGTAACTTCAATGTCGATCAGGGGCTGAAGACATGATATCTAATGTTGCAGTGTCTGTATCATTAAAGGGCCCCTACATAATAACGCAAACTAATTAACTTCATAACAAGTAAACAAGTACGGATAATCTTTTTATTTTTTAATTTTAAAGACAAATGACATTACCATCAAAAGTTCAGTAAAACTAAATTGATCATGCTGTGTTTGAGGAGGCTCGTACGTTGGAGGTGCCGAACAAGATATCCCATCGGGATGATGACTTGTTAATTCTTGTTCCTAAAATGATTACATAAAGTTAAAACAAGTGATAGTAAAAGTAAGTAGGGAATATTCTTCTCTGATATACATATCGACATAAATACCTGAGATGCATGACTGTGTGGTTGTCCTCTAGGTGGAGCTCTCTTTCTTCTACCGTTCTGATGCTCAACCCAACTCTTCAATTGCTTACGCCCCTTTAAGCCAGCCTATTACTTGAATCCCTTAGGTTGCATAACATCATCACTCACAAATGTTTGGTTCTCACTATTATGATTGTCAATGTTTTTGGCTTGTAAACGAAGTTCCATTATTTGCTTACACATGACATCTACACCGTTATCTACAATCTTGTGGTGTTCTTCACAAGTCGACACCTCAGCCGCCAATCTAATGAATTTAGAGACAACTTGTCTAAATCACCGTGTGCTAGATAGTTTTGGATCTCCTTCAACCTCCTTTCCCCTCACATCTTGCACAACGCCGTGACGAGCTTCTCTTGTCCACCTTTTTAAAATATACTTCTCAGGAATAACCTTAACATCATTCGCTTCAAACACTTTCAGTGCATGTGAACAAAGTACGCCAAATGTCTCAAACTTTCTACAACTACAAGATATGGAAGTTGAAGCACGATCAAATGATAATCTCCAATATCCTTCATGGTTGACCATAGTGATGACATATTGACATAAAGAGCGAGACTCGTTTCTCTCTGATATGCATAACGCTAAGAATAGCTTAAACTCGTTCTGGAACAAATCAAATACAGTGTGTGTATACACTTTTGCCATTTGTATCAATATTGGTGACAACTCATATCTTAGCATTGCAAGTTTATGGAGAGACTCATACTCACAAGTCAACTCGTTGCCTCTCTTCTCCTCAACCACGCGCTCAAAGTGTCTGAAGAATTGGATAATATCCACATTCGGTTTCATACAAGAGTTGAAGTTAGAATTCAAACTTTCACTAAGTTGGGTACTTTGGATCCCAAGTGTGAATGCTTCTTTCATATAACATGAAGCCCATTTTTCTTTTATAGCATAAACTGATTTGATCCAGTTATTTTCATGAACATTATAGCGGTTGATCAAGTTGGTCTAAGCTTTCTCAAAATCTGCTTGAATGTCAAAGTCATACATGCATTTCTTGAAATCTCTTACAAAATAACTTCCTCCCTTCATCAAGTTTCCAAGGTGTTTAATTCCGTTCTGCAATAAGTGCCAGGTGCATAAACCATGGCGAGTCTCAGGCATCACTTCAGCAAGTCCCCTGGCCATTGCCTGATCTTGGTCAGTAAAGATAGTCCTCGGTTTTTTATGGTTGTGTGCTTGTAAGAACGTCTCAAACAACCATTTAAATGATTCAATTGTCTCGTCATACAATAGTGTTGCACCAAAAATGACCGAACCCCTATAGTGGTTGAAACCAAAAACAGAGCAAGTGGCCTATTAGCACGGTTGGTACAATATGTAGTATCCAATGACATAACGTCACCAAAATACCCGTAATCCAACACCATATTTGCATCACACCAAAACACATTTGTGATTTGTTCTTCTATATCCATCTGGTATGCATGGAAGAAAGACGGATTCTCCAACAATTGCTGCTAAAACTATTGTGAAAGACATCCATCCTCGCCGTACACCATACTTCTTTGTCTTCTTGCCTTGAGGCAATTTTTTACATCCAACCGTGTATATCCAATATTAGCTCTATGTCCAGCATGTGTGCTGATAAGTTGAAATGTTGACTTCTGCTTTAATCCAGAGTCATCAGCCAGATCAATCTCATATACTTGGACTTTAGTTATCTTTCTATGTGGTGCAAGCATATGTGTTGTCTCTGGAAGTTGCAGCGGGTGATTATGGTCATCAACAAATTCATGAATGACAAACTTTCCATTCTTTAATATAACTGAAATCCTTGCTTTGCAATCAGTTCTAGTCTCGGCTCTGTGGTTGTTAACAAAAGCATCTCTTTTGTCTGTCGTTCGTAGTCCTTCCTTGCAACAAACAAACCTACACGATGATATAGTACCATCTGTCTTACTCTTGTTCACATAACGTTTTCTAACTCCAAAGCCAACTTGTGCACTATATACTAGCCAAAATTGATAAGTCGCCTCTACATTGTCAAACTCCATACCAACCCTCGGCTTCCAATCAACATTTGAGGATGTCATGTTTGATTAAACTCGCCAAATTCAGGAACTTGAAAAATGCATAAAAATTAAATAATATATTCAATTATTCAAAGGACTTTATAATTAAAAACAATGGAACATTAATGTCTTTACAAACTAATTTTTACAAAATGCATTTATACAAACCCGTGTGAATAACAAGTGTGGGGTATTGAATGAAACAGTAATGAAAATTCATTTATACAAACCCCTGATGGAACAGTAATGAAACATATCCAAACTCATTCATACAAAACCTAAAACTCACTAATGGAAGTAATGTTTTATAATCAGTAAAGCAACATTTTTTTTTATTTTTTTAGAATACCTCACCTCTACGGCGGTCGGAGACGTGGTGGCGGCGACGGCGACGGGATGGTGGCGGCAACAAGGGAGAGTTACTGTGCACGGTGGTATGGAGTATATATATGGTATTTAATTGCTTTATATTTTTAATTTGTTTTTTTTTAAAAAAAAAACAAAGTCTGAGACACATGGCACCCTTTGGTCCGTTGGATTGATCCAACGGACCACAATGAGGGAACGGCAGTGTGCGGTTCCGCCACTAAGTCAGACGATCTGCTCTCGATAGTCAACATATAAAGTTTTAAAACTTTAAATTATGTGAGTGTTTTCAAATTAAAAACTCCCAACACAAAACACTCCTTAAATTTGTTATTTTCTACAATTAAAACAAACATTCCAAACAAAATATTTTAAACCCATATAATACGTTCGTGTATCGTACGAGTACAAGATCTAGTAAATATAGAACGATGGTCTTTTATCTAATGTGGCAAGGCAAATAGAAATCCTCTTCTTTTAATATAGAGGAAGTGTGAATCCGGGGAAGACTTCGGATTAGGGGACATCATCCCTCTTCTAGCTGGTCATGGATGTTGGTTTTGGGTTGTGACAATTACTTAGTTGATTAGACTGAATTAGTTTAAATATTGTTTGATTTGTGGATTATTTTACCATATCTAAGATCATGCAAGTATGACCAATAACGGATTATTCGAGTGGTAAGCATCTCGACTCCATAAGGAAGAGAACATAAGTTCAAATCCTGGTGCCAGACACTATAATTTGGAGGTTGCGAAAACCAATGGTTAATTCTATACTCTAAGCAGCTGACCAATGATTAGTCTCATAGCCGGTCTAAAGGGCCGAAACTTGTGGAGATACCTGAGATGCGACTAATGAGTCAAAGCCCTAATTACGGTGTTTCAAAAAAAAAAAATCATGCAAGTATGGTCTGTTACAAACCCCAACCATTAAACACACAAAAAAAGAGTTAAGTATGTATTTGATCCCCTATAAAATTGGTAAAATTTGATTTTGGTACCTACAAAATTTTTATTTCTTTTTTAGTCCCTCATCAGGGATTAAAAACACAACTTTTATATTTTTTAGGGATTAAAAACGAATTAAATTTTTATAGAGACCAAAGTCAAAATTTACCAATTTTATAGGGATGAAAAACATACTTAACCCAAAAAAAAAAAAAAAAATAACAGTAACTCATTGACAAAGAATTAAATCAATCATTTACTGTAACAGAATCAAGAGTTAACGCGCGTCCTAATGCTAGCAATATGGTATCTATTCGCTGGTGGGAGTCAAACACAACTAGATTCATAGATAAAAGGACAAACATGGAATCAATACAAACAAAACTGAAGAAAGAAAAGTAGAAAATAAAACCCAGGATCTCTTCAATGGAATGTCTCATTTCTCTTTGATCTTGCCTTGAACCCTTACCACCAATACACGGTCTTCAATCTCTCCCTTCTTCATCAGTACATTGGTAAATCTTGAACAAAATTCCTATCTTCTAAAGCGCTGAGGAAAATCAGGACCTGCCGCTGCTTAATCCATGGTCCAGAGGAAAATGACCATGTAAAGTGCTTCGAGCACTTATACTTTAGTGTAATTTGATCACAAAACATTTTAAATAACTTCACATTGGACGAACACTAATATGTACCACAGCCAAAAGAAAAGCTTTAATAAGAAGGAATGAAAAAGCCTTGGTTAGGCTCCATTAGAGCATCTCCAATATACCAGAACTCTTAAGAATTTAAAATGGATCTCACAATTGACATCACAACAAAAATATATAAACTATGTTTTAACATATAAAAACCATATGAACGATTACTACACTTGACATCCAACTCATTCACACCGATAGTGAAATAAAATAAGAACGAGTTATTAGCTCTAAGAAAACAGCTTTGGAGTTGGCCTTAATTAGTATATGAGATTGTTGACGAAATACAATGCATTGCTATTCATCCTTGCCGCATTCAAAACAGTCTTTCTGATTTTGTGCCTAATAGTGGCGTGCACGTTCATATCATCAAATTCATCTGAGCACGTTTGATCATTGGTGATAGAAGAACTCACCCAAGTCTTAATGTTGCTAATCTGAAATTCTTTATCAATACCATCCAAATGTCCCATGGCATCAAGAGAATCCTGAAGCTGACCTATCGAGTACTTGACATTGTCAAAGCAGTCTTGTACAACTTGTTTTTCAATGTCTGTCGTCAAATTATTTTTCTTCAGAATCTCTGATATGGTGGAATATGCACTACGAGCTGCCTTTAAGGCTAGGGAGAGGGATATATTGCAGAGCTTCATAGGATCTGCTTCAATTTTAGAAGCATAAGGAGATAAAGATTGGTAGCATATTGACGGATATGTGGTTGAATTGCAGGAGGTTTTAATGTAGGTTCTGAAGGTTTGGATGGAATTTGAGGGAATGGCAGTGTTTCCCTTTTTGGTTTGGGTGGAATTTGTAGAGATTGTAGAATTCATGCATGCTGAAGTACTGATGCTAGATGTAGTTAGAAGGATGAAGATAAGGATTGTAAGAACCTGGTGTGAAGATGTCCTTGCAAAAGTGTTGGTTTCCATATCTAGATCTCAGCTCTTTCACGTTTCTTCTATGTGTTAATGTCCTCTAAACCACTTCAATTTCGTGATTTATAGGAAAACCCTCACGTGGTTTTATGTATTCTGTCAAATATTTTAAGCCAACGTTCCTCCCTCATCTTTGAGATATAATGAATGGAAGTTAAGAAAAGGAGGTAGCTATATTTTTTTTTTTCCTACTTATGCAAGGAGTGTTTCAGGTTGATTACCGAGACTAATTTCATTCGAGGGATTTGAAGGCACCCAAGGTGAAATGTTCCTTCCTAATTAGATATTTTTCATACACAAGAGTTAGACGTCGAACCCTTACCACTTGCTTAAAGTACCCGAACACGTCGCCACTAGAGCCAATAAAGGACCAAGCTATATGTGTAGTTAGTTCATTTTTATGCGTGCAAATATCTAAGTAATATCAACTAAATGTTAATGCAACTGAAAACTAATTTTAAGTTTGTTCACCAGTTAAGGAACAAACATTAAATTTAAATTTAAAATAGAGAGAATAAAACTCTTCTAATAAGCTCTATCTCAACCTTCCCTCTACTCCTCTCTTCCTTCTTCCTAATCCATCGGAAGGGGGTGGTTTTGGACTATTTTTTGTTTGGAATCATCCCTCTACATCGTTTTTCTGTCCTTTTATCTAAATAAGTGATTTTTTCTCATAGATTTGGTTTTTCTTTCGTGTTTTTTCGTGATTTCGTCGTCTAAGTACGGCGTTATTTTGTTTGTCATCTTGATGTGGTGTTGTTTGGTTTTTCGTCTTGGTGCGGTGTTCGTTTGGTTCAGATTAGCAAATCAGCTTCGATTCATTACAGATTAAATCAAGACTGAGGCGTCAACGTTATAAATCCAGAGGCATGGGTATTCCGGTCACTTTGATTTTGTCACATTTGTAAGCATTTTCCCGTGTTATGCTATTAGCCTGGGTGCTGTGAATTTGTTCGCAGATTCATCCTTTTCGATTTTTAGTGATGTTGAATTTGTATTGATTTCGATTTATTTTACAATTTGAATGAATTAATATTTTTTTTAGTAAAAAAAAATTGTTTAGCATTTAATATTCCTAATAATATATTGAAAAATTTTTATAATAAAATTCACTGAACTAGTAAAGAGCTATCATGTGACGCATTATTTTCTTTTAAAACATTATATCATGTTAATAGTCACTACTCATAATTGAATAATCAAAACAATACATATGAATAGTAAGAAGTAAAAATCTTTAAAAGTTACAGATATTACTTTTGGTTCCGTCTTTGTGCCTGCATCGTATTGGAATCATTTATAAGTCTGTGGAATTGTTAAGTATCATGGATTTGACAAAATTGGATATTTCTAGATTATATGATGTCACAATTTTTCTTTTGTCGGATTGATGTTCTAACTCCCTCAGTGTATAAATTAGTGCCATAAGCTCTAGTTCCTGCCAATTTTGTATAAGGGTTGGCTCCTGTACTCCATTAATAATACTAGGTTATTCGATGAAAAAAAATACAAATGATTACAGAAAAGATAACATGTTATACATCTTAATTAAATTTTAGTTGGTGATTATTTTATTATAAAAAGGTGTATATAGTTTTAAAAACGAAGCATAAATATAATATAAAAAATGAAATAAGATCCTTAATATTCTATTCATAATCCTCGTATTTATACTTTGTTGTCGATGTCAAAATAATTAACTGAATTAACAAGCATGTTATAAGTTTTCCGTCGAAAAGAAAGCATGTTATGTGTTAAACTACGTGTAGTTTTTTTTTCAATGAAATTGCGCAATGTCATCACTCAGTTTAACTGATATAGAGATTAATGTTATGTATTAAAGGAACTAGGATTTTGACAGATTAATGAAAAATATATTTAAATTTGAATTATTGGATGAAATAAAATAATAAGAATCACTTTTCTATCTAAAATCAACAAACATATTTTATCAAAAATTATGACAAAATAATTATGAGTGTATTTTACATTTTTCTTCATGTGTTGTGTTGATGTGAGATCTGCACCCGGCATTTGAGTGGGACAGATATACTTCATTCGTTTACATAACATGCCATTAACATAACTCATAGCATTAAAAGTCAAGAACCTCAATGAACGTGCAGGCATTTCACGTTGACATGCGTGAAACATTGCTGGAAGACACATGGCAGCAATTGAGGTTGACGTTGTGCACCTCATGAAGAGACATTTAAGTATTATAGTGCGAGTTCTTTGTCAACTCCTTTTTAAATCCATGCCTTAAACAAGTAATTTAATGTAGGTTTAATTAATCTATACGCCTTGGGAAATATTTAAGAATTTTTAAATATGTCTCTATATTTTAAAAGATTGAAATTGGATTTTTGAACACAAAAAATTTGTAATTAAGTTCAACACAGAAAATTTGTAATTAAACAAATGAAGAGTAGATGGATCACTTAACAGGAATTTAACGAAACCCTATAAAAAACGTGTATATATAAGGGACCCACTTACAAGTTTTCTATGTGTTCAGGGACTCAATTGTAAACTTTTAAAGTATACGGACCTGTTTGAAAATTTCTAAATAGTTCAGGGACCTGCAAATTAATTAACCTTTAATCTAAAATGATAATTACAAAAATATGTGTGAAATATGTGAGGAGTTTCTAAAATGTATCTAGTGTCGGAAACCCTTTTAACATATGTTGAAAAAGGATTTTAACGTCGGTTATAGAGGTGACACTAATAGAGCAGACGTTAAAAGTGTGTCTTTTAACGTCGATTTCCAACTGACGTAAAAAAATTTACTTTTAACGTCGGTTAAACATAACATCAGATGTTAAAAGTCATATTTTTAACGTCCCATGCTATGACAACAGAGGTGAAAAGTATTACTTTTAACGTCAGTTGTTGAAAGCAACCGACGTTAAAAGTATTCCATTGCTTTCAACAACATAAGTTAAAAGTATCTTTTCACGTCGGTTGGTTATTTAACTGACGTTAAAAGTAAATTTTTTTGTTAAAATTTTTGTTTTATAGTGAATCCCTTCCCAGCTCCCAGAAGAATTCTACAAATACACTATTTAATAAATCTAGACTTTTCAACATTACTCAAAGAAATCCAAAATCCAGAATTCAACATGCAGAATTCTATATAAGTAGCCACAATTCAATATGCAGAATTCTATATATATATATATATATATATATATATCATACTTAAAAAAGAAGGTTGCAAAGCGTTCCCTCATGTCTGTGAATTCCTAATTAGTGAGGCTAGATTGATTGTTGAAATCCTGCACAAGTTCAAATAAACTCAACATTAAATTAAGTCATCAACAAAAACAAAATATAATTAATATTAACTTGTCAAAAATATATTAATTATCTGCTTTCATCCGTCAGTAATACCCGCAGAGATAATGGTCAACATATAGCTCATCACATAATATGCACACTCCCAACTGCCTTTTTGATGACGAGACTACAAATGAATATGAAATTGATCAATATCAATTAGTAAATGTATAAATGTAGTAAAAATAATAATTACTATTTAATAAACTACTTACCTTTGGGACAATCCAATCATGGTTTCTTTTTGACCTGGCAGTCCTACTTTTCCCATTCGCGCAAACTAGGCTACATGCAATCATAGCTCTATGATAAAAAAAAAAAATATTCATGTCAATTACATGTTCATGTAATAAAATAAAAGCAAATGTTATAAATTATATTAAATTAAAGTTTACATACGTATCGATTGCGTTCTTCACCTCCTTCACCGGCTCAAGGTGCAACAAGCATAAGAAGACGACAGTATGTTGGCTAGGAATAAGTAGGTGTTGGGGTAAGTCCTAATGGCCAATCTATTTTGAATAGATAATCATTTGTATCGTGACTTTGATCATATATTTGATATATGTACAAGACATTTATTTATTATATTATATTTGATGATCATATTTATAGCATAATAAAGTCCTTAGAATATGTAATTCATTTAATGGAACGTCAAGTATGACTTGATGGTGAGATGCCATTAAATTATATAACACTATTCTTAAATATCCATAGTCAAGTATTATTATTAATAAGGACAATAATAATACATTGAGATTATTATGTGAGTGTACTGATGACCACATCTCACGGGTTATAGATATAAGATATCAAGTCTTCACATAGGTATAAATATTAGTGGAATATTTATACTGGAGTGACCCGCTATGAGAACGCTGCATAATAGTTATGTAAGTGTCATGAGCGATTCTCATGGTGACCATAGTGAAGTAGTCCTTCGACTTCAAGTCACTACGATTCCTAACATATGTAATTGTAGGCTTTAATTCTATTAAACGTTGTCTGTAACAGGACAACTATAAAGATAGTTATTGGGCTTGCAATGAAACATGTTGAGGAATGTGAGTGATGTAGATAGGATTCGTCTCTCCTACATAACAGGGGTAATGTCTATAGGTGTAACACCCCAATTTTCATTGCTTTTTAAGATCGGTAATTTATATAAATAAATTTATATTTTACCCCAGATTTAGAAAATGATATTGAATAAACCAAGATCATATTTATACTATACATTTTTGTAAAAAGTTATGGTTAAATTTTGGGTTTAAAATTCAGATGGAACCAGGTCTACGTTTTCACTGACAGTAAGATTTTACTGATCAGAAAACCTAATTTTGACTCGAGAACGAAATAGTTAGATTTTATATCTCATTTCCAACAATATTTGTTATTTTCAAAATTTTCAAAATAAATAAGTTATTATATTTTATTCAGGTGTAAAACCTAAATCGGGAAATCGACGGAGTCGAGAACGGACGTGCAGAGACAAAACCGAGCACCAGATGAGGGACACAGGCCACCTAAGTGCGATGAGTCAGAGGGT